>OX422207.1:543055987-544269112 GCA_949130495.1 Sambucus nigra | reverse complement strand
TGAACTCTCCTCTAATTATTACACATGTAACTTAATTAAATGGTCAAGTTCATATAGTTTGGATATTTCAGGAAATTTTATTTTAGTATTATGTTCTTGATTAACAAAAGTGGACATATTTGTTTTCATCTAATTATTATAAATATATTTGGTAAAAATACACCATGTTATTGTGTTACACTTTAAGCCTTGTGCATGAAATTAATATTTGGTCTGTCAGTATTTCAACCAATTTTCTAGTACTCGTGAGCATTTTAGTTTCTCTCCTAATACACCATTAAAATGCATTCGAAAGAAGGCCATTTGTATGCATTTTCATCTCTTAATTGTGTGATTATTTCACTTTTTGACGTGATGTTTGACGTTAGAGTAGTTTAGACCCATTCGATTTTGATTAATTTATTTCCCACTTGGGGTATAGGAAATGGAAAAAAAACAATTCTCTTATATTAAAAATTAATAATTTCATTTATATAATTTTTATAGAATATAAATTAATATAATTATGTAGTTTAGATAAAATAGTGATCTAAATAATAGAATAATATTACACTTTTTATTTAATATATAAATGGATGTCCACTTGTATCACAAATTTATAAAGAAATATCTATTTAATTTATTGTGAGATGTAAAAAAAAGTAAGCACCTTTTTTAGTTCTACCCTCATAAGATGATACATTTTATTGTTCTTCTACATACATGCTATGTAAGTATGATAAATTTAACTGAAGATGGGTGATAATTATTTTATTACTTATGCAATATATTTCTTTATGAATTACGTATTTATAAATTGAACATACTCTGTTAGATTGAATGTATTATGTATTTATACATTGAATCTCTCTCTCTCTCTCTCTCTCTCTCTCTCTCTCAGAGAGAGTTAGAGAGAGGCAGGCTCATGTGCATACTAAGTTTGCACAATTTTTTTTAAATAGTAAAAAAAATACTTTTGAACTGGTTTTTTTGTGATATTTAAACATTTCAACGGACCCATATAAAAAATCAGCTCAAAAAAACATTTTTGCTACTTTAAAAAATCGATAAATTTTCGTTGCTTTAAAGTGCATTAAAAGCTTTGAAAGTTTGATCGCTTTTTTTAAAATAGAAAAAAAAAAGTTTTTTAAGCTGATTATTGATGATGCCTGATATTCCCTATATGTACCCAACAGCTCAGAGACACCAACCTCGGCCAGGGAGATGGTCGAGGTTAGAAGGGCCCCAGATTGGCGACCAGCGGTGTCGTCCTAAGAAAGATCGGCCATGGCCGACGTTACTAGTTGCCTCGCAGCTAAGCAACAGCTGAGGTCCTCATGGTCCATGCAGATAGTAATCCATTAGGTCAGCCGAAGCCGACATCACGCCTAAATCATACATCAATCTCGACTGGGTGTAAACCGAGGAAGCAGAGACTAAACAATCATCATAATCAGCCTCGGCTGGGAATCAGCCGACGTTCCTGCTACTCCACCATTACCTCGGCCCAGGCCGACATTGCAACTCCACCTACCTTACCTTTACTCTCCTACTGAGCCAAGATCATCGTGGATAACCTCTGATTAAGCAGTTTCCAGACTTCACCAACCTCGTACTCTTCCATGCCGAGGTTGATATCACCCGAGGACAGACGAGCTTCTACACGTTCTTGTATAACTTGTAACACGTGGACAAATCTGTTATAACCGAATTATTCCCTCAATGTGAGAGAATATTGAGGTCATCATTACTTAGTTGAGATCAGCTAGGTGTCACTCTCATATTGGCTCGATGTTCATGCACATGCTCATTGTATGCTTGAGGGGCACATTACACCCCCCAAGCACTATATATAGAGGTCATCTTCTACCTTGTAAAGGGATCGATATTGACCACCCTAGCTAGAACTTTGTCAAATTATACAGTAGAGAGATAAAGCTTGAGAGATTGTATCCATGGCCATCAGTGTCTTATTTTAGTGACCTTACTCACTCACTTGCACAGTGGACGTAGGCCTAATTGGCTGAACCACTTATATATATTGGTGTTCATCCTCTTCTCCTCATATCAATATCTGATGTCTGGCATGTACTTTAGCTACCATTGTTATCACTGATTTGATTTTACAAACACCTTGAAGGGTGGTGTTGTTTACAGCATCATCAATGTTGTAAACATCACCACCAGTTAAGGTGTTGATGAGCTCAAGCTAGCAATAACAATGTCATCCCAAGAGTAAATGTCTAGTAGAGGGAGGTGAGGAGAAGAGGAGAAACACTGGTATATAAGTGGTTCAGCCAATCTAGCCTACATCCATTGTGAGTGTGTGATTAATTTCATTATAATTGTGGCACTAATGGCCTGTGATACAATCTCTCACTTTATCTCTCTACTGTGTATACAAACAGAGTTTCTTCTAGGGTTGTAATTTTGGATCCCTTATAATGTAGGAGAAGACAAGTATATATAGTGCTTGGGGGGTGTAGTGTACCCCCCAAGCATGTAATGATCATGTATATGAGAATTTAACCAGTGTCCTATTGACACCTGGATGATCTCATGTAGATAATGATGACTAAGTATTACCTCATATGAGGGGAATGATTTAGTTATAACTGCCTAGCCCACGTGTTCCAAGTCTTTCATGTGTTTACATGTGCTCGAACTTATGACATCATTTATAATAACCTCGACCTGGTGTAGTACGAGGTTGGGGAAGTCTGATATTATTTCTTTGTCCTGTCAATCATCAGTATGACTTCATCCTGGGAGATTGGTCGAGGTTAGGCTACAACATCGGTTGAGGCCAAGTACAATGTTGGCAATAGCTTGACCCCATAGGATGTTATCGATCTCAGTTACTTCCCAACCAAGGTTGGTTAATAAGGATCTGACCTTCCAGGGGACGACCTTCCCGATAGCTTTTTTAAGCATCCTGTCAACTCGGTTGTGAGATAAGCCGAGGTTAGTGACCATGGGTACGAGGGTACACTTTGGGAATATCAATCACCCTTAGCCCTTAGTCTCCTATGTGAGTGGATGACTGAAGGGTATAAGAGTCAGGCTAGTGAATGGACGTTTTGATATCTTGGGGTTTGGAGTGGTACCTTTGACGCATGTCATTTACTGAAGTGGTTAGCATTTTTTATAAGATATGACAGTTTTGGCGGCACCTTTTGAGTTCCCTAAGGTAATGATGAGGGTGATGGAAATCGCTCCCCATTATTAAGAAGGTTTAAAAACCTTTCTCTTTCCTCATTTTCTCTTACTTCTCCACACTTCTCCCGCCAAGGTTTTCTTTGCTGCAAAAACTCTCATAAATCCTCCATAGCCAAGTTTGATCACTTCTCTGGTTCCCTACACATCTTAGGCTTGTAATCCTTTTCCCTTCACTTTTCGTTGCTCAGGTAACCTCCATTAACCCTTGCTCTCCTTTTTCTTGGTATATTTGTGCATTGGTTCCTTTTCTGTTGGGTTTTTAGTTTTTTATCAAGAAAAACCATTGTCTAGTGGTTATTAGGCCAGGGTTGGTAGGGTAGGTGTTTTTAGGGTTATTCTAGGCTGCTCCGAGGTTATTTTAGCCTAGAACCGTTTCTTTTTTATCCTCTGGTGACCTTTCGGTCATCTTCTCTGGTGACCCATCTTCAAGTGTTCTTGGTGTTCTTATTTGAAACCCTTCAACTTCCAACCTTTGATCTTTAGCTGAGGTAACATAAGTTGTGTACCTATCTATAGTTTTTCCCTCAAGTGTAGTGTCGCCCACCATATGATTAGACCTTTGTACCAATTTATTGAAGAGTTCCCATCCCTGCGTGAGAAGACCTTTGAAAATATTAGGCAGATAGAGTTAGCCCAGGAAGAGGCTCATAGGGGTGAGGCCTTTCCCCTTAGACCAATCTTTACTCCACCCTTGAAGGTCATATATCCTGAGCCTTCTGAACCTGATGAAGTCCCTGAGATTCTTGAGCCGATGTCTGAGTCATCTTCCTCAGATTTGATGTCTACCTCTGAGGCTGCGGAGTCTGTAGACTCTTTCCAATAGTTTATGGACTCCTCCCCCAAGGGAAGTGTAGCCTCTGAGGAAGCAGCGATTTTTGACCATTCCTTATCCCATCAAGAGTCTAGCACTTCTAGTAGGTCTTCCTCCATTGAAATTTTAGGGCCCAGTGTGGCAATTCCCCCTCCTATTTATAGCATTCCTCAATCGGTTGCTATCGGTGTTGAGTTTGAAAAAAGGTTCCCTGATGGTGCCCCCTCTGAGGCTCAGACTCAGCCTGTTGATGGTAATGATAATGATGAGGGAGTGAACTTGACACTTCCAAGGTTGATGGTCCTGAGTCTTCTGTCACTGAATATGACCTTCTCATCTTCAGACTTCTATATGCCATTCCTTCATCCGTTACCTTAAGGAAACCCCTGAAGGATGAGAGAGCCTTTGACGGCCGAGAGGGAGAGCTCTGTGTCTACGAGCAGATGTTCAAACTTGGCTTCCATTTCCCAATTTACCCCACTATCCGAGCCATTATTTCTTATATCAACCTCACTCCTTCTCGGCTTTCCCCCAATGCCTGGAGATTTTTAGTTAGGGTAATCGTACTCTAAAAGGTGGTTCATCATACTGACCTTACGGTTAGGGTATTCTTAGCTTGTTACATACCCTCATCCACTAAAAATCACCCTGGCTACTATCACTTTATAGCCAAGAAGTCTGAGAAGAAGATGTTGCTTGTGACTCAGACCTCTAACCACAATAAAAAGCCTTGGTTCTTCTTTGCCTCGGGGGATTGGGAGTTTGGTCCTAATGAGGCTTGTGGAATATTTGTTATAAGGACACCTCTGAGGTGGGATAATATTGTACGTGGTTGTTGCCTTCTTATGAGCATATCTCTCTTCTGCAAAGTTGAATTAGCACTCTCGCGCTGATATTTGATCACCTTGCACTTCCCCTACTCCATAAGGAGTCGAGAATTTTAGCATATGGTGGACCGTTGAAGGCATGGCCTCAAATTTCTTGAGGGCTACTCATCCCATGATAAGGTTGTAAGCTGAGAAGATATTTTCATCCATCACAAAGAAATTAATTTTTCTGGTCAACCTCTTAGGCCACTCATCTCCCATCCTCACATCCATTTCATACATTCCCTGTGGATGAACTTTTTCACCACTAAAGCCAATCAAGGGGTGATGGTAAGGGACAGGCCTTGCTCGGTTAAGACCCAAACTCTTGAAATAGGGCCAAAACATAACGTCTGCAGAGCTGCCCCCATCTATATGGATCCTCTGAACTTTGCATCCATGCACCCTTGTGGTGTTGACTAAAGGGTCATCGTGAGGAGATAAGATACCCTTGAAATTAAGCCGTGAGAAGTCGACTACGAGGATGTCCATATCTACTTTCTTTCTTTTTTCATATTTAACCTCTGTAGAAGCCAAATTCATAAACTCAGCCTTAGTCACTACTTTGGCCTCTGCCACGTGGGCCTTACGATCTGCAACCTCTGAGCCACCCCTACTAGTCCTACATAGATAGTATTCACACCAAAAGAGATCATGTCGACCCTCTTTACTGGGACATTATCATCCTTTGGTGGGAGATTAGGGTCATCGTCATCATCACCTGAGTCATCAGCTCTTCTAGCAGGGGTATCTTCCCGGTATTTATCATTTCTTTTCTTCTTTATATCATCTCTTCCTCCCTTAGAGGCTATACCATCCACATACTTTCTGAGATTTCCAGACTTTAACATTTTTTCAATCTCATCCTTCAGAGTGAAGCACTTCTCAGTCAAATGGCCATGATCTTGATGGAACTTGCACCATAAGTTCTTGTTTCTCTTATGTGGAGGAGCTTTTAGCCTCTCTAGCCATCTCAGAGATCTATCATTATTTATTTCGTTGAGGGTGTGCTCACAACTTACAGTCAGAGGAGTGTAGTCTGAGAATTTATCGTCTACGATACTTTTCTTACCGTCTTTGTTTTTCTTCTGAAATTTGCCTCCACTGTTAATCCGTCTTTCATCCTCATATTTTTCATCCATAGCTTCCTCTGCGTTCATGACTTTTCCAGATGTTGCTAACAACTCGGCCATTAATTTGGGGGGGGGGGGTCTTCGGCTAGTTTCCATAGGATTTTTCCCTTCTGCAGCCCCCTAATGAGATCTGTCATGGTTATGCTCTCTTCGTAATCTTCTACCTCCAACTTTTCCTTGTTGAACCTCATGATGTAATCTTTGAGGCTTTCATTCTTCCCCTAATTGACTTACAACAGATGGGTTGTCTTCTTCTGAGGTCTTACCCCAAAATAGAAGTTGTGAATGAACCTTTCGTCTAGGCCTTTAAAACTCTCAATTGAATTTTTAGGAAGAGAAGTGAACCAAATATGTGGAGCCCTGGTCAAAGTGCTTGAGAAAGCTAGGCACCTCATCTCATCAGGGATGGAATAGATGTCAGTTGCAGACTGATACATCTTAATATGATGGATTGGGTTGGTAATTCGATCGTACTTGGGAGGCGCCATTGGAGGTTTAAATTTGGCAGGGGTTGGGAAGTTGACAATCCTTGCCATAAATGGAGAACCCTCAGAGTATCACCTCTGCAACGGTTCTAGACTTTTCAAGTGATCTCTAATTTTGTTTTCCAGCCTTTGAATAGAGTCATTCCATGGTTTAACAACGCCGGCTTGGCCGAGGTTGTCGCCATCCACCTCTAAGGGGCGGAGCGAGAGTTCCTCATCTACTTCACAACGTCGGTTGTTGACCTTCCCCTGGCCATAGTCTCGGCCCTGTGGGGGTCGTCCATTGTGGGGATGACAGTCATCCCCTTCTCTTCTAGAGCCAGCAAGACTTCTTAATCTGGATAGTCTCTCCCTCATATCATTAACTGGGTCGAGCCTTTCAAAGGCCAACCCTCTACTCAAGCGATCAAAAGTAGATCCTCTTTGGCGTGCATCATAGTCTTGTCTCTCACACTAACCTCGGCTCTGCTGGATAGGATGTATAATGTTATTTGAGACCTCATATGGATCCCAACAGTCTTTCAGAGCATCCTCTACCTCAATGTCATTGTACCTATCCTCAGGGTAAGCATTTCCTTGCCTCCCCAGGCGTAAACGCCTAGGGTCAGCAACATCCCTCATTCGCTGAGGAGTATGTGGGTCCATGCGTGGTGTCTGGGATGGTTCCTTAGCCTCTTGATACGTCTGAGAAGCTGTTGGAGTTATCATCTTAGGTAAGACCCCAGGTGGTCTCATTATTATATTTTGGCTTAGCTGGGCAAATTATTCTGGCATTGCTTGTTGAGTTACCGCTAAGGACTTCAAGGCTACTTCCACCTCAGCCATATCGGACTGAGGTGGCGCCTGAATGGAAATGGGTCCTCCAACAGCAGATGGTGGAGGTGGTAACTCTGGTGCCATGTGATAAGACTAGATATCTTGTGAATGAATGCACTAGAGAACTTTGTACCTTTAAGGAGCTCTTTCAATGGTGAAACAGCTCCACGCGATGGGGAAGGAGTGGTGCACCACTAGAGTCTCTAGTGAGGCTAAGATAAAAGAATCAAGAGATATAACTTCTCGTTCCCACAGAGAGCGCCAAAATGATGATGCTGTAAATAACACCACCACTTAAAGTGTTCATGAGCTCAAGCTAGCAATAACAATGGCATCCCAAGAGTAAATGTCCAGTAGAGTGATGTGAGGAGAAGAGGAGAAACACTAGTATATAAGTGGTTCAGCCAATCTGGCCTACATCCACTGTGAGTGTGTACGTAATTTCACTATAATGGTGGAACTAATGGCATGTGATATAATCTCTCACTTTCTCTCTCTACTGTGTATACAAACAGAGTTTCTGCTAGGGTTGTAATTTCGGATCCCTTACAATGTAGGAGAATACAAGTATATATAGTACTTGGGGACTTAATTAAAATTTGACTTTCCCTTTCACTAATTTTTCAGATCATAATTGGCTACATGCTCATCCGAATTTTTCCTTTACTCGTATGTGTCCAATTCAATTGTTCGGTAGTCAGTTTTAGTTTGTTCATCCAAATCACGAGTACATTTTCTCCCCTTTTCAGAAAAATAAAAATATATATTTTCCTTATTTTTTAAATTATTTCCAAAACATACAAAAAGATTTTCTTTTTTTTTCATATTCTAAATGCCAAAAATATTTTCCTTTTCTTATTTTCAAAAATCACAAAAAGATTTTATTTTCTTTTGAATTTTTTTTTTTAAAAACCAAAAATATTTCTCTCCTCATGGCCGAAGAATGTCCTTTCTGGGAATACTTTGGCCATTTCCCATTCTCTCGAAGTTTGTTGGATGTTAAGCCCAAATCAAACCTCCATTCATTAATTTATGGCTTTAACTCTCACACGCACACCGTTGATATTCGTGTGTTGTCCACACCCACATCTCCTACTCCACCGCCTCTGGTGCTGAGTGTCAACACATCCCGTGCTTCATCGTGCACACACTGCTTTCTTGTCGATCACTTATCCCATGAGTGTCCATTTATTTTTTCTCCACCTGAACCCACCATGGAACATATGTATCCCTATGACACTATTTTGGACCCACCCTCGACGTATTTTCACGACATATCTAATGTCGAGGTGTATGAGTACCCCCAGCTATTCATGGAGGCCTGATCACCCTTCCATGCAATATGAATCCCAACACCATGTTGTGGATCCTTACGATTTCCAATAGTCATCATCGCCACCTCGTGCACCTCATACCTATTAGTCCCCTTACTATTCTCCTCGTGCTGATCAATATTTTGTCTCTCACGGAGATGCTTCTCCCATGTATAACCAACTTGACCCCTTTCCCCACACTTCATATGAGCATTATCCTCATCCTAGTGCCTATAGTGAGTTGTGTCCACCTCCACTCACAGACATCTCCCCACCACCTTGCACATCCGCTCTTAAGAGCCTCTTACAAAAGTTTGCACAAACTCTTCAATCTCAAAATGAAGCCCTTCAACGGCTTAATCACAGGTTTACTACATTTGAGTGTGCGAACGAGTCGGACTTCACCCCAAGTCAACCCATTATTTCCCTCGCATGGGACGATGGTGTGTCATCTTGTGCCACTGATTTTAAGTGTTACCAACCCTCTCATCCTGAGAATCTTAAAGTTGAGACCACTCTGTGGTCTGGGCTCCAAGTTGACAATTGTGTTGACCTATCCACTGACTGTGAGACTGATCCCACTGCGCCCTATCCTCTCGAACCCACCATTGAGGTTCGCATTTTCCCTTTCATCGAATCTTTAATTACCTCCGAGCCTACACTTTTTAATCATTTTCTGTGTGTTCTCGAGAAATGAATTCCTTAAAGGTTAGCTCCCACTGCGAGTGTTTCCCACTGTCCTGAGATTGAATTCGCGTTGGTTCCTACCTCTCTAGCTATGTATTATGAGTAGGAGGGATGATCATATTACTTATAAATTTGGGGATTTAGGTTGCATGAATACCTGATGAATATAATATGTTGTACGTATACTTATTGGTTGAACTATTATATGTATAACATACCTATTATACTTGCTATCGAGTGGAGGTTGCGCGTTATGAACGATCATGACTTGAGGAGCCTTCGGGTGGGATCTTGATTTGTACCACTAGAGCATAGAACCTAGGTACGGGATATCTGTGAGAGTGATAGTGATGATGGTCGTATGGGTGCGTAGGTATGTGCGTAGCCCATCGGCTTGGGAATATGTTCACCTCTAATATGTGTGTTTGTTTTGATGGTTCGCGAGAGATTGAACCTATAGTCCTCTATGTAATGAAAGATGCACCGGGACATGATAACAGAGTATGCATGCACCGCAGCTATCTCTAAGGGTGCAGTGTTGTATATATATAATAGAGTGTACGTATATCTATACTTGTGATACTATTTATTTACTGTGTGAATTAAGTAGACCTGATTGATAATGAAATCCAAAATGAATTAAGTTGGTGAACACATAATTATATTAAATTGAAAAGTGTTTATCCATGTTATAGAGAAATTGGACATATATATGTATTACGTATATTGTGAGAGACACATGGGAATTACATTGGGCTATGATTAAATATTAGATTGGAAAGAACGAGTTAGCATGAAAAAAGTAATTAGTAGGATTTGAAGATACATTAGGCGTGCATAATAGATGAGAGGTGGGCATATTAAGTGAGTACGATAATCTAACATGAATAATATATGTGTTATTAACTCATGTTAAGCACTTGATGATTTTTATATTGTTTTCAACTCGGGCTCTGACCAGTTTTCTGCAAATCTCTTTTCTTGAAGAATTATTTTTGGTTCCCAGCCACAGAGACACTAAGCATAGGAGTTCCATTCACTCGACGAGCTTTAGCTGTTGTGGAGGTTACAGGACCTTGGTAGTAGACGCGTCAATGTCCATCATTTCTTCCTTTTGAGTTATTTTATCAGTTAGGGCATGTTAACCCCTTTTCTATTCAAATATTCAGAGATTTTGAATTTAGTTATTTATTTCCTTCAGTTGTTGGTTTATTTCTGTTAGAATATTGCATTTGGTACTTAGACTGGATGTGTTTACACCAGTTACATTTATTATTGCAGTTACTTCCTATCATATGAGATTGGTGTGAATGGTGAATGTTTAATTATTCATTAACATACTTTTATATTAATTAAAAGATAAAAATTTGACATTACCCTTTTTAAATATTAGGTGGTTAGTATTTAATAATAAAGTCTTTAACAATGATGCATAATCTGAACCAACTAGATAGTCTGATTTAATTTAATAAACAACTGATCAATCGGTATTTAATTAGGTGGGGTGTCACAATATATATTTGGGTGCTTTATAAATATTAAATATTTGAATGAATAATATTTAAAGGAATACATACCCCTCGAGTGCTATCATGGGAGGTTGCGCGAAGTGGGTTAATCCTCTAGCTTGAGGAGCAGGGTGAGTATAGTCCCCAGGTCATAGCGTCCGTATTTAGGGGTGATACGTCTTGGGTATGATTGAGTCTTATTTCAAGGGGGAACTATAACTGCCTCCACTGGATTTATTTTGTTTCACTGATTCAGGGAGATAACTGTGTCAGGGTGTCCGGTGGATGAGTATATCTGGATTAATAGCAATGTAAAGAACATCCGGTGAGTGTCTACTCGAGAGGATGGTTATATATTTACGGCATGTGTGTGAATGTTGATGTGAATTGTACTGAATATATGTAACTCGCGAGAATGTTATATAGTCACAAATGAGAAATGATTAACTAAGTTAATGTGATAAATAACTTATGAATCATATATTAAAAATACTTGGGCTAGAGAAGTATGCCAGGAAGGATATTATTGAGAACTAGTCACGTGGTAGAGGACTAGGTGGGTTATGTAGAAAACATTAGGTGTGAAAAATAGATAAGTGGTGAGCCGGTCCTCAAGGGAGTGTGACACTAGCTTAAATATGAAGAGCATTCATGCATTTTAATTTGCTGTAATTTAATTAACGTTTTGGGTCTTAACCCTTGCTATAAAATATTTTCAAAACCTTTTAGGTGTCCAGCCACAGGGTCTCCAGAATTGTTTTTATTCCAGGGTTACGTAGTTGCGCCATATATGGATGTTGGAGGATTTTGACTTAGCCTCTTCAGTTATTTCATTCATAGAGTATGATGCAGCCAATATTTCATTTGTGCATGTCGCCCTAGTTCTTTCATTTATTCCAGTCAGATGATGTACTCGGTTTATTATTCTGGTGGTTTATATTTTTGGATTTGGGTTTTGTAGCCGGTGGTGTTCTCAGCAAAGATTGTATTTACTCATTTCTTAGTATTGTTTGACTCAGTGATTATGTGAATGGTTTAAATTATATTCATCTGCATGTTGTTGCTGTTGTTTGATAAAAAGATAAAATTTGACACCGTTTCTTTTTTAATACTAAGTGGTTTGTAAGTTTAAAAAGGTTTTCGATAGTGATGCTACAAATGAACCAAATCAGATTCCTGTTTAATTTGATATATGATTGATCACCGGTATTTTATTAAATGGGATATCATATATGGTATCAGAGCATCAGGTTCTAGTGTCCTTACGATCTGTGCAAATTTTCACATTTCAGCGTAGTGTTCTTTAATTTATAGCCTTATTATAGGACTGTTGTATTCCTTTACATATACGACTTACATTATCCTGCTATAAAGTATAGTTGATGTGATTCATTCATGGTTTCGGTTGAGTGGGGCAGATCGAACATTATAGAATGACAAGCGTGGGACGTTAGAAGGATTACAGGAGGGAGGACTCAGCAGAAGCCATGGGGTATTCTAGGAACAGTGACGTGATAGGAGTCACCACGATTATTGTTCGAACAATTGACGTTGGAGTAACTACTGGGGCTAGTAGTTGCCCCAAGAAACGTAGCGAAGGAAAATGGTACGAAGCTAAAACCCCAAGTGTAGGCAATAAGGGGCAAGGGTCGGAGAAAATTTTTGTTCCAGAAGGACAATCCACTAGAATTCGAGGAAGATGCGAAAGAAGGATTTACCAATGGATGGAGAACATCCAATTGGGATTACATGTGGGGGAGTGTGTTAACACTCAAGTCAAAATTTTGGGCAAAGATGTTTGCTCATAGGAGTAGCGTAGGGTGATGGGAATCAGTCTCCATAACCATGGGAGAATTATTACGAATAACAAGGAATTTATGAGGAATTTGGGGTACGGATTATTATGAATCCTCTCACCAGAGGTTAAATATAGAGGCAAGGGAGATTTCAGTAATTTTCTAAAAGGGTTGGACAATGGCTGAAGGTAAAGGAAGGTTGACGGAATTAGCAAATTTCGTAATCGATGAGAGGGTTACGAAAAATCAAAAAGGGTCCGTAGGTTGATAATAGACCTGTGGGAAAAATATAAAGCGTGGGTTGGAGATCCTTCTAGGATGACTGGTATCTTTGTTATCAATATTGTACAATTACAATTTGTATCAATGCTCACGTGAAATATGAGCTAAGGGAGTTAGAAAATCTAACCTAAGGGAAAGACTGGATTTTTTTGTGCTAGTGAGGCACCAAGGGAAGGGATACCTAGTAGAGGAACTAAATTAATCATCGAGATCAATAAAATTCCTATTAAGTGACGGTGGGTTCAGTCAGGTCCATCAAGGCCAGCAACAAGTCCCACAGGACCAGTGGAGCTAAAGGGGCAATGGGGGTAGCAATTAGGGTCAAGACTACCAGGTCCATGAGAAGGTCAACCCCAACATGGCCGGTGGATCCAGAGAAAGGGGAAGGGGGAAAAGGGGAATGACACAAAGAGGTGTCTTATGTGTAATAGAGTAGAAACACATGGGTGGATTTTGTTCGCAGCGAGTCACCATAATTATAGAAAGTATTTTGACAGAGTAATTGTAGGCTTTTACCATATTCATACTTTTTAAACAAGTAACAAGGCACAATGTATTTATAGGTGTATTAGGGTGTAATATGAGCCCTAAGTCACATAGAGAGTGTTGATTAATATGATCCTCTTAATTGTTGACACTTGTCCTTCTAGAAGCTATATAGAATGTATGAACATTCCATTAACATGATATACAAACACATTCACACACTTGTGCAGGATTGATATGACTAAAATTCTCTTTCTAGTGAATTATGTGCATTCTTAGCTTTCTGGTGCAATTAGGCAGACTATGTGAGGGTATGAGGCCATCCCATTTTGGGCAAAGATCCATAATGTTCATATTCTCGAGATAAAATTATTTCAAGGATTAAAAATTACCCCTAGGCTTCAATCTACTTAATTGTTACAACTGTGATAGGAAATTGGAGGCTATTAGCTGCACCTCCTTGAAGCCAACCTTATAAAGGCCAAAGGAAATGAGGGTCCACTAAATGAAGGAGCTAACCATATTGAGTCCAAGGGAGATAATGGTCCTTTAAATATAGGATCCGAAGGAACTAAGTGTCCCTAAAATCTAAGAGACAACCCTAATGAGGCCGAGGGAGCTGATGGTCCTCAAAATGTTGAAGTTCACCCTTGCTAGACGAAGAAGCTGAGGGTCCCTCGAATGTTTGAGATGAAGAAAATGAGGGTCCCCAAAATGTAAGAGTTGACCCTGTTGAGACCAAAGGATCTAAAGGTCCCTTAAATGATTGAGCTAAAGGAACAAAGGGTCAATAAAATATAAAAGCCGACCTTGTTGAGGGCGAAAGGGATTAGGATCCTTAAAATGTTGGACCTGGCCCCCTATTGGCAAAAGGAGATAAGGATCCCTTGAATTCTTGAGCTGAAGGAACTAGGGTCCCCAAAATTTAAAATTAGACCCTGTTAAGGACAGGGAAGCGGAGGGTCCCTTGAATTCTTGAGCCAAAGGAATTGATGGTACCCTAAAATGTAAGAGTCGACCCAAGGTTGAGGTGAGGGCCTGTTGAATTCTTGATCTAAACGAATTGAGGGTCTCCAAAATGTTAGAGTCGACCCTTTTGATGTCAAAAATATTGTTACATTCACCATTTATTCGTAAGCCTATGGCCGATAGTGAGTTAAAAATAAGATCATTGGGAGATATCAAAACCTCTCTGTCTTAAAGTGATCCACGTAATTTGTGCTTCCCAATGCCAAGGCTGGGCATATGAGGCCAAGGCCATTACTTCCCCTATATAAAATTTGGTTTCTCACTTATGAATTTCTTTATAACTTCTCTCAAGAAAGAATTTATATCTCTAGGATGACTGCAAGAGTCTTCAGATATTCTTAGAGTTCTTTGTTCCTCCATTACTTTTCAATAAGATTTGCCCTTTCTAGATCTTTTTTCGGAAAGATTTTGTGTCAGATAATGTAAGAGGAAAAATTATGATATTGCTCATTGTTTATGGAAAAAACTGGACTGAATCCCATTTTTATGATCACAGATAAATAGATGAAAGAAATCCAATCAAGCACATAAGAGACAAAGATTTTTAAAGTGGTTCTGCTATAAGAAAAAGCCTACGTCCACTGTTATTTTATTCTCAGGGGTTTACAATAGCATAATGTGGTGTAGAGAGAGAAAAAGGTGTGGATCTTGTGTATGATGTCTCTCGGTTCTACCCCCTCTCCTCCCTTTTTGGCTAAGGGGATACATGTATTTATAGTGATGGGAGATAAAGAGATTCATTGTATGTAGACATTTATGTCTACATTCAATGAATCTAATTATTGAATTGCTTGGTATGCTATGTGTTGTCATCTATTAATACAGTATAAATGTACATTAAGGCTCATTAAATGCGATGTCATCTTCATTAATGCACATTAAATGCATAGTTATCCTTTGATCTTCCTGGTTGGTATGCCGACCAACTCTCCTCGGGTGCCGACTAACTCTCCTTGGGTGCCGACCAACTCTCCTCGGGTGCCGACTAATTCTCCTCGGGTCCTGACCAACTCTCCTCGGGTGCCGACTAACACTCCTCGGGTGCCGACTAATTCTCCTCGGGTACTGACCAACTCTCCTCGAGTGCCGACTAACACTCCTCGGGTGCCGACTAACTCTCCTCGGGTGTCGAATATTTCCACGTAGGATGACATGTGTCCTTTTCTGATTGGTCCTCGTAGATGGAGAATTTTTGCGTTAACAGAAGCCCCCAATGCTCCATGCTTGATGGTTTACTTGAAAGTATGGAGTATTTATTCTGCAGTGTTGCTCGGTGCTTGTGAAATTCTTGATCTACCTTCTTGATTTGTTCAACATAAAGTTCATTATCTCCTGGACGACATATGATGCAGGCAGATCGATGGTTGTTAATCTTTCTTTAGAGGAACTCCGTGTGCTATGTATCACCCCTGGGAATTTGGATGCAGCCATGCCATAGTATGCAGCTTGTAGCTTGTCATAATCTTCAAGTATGTTGATTGGTTTGCTAGCCGACCAACGGCCTCCTGTGTCGAGCAACTGATTGCTAACTTCAGGTGCTTGATTCTTCTGATTTATGATCCTCTGAATACTTTGTCGAGTAACATACTAGATTTTGAACCCAACTCTTCAATCTGATCAGTACCAAGCTATTGGTGGACTTCGAAACATTTTCATACAACTTCTTCTTCAATGTTGGTCGGGATAGTAGTAGTAAAGATCTCAGTGCTGTAGATGCTAAATTTGACTTCTGAATTTCAATAGTATGTGCATAATAACTCCTGAATATGCCTCCTGAACTTCTGAATGCACCTCCTGAACTTCTGAATATGCCTCCTGAACTTCAATATACCTCCTGAACTTCAATATCAAAAATAATTCCTGAGCAAGAAAAACAACTCCTGAATGATGATTGGTCGGGTCCCCGACCGTATGAGTTTGTGGAGTTTAATTTTATGCTCGACTGCATGATGTTATAAGAATGTGCCACCAAATGAACAAATATATCTGTAATAGAAGCCCCCAAGTGTGGAATGTGAACTTTGAATGCTTTTTGCTTGATCACTTTCACATACTCATAAAATGTTTTCGACCAACTATAGTTGACAGCTTCTTATTTCCGACCAACCTGAGTTGACATTTTTGGGAATAGATTTACTTCCTAACCAACATAAGTTGGAATTTTTAGGAATATATAGTTTGACTTCCCGTAGGAATACATTTACTTCCTAACCAACATAAGTTGGAATTTTTAGGAATACATTTCCTAACCAACATTAGTTGGCATTTTTAGGAATAGTTTTACTTCCCGTGGGAATACATTTACTTCCTAACCAACATAAGTTGGCATTTTTAGGAATACATTTCCTAACCAACATAATTTGGCATTTTTAGGAATAGTTTTACTTCCCGTAGGAATACATTTACTTCCTAACCAACATAAGTTGGCATTTTTAGGAATACATTTTTGATAATAAATGATAGAGACTTCCTCGGAGCTGACCAACGGATTGTTGGGAATAAGATATAATAAATGCTGGAGACATCCTTGGAGCTGACCAACAGATTATTGGGAATAAAATAATATATGCTGGAGACATCCTTGGAGCTGACCAACAGATTGTTGGGAATAAGATAACATAAATGTTGGAGACCTCCTTGGAGCTGACCAACAGATTGTTGGGAATAAGATAATATAAATGTTGGAGACCTCCTTGGAGCTGACCAACAGGTTGTTGGGAATAAGATAATATAAATGTTGGAGACCTCCTTGCTGAAATAAGAATAGAATATGCATCCAAATAGATATAAAGAATAATTAAAAATAATAAAATGTCTCGTTGAACTGTCGAGGTAGAATTATATAATGCCGAACAAGAATAAGATCTTCCAGAACATAAGAATATGGCCGAGAACGTTGTCAGGCCTAAATATAAATAAGAATTATCCGACCAACTATCCGTTGGGGGTGAAATACAACGAATGTTGTATTTCTCCTTAAAGCTGAATAAGTATCTTGTCGAGGCACAATTGCATAATGCCGAATAAGAATAATATTTTCCAGAACATAAAAATATGGACGAGAACTTTGTTGGGCCTGTACATAAATAAGAATTACCCGGACCAACTATCCGTTGGGGGTGACATATAATAAATGTTATAGTTCTCTTCGGAGCTGAATATGATAATAAGTATCTCGCCGCCGAGTTCCATGTTGAGATGAATATAGAATATGAATCCCAAGGGATATATAGAATAATTCATGCTTGAGCACAAATCAAAGCAATAATAAAATATATAGTTCCTTGCTGAGGTGAAATTTCATAATGCTGAGCAATGATAATAGTTTCCAGATTGTTTCCGAGCATTCGTCGGCGTTGAGTCTTGTACCTGTAAAAATTAATATCTTGCTCTACCATTTGTGTAGGCTGAATTGATTAGTCGTGAGAATAATTTACTCATCCAATCAATATATAATATGTATATGCTTGAGAAATAAAAATATTAATTTCAAAAAATGAAATAATATATGTTGGCTGATATGTCGAGGCACAATTGCCTGATGTCAAGCAATACTACTTTTCCAGAGGTTTACGAGAGCTTTCATCGGGATTGAATCCCGTCCCTATGAAATTTTAATAAGCTTCCCGAGCACCTGTCAATACTAGAGAAAATAATTATTATCATGAGAATAATTATTCAGCCAAACAATATGTGATGTGTATTAGCATAAAATAATAAAAATTTCAAAATATGAAATAATATTTTTATGCCAAATGTGTGTGAGATGGACAAATTTTTATAAGATTTGCATCATAAATAAGACGTAGAGTTTTTTTTAAAGTTATTTAATCTCCAACAACTAATCAGGTATAAGTTGTTGTTTGAAAATTGTTTATCACTTGGTTTTAAAAATATTTTTGGGGTGATCACAAGTTAAAAAAGACTTAAGCCCCTTGTTTGTCCCCGAGTTGAACTCGTGTTTAAAGAAATATCTGGGGTGCTTCGCATTTTTTAATACCCCAAGATTCTACTGCTGCCGACAAACGGCATGGATGTTTCCGACCAACATTTAAGGATATCTCAAGTTATAGAATATATGGTGCTGACCAAGAAGCAAATGGTCCCCGACCAGCTGAGCAATTTCGCCGATCAACAAAAATGGTTAATTGACAGCACCGAACAACATTAGATGTCACCGATCAAAAATTGGATGGTTGGATAGTTGCTGACCAGTAAATTGAACACTCCGAACAAGACTGAGATGTCACCGATCAAGAAGTAGATGATCGTCGAGCTGCAATTGGTTCCACCGAGCTACAATATGGAGCTTCGACCAATAATAAGATACCTTGTAGTTGGATAAAATTATTTCAACGTTGCTGATGGATCTTCACATCTTATCTCCGATAAGCAAAAATGGTCTGGCTAAGCTTCCCTCTAATAAAAGATGACCCAAGATGATGTTGACCAACAATATGGATGGCTGACCAGAATATCTCGAATCCTTAGATCAGAAAAATAACATTCGATGTAAATTTAAGCATTAAGAATGTTAATTAAATGAATAATTATCTAATCCACTAGATCATGTGATTTCGACAAAGAAACCATGTGATGTGATGAACGAGGGCCAACATATCAAATTTGTGCCCAGAGTCTTGATATGGTCATGATATTTTTTTTTCCTTTTTTACAAGAGGTGGGTAATGGTTTTTCAGGTGAGAGAAAATTATTTTTTATATTGATCCCTTCCTATTCCCTATTTAGAGAGATAAAAATATGTTGAATGATCGAAGTTATTACCAAATTTATATTAAAAATCAATCAATGAGACTTTATTGACATAGATGGAAGATGAACCAAATTAAGTATATAGTTCATAAAAATGAATGCAAAGAGACTCAAACTTGAAGAGAGAGAAAATAGATCTGGGTCATGATTTCATGAGAAAACTTTTTATTGTCTTTAACCTGTTCTCATTCTTTGATTAAAAATATGATGGTAATTTGAATAGACATCAAAGATCTTACAAAAATTATTTCAAAATCAAAAATGAAAATTATCAAATCTTATCATCGTCGTATATATTGGTATATGTAATCATTTAAAATATTGATTTCATGAGATAAAATTGAAACTTGAGAATTAAGCAAAAAGTTATGATTTATGAAATCCACTGTTTTTTAGATTTCTAAATAAGAATTAATCTAACAGTTATGATTTAAAAATCATGATATGCAACATTTTGCAGATAATAATTGGACAATTAATTTATGTATATAAACATAAAAATCATGATTGAATCAAAAGATGTATGTATAATATATAATTGATTATACATAGAGAAAATAAAAAACTTAGCTTTTGATGGAGAACAATGCTTGTAACATGTTCCCACAGACGGCGCCAATCTGTTGATGCAAAAAACTGGACCGAATCACATTTTTATGATCACAGATAAATAGATGAAACCATTCCAATCAAGCACATAAGAGACAAAGATTTTTAAAGTGGTTCGGCTATAAGAAAACGCCTACGTCCACTGTTATTTTATTCTCAGGGGTTTACAATAGCACAATGTGGTGTAGAGAGAGAAAAAGGTGTGGATCTTGTGTATGATGTCTCTCGATTCTCCCCCCTCTCCTCCCTTTTTGGCTAAGGGGATACATGTATTTATAGTGATGGGTGATAAAGAGATTCATTGTATGTAGACATTTATGTCTACATTCATGTCTACATTCAACGAATCTAATTGTTGAATTGCTTGGTATGCTATGTGTTGTCATCTATTAATACAGTATAAATGTACATTAAGGCTCATTAAATGCGCTGTCATCTTCATTAATGCACATTAAATGCATAGTTATCCTTTGATCTTCCTGGTTGGTATGCCGAACAACTCTCCTCGGGTGCCGACTAACTCTCTGGTACTGACCAACTCTCCTCTGGTACTGACCAACTCTCCTCGGGTGCCGACTAACACTCCTCGGGTGCCGACTAATTCTCCTCGGGTACTGACCAACTCTCCTCGGGTGCCGACTAACACCCCTCGGGTGCCGACTAATTCTCCTCAGGTACTGACTAACTCTCCTCGGGTGCCGACTAACACTCCTCGGGTGCCAACCAACTTTCCTCGGGTGTCAAAAATTGCCACGTAGGATGATATGTGTCCTTTTCTGATTGGTCCTCGTAGATAGAGAATTTTTGCGTTAACACTCATAGTATAGGCCTTGTATTGTTTTAGGCTAGTTTGGCATATTTCGTAACAAATCGTGACGTACAATCATGATAAACCAACATTAACACTTGAGACTTTCGACATTCCATAAAGGTATAAAATAATTTAGTATTTGAATTAATTCACAAAATTTATTTTTGGGATGTTTATTTTTATTATAAATGAACATGGGTTTGTTGTTTTTAAAAGGATTTTTTTGTTTTAAACCTCGTTCAAATGAGATTTGTATCCTGTTTAAACAAGAATGAATTTTTGTTAGAAGGGTGGTATAAGGTTTTTATCTAACGAGCATCAATCAAGGGCATACTGTTTTGACTCGTCGAAAGGTTCTTTGATTTTAATGATTTGCTTTCCTCATTCGAACGAGCCTCGAATTCATTCGAACGATTCACCGCCTCAAAATTTGTGAATGCCCAATATATACCTGCTTCGTAATCAGATTTTTTAAGTCTTTTGCCAAATCCATTTCTCAATATCTTTTACAAAAAGTTCTTTTTTGTTTAGTATTCTAAAACACTTTTAATTCACAACATACATCCAGAAATTTCTTCTTGTGAATTCGTTTAAACCCTAGATTATTTTTGTATCTTGCATATACCTTTGTGGAGATGGCATCTCCATGGCTGACTTATGAAACCCAAGGGGATCGCTGTTGAAAATGAAGGCTGAGGTTGGATTGGTGGATACCGAGGACAAATCTGTCATCTATGGATCTCTTGATAAAAATTAATATTCTTTAGAGAATTTACAAAGACTGGCGCATTATGTTTGTAGCGGTTATCAAGTAGTATTGTAAAGTGCTGAATAAAAGGTTTTGCCCAAAAGGGATTTTTTCTTAATATTATGTTCTTGAATGGCTATCTTCATTATCTTGGTTAGAACACATATTTGCCTTCATGACTAAATAATCAAAGATTAAAATTTGTTTAAAAATGGTATTGTATGCTTAGGAATTAAATTGATTAAAATACAAAAGTAGATTTTTTTTTGTCCATCCTTGCCGAGCACGTTTATTTTCGCATTCCCGTATTGGTATCAGAGCATTTAGCCATGTTTTTACTTACAAGTGGTATCAGAGCATTCAACTGCGTTCTCACATTTATAGTTGGTATCAGAGCAGGCTGTACCAAGGTATCGTGTGATCCTAATTTTTTCAAAAAGTTTTTCCCGCTAATACCATCCTTTACAAGTGGTATCAGAGCGGGTTGCACTAAATTATCATGTAAATCCTCGTTTAGTGTTATCTTAGGTTGGTTGCTTATTTATCTCTCTCTTAATTTTGAAAGCACCTAAGAATGCACAAGAAGACTATGTGCGGAAGTAAATGATTGTCGATTAAACGCAAATTACCTACGAGTTTTACAAGTTATTCTAGGAGGGACCAATTCAAACTTTTCTTGAATCGTTAACTTTATGAAAATGAATTTAATTTCCAAAGTATTTAAAAGTCCAAATTATTATCTTTGTTAAATCTAGGTGATTTACAAAATAATAACCTATTCAGTTTTTAGGCGAGTTTCTATTTATTTAAACCTACTTTTTCGTGTGAGGTGATATGCAAAAAATGTAAAGCACAGGGTATTTATTTGACGTTGCAAAAATCCTTCCCCGGGAAAAACGACGGACTCTCCTACGAGTCACCTAATCTACTTTCACTAAAACCAAACGAAATAGGAACGATTATACAAACACGCAACAAGACTCAAAGCAAGATAAATCAGAACAGGTTATTACCTATCTCGACAACGTTTCTCTCCGCTCTGGTTGCTCTTTCGCAATTATCCTCACAATGCAGATCTTGTTCACTTTGCTTTCTTCACGTCTTCACCTCCCCTCTAGCTTATTTAGCGCAGGTTGGTTCAGTGCCTATTTTCCTAGTTCTTAGTTAAGTATTTGTGTGCGGTGTTCTATCCTAGATGACACACCCACACTTAAATGGTACAACCGAATGCAATGCAACAATATCTTTCTCCTAGATATCAGCAACAACTCTTATGTTCTGTTCTCTTGTTTAAATCAACTTTCTTGATTTAACACAATGTTCTCAAACTTTACTTTTCTCTTTTCTCAAAAATAGAACACTCAGAGTTGATCTAATATATACACATCAAAAAGTGTCTAAGTGAGTAAGTGTTGTGTAGTGAGTGATTTCTAAGTGATATACACATGAATAATCCTAAAATCACTTCAATGACCAAGCAATCATATTCACATAAATAATATGACTTCAAATATATTCAATAAAATCACAAAGTCAAATATTCACAACTTATTTTTCAAAAAACTAATATTAGATTAAATCAGGTTTTAATCTAAAACTTATCAAGACTATTTTTACAAATATTTTAGATTAGATCTCAAAAAAACATAGGTTTAACTTCCTAAACCACAAACAATAAAATCTGAATATTACCAAATTATTTTTCTGAAAAATATGTTTTAAAACAAAATATTTAAAAACATTCAAGATCTTATAATCGAGATACAAACAGAATATTCACACACAAAAATTAATTTCGTGAATAGTGTGTGTTGTGTACAAATATTAGATCTAAAGACTTATCTATATAATACACAAAAAAGATGGGAGAAATCACTTACAAAAATATGTACTCGTGAAAAATCATAAGTGCAGATTTAGAATGAGAGATGTCCAATCTTCATTTTAGTTTTGAACAAAAATCAACCCTTGAAGATGACAAAAATAATTCTGGTTTATTCTCTCTCTATATATATAGTAATTTTGACAGAGTTTAGCCACAAAAATAATTTTCTCCGCCTCTCAAAAATGAAACCCAAAGGGTTCAATTTATAGAGTGCACAAGTGTGTACTGATTGGTGTAAAATAGAGTCACAAGGATTAACACAAAATACACACAACCATTGATACTATCTGATCTAAGGGTTGTAAAAGAAACACAAAGTATTCCATTAAAAACAAACACGGTGTCGTGTCCTATGTGACTGAATAAATCCTATGAGCCATAGAGTGTGAAAAATTACCTTTTTTCTGAAATGATGGATTGAATCGAGAGCTCATTTGATGTAGACGAACATAGAGAGCTTGGCGTCGATAGGCGAGACACAATCCTAATTACAAAAATATTTTGTCAAAAGTCACGTCCAACTAGATGAAAGTTTATATAGCTAAAGCACGGAAAGCAAACCCTAAGTGTTCTCTATATAGGTACCTTCAGATTTTTTTTCTCTCTCAATGAATAGCCATAGTTTCGACAACTTAAATCGTTTGAATTTGGAGTTTGCTAAAAGAATTAAAATTATTTTAAAAGAGACTTTTCATTTTAAGGATGCTATGGAACTTTTGCAAATTGTTTAAACTCAAATAGATTTCTTTCATGAGAAACTTATGGACCTGTAATGTGACTTTAAAAATTTAGAATTGTTCAAGAAAGAGAGTGATGATAGAGTCCAATTTTTAGAGAAAGAATTAGAAGACTCTGAAATTTCCTGGGTTTATGATTGTACCATTAAGGATAATGATATTTTAATTAATGATTATTAGGAACGTGAGAAGACTCTTAGGGATAAATTTGCTTGCATTGAGGGGGAGTGAGATAACCTTCTAAGAATGACTTAAAATTTAAAGGAGTCCCTAAAAGTGAAAGAGTTAAATTCTTTGCTTGAGTTTAAAATTTTGAAATTAAAAGATGATTTAAAAGACTCTAGTAGTGTTAGTAGTAATGGTACTGGATCCTGTATTTTTAATAATTCTAGTGTCAAAGCCAATACCATTGTTTATTTTAGACCACATCCAAGAACATTAGAAAAGGTTAACCCATAGGTAACATTCCTCATGTTTACATATGTTCGCATTGTGATAGGAAATGTCACCTAAGAACTTTTTGTTACTATCTTGGTAGAGGTCCTAGGAAGTGTAAGTGTAGTGTTCCCTTGGTTCCCAAAAGTGGATGAGTTAGGTACACATCTATTTGGGTTAGAAAATCTATTTTGGAGGAGCTAGACATTAGACTAGTTGATTCTTGCATGCTTGCACATGATGTTTCACATGTTATATCTTATGGATGGTTGCTTGCATGATTTCTTTTGTCATACTCTAGTTGTTCTTTTCTAGTGTTATGACATGCGTATCTTTTGTATTTCTATTTTTCTTTATTGAGTCATATTGAAAAATATAAAAAGATTTTATTTGATAACTTTTTATAACATAAAAAAGATTTTTGGTTTTTAGTTTTACACATTTGGCGTGGCATATTGGTGTGTTTGAATCCATTTCAGTCCACAATTTTCATATGACTAGGACATTTGGTTATGATTTTAGATACTTAGATTGATCTTAACCATATTTATAGAGTTGTTTCAAACTTCATTTGCTTTACGAATTCGACTTTGTATATTCCTCCACACATACATGCACGATCTTGTTAGATTTTAACTTCACTATGTATATTTGAGCTTGGTGAGATGTTCTCCCATCAATTTTGTCATCCACGTGTTTATGTGACTATGGGATATTTGTGCACGTAAGAACTATTGCCCGTGAGAGTTTCTTTAGTATTGAAAAAATAAGTGTGAGCATGGGAAAGGGTTGTCAAAGACCTATTGACTTTATGTGAAAGCCATCGTTGAAAAGTGCCTAAGAAAAATTACTAAAAAGGGGTCACCATAGTTTAGTTTAATGATTGATCATTCAAAAGAAATAATTTCAAAATAATTGAGGAAAAAAAAGAATAACAAATATGGGATTTATTTATCTTTTGAGGGAGTTTAGTTGAAGATCAATGGTGTTTCACAATGAATCTTAGTTATGCATATTTTGTCATGACACAATTGATTTGTAGAATCGTTATTGTCCTAGGCTTGTGTACATTGTGTTTGTTTCGTTCGTTAAGTTCACCTTTATTTATCACTCGAGGCTAAAGAAAAGTTTAATAATGTTTTGCAATCAATTGGAACTTCTTAAACATGTTTGAGTGTTTGGATCGTAATTCATTTGTATCTAGTTCACGCCCTTTCATTACATTCCACATGTTTAGACACACCGATATTATGCTAGTGTGTAAAGCTTATGTGTTTGTGTCATGTTTTCGTGGTCACTTATACTTATATATGTGCGCTGGATTTTCTGTGGTATACTTTTTCATGTATTATGTATGTTATAGTTTTGTATTTGTAAAATTTACATTTTTTTGAAAAAATGAAAATTTTCAAAAATAGTTGCTTTTGATGGCCTTTGAGATTATCATTACACATGTTTGATTTATATCTTTTCGTGATGATATCTTATCTTCTAAGTGATGCATCATATTTAATGATTATGTTTTACTCATTTGTCTATTACGGACAAAAAGAGGGAGAACAAATTATGGGGGAGTTTGTATGTTTGTTTAAAGCTCGATGCATCAAATGGTATATATTTTTGTCTCATGTGTGTAGGTACTTAAAGCGGAATTCAAGACACATCGGACTCAGAAAAATTTTGTGAAAGGGGCTTCAAGAAAAAGAGAATTATTCCATTTCGTTCTAGGGTTAGGAAGGGTGTTAACTTTCTTTTGTCATTTATAGAGTTTTGTTGATGTAATTTGGATTTTGGATAGGTATTTTATTTTTTTATCGGAATAGCTAAAGTGGAAGATTTGTAAGAGAAAAATTTATGATATTCCTTGTATTGCTTTAGGAAAGTTTGTCGTATCCCATTACAAACCCTCATGTACTGTCACGGAAAATCGACATCAACACTCAAGACTTCTCGAGATCCCATAAAGGTATAAAGTAATTTAGTATTTCAATTAATTCACAAACTTTATTTGTGGGAGGTCTATTTTTATTAAACACGAATAGGGATTTTTTAGTTTTAAAGGGATTTTTTTTATTTTATACCTCGTTCAAACGAGATCTGTATCTCATTCAAACGAGAATATATTTTCATTAAGAGGGTTGGTTGAAGTTTTTATTTAATGAGCATTGAGCGAGGGAGTACTGTGTTAACTCATTAGAAGGTCATTTGAAGTCTGTTCAAATGAGAATGTCTTCTTGTTCTAACGAGTTATTTTTCTCATTTGAATGAGCTACCCCATCAAAAATTGTGAACGCCCTATAAATACTTGTTCGTGTTCAGATTTTTTAAGACTTTTGCCAGATCCTTTTTTGAATATCTTTTTCAAAAAGATCTTATTTTTTTTAGTATTCTACAACACTTTTAATTCACAGCATGCATCCTGGAAATTGTTCTTGTGAATTCGTTTAAAGCCTAGACTATTTTACTATCTTGCATACACATTTGTGGAGAAGGCATCTCCATGAATGACTTATGAAACCTAAGAAAATCACCGCCGAAAACAAAGGCTGAGGATGGATTGGTGGATACCAAGGACGAATCCTTCATCTATGGATCGCTTGTTGCCAAGTGATATTGTTTAGAGAATTTATAAGGACTAGGACATGATGCTTGTGGTGGTTGTCAAATAGTATTTTAAGTCGACTATCTTGTAGATTTTTAAAGTACTGAATAAAAGGTTTTGCCCGAAAGGGATTTTCTCAATCTTGTGTTCTTGAATTCGTATCTTCATTATCTTGATTAGAACACATATTTGCCTTCATAACTAATTTAATTAAATATTGAAATTTGTTTAAAATTGGTTTCGTATGCTTGGGAATTAAATTGATTATAATACAAAAATGGATTTTTGTTTGTGACCATCCTTTTCGAGCACATTTATTTTTGCATTCTCATATTGCTATTAGAGCATTTAGCCATTTTTTCACTTACAAAAAATAGTTTATTCATTGTCGTTAAAATCATTAGTGATGGGGATCGATATATAAAAAATAAGAAAATTTCAACATTGGAACTTGGCTTAATGAAACATAAGAAAGTGAGTACACTGGTAGAGTTTGTGTATAACAACTCTTACCAATTCACTATTGGTATGGCACCATTTGAGGCACTTTATGGGAAGCCTTCTCGTCCGCTCGCCTGTTGGTTAGAGGTGTGGGACAACAAGCTATTGGGGCCAGAGATGATACTCGAGACTTCTGCCAAAATAGAGTTAATTCGGGGACGTATTCGGATAGCTCAGGATAGGCAAAGGAGTTATGTTGACACCGGTAGGAGACATGTGGAGCTTGAGGTGGGCGACCAGGTGTTAATTCAGGAATCCCCTACGAAGGGGATTATGAGATTCGACAAAAGGGGGAAGTTAGCACCGAGATTTGTAGGAGTGTTCCCTATTATTGAGAGGGTGGGGCCGGTAGCATACAAATTGGGACTTCCAGAGCATCTTCAACGGATACACGACGTGTTCCATGTGGCGTCGCTGAAGAAATATAGGAGGAGCGAGAGAGCCTTCTGGCACATCCCACTAAGGGAGATTGATCTACATCCAGATGTCTCATATGAGGAGAGACATGTAGCTATTCTGGATCATAACGAGCATAAACTACGATCCAAAGTAGTGTCATTAGTGCGAGTGCAGTGGGGACACCTTAATGTTGACGAGTCGAGTTGGGAGAGGGAAGAGGATATGCGAGAGTAGTATCCAGAGTTGATCACGGTAGGTATATTCTAATTTTGAGGACAAAATTCCTTTTTAAGGGGGGAAGTATGTAATACCCCGTATTTCTACGTATTTATAATTTAATTAATTGAGCGATTAAATAGAAATTACGTCAAAGAATTTAAATTAGGTAAGCAGTGTAATTTAATGTGATCTTATATTTAAATTACATGAGTAGAGTAATTTAAGATGATCTAAATGAAATAAGATAATTTAATATCATAAGTTGATTGACTGAAAATGATTTTGAATAACTTATGAATTTACCTTACGTCATAACAAGTGATATGGACGTATATGATTTAAATCTCAACTGAGAGCCAAACATGGCCTAGCGAGAGGTCGAGATAAGAAATATTATATGAGTGACTCAAATGACAATTTAGAGGTCATGGTTATCTCCGGAAGGGTCGAAATAGTCAAAATAGTATACCCAAGAGTACTAGTTGGGTTTCGAGACATTTTTGGGGCAAACCGGGACCGTTTAAGGGCATTTTAGTCCTTTAAAATATAGGAGTGGGAAGACCTATGATTTTGGAGTTTTTTATTATTTGATTAAATAAGGGGATAGGGTTAGAAACTTCCTAACTGACAGAGAAGCCATTTGAGAGAAAAGAGAAGTTATTCTCAAAGCATAAAAAGAGAAGTGTGAGAGATTCAAAGGAATTCTTACAATTCAAGTAATTGAAGAGTGAAGATTGAAGGGGACAAAAAATCAACCTCTACATCAACCAAGAAATCTAATCGTCTATTAAACAAGGCAAGTAGTTATTTACAAAACCTAAATCTGAGTTCTAATATCCACGCATAAGATGAGTAGAACAAATGGTTTTGTGAATAATTCTTGAAGAAGGATTTAATTTAAATGCATGTTTGGGATAGGACTTGCATGTAGTTATATTTACACCTATAGAGGAATGAATAAGAGAAGAAATCTAATTGCTATTAAGAAATATAAATCTGAGTATGTGATGATTTAAGATAAAGAAACCATATATCTAGGGTTTTGAGAAAATAAGGATATTGGTGGTTCTTGGATGATTTTCTAGAGATTTGAGGATATATTCACGTTAGAATTAGTCTCTATACATATAGAAGTTAATTGGTTATGTTAATAGAGAGTTCCATAAGGTTTAATGGAGTTTTGAGTGGTTAAAACTTAAGAAAAACTTAACACGACGAAACTGCCCAGAACAGTCGATCGATCGACAATGAAGATCGATCGATCGATATTCATCAGTCGATCGATCGATGATGAAGGTCGATCAATCGACCCCTGTTGTTTTTTGAAAAATTTTGTGTGGTAAATTTTCTTCGATGACCGTCACTTATTGGTAAGTTTGGAGTGATTTTAATACATATCCAAAGACTTGATAAAAGACCAGTAGGTAGAGAGCTGAGGCCCATCATAGTCATTGAGAGAAAGACTTAGAAAATTAATTCATAAGCGTAGAACGAACAGGTCGAGTATCGAGAATGGTGAATTAAAGTTATGAGGACAATTAACATAGATTCAATATAATTATCAGTAGGATAGAGATGGATTAGCTACTGAATAATGGAAGGGGTAACTAGGGCCCTTAGAGTAGTGCATATACTCAATTAAATGCCAAAGTGAGATAAATCGTAAATTAATGAGTATGGTTAATATAAGAGAATAATATATTACGTACAAACCTAATTGATAGGTCGGGTGTGTACCTACTAAATTGTATGAACTTTTAGGTTAAGAGAAGAATACCTAAATTAACTATGTTAGGGTCGATGAGATATTTCGAACTAACATAGGGTTATTATATGTTTGGGGTCGATGTAAAATGTCGAACCAAACCTTAGAACTGGTATCGTGATGAAAGAGGTTCAAACCAGAATATGTGTATATAAATAGTTGGGGTCGATGTATCTTTCTGAACAAACTCTTACTTGGGGTCGATGAATCATTCCGAGCCAAGAGTCCTTTATGTGTGTTATAAGGACATATTAGTGATAACTAATATTTAGTATATATCATGTGATAAATGTATACTGTATGTATAATCTACCGCCGTGAGATAGTAGATAATAAGATGGACTCATCACATTTATGTAGTAATTAAATAGTGAGACTTAATTATAAAAAGAATAAAGATAACAAGAGATGAATAAGTTATCTACATATATAACATATGAGATATGGTGATTATTTAAATACTGAGCGGATGACATGGGGATTTAGAGAGTAAATATGTTTAGTGGAGTATCTTAGACTAGTTAGCTTGGACAGTATAGCTAGGTGGACTAAGTACCAACGTTAGGCGTCCACTATAAGAGAGGGGTGAGGTAACTCAAGAGAGTGTACGAAGTCTTAACATGTATAATCAATAACTCATATTTGTGATAACTGCTTGCAAAAATATTTTTAAAATGTTTTGAGTACTAACTCTTGCTATGTAAAATATTTTTAAAAACCTTTTAGGTGCCCAGCAACAAGGACACCCAGCGTGACTTCATTCCAGGGATTTCAGAGCTGCATCACAGGTTGATGTTGCAAGGTTTTTCTTAGACGATTCTCTTTTTCAGATCTAGTGTAGAATCTCAGTTTTAGTACTCTCAGTTTGGGACATGTTGTCTACTCTTTACATCTGCAGTTATTTGGATTTGTCGGATTTTGAGTTAGTTTTACTTCAGCCGTTGTTTTCGGCAAGACTTTATTCTGTTCAGTTATTTATGATGGTTGGTTTTAGTATTACTTGATTTATATTATTTTCACATGATATGTCTTATCTGTTTAATTAATATAAAATTTGGCACTAGCTTAATTTCACTTAGGTGGTTAGTAATTTAAAAGTTTTCGACAGTGATGCTAAGAATGAACCATTTAAGAAACCTGTTTTAAATTAAATTAAGGCTTGATCACCCAAGGTTTAATTAGGCGGGCTGTCACGCATGGTATCAGAGCATTAGGTTCTAGTGTCTATAGGATCTGTACGGCTTACTACATTTCAACATAGCGTTCAGTTGTATTAGAGCCCTACTATTAGGACTGCTGATTCATTTTCCGCTTTTGAGATATCGTACGTCTGCTATTAGATTTTGTATAAATTGTGTACTTATACAATTCAATCTATTTTCAGATGCCACCAAGGAGACAGTGAGCGGAGAGGGCCGAGTCCAGGGAGGAGGTGAGAGAGGCTCATCAGGAGCCACAAGTGTCGCCACCCCCACCCCCACCCGAGTTGATTTCCACTACTCAGGTTGCAGTGATAGTGGCTCAGGCGGTAGATACAGTAATGAGGGCCATGGCAGCCCATTTTCCTTAGCCCCAGGTACCACCTCCCGTGGCACCAGCAGTTCAGGACCCCAGCAGGGCCATCTACTTGGTAGCGAGCCAGAGAGACATTTCAGAAAGGGCATCCACCCGAGTTTCAGGTTAGTACCGATGTAGTGGAGGTGTTCAACTAGAAGAAAAATATCCAGCGCCACTTGCGCATGCTTGAGTGCACCTAGGTACAAAAATAAATGCTAGCTAGTTTTCATCTGTCGATAGCGACCTTACAGTGGCAGGAGTCCGTTACCACCACCAAGGAGAGGGGCGAAATGGCAATTCTGAGTTTTGGATGAGGTTTGACCGCAAGTACTTTCCACCAGCGGTAGAGTCTGAGATGAGCAAGAAATTCAGTGAGGTGGTTTAGGGTGATCGTTCAGTAGCTGATTACGAGGAGGAGTTCACCCGTTTGGCTGAATTTGTGTTAAACGAGGTGAGCAATGAGGAGCGAAAGAAGTCAAAATTTATGGATGGTTTGGCTTGGATAATCAGGCAGAATTTAATCGGTAATCCGGTATTGGTGACTTATACAGATGTCGTTAACTCTACTCTACTACACTGTCAGGATCGTCACTTCCATGATAAGGGAAACAAGATAGGTGAGCCTAGCCAGGGGGCAAAGTGGATGGAGGTAGTGTCAGCAGCACACAGCAACAGCAAACATCGGGTCAGCTAGGGCAAGATTCCCGGCAGGGGAACTCTGCTAAGAGGTTTAGGCATGGAAGGCATTGATTTGATAGACAGGGCCAGTAGGGGCCCCAACAGCCAGTTCCTTAGGGCCAAGGGAACCAAGGGGGAGGCCAGCAAAGCCAAGGTCGTCAGGGCCAAGGGTAGAGGCGATTCTAGGGACAGTGTTTCACATATGGCCAGCACAGTCACAAGAGTAGCAATTGTCCACAGAAAGATAGGGCACACCAGCAGGGTGCCCAATAGGGGCAGTAGGCTCCGTTATCCCCAGTACAAGCATAGGCCCCACAGCATCAGCCAGGCCAGATGCACTACGAGCATATGTTCAACGTCCGGGATGTTCCTTTCCAGTCAGCACCCCCACCACCACCGGCAGTCGTGGGTACGTTTCCTATCCATGGACTAGAGGGTAGTATTCTATTTGATATGGGGGCGACACATTACTTTATTTCCACTAGATTTTCACAACCAGACGGCCTCGTTGAGACAGCCGACACTCATCTTATGTGTGTGTATTCACTGATGGGTAGTGGGTCCCTTATACACTCGATTTGTAAGGGTGTGGTGATTATGATCGGGAGATTAAGTCTAGCGGTAGACCTCCTAGTGTTGGATATGGAGGGTTACGATGTCATCCTAGGATGGATTGGTTGACGAGTTATAGGGCGATGGTGGATTGTTATGAGAGGACTATCGTATTTTCCATTTTGGGACAGGAGATTTTCCTAGTGGCAATGTCTCTTCCCGAGGGAGGATCGCACACTCATGTCTATTACATTGAAGAAGAGACCGCACAGGAAGTGGTTGTCTCTCTGGACTCAATCCCAGTTGTGAGGGATTTTGAGGATGTCTTTTAGGAGATACCAGGGTTACCGCCTAGTAGGGAGATTGAGTTTGTTATCGACTTAGCACCGGTAATGAGACTGATTTCCAAAGCGTCGTATCACATGGCTGCTTCAGAGATACGAGAGCTGAGGGAGAAGATTCAGCAGCTCTTAGGTCAGAGCTTGATTCGGTGGAGTACATCGTCGTGGGGTGCACCAGTATTATTTATAAAGAAAAGGGATGTCTTATTACAATTGTGTGTGGACTACAGAGAGCTGAATAAGGTGACGATACGCAATAAGTATCTGTTACCTAGGATAGATGACTTATTCGACCAATTGAGAGGGGCTGTATGGATCGATCTAAGGTCGGGTTACCATCAGCTGCGCATTAGGGAGGAGGATGTACCTAAAACTGCTTTCTTATTGCGGTATGGGTCATATGAGTTCAGGGTGATGCCATTTCGACTCACTAATGCACCTACAATGTTCATGGACCTCATGAACAGGGAATTTAGGGAGTTTTAGACCAGTTTATGATCGTGTTCATAGACGATATTCGGGTTTACTCTCGCACGGAGGAGGAGCACACCGAGCACTTACGTATGGTTCTTTAGATGTTACGGGACCACCAGTTGTACGCTAAATTAGAGAAGTGTGGATTTTGGTTACGGGAAGTTCAGTTTCTTGGCCATGATGTGTCAGACAAAGGTATTGTTGTTGATCCGAGTAAAGTATCGGCGATGAGGGAATGGGTACAGCCCATGACACCGATTGAGATTCAAAGATTTTTAGGGTTGGTCGGTTACTATCGTCGCTTCATCAAGGGGTTCTCAAAGATTATCAAGCCTTTGACAAACTTGACTAGAAAGCGAGTACCATTCGTGTGGAGAGACCACTATCAGTTAGCGTTTTATGAGCTAAAGTGTAAGTTAACATCAGCACCTGTACTTACATTATCGAGGAGTGGATTGGAGTACCGGGTCTATACTGACACATCCTTATAGGGTCTTAGGGGCATCTTACATCAGGAGGAGAGGGGGATAGATTATGCTTCTTGAAAGCTAAAGCCACATGAGAATAATTACCCCACTCACGACCTAGAGTTGGTAGAGATCATTTTCGCTTTGAGGATATGGAGGCATTATCTTCTGGGGTAACAGTTCACCATTTTCACGGATCATAAGTCACTTATGTATCTCTTCACACAGAAGGATATGAATATGAGGTAGCGGCGGTGGCTAAAATTCGTGAAGGATTACCAATTTAATATACAGTATCATCCTGGTAAGGATAACGTGGTGGCAGACGCGTTGAGCCGATGACCTACTGGAGATGTAGTTGAGACATAGAAAGCTAAGTGGTGGGAGCTCTAACAGGAGGATGAGGTAGCCAAGGCGTTCATGGAAGTTATGACCATCACTCCCGAGATCATAATGCGGGTAGTGAGGGATCAAGAAGAGGACCAGTTCTGCTAGGATAAGGTGAGACAGTTATTATCCGAGGGCGCGAAGTTTTACTCAATCATTTCAGAGGGAGGTCTGCGATTTAATGGGAGGTTAGTAGTACTCGAAGATGAGGAGTTAAGGCAGGCAGTGATGACCGAGTCTCATGGTTTTCCAGATTTATGACACATCTAGGTGGGGATAAGATGTATCAGGATATGCAGCAACAGGGTGGTCAGGTATAAAGGGAGATATATCATAGTTTGTCTCGAAGTGAGTTACATGTCAGATGGTGAAAGTTAACCATCAGAGACCTTCAGGAATGCTACAGCCGCTAGAGATTTTTGTGTAGAAGTGGGAAAGTATTTTGATGGACTTTATTACTGGACTATCGACATCACAGAGAGGTTATGATTCCATTTGGGTGATAGTGGATCAGCTGACCAAGGTATCCTATTTCTTGTTGATCCGTACTAGTTTTGATACGATGCAGTACGCGCAGCTATTCATTTCAGAGATCGTTAAGCTTCATGGGGTTCTTATAAATATTATGTCTCACAGAGACAAAGTTTTTGTGTCACACTTTAGGCATAGATTTCAGGAGGCCATGGGAACAGATTTACGATTGAGTATGGCATACCATCCGCAGATAGACGAACAGACCAAGAGGGTAAATCAATTGCTCAAGGACATGTTGAGAATGTGTATCCTAGACTTTGGTGGAGGAGGGGAAAAATATCTCCCACTGGTAGAGTTTGCGTATAATAACTCTTACCAATTCACGATCGGTATGGCACCATACGAGGCACTTTATGGGAGGCCTTGTCATTCGCCCGCCTGTTGGTTAGAGGTGGAGCACAACAACCTATTGGAGCCGGAGATGATACAAGAGACTTCTGCCAAAATAAAGTTAATTTGGGGACGTATTCAGATAGCTCAGGATAGGCAGAAGAGTTATGCTGGCGCCGGTAGGAGACACGTGGAGCTTGAGGTGGGCGACCAAGTGTTGATTCGGGTATCTCCAATGAAAGGAATTATGAGATTTGGCAAAAGGGGGAAGTTAGCACCGAGATTTGTAGGATCGTTCCCTATTATTGAGAGGGTGGGGCCGGTAGCATACAGATTCGGACTTTTAAAGCATCTTCAACGGATACACGACGTGTTCCATCTGGTGTCACTGAAGAAACACAAGAGGAGCGAGAGAGCCTTTTGGCACGTCCCACTAGAGGATATTGTTCTACATCAATATGTCTCGTATGAGGAGATACCTGTAGCTATTTTGGATTATATCGAGCGTAAACTATGATCCAAAGAAGTGCCGTTAGTGAGAGTGTAGTGGGGACACCACAATGTTGACGAGTCGACTTGGGAGCAGGAAGACAATATGCGAGAGAAGTATCCAGAGTTGTTCACCGCATGTATATTCTAATTTTGAGGACAAAATTCCTTTGTAAGAGGGAAAGTATGTAATACCCCTTATTTCTACGTATTTAGAATTTAATTAATTGAGCGCTTAAAAAGAAAATACGTCAAGGAATTTGAATTACGTAAGTAGAGTAATTTAATGTGACCTTATATTTAAATTATGTGAGTAGAGTTATTTAAGATGATCTAAATGAAATGAGATGATTTAATATTATAAGTTGATTGACTGAAAATGACTTGTGAATAACTTAAGAATTTACCTTACGTCATAACGAGTGATATGGACGTATATGATTTAAATCTCAACCGAGAGCCAAACATGGGCTAACGAGAGGTCGAGATAAGAAATATTATATGAGTGAATCAAATGATAATTTAGAGGTCACTGTTAGCTCCGGAAGGGTCGAAATAGTCAAAATAGTATAACCAGGAGTACTTGTTGGGTTCCAGGACATTTTTGGGCTAAACCGGGATCGTTCAGGGGCGTTTTAGTCCTTTAAAATATAAGAGTGGGAACACCTACGAATTATGGAGCTTTCATTATCTGATTAAATAAGGGGCTAGGGTTAGAAACCTCATAACTGAAGGAGAATCCATTTGAGATAAAAGAGAAGTCATTCTCAAAGCATAAAAAGAGAAATATGAGAGGTTCAAAGGAATTCTTATAATTCAAGCAATTGAAGAGTGAAGATTGAAGGGGACAAACAATCAAACTCTACATCAACCATAAAATCAGATCATCTCTGAAACAAGACAAGAAGTTATTTACAAAATCTAAATCTGAGTTATAATATCCATGCATAAGATGAGTCGAATAGATGGTTTTGTGAATAATTCTTAAAGAAGGGCATGTTTAGGATAGGACTTGCATCATAGTTATGTTTACACCTATAGAGGATTGAATAACAGAAGAAATCTAATTGCTAGTACGAAATATAAATCTGAGTATTTGATGATTTAAGATAAAGAAGCCATATATCTAGGGTTTTGAGAAAATAAGGATATTGGTGGTTCTTAGATGATTTTCGTAGAGATTTGATGATATATTCACGTAAGAATTAGTCTCTATACATATATAAGTCGATTAGTTATGTTAATAGAGAATTCCAGAAGGTTTAATGGAGTTTTGAGTGGTTAAAACTTAAGAAAACGTAACAGCACGAAGCTGCCCAAAACAGTCGATCGATCGATGATGAAGATCGATCGATCAATATTCATCAGTCGATCGATCGATGATGAAGGTTGATCGAACGACCCCTGTTCTTTTTTGGAAAATTTTGTTGAGTAAATTTTCTTCGATGACTGTCACTTATTAGGACGTTTGGAGTGATTTTAATACCTATCCAAAGACTTGATAAGGACCAGTAGGTAGAAATCTAAGGCCCATCATTTCCATTGAGAGAAAGACTTAGAAAATGAATTGATAAGCATAAAATGAACGTGTTGAGTATCAGGAATGGTGGATTCAAGTTACGAGGAGAGCAAACATAGATTAAATATAATTATCAGTAGGATAGAGATGGATTAGTTACTGAAATAATCAGAGGGGTAATTAGGGCCCTTAGAGTAGTGGATATACTCAATTAAATGTGATAGTGAGATAAATCATAAATTAAGGAGTACGATTAATATAAGAGAGTAATATATTACGTTCGAACTTAATTGATAGGTCGGGGGTGTACCTACCGCATTGTATGAACTGTAAGGTTAAGAGAAGAATACCTAAATTAACTATGTTAGGGTCGATGAGATATTTCGAACTAACATATGGTTGTTATATGTTTGGGGTCGATGTAAAATGCCAAACCAAACCTTAGAACTGGTATTGTGATGAAAGAGTTCCGAACCAGAATATGTGTATATAAATAGTTGGGGTCGATGTATCATTCTGAACCAACTCTTACTTGGGGTCAATGAATCATTCCGAGCCAAGAGTCCTTTATGTGTGTTATAAGGACATATTAGTGATAACTAATATTTAGTATATATCATGTGATAAATGTATATTATATGTATAATCTACTAGCGTGAGATACTAGATAATAAGATGGACTGATCACATTTATGTAGTAATTAAGAAGTGAGACTTAATTATAAAAAGAATAAAGATAACAAGAAATGAATAAGTTATCTACATATATAACATATGAGATATGGTAATTATTTAAATACTGCACGGATGACATGGGGTCTTAGAGAGTAGATAAGTTCATTATAGTATCTTAAACTAGTTAACTTGGGTAGTATAGCTAGGTGGAATAAGTACCAATGTTAAGCATGCACTATAGGAGAGGGGTGAGGTAACTCAAGAGAGTGTACGAAGTCTTAACATGTATAATCAATAACTCATATTTGTGATAACTTCTTGCAAAAGTATTTTTTTAAATGTTTTGAGTACTAACTCTTGCTATGTAAAATCTTTTTAAAAACCTTTTAGGTGCCCAGCCACAGGGACACCCAGCGTGACTTCATTCCAGGGATTACGGAGCTGCAGCACAGGTGGATGTTGCAGGGTTTTGCTTAGACGATTCTCTTTTTCAGATCTAGTGTAGGATCTCAGTTTTAGTACTCTCGGTTTGGGACATGTTGTCCACTCTTTACATTTTCAGTTATTTGGATTCGTCTGATTTTGAGTAAGTTTTATTTCAGCCGTGGTTTTCGGCAAGACTTTATTCTGTTTGGTTATTTATAATGGTTGATTTTATTATTGCTTAATTTATTTTAATTCTGCATGAGATGTCTTGTATGTTTAATGAAGATAAAACTTGGCACTATCTTAATTTCACTTAGGTGGTTTGTAATTTAAAAGTTTTCGACGGTGATGCTACGAATGAACTGTGACACCCCGCCTAATTAAATACCGGGCGATCACTCCTTTATTAAATTAAAATCAAGGTGAGCAGTTGGTTCATTCTTAGCATCACTGTCGTAAAAATAAACTTTTCCAAATTAACACCCTAATTAATTAGGCTATGTGTCAAAACCATTTTTAACCTTTATAACCAAAATGTATTTTTAAAGAAAAACTTATTTATTTAATTAGTAACAACAATTTCAATAAATAAGAATCATACAACAATTATCCTGTAACATAATCCATTAAATTTAAACATTCAAAGTCCCAACATTTAAGACTTAAGGTAAAATATTCATACTGAAATAAATCTCATAGTAACAGTACTAAAAATAATCGAAATACAATTGTCCCAATAACACAGATAAATAGTGGAAAGGGCGACACATGCCCAATAAATGAGTACGATAGATGTGGAATCAAGTGAACGAAGTCGTCTATGCAAGTGGCCTGCAACTCCCACCTAAGCTGCAGCACGTTCCTTTCAAGGGATCCTAAGCAAGACGCCCTTATGGATGGGCACCTGTAATACATACATATATATACAAGAGAGAGAGAGAAAAAGAAACGGGTCAGAGGCCGATAGTGTGTTTGATTTAAAATACGTTTAGCAAGTATTTAAATTGATACAGGCCAATGCAACAACATATTAGTGCGATACTCTCTTGAGAAAATCTCACCTCTCTTCTAATGTGCACACCTATCGCACTAACCTTCCCAATGATTTGTCTTATCATTTATCGCACTAATCTTCCCAACGATTTAACTTATCATTTAGTACTCGTAAGATTCAAAATTTAACGATTTAATTGTTTGAAAAGAATATTTCAATTTGTAATCAAAGTTCTCGTTTTAACTTTATTAATCAATAATTTTTTTCCAGTGTCATATTATATTTTCGCAAAACAAGTATTTATAATTGAGTCATCAACAATGTCCTACATATCACATCACAGTAGGCAGTTCCAGATTTCAGAATTTCATATATATATTAACTACTCATAAAATATATATATATATATATATATCATAACAGCACCCCAAATAAAACTATGGTGCGGGCATACTCTACTATCCAATCCCCATATCACTCGTACTAAGGGAATACAGATTCGGAATCACTCTCGAACTGTATTAACACATACTCAAACAATATTGAGGCGAAGTATAGATTCCAAGTCTCTTCGGACCGTCTGAACTATCACTGCGATAGCCTGTACCAAGGATACCTATACACAAACAATATGAGGCGAAGCATAGATTACAAGTCTCTAAGAGGAAAGCACAAGACCGCATCTCTTAGGACCGTCTGAACTATCATTCCGATAGCCTGTACCAAGGATATCTATCTTCTAGGGTACAAGTCAATATCCCCCATAAAGGTCCCATCGAGATAAGACTGTCCCAGCGCGGAAACCTCAGGGATAGCAAGTAGCGTGGGCATGATTTTCACACATAGATAGTATATGCATACACAATCATATAACTATACTAATATTACCATATGGATAATGGGTAAATTCTCAATTCCCATAATTACGTCATTTGCATTTATTTCTCATTATATAGTTATCACGTATAACCATTCACATCTTACTTAAATTTGAGGAACTTTTCCACTTACTACATAGCGCTTCATGGATTCTATCCTCCCAATTATAAAATTCAGTAGGTATACACATCTATCCCAAAGTAACTCTCTTACGTGTCTCTCTCTTTAAATCGTAGATTCACTGACCCTTATGTAATTATCCCAAAATACAATCTTTGCCCGACATTAAGGGTCCCAAAATCTATTCACATATCCTACTGGTCTTCCCTATCTCCCAAAACATTTTATTAAGGATGCCCAAGAATTATCTCACAATAAATTGAATTTAACTCACTAAAAAGGGAAATAGGAGTCTGCCAGGAGGGGTCGATCAATCGAGGTCTGGGGCTCGATCGATCGAACCTTTGATCGATCGATGCTCTGGCTCGATCGATCGATCAAGCAGGTATTTTGATTTCTGCAGAATTGCATTTATGGGTTCTACTATCTAACTTCATCTAAATCCATATTTTCCGATCCCAAATGTCTCAAAAATTCTACCACTAACATCCTAACATGATAGGATACACATTCTACGTAAAGCATGTCAATTTACGTCACTAAACATGGATTAATCATACCGAAATTCATTTAAAACTCAAGAACCATAAAAATCTCTAAATCATGATTATAATCTGTTTTATCCCATAATTTCTTTCTTATTTACACAAAAATTTCATGGATTATTCTTCTACATCACAAAAGACTTCCAGAATAAGGTTTAAGTCTTTACTACATGCAAATTCGTATCACAATTTGGGTTTTCTTCCATATATTTCATCCCTAATCATTCCTAAACTAATACGAAAATTGCACCAACGAAATAAGAAAGATAAACACTTGCCTGGGATTTTTGACGTTCTGATTTGCAGGTGTTTTTGGTGTGGTTGCGTAGCCCGTTGCGCGATCTACGCGTTGGTGGTGGTTGCGGTGCAAACGGGTGGATTTCGGGCCTTGAATTTGCCTTGAGAGCTCTCTCCTTTCTCTCCTATGGCCGTCACTTGTGTTTAGAGTTTCTAACCCTAGATGACAATCCAGATATCTGATATAACCCTTTGAATTTTCGTGGGTTTAATTACCCATAAATGTGAAATGTCCAAAATGCCCTCCCGGGGTACCACTTAGGCCTAAAAACGCCCCGAGACCCAAACTAAACCCCCGGGTACACTTTCTGACTATCTTGACCCTTCCGGATGCTTTGGCGTACTCAAAATAACCATACGAATGACTTATAAAATATTCACTTTTATTTATTAATATTTAGTCCCGACGTGACACGGGCGCGTCCCGACTCAAATTTTCAAAATTATCATTTTATTTTCTCGTGACATTCAATAATATCAATATCATATATTACTTTGCTCATTAGTAATATTCAACAAATTTTCCATAATTACTAACTCTCGTCACGTTAATAATTAGAACATAATTAATTTCTGAATTTTTATTAAATAATTAACTCACATTAAATTCAATAAATCCCCAAATTAATATAGCATAAAAATACGGGGTATTACATGAACCATTTTAGAAACCCTTTTAAAATTAAATTAAGGCTTGATCACCCAAGGTTTAATTAGGCGGGGTGTCACAAGATATAATACTTATCCTGGTTGTGATCCAATGCGGATAAAATTATATGTAGGTGATGGGAATTCCTTATTTGGATCTCCAAAACCTTTCTTAAACTTCTCATATGCTTCAATATTGTAGTGCATAATCTTCCTCAAAGCTAGTTAGTGTCTTGGAACCTTTTGAGATAAAACAAACCTTCATCTTGAGTCAGATATGATCCTCTCTATTTAATCCTCTTCGCAGAATTGTGAGTGGTATTTTATCTCACCCCTCTTATACTCTAATATGTTTGAATAATGAGCTTAAATCCCTTACCACGCCTTTATATACAACTATATAGGTTGGATTGGGCTAAAATGGTTTTCTTGAGATTATGTGACTAACAACTTAGGCATTAAGAATACATTAGAGACCCAAGACAAATAATTAAATTAACTTTAAATAAATACCTCGAAATACCCAATTACAATAGTCATAATTTATATCCTTTATTTATTTAAACATAATTAATTCCACTAAATAATTATGACTGCACTCCAAATTAATTATCTCATAAATCCTCAGACATAATGAGGTCTTATTTGGAATGTTAATTATGGTGCATAACCTAATTCCCCCATGTTAAGATTCTAATACCGACTTGATTAAGTCAATTTTCCATTAATCGACTTTGACCAACATCTAATCAATTTCCTCGACTCTTCGGCTAAATTTATTTTGCTCCCTTCACCGAATTATAAATAATCAACAGATTAAGTTTATTGGTGGAAATAAAAACTTTTAAGTCAGTCAAGTGGGTATCAAAATCCTCGGTATCCTCGTACGCGAATTCTTCGAATTAAAATATTAAACCTACTTGAATAATTGTCACCCAATATGCGGGGATCATTTGGTTCAATCTGATATGAAATTGCACCCATGGCAATCAAAGTGATAATTACACAAGCATCCCAATTCTCTTAATTCTCGGGATTAAGAATCTATGCACCCAATGAAAATTATATGAGATATCCTGAGTCTAATCATGAAAAAATTTAGAATCAATCTCACAACTGAACTCGTTTAATACATTCCAAATATGTGCCAATCACAATCTTATATTTAACTATCTCACAAGTTCGCGAACCATTACCGGTGTGACACCCCGCCTAATTAATCCCGGGTGATCAGTCCTAAATCAAGTTAGAAAAGGTTTCTCAGTTGGTCCATTCTTAGCATCACTGTCGTCTTTTTAGTTACCAACCACCTAAGTGAGAAAAGTAGACTGGTGCCAATTTTTATCTTTCAATTAATTAAATAAAACTCATGCGGAACATAAAATAATACACAATCACAGTTGATTAAAATAACCATCCGCAAATAAAACACCTAACCGAATAAACCATCGTTCCAAATATCCAATACAAGTAAATATCAGAAAAACATCTCAACAAGTCTAATACTGATAAATGAACTGTGAGAGACAAGCTCAGATAACTACTATAGAGTCTCAACACGAATGAAAGAAGGAGGCGTCTATCAAAACCCCGCAACATCCACATGTGCTGCAGCAAAGGATACCTGGAATAGAGTCAAGCTTGGCGCCCTTGTGGTTGGACACCTAAAAGGTTTTTAAAAGAATTTTATAGCAAGGGTTAGTACCCAAAAACATTTGAAAACATTTAACAAATGATTAACTTGCAATAATAAATAAATATGCATGCTCTTCATATTTTAGTTAGTGCCGCACTCTCTTGAGGACTTCCTCACCCCTCCTCTAATGTGCACTACTAACGCTTCCATTTAATTTACTAGGTCCTACGCTCCTGGCCCAATGCTTATTTTAACCCTTAAATTTTACCTACTCTAACCGAGTATGCCTTAATTCATGATTTTTAAGTTATTATAAACTTCAACTTAATTGAATCATTACTCCATTTAATTTCATATAACATTCACACATGTCATGCACATAATACATTTTTCACTATGTATTAATTATCCCCTATATAATTATTTACCTAATTATATATTTAATCATATTACAGTATTCACAAACATACTGAAATAACATTTAATACAAACTTTGGACCGAGTAAGAATACTCACAAAATATAAATTTTCCCAAGTGCTATCCCACTAGGTGTATTCACGTAACCTAGTTATCCAAGTTAGATTCGCTCACTAACTTAGTTTAACATACGAATTGGAGGCGGTCATATTCCTTCCCTGAAAGTGAGATGCCCCTCACCCATACAACGGACGCTATGACCTGGGATTATACTCGCCCTACTCCTCAAGCTAGGGGATTCATCCACTGCGCGCAACCTCCCCCTATAGCACTAGAGTACATACTAATAATATTCAATCACTGACATTAATGCACACACACACACTATATATATATATATATATATATAACTATATAATAAAGTAGGATGGTGTTTTCACTATTCATGGCATTTAACGGTTTGGATCGATGCCACCTCCTTACACATTTTAATGGTTGAGATCACATCCCTTCCTTTTTTACCAATTTATCCCTCAAACATTTGATTTCCCCCCTTTTTTATTCATCAAATTTACCCTTTAATTCAAATTTTTGGGCATTTTAGTAACTTACACTCACCTTACCCATGTCTCACTCTCTCTCGACTTCTTTTGTCAGAAACGCACTCTTTCTCGCCCGCTCACCCACGCAGACCCTCACAAACCCTCTCGCACACAAGACTACCCATTGTTACATTTTCACTCTCTCTCCCCATCGCAGCTCGCCCATTTCACCCTCCCATAGCAACTCTTTCACATTTCACCCTCCGCTGCTCCCTCCGCTGCCTCCCTTCGCTTCCCAGATCCTGTCCACTCTGTTTCTCTCTACGTTTTTTACATATCTGATATAGTTTCATTTGGTAGTTACATTTTCAGATCTGATCTAATCAGGTATACCATATTCTCTTACCCTTTGTTACACGGTTTAGGTTCACAATTCATATTTGTTATTTGGGTTGTGTTTTAGGGTTGAGGATGATTCCAATATGATTCTTGATTTTTTTATTTTAGTATTGTAAGTATGCAATTTCAGTATTTTAATTTTATATAATTGTTTGTTTGAAATTTGAATATGATTATTTTATAATTTGATTCACTCACAGTTATATTTGTGTTTTCTTTTTATTTTTTAATTGGCAGCTAAACCAGTGAGTTCGGTGTTACTGGTAGTGTTGAAGAATGCATTGGGTAGTCTTAATAAGGAGATACTGAATAAAGGAAGATATGTGTTGATGTCAAGGTTAGGGATTGGAAATTTGATTGGTCTGTGGGTTTGGAATTTTTTGAAAGTTTTATTTATATGCTTCTTACTACATATGACTTTTGTTTTCGAGATTGGGGGTTTCAAGTTGCCACCGGAAAAAGGTAATCTCTCATGATTTTGTTTTAAGAAGTTTTTTTGGTTGAATGTTTGGGTTTTTCACTTATTAAGTGTTCATTTTTTGTTCAGTGTTCATAATATGTTAATTCAGTGTTCATTATTGGTTCTACCGGTCTCAATAGGTCATTTTTAGATATGTGTTGATGTCAAGGTTAGGGATTGGAAATTTTTTTGGTTTGTGGGTTTGGAATTTTTTGAAAGTTTTATTTATATGCTTCTTACTACATATGACTTTTGTTTTCTAGATTGGGGGTTTCAAGTTACGGCCGAAAAAAGGTAATCTCTCAAGATTTTGTTTTAAGTAGTTTTTTTGGTTGAATGTTTGAGGTTTTCACTTATTCAGTGTTCATTTTTTGTTCAGTGTTCATAATATGTTAATTCAGTGTTCATTATTGGTTCTACCGGTCTGAATAGATCATTTTCAGTGTTCATTGTGTGTTGTTTAAGGTACTCTCTCTATGTCTAATTAATTTGGGAGTTTAATTTAGGATTTGTCGCCATGACCTTATTTTTACTTTAATTTCGTTATTTTCTTAAATGTTTTTTCTCTATTACAGAAATGTCATAAAATGTATGACACTAAAATTACCTGATTGTGATATGGCATTGGTCTTTGCTATCGATGCATCTTTTATAATAGTTACTACAACTTGCATAGTTTCATGTTGGATTGTTGAATAAATTTCCAAATCTAGGTTTTATACCTATTGGTGCTGATGCAGGGACCTAATTGTACACTATCTTGGAACTTTATCGCACTTTTGACTTGATATTTAAGGAGAATCTTGATGGAGGGAGACCAGTAAGTGATAAAATAAGTGATAAAATATCTGGAGTTTTTGACAATGAGCTTCATTCGGCATTACACTTTATTTTCAAATAAATTTACTTGCACAACTCATTCTGGACAGTTGGGGCTATCCAATGAAGACCTGCCTATATTTTGGGGCTGACTTCCTTGAACCAACACCATTAATTATTATATATGTTTTGCAGAGGTCTTTGAGGAAGTTTTGGAGATTGTGTCTTATATGACCTTTTTCTCACCAACAATATCTTTGGATATGTGGAGTCTTTGGCCATTGATGATGGAAGCTCTGGCTGATTGGGCTATTGATTTCTTTCCAAGTACCAACTGTTTTTGCGTTTTAGTGATCAATCATTCTTCATAATTATTGCTTCTTTCCCTTTCGATTTAGTTTGATATGGATTCCGATTATTTGAAGATTTTCTAAGGAAATGTAATTTTTCTACTGCTTCTAAATATTGTGCGTAAAAGCCCTTTAGTTTCCAAAATTTAAGGATTGTTTGGGTGTTGTGAGATGTACACCCCGATTTCCGCACCGAGTTTCGAATGCTGAAATTAGGAGCGCGGACCAATCACCATAGAGTCGTGCCACGGAAGCTTATATCATCCTTTTCACCCAAACCCAATAAAGTATTACTACTCTGTTTTTTGTTGCTCAGTATGCAATTTACTGTTTCTTCTCACCTTCGCTCAGCTCCGCTCCATCCATGGGAAGTAACCGGTGTGTAATTTGTACTATCTTATGCAAGAAGTACTTCTTATTAATTTTTATTTGCTTTTTTTATTATAATTAAAAAGAAACCTAAATTTTCTATTTTGTTGTGTACTAATATCATTTGCACACTCCCATTTTGAATCTTTAGAAATACATCATTTGAAGAATAAAATTGTTAGTAAAATTTGGTTGTTTGTGATTATAATTATATTTTTAGTAAACGTAGTCTAATTAGGTGCGATATAAGCATGATAAGTATGCTACATATAAATATTCTAGGTATAATTTTCCAAAATGAAACACTAACAACCATACCCGTGCCTATGTCACTGTCATAATGGATTTTTTTTAACATTCATATTTGTACATATTTTCAGGTATTTTCACGTATATTAGTTTATGACTGATTTTTAGGTATTAACATTCATATTTTCACATATTATGAAGCCCTGCTATTTTTTGTTAGAATTTTATGACTGATTTTAGTTTACTAATTGGGTGATTATGTAGGGTACTTCGCTAACTAGATATGTGTTCAATATTGAGGGAGGAATTTGTAATTGTGTCTTGGCAAATGATGTCGAGTTTCATTTTGTCCATCTCGGTAGTTTTGGGGTGCTGTAATACTGCATAATTTTTTTCATGTACAAGTGCTTTGTTTACGTATCATTTCTGTAACCAGTGAAAATGTAGATATTTTCCCACATTTGATTCCAAGTTGCAATAGGGTTTAAGATTTGAAGGTGTGAAGTCAGAATTATATTTGGGCATTCTTTTAAACTTCTATGCACTTCCGTGGCTACCTATAATTACTTATTTTTTTATCGATTTTTTGAAACATCATTAAATTTTATATCGGTGATTTTATTCAAATTTCATCACCTTTATTTTCTATGTACTTTAGTCATGAAAATCATTTATAGTCTCTAGGGATATTTAACAATAGTTGTTTATACTTTTAGCGTAATAGTAGTCGATTCTGAGGTCATTGTGAGGTTTCATTTCATGGACTCAATATACAATGTAGTCGATTGTTTCATTGTTTGTCATATTATTAAGGTAAGTAACTTAGGTTATGGTATAAAGTACGTTATGTTTGAAAACGTTGTGTTTTTAAGTACGTTATAGGTTAGTTTTATTTGTATTATTTGAAGAGCTTCTTAGTTATCTCTGAAATGGATTATTGTATGTAGGGCCGATGTGCGTGATGAATTATAAGGATGGGGCATAAGAAATGAGTAAATATTAATAGTATGTACATGGTTTAATTTCCTATAAGTTTTTGGCCTTATTGAATTTACTATGCTAGCCATTTAATTACGAACAAATTGATGTTTCTTTCTTTAGCTGATGTTGTAACATAGCAGAGGGCCTGCATAAAAGGAACAACGATAGGCATCACTTTGATATTAGAATTTGTACCAAAATAGCATCTCAATGGACAAAAGGAGAGGGAGCATAGGTAATCTGATTTCATAAAATCTCATTTGTCTTTAGTCTCCAGTGGATGGTTTTTTAATATTAGAGTTTGTCTCATAAAATTTCATTATTAACTGCACAGTCACCATCTCATAAAATCTCATTTTTCCTGATTTACTTTATTTACCTATAAATGATTTTGAATGTTTGATTGTATCCAATTAAATAATTATGCATCCGATTACTTTATTCATGACGTTTTTTGTTGTTTTGTTGGATTTATGACAAATTTTATGTTTTCTTTGGGACATATCAAAGAGGTAAGAGTAAGGTGAGATTTGAGTTTTGAAAATAAGTGGTGCATGTAGGAAATCATTGTAATTGTCCATAGTTATTTTCATGATATGCTAATAATAATTATACATTCTTATGCTTTGACCTTAATGCCTTTGGTGTTTTTTTATATGAAATGACATTAATGTTATTAGTCCTTCTTTTAAGTTCTTGGCTTAGGCATACACCCCTGCTCAGTTTGAGGCATATGTAGGCCTACACCCCTACTTACTTTAGGCATACACCCCTGCTCAATTTGTGGTATAAGTTCTTGGTTATTAGTCCTTCTTTTAAGTTCTAGGTTTGAGATATATGTAGGCATACACAGGTTCCTTTTGCTTATATTCATGTTATAAATGTTTAGTACTAAATGGAGTACTAACTTTTCATTCTATTAATGTTGACACAAAGAAAAGAGTTATGCTGCAGTCGATCAAAGAAAAGAGTTTTCTTTTCTTAAAACTGATTTTCAAATTAACACTAAAAACACTCCATTTCTCTAGAGATCCGAAACAATATGTATCATATGATTCAAGCTTAATCATAGGTAAAGCTAATGTGTTCTTATATGAAATGGCCTTGATGTTTCGAAGGAATTAAAATCGGGAATTGATAAAAGAGCTTATTTGATCCCAATGAAAGAAGTTGGATCACTTTCACGCTATTTGTTTGGATCCATCTCTAACAAACTTTAGATCCTTGGCAACGTTATACTCAATGCTCTGTTGATTATCAAGCAGAGGCAGTGAAACCGAACCTTAGGACTCCAAGTTTGTGATACATTCCCATAGCAAATAATTTACAACCTCAAGAACTTCATCATGAGGACAATGACCAGCAGGGCTGATCTGGTAATATTTTTCAGTCTTATTAATTCTTTTTCCTCTTTTTTTTGGCTAAAAGAAGCTTGGTTCATAATTCTCTCTTTATGCTCTTTTTTCAGACTTTTTTCCCTATAATAATTCTCTCTTTATGCTCTTTTTTTGGCTAAAAGAATCTTGGTTCCTTATATTTTTTAGTCGTATTAATTTGGTTTGAAAGTTGTGCTGCATTCTTTTTTTCTTCACTGATATGTGATTGGGGGTTTTCTTCACATATTTAGTTTTTTGATGAAATTTTTTTTTGATACTGATGTAGCTTTTTATAATGAACCCAGTGTTAAATGATAAGTAAGTTCTATTGAAATTTTATATTTCAATTGTGGCTTTAAAGGTATTTCATTGTATGTGCAGCTCAATTGTATTATGATCTTTCGAGTATCAAAACTGATGTGCATTGATTGCCTGTAAAACTGATAGGAAGAAAGCATATTTTCTTTTTGCAAATGCATGCAGTGAATCTAGCAGAAGTACCTTAAAGTTGATTTCTATTTTCATTAATTATGCTCTGTAGAACTTGAACATGTTTGTGTGCTTCATTTTTTATAGGGATTAGTGGTGAATTTTAACTTGGAACATCTTTGCAATTTGATCTTGATTATACATTTCTTTATCCTAATGTTTATATCGATTTACGTGATGGTAGTTCTACACAAAGGACATGTATAAAATTTGTTCATTGGTAAAAACATTACGGTGAATGTGGAAGATCATCTCCGAATATGGAAGCTATGAAGTTGGCTACATGTGCATCGACAGTGCATGATGAAAATGCTGCCGTTTCTCGAAGTTGTTGCCTTCAGGTGAAGAAGTTGGGGCACAATCCTAGCCGCCTCTATGCTGGTATGCTTTCTAACATGTCTAGGAATTCTGGAGTTAAGCCCGCGCATGTTATAACCATTCCTATGACTTGGTATAATTTCAGGCAGTAATATCATACGAGATTACAGCTATGTCTATTGTGTCATCTCATATGAAATTCATATGAGATTACAAGTATGTCTGAAATCCATATGAGATGCAATTATAACTGAAATTCAAATATCTGAAATTCATATGTCTGAAATTCATATGAAATTCATATGAGATGCAATTATAGCTGAAATTCATTATGCAATTACATTATGTCAGTTTTAATAACCTTAAGACAACTCATATGAAATTTCAGACGTAGCTGGTATGTATATCAAAATAAACTTCTCTACAGTTTTATATATATAAAAATACAAACATGCGATTCTCGAGTGTTACTGCTTGGTTTACATTGGTAATGAGTGTTATTTCTTGGTTAACATTGTTGATTCCTGAGTGTTACTTTTTTTAGGTGGGAATTCAATGTTATTATTACTTCTTGGTTTACATAGGAAGTTAACTTCATGTTGGAATTCCAAAGTGTGTTGGTTTTTATTTTAATTTGTTTGAGAATATTAACCCCTGGTGGATGCAAAAGTATTTGGTAGATTGTCATTTTAATTTATGGGAGTGAATAATATTGATTCCTAGGTAATGATATTTAAAACTGAGATTATGAGGAGGTGCTTTGTATTATTGATTAAAGATATTTAAAATTGAGCTTATGAGGACACAACTCCTCTGATACACATTCAAAACTGTTTTTATATCTATTTTTATATGTACCTTTTTTTAACTAAATGTTTGTATCTATTTTATATATAATTATTTTTTTAATTCCAGTTACCTATTTTTATATCCATGTCCGGACACTAAACAAAAACAAGTATTTTTATATATACCTGTTTGTTTACAATTATGTGTTGATTTATCAGTTTTAGTAGTGTTGATTTTCAATTTTTAAAAACTTACCTATTTGTAGTGTTGATTTATCAATTTTTAAAAACTTACCCGTTCGTAGTGTTGATTTATCAGTTTTAGTAGCTGACCCCAAAACTGACTTATTGACATAAAAATTAGCTGTAAGAAACCAAATATTTTTTTTTATGAGCTTAGTGTTTTATAAGATTCATGTTGTGGGACAGTGCATCATTCGGCTTGCTAAAATCCGAGGCATTCATGTCATTAATATTATAAGATACAGTGCTGGATAGTTTTGATAAGCTGATCACATGCTTTTGTAAGTTCTGATTTGAGTCATGTCCATATTTTTACTTATTTGCAATTTTGGGGACTCAAAATTAAAGACATTAGTTTGGGGGACAGAAAATAACAGATAGTAAGGTGTTTGTTTGCTTATAAATTTTTAATATATGTTTTTCAATTTTGATCTACATAGGCAGGGGATAAATTTCATAGCGATTTCGAAGCTCCAGGCTCTGTGGAACCACCCAGCCGGACCTAACACCATTCACTTTTGGGCACCAACTTTTAAATGGGGCATCAGCATAGCTAATATTGTTGATTTCACCAAGCCACCTAGGAAACTTTCATATCCATAGCAAATAGTGGTTACTGCAACTGGAGTTATTTGGTCATGCTACAGCACTGTAATTACTCCAAAAAATTGGAAACTTTTTAGAGTAAATGTTGCAATGGTTGGGAAAGGAATTTATCAACTTTCACGAAAGATTCGGCATGATTACTTTAGTGAAGAAGCTGCTGCTGTTGCAAGTGAATGACGACGAAAATCTCTACAATGTCTGTTTGTGCACTTTGATGGTCGAACCATTTTGACTTTCGGCTCAATCTTCTGATTTTTTGTATCATTGTGATGTTGTCATTCATGTTATAGTAAGGTTGGATGCGATGAAGTTCAAGGTCCATTTCAATCATAAACATTAGAATTCAAGGTCCAAAGAAGCAATGAACTTTAAGATTGTAGATGCTATTTTATGGCAGGTATAGTATAACGCTCTTATTTTAATTTTTGTGTATCGTATATTACTCTGTCAACATATAATATATAAACTCCGTGTACTTTCCCATTATGTAATAATGCTCACTGATGTTCACTTTGGTCATCCTTTCTGCAGGCTAATAAGGTCGTGTTATTTAAGTTTGGTTTTGAAGATCAATTTGGTATTTGTTTTATAGATCTTTATGGAAATTGCTAAAATTCAATCTATGTATATTTCACACTATAATACTGAAATTCAATCAATGTATGTTAATATATATGCATAAATCTAGGCATCATGCTTTTAACACTTTCAAATGTAGAAATCTTTATATAGTTATTCATGTTCTCATATTCCTGTCATATATGGCAGGTGTGCCATTGTTATTTCTGTAAGAATCTAATTACCATGGTTGTCTCACTCCCCTGTGTCACTTATGTTTTTCACCACTGTTTTTGTATTTTCTTTTAGTTTATATACAATGTTAATTTCTACCCCATTCTAATGTATGCTCCACACTCACTCCTCCTGTAGCAATGTCTCTGAAGTAGAAGAATTTAGACTCAATTTCTATTAGCAAGTATTTAATTTGATGTTTTTTCATTGTTTAGAAGTGGCAATGCAATTGTTATCTCTTCCTTTGTTTGTTTGAACCTCTACTCCAATAAAATAAACTCACGCACGCTCAGCTCCCCTCTTATCTCCTTCCTAAGTTCCTCCCGATTCTAAACTAAACCTAGACTATCTCCGCCACCACCAGCACACACGGCAGCACTGCTCCCCTCCACTGCTAAACCCAAACCAGAGTTGCGCTAGCGCCTCTCCTCCGCCGTAGCCGCTACCCTATTCGCCCTCAAACCAGCGCTGTTTATTTAACGATTCACATCGCACAGGACAACATCAACACAACTTTCAAGCAGGTAACTTTCTATCCTTTTTTTGTTTTTAAATTAAGTATTCAAGCTGTTACCTGATGTGTATTCATTCTGATATATCACTTATAGTATTGAATGATGATAAATGGTAAATGTACTGAAAAATGATAAACGTATTGAAAAATGATTAAATGATAAACATTTTTTAGTTATACAGTTTTTTTCAGCTGTTACCTAATGTGTATTCATTCTGATATTTCATTTTTATTAAGTAATATTCATATTTTCAAATATGAATACTAATTTTAAGATGGTTTCTTTACTAACATATTTGGATGATTGCATCATATTATCTTAAATCATTGTGGCATTAACTTTCAGTTTGGTTGCCGTAATTTTTTATTCAGTTTTTTTATGGTTTTCAACATCCTAAATATATTCGAGTGAGGCAATTTCAATGTCTAAGTTATCTAATTAGCAAAGATAATGCGAAAAATATAATGCTTAAAGTATTCAATTAGTAGAATTTTTAGGTATGTGCATTCGAAGTGTTTAGCAGATTGCCCAGGTACGTGGATGCAAAACTATCCAATCTTTGACCATGCTAAACTAATCAATATTTTCTCATGTTTTAATTCATGTTTTTGTCGCAAACCACATTTGGCTCTGACACGGATGTTCTTTGGAATTATCCGAGGCAGTTGAAGTCTGGTCCGATTTACAAATGCCCTTTATGGACTGAAAGTTATGTACAGTGGTCGCCATTAGGGACCTACCTAGCTATAGTTCATAGGCAGGGTGGGTTTGAGGTTGTGCCACCTTAATCAGCTTATGTGTTATTCTCATCCACATATTCATTGGTGCTTGAGTGTCCATGTATTTGACTCGCTTATTTCAAGATGGTTTATATTTCCTTCTAATATTTTTTGGGATGATATATATTTCCAGGTTTCAATAGAGATGAAATACGACTGTTACTGGACTGATTCAACAGAGCACATCATCTACGAACTAATATTATCGGTTGATTGGGTTCGAGACCAGAGGAAGTTGAAACTCAAGACTTCTACCTATTCGTATGTGACTCGGATGAAGAAATTTCTCCATTATGATTCTCAACTAATTATATATTGTATACAAGTTTGTATTAGAGAAGATGAGCGTATAAACCGTGAATTGTTAAACATCGATGAATGTTTGGGCCATCTAAAGTTTAGATAAGATGTAATAGAACCATAATCCTCTAAATTTTGAGTTTAAAAGGAGATTGGTTTTTCTGAGTGTTATTTCTATATTTCAAACTCCATTCAAATGGATAGTTACTTTCTGTACATTTCGACTTTATTAAGTGAAAGGGGAATTGCTTTCATTAACCGGTTATTAACATGTGTAGTATTAATACAAACCTACATTTTGGCTTTAACATTGCGTTCATTAACCGGTTATTAACATGCTCCTGATATGGTACTATACCTTGACATATTTGGGCCTGTTTTGATTTTATCTACCATACTACATCTGCTAAATCTTCTATACTACATCTTATATACCATTTTGTGGAGATATTGTGTTTTGCTATATCTAATATACTACATCTGATTCATCTCCTATACATTAGGATATAGTGTTTTCCCTATGATGTTAAAGTTGTTTTTTCTTCATATATTTGTACATATTGATAATATTACACTAATTTTGATGTTAATGTTTTTCTTCATAAAATGTAAATCATTCCATTTGTTTGGATGTTAAAGTTATTCACATTGTAGGCATGTCATTCCATTTGTTTGGATTCATTGTGATGAAAGAAAATTCTACACTGTAATGTAGACTTTCTTACTGTGTAGACTTCAACTTCCAACTTAGTTCAAATTAAACCCAAAGTCTACAATGTCGACTATGATGAAGGAAAAATCTACAGTGTAGACTTTCGTACAGTGTTGACTTTCTTACAGGCAAAATCTACAGTGAGATGAAGGCAAAATCTAGACAAAGTCTAGAGGTTGACTTTCTTACAGTGTACTGTGATGAAGGAAAAATCTACAATGTAGATTTCGTAGTGTTTAATTGTGTTGAAGGCAAAATCGCAATTTTGCCTTCATTACAAATTGTGATGAAGGCAAAATCACAGCTTTGTACTCTTTCTTACGGCTTTGCGTAAGACAGGCTCGCCAACTATCCTAGGTAGAAATTTATGCCTCATCGAGTTTGTGATGAAGGAAAAATCATCACAAACCTGTGAAAACAAACATGTGCCTTTATTGGAAATTTTTATCGTTTTACGAAAACAAACTTGCGATTTTTTTTCCGTTTTGCAATTATGCACTTTCAAAATTTTCATCATTTTACGATTATATACTTTGAAAATTTTCAGCGTGCCTTCAGGCACGGGCATACCCTAGTATATATATATATATATATGTCCCGGCTATACTATGTACCCAATCCATAACATAAGCCTAGTTAATTTATTAATAGTTTATGGTCCCACTCTAATCATTAATTAATTCACACATTAATTAATTAAGTCACCTTTGGTATCGCCCCCACCATAAAATTGAACTTACTCTCGAAGTCCGAATTACCCTCACCCGAGTCTAACTTCTCAACTCCCAAATTATTTAGTCTTTACCTAAATAAGATTTATCACTCGGTAATCCCCAACCGTTATTCTCGGACTTGTTCACTACATCTATATTTGATTATTCCGAACACCTTCCCAAAAATTCAACCTTATTATGTCACACCTAATTTCTCCAAAACCCAACAATTTTAAATTATGATGTCACACTAAGTCGTCTCCAAATTCTAATTAATTTTATTCACCATTAATTAGATTTAGAACCCATGTATAAATTCTCACCAATTTAATTTATGGAAAAAGATTAAATTAAATTTTCTTTATATAAAATAAAACTAGGCGAACTGTCAAAATCTGTCGACCTTCGATCGATCGATCGAGCAAGTCTTCGTCTTCTTCGCGAAGACAGAATCAGCCATGGATGAAATTTCTCAAACCCTAATTTCTTCTACAAGTAACCTCAAGCCCTCTTAGCATTAATACATGTTAGAAACCTTATTAGGGACCTCCAGAATGTCCACCAACATCATTAATTCGTCCATTAACTATAATTTCTAAATTTGGGAAAATGTCCGTCTTTAATTCCTTACCCATTTACATCACAAATCCCTTCACCAAAGTCGTTTCTAATTATCCAGATATCAACCTACCAGATATGTATCAATTTATAATATCAGATTTCTACAAGAATCCTCATTCAAATTCGTAAATCAGATTATTATTTTTCAAAACCTCATGTTTATGCCATGAACACCCAAAACGAATTTTGATCAAACACATCACATGAATATGAATTTCAAAACAGATTCAATACTATTGCAAGTTATCCACTTGCCTTAGGTTTCGTAGTGTCTGATTCGGAGATGAATTTCCAAGGTTGAAGACGATCCTTGTTGGCTCTCTAGTGATCCCAAAGTTGCCTTTAACTGCTATTAGGGTTCTTAATACACTTAGCCTTTTCTAAAACCCTATCAACCGTTTTATAATTCCTCCTAATTCCTTAATTTACCTAATCCCGTTTTTTGCCTAATGGGCCAAGCCCAAGTGACCCAAATGCCCCCGTGTGGGCCCGGCTATGTCTAAAAATGCCCCGTGACCCGTTTACTACCCCCGGGTACACTTTTCCGACTATCTCGGCCCATTCAGACTCAACTGTACACTCAGAATTGGCATCCGAATTAATTTATAAAAATATTTATCCCCTCACCCCTTTAGTCTATACCGACTCTCGGTTGAGATAAGTGCATACCCTGTCCTTAATACTCAAAATGACTTAAATAAATAATTACTATTCACTTAGTAAATAACTTCCCGTAAATAGTAACCATTTACTCCTCGATTAATATTTAAATAAAATTTCCCTAATTAATTCAATTAAATTACGACTCACAAGTAATTTTCAATTCCCGAATTAATTAAATATTTAATGCATGAAAAATGCGGGGTGTTACATACTCCCCCCCCCCCCCCCCCCCCCCTTACAAAGGAATTTCGTCCCCAAAATTAGGTCATACATGTGATGAAAAGCTCTGGATAATGCTCCCGCATATCCTCCTCCCGCTCCCAGGTAGACTCATCAATGTTGTGATGACCCCACTGTACTCTAACTAGTGGAACAACCTTGGATCGTAATTTCTGCTCGCTACGGTCTAGGATAGCCACCGGCCTCTCCTCATATGAGATGTCGGGCTGTAAGTCAATTCCTTCGAGTGGAATGTGCTAGAAGGCCCTCTCACTCCGACGATATTTCTTCAGCGATGCTACATGGAACACGTCGTGTATCCGCTGAAGATGCTCCGGTAATCCCAGCCTGTAGGCTACAGGCCCCACCCTCTCGATAATAGGGAAAGGTCCCACCTACCTCGGTGCTAGCTTACCCTTCTTGCTGAACCTCATCACCCCATTCATGTGGGATACCTTGACCAATACCTGATCCCCAACCTCTAACTCCACGTTTCTCCGTGAAGCATTAGCGTAAGTTTTCTGCCTACCCTGAGCTATCTGAATCCTCCCTCGGATCAGCTCTATCTTGGAAGATGTCTCCTGAACAATCTCCGACCCCAACAGTTTGTTGTCCCCCACCTCTAACCAACAAGCGGGTGAACGACAAGGTCTCCCGTATAATTCCTCGAATGGTGCCATGCCGATCGTGAATTGGTAAGAGTTATTATACGCAAACTCTACCAGAGGAAGATATTTCTCCCAACCTCCCCCAAAGTCTAGTATACACATTCTGAGCATATTTTCCAACATCTGATTGACTCTCTCGGTCTGCCCATCAGTCTGTGGGCGATAGGTTGTACTCAAACGTAACTCCGTGCCCATGGCCTCCTGAAAACTCTGCCAAAAATGGGCCACAAAGATCTTGTCCCTATCCGACACAATATTAATCGGTACCCCGTGCAGTTTAACAATCTTCGCTATGAATAGCTGTGCATAACGCATCGTCTCAAAGTCTGTGCGAACCGGTAGGAAGTGGGCCACTTTGGTCAACCGATCCACAATAATCCATATGGAATCATGACCCTTTTATGATGTCGGTAACCCTGTAATGAAGTCCATAGAGATGCTCTCCCACTTCCACATAGGAATTTCAAGTGGCTGTAGCATCCCTGATGGTCTCTGATGGTCAACTTTCACAAGCTGACACGTGTCACATTTTGAAGCAAACTCTGTTATGTCCCTTTTCATCCCTGCCCACCAATACTGCCTCCTCATATCTTGATACATCTTATCCCCACCGGGATGTACTGTAAATCTCGACCCATGAGACTCCGTCATAACACCGTGCCTCAATTCCGCATCCTCTGGCACCATCAACCTCCCATTATGGTGTAAGCGTCCCTCCGAGCTGATCGAGTAACCCTCTGTTCCCTCAGCTAGCAACTGGCTCACCCTATCCCGGTAGGTCTGATCCTCTGCCTGAGCCCTCACAAGCCGCATAATGATCTCGGGTGTGATGGATAATGCTGACATGCAAGCCTTGGCTACATCATCCTCGTATTGAAGTTCTCTCCACTTCGCTTTCTAGACTTCTGATATTTCCCCAGTCGGTCTCCGACTTAATGCATCAGCCACCACATTATTATTTCCAGGATGATACTGAATATCAAACTGATAGTCTTTCACAAATTCTAGCCATTTCCTCTGTCTCATATTCAAATCCTTTTGAGTGAAGAGATACTGAAGTGATTTGTGATCCGTGAATCGCGTGAACTGCTCCCCCAGGAGATAATGTCTCCATATCCTCAAAGAAAAAATGACTGCTACTAACTCCAGGTCGTGCGTGGGGTAATTCCTCTCATGGGGCTTTAGTTTCCTAGACGCATAAGCTATATCCCTTTCCTCCTGCTGAAGCACACCCCCATGTCCCTGTAAGGATGCATCAGTGTAAACCCGATACTCTAATCCTCCTTTCGTCAATGCAAGCACGGGTGCAGATGTCAACTTGTCCTTTAACTCGTCGAAGGCTAATTGATAGTGATCATTCCAAGTGAAAGGTACCCCTTTTCGGGTAAGATTCATTAAAGGGACCGCAATCTTTGAGAATCCTTTGATGAACCGTCTGTAATAATCGGCTAACCCCAGAAAACTGTGCACTTTTATCGGTGTCGTGGGCTGTCCCCACTCCCTCACCGTCGATACTTTACTTGGATCCATCGCAATACCCTGGTCTAACACCACGTGGCCAAGAAACTGGACCTCCCGTAGCCGAAATCCACACTTACCGAATTTGGCATAGAGTTGGTGATCCCGTAATGTCTGTAACACTATATGTAGGTGCTCTGCATGCTCCTCCTCGGTACGCGAGTAGATCAGGATGTTCTCAATGAACACGATAACAAGCTGATCGAGAAACCCCCTGAATACTCTGTTCATGAGGTCCATGAACACTGCTGGTGCATTGGTGAGTCCGAATGGCATCACCCTGAACTCGTAAGATCCATACCGCGACAGGAAAGCGGTCTTCAGAACATCTTCCTCTCGAATATGTAGTTGATGATATCATGACCTTAAGTCGACCTTAGAGAAATAAGACGCCCCTCTCAACTGGTCAAATAGGTCGTCAATCCTAGGCAACGGATACTTATTCCGTATTGCGGCCTTATTCAGCTCTCTATAGTCCACGCATAACCGTAGTGAGCCATCTTGCTTTTTCACAAATAACACCGGTGCACCCCACGGTGATGTACTCCGTCGTATGAAACCCTGATCTAGAAGATGCTGAATCTGCTCCCTCAGCTCACGCATCTCTGAAGGGGCCATACGGTATGGGGCCAGAGAAATTAGCCTCGTCCCCGGTGCTAAATCGATCACAAATTTAATTTCCCTCCTAAGTGCCAACCCTGGTATCTCCTGAAACACATCCTCAAAGTCTCTCACCACTGGGATTGAATCCAATGGAATAGCCACCTCCTATGAGGTTTTCTCCTCAATGTAATATAAGTGCGTGCGTGACCCTCCCTCGGGTAGTGGCATTGCTATTAAGAACATCTCCTACCTTGGAATGGAGAACACGATAGTCATCTCGTAGCAATCCACCGTCTCCCGATAACCTGCCAACCAATCCATACCCAAAATGACATCGTACTCCTCCATATCTAACACTAGTAGGTCCGCTGCTAAACTAAGTCTCCCGATTAAAATGTCCACACCCCGACAAATTGAGTGAATCGTAGCCCCGCTGCCAACTGGCGACTCTACACACATCCTAAAACCTCCCGCGGTCTCTAGTAGTCCGGCCCGTTTAGCAAAAATTTAATTTAATGAATGAATGTGATGCTCCCGTATCAAAAATAATATTACCCTCATAACCATGAATGAGAAACATATGCTCAACTGCTGGCGGTGCTTGCTGTGCTAGAGGATTGGGAACATCCCGGACATTATACACACGCCCGTAGTGCATCTGTCCCTGCTGCGGTGGGGCAGGTGCTGCTGCTGATGGCGGCATCTATCCCCATTGCCCTTGTTGGGCCTCTTGCTGTTGACCTCTGCCCCTCTGTGGGCACTCCCTCTTGAAATGCCCTGGCTGGACACAGACAAAATAGCATTTCTGACCATTCCCCTATCGTTGGCCCTGATGTGGTTGGCCCTGTTGGCCTTCCCTATTGTTCCCTTGGCCTTTACGGCCCTGAGGAACCTGTTGTTGCTGATTTGGGCCCGGCTGCCCTTGCCTGAATCCCTGACCTCCCGCCTGGGACCCACCAGGTCTAAATCTCTTGGCCTGAATCTCCTGCTGGATAATAATCGGTTGATGAGTACGACTTGTGTCACTACCAGTAACCGCCTTGCCCTGCTGGCTCGGCTCACCTGCTTTCTCACTCCCTTTCGTATGGAAACGATGATCCTGGCAATGTGCGAGGGCGGCATTAACGACATCTGTATAAGTCATTAATGTCGGATTCCTAATCAAATGCTGCCTGATCCTACAGGCTAAGCCATTCATGAATCTTGACTTCTTCCACTCCTCGTCGCTCACCTCATTTGGCATAAAGTTCGCCAAACGGGTGAACTCTTCTTCGTAGTCTGCCACTGATCGGCCACCCTGAACTAAATCACTTAATTTCTTTTTCATCTCAATCTCTTCTACTGGTGGAAAGTATTTGCGATCGAACCGCACCCCAGATTCGAATGTCGTCGTAAAATTTCGCTCCTCAGCGGTGGTAACTGACTCCCACCATTGTAAGGCTACCTCCGACAGACGAAAGGAAGCAAGCATCTGCCTCTGCACATCGGCACACTCCCGCATGCGCATATGGCGGTAAACATTCCTCTTCCAGTCACAAGCCTCTATCACGTCTGTGCTAACCCGAAACTCAGGTGGGTGACCCTTCTGAATGGTCTCCCTAACTTTCTGCCAAGATGGTGGCCCCACTGGAGCCTGAACTGCTGGTGCCACTGGAGGCGGTGCCTGGGGCTGTGGAAAGTGAGCTGTCATAGCTCTCATTGCTGTTTCGACCGCCTGGGCCACTATCACTGCCACCTGAGTAGTGGAAATCAACTCGGGTGGGCGTGGTGGTAGCGGTACCTATGGCTCCTGATAACCCTCCCTGATTTCATCCCTAGTCTCAGCCCACTCCGCTCTCTGCCTCTTTGGTGGCATCTGAAATAGATTAAATCGCATAAGTACACAGTTTATACGAAAATATACACAGCATAAATACGATATCTCACAAGCGAAAAATGAATCAACAGTCCTAATAATAGGGCTCTATAACAAACGAGTGCTACACTGAAACGTAGAAAGCCGCACAGATCCTAAGGACACTAGAACCTGATGCTCTGATACCATCTGTGACACCCCGCCTAATTAATCCCGGGTGATCAGTCCTAAATCAAGTTAGAAAAGGTTTCTCAGTTGGTCCATTCTTAGCATCACTGTCGTCTTTTTAATTACTAACCACCTAAGTGAGAAAAGTAGACTGGTGCCAATTTTTATCTTTCAATTAATTAAATAAAACTCATGCGGAACATAAAATAATACACAATCACAGTTGATTAAAATAACCATCCGCAAATAAAACACCTAACCGAATAAACCATTGTTCCAAATATCCAATACAAGTAAATATCAGAAAAACATCTCAACAAGTCTAATACTGATAAATGAACTGTGAGAGACAAGCTCAGATAACTACTATAGAGTCTCAACACGAATGAAAGAAGGAGGCGTCTATCAAAACCCCGCAACATCCACATGTGTTGCAGCAAAGGATACCTGGAATAGAGTCAAGCTTGGCGCCCTTGTGGTTGGGCACCTAAAAGGTTCTTAAAAGAATTTTATAGCAAGGGTTAGTACCCAAAAACATTTGAAAACATTTAACAAATGATTAACTTGCAATAATAAATAAATATGCATGCTCTTCATATTTTAGTTAGTGCCGCACTCTCTTGAGTACTTCCTCACCCCTCCTCTAATGTGCACTACTAACGCTTCCATTTAATTTACTAGGTCCTACGCTCCTGACCCAATGCTTATTTTAACCCTTAAATTTTACCTACTCTAACCGAGTATGCCTTAATTTATGATTTTTAAGTTATTATAAACGTCAACTTAATTGAATCATTACTCCATTTAATTTCATATAACATTCACACTCTATGCACATAATACATTTTTCACCATGTATTAATTATCCCCTATATAATTATTTACCTAATTATATATTTAATCATATTACAGTATTCACAAACATGCTGAAATAACATTTAATACAAACTTTCGACTGAGTAAGAATACTCACAAAATATATATTTTCCCAAGTGCTATCCCACTAGGTGTATTCACGTAACCTAGTTATCCAAGTTAGATTCGCTCACTAACTTAGTTTAACATACGAATTGGAGGCGGTCATATTCCTTCCCTGAAAGTGAGATGCCCCTCACCCATACAACGGACGCTATGACCTGGGATTATACTCGCCCTACTCCTCAAGCTAGGGGATTCATCCACTGAGCGCAACCTCCCCCTATAGCACTAGAGTACATACTAATAATATTCAATCACTGACATTAATGCACACACACACACTATATATATATATATATATATATATATATATATATATATATATATATATATACTATCACACTCCGTGTATATATATATATGTCCCGGCTATACAATGTACCCAATCCGTAACATAAGCCTAGTTAATTTATTAAGAGTTTATGGTCCCACTCTAATCATTAATTAATTCACACATTAATTAATTAAGTCACCTTTGGTATCGCCCCCACCATAAAATTGAACTTACTCTCGAAGTTCGAATTACCCTCACCCGAGTTTAACTTCTCAACTCCCGAATTATTTAGCCTTTACCTAAATAAGATTGATCACTCGGTAATCCTCAACATTTATTCCTGGACTTGTTCACTACATCTATATTTGATTCTTCTGAACACCTTCCCAAAAATTCAACCTTAGTATATCACACCTAATTTCTCCAAAACCTAACAATTTTAAATTATGATGTCACACCAAGTCTTCTCCAAATTCTAATTAATTTTATTCACCATTAATTAGATTTAGAAAATATGTATAAATTCTCACCAATTTAATTTATGGAAAAAGATTAAATTAAATTTTCTTTATATAAAATAAAACTGGGCGAACTGTCAAAATCTGTCGACCTTCGATCGATCGATCGAGCAGGTCTTCGTCTTCTTCGCGAAGACAGAATCAGCCATGGACAAAATTTCTCAAACCCTAATTTCTTCTACCAGTAACCTCAAGCCCTCTTAGCATTAATACATGTTAGAAACCTTATTAGGGACCTCCAGAATGTCCACCAACATCATTAATTCGTCCATTAACTACAATTTCTAAATTTGGGGAAATATCCATTTTTAATTCCTTACCCATTTACATCCCAAATCCCTTCACCAAATTCGTTTCTAATTATCCAGATATCATCTTACCAGATATGTATGAATTTATAATATCATATTTCTAAAAGAATCCTCATTCAAATTCGTAAATCAGATTATTATTTTTCAAAACCTCATGTTTATGCCATGAACACCCAAAACAAATTTTGATCAAACACATCACATGAATATGAATTTCAAAACAGATTCAATACTATTGCAAGTTATCCACTTGCCTTAGGTTTCGTAGTGTTTGATTCGGAGATGAATTTCCAAGGTTGAAGAGGATCCTTATTGGCTCTCTAGTGATCCCAAAGCTGCCTTTAACTGCTATTAGGGTTCTTAATACACTTAGCCTTTTCTAAAACTCTATCAACCGTTTTATCATTCCTCCCAATTCCTTAATTTACCTAATCCCGTTTTTTGCCTAATGGGCCAAGCCCAAGTGACCCAAATTCCCCCATGTGGGCCCGGCTATGTCTAAAAACGCCCCGTGACCCATTTACTACCCCCGGCTACACTTTTCCTACTATCTCGGCCCATCCGGACTCAACCGTACACTCAGAATTGGCATCCGAATTAATTTATAAAAATATTTATCCCCTCACCCCTTTAGTCTATACCGACTCCCGGTTGAGATAAGTGCATACCTTGTCGTTAATACTCGAAATGACTTAAATAAATAATTATTATTCACTTAGTAAATAACTTCCTGTAAATATTAACCATTTACTCCTTGATTAATATTTAAATAAAATTTCCCTAATTAATTCAATTAAATTACGACTCACAAGTAATTTTCAATTCCCGAATTAATTAAATATTTAATGCATGAAAAATGCCGGGTGTTACAACCGGCTCCCCACAATTTGAGATAAACTACTATGATTGTAACTCAACCATTCAAATATGATGTGAATTCCCTATCTATGTTGTGAACATGTTAATAGTGCTAGAACCGAAATTCCAATCTCCTAGTGGTCAACCTAAAGTCGCATAATTGGAATTCCTACTAAGATCTATTTATCGAAATTTTAATGAAACAATATATTCAAACAAATACAAAACACTATCACAACTTGATTATCATTTAAAAATGAATAAAATAATTCCTTTATTCGTAGATAACAAAATGTTTTACACATGGTTTATGAATAAACCCCAATAATCTCTCACTTAGTGTTAATGTCATGTGGCCCTGCACTTGATGCCCATTCCTTCTACGTGACCATCAAAAGTCCTAACTAACAAGATCTTTGTAAAAGTATCCACCAGGTTGTCCTCAAATGAAATCTTGATCAAAATGGCAATGCCTCTCAGCACGATCTCCCAAATCAGGTGATACTTGTATTAAATTTACTTTTCCTTCTTATCAGTTCTTGGTTCTTTCAAATTCATAACTACACCGCTATTATCACAATAAAGTGTAATATGTGACTGATCTACATAAACGATACCCAAATCACTTAGGTGTAATACCCCGTATTTTTATGGCTTTTAAAATTGGGGATTTATTAAATTTAATTGAGTTATTAATTTAATATTAATCTGAAATTTTATTTTAAATATTTACTAGCGTGACGAGAGTTAGTAATTATTGGAAAGTTGTTGATTATTACTTAATGAGTAAAGTAATATCTAGAATTTAATTTATCAAAATGTCACAAGTGAATAACATGACAATTATGGAAATTAAGTCGGGACGCGCCTGTGTAGTGTCGGGACTAAATTAATATTATAAAAAGTAAATAAATTATAAGTCACCCGTATGGTCATTTTGAGGGCGCCAACATGTCCCGAAGGGTCGAGATAGTCAGAAAAGTGTTCCCGGGGGTTTAGTTTGGGTCTCGGGGCATTTTTAGGCCTAACCGGTAACTCGGGAGGGCATTTTAGCAATTTTCCTTTTTACGGCTTAATTATGGACGAAAATTAAAGGGATATATCTAATGGGAGTTAGAGTCTTCGAGGATTAGAATTGGTAGAGTTGCAAAGAGCCTAAGGAAGGGAGAAGGGAGAAGACTCTAAATGGGAGAACCACCCTACCTACACCACCGTTGCTGAAAGAGTGCGCGTGCGTCCAAATAGAGATATTATTTAATTAAACTCAGTTTTACCAGTTAAGTCCTAAACATGCAGCTATATGTGATTGAACAAGATGATGAAACATGGAAGAATATTCAAACACGCATATGTGAGGAAAAAATCTCCCAAAGGGGCAAAAACCATTTATTTTCACTATAATTTTGTAACATACAATTACACGAATTACAATGAAAATACAGTGACACAGAATTACCCGCAGGCGTCGAATCTGTAGTCGGCGGTTGGAACTTTCCCATTCCAGGAGGGCAGTAATGAAGAAGAAGGATGGTCTTCTCCACAAGGGTATGAACAGACACACGGTTGTGTTCTTGGGTTGCAAACAGATTCACAAGGGTTTGAAGAGTTGTGTGAATCAAAACATGAGTCTTGGGACTCACAAAGGTGAAGACTTAGAGTAATTAGGACAATGAAAATTGTCTATGAAAGTCTTACTAAACAAATCCCCGAAGTTGGTTTATAAAAGAAAACTTGGGCCAAAAATATATGAACACGATCTGCACGATTTTATCTCAGGTGGATCGGTCCGCTTCTGATCCGGACCGATCCGAAGTGGGATCGGTTCCTTTTTTAATAGGGCTTCTTCGATTTGCAATCGGTCCGGGGTTTACTGGTTTGAGGCAAATAGCGGATCGGTCTGACTTGAGGAGGACCGATACATTTTTAAAATGGGCAGACCGGTCCGGTATCCCAGAAAAATGATTCCAAGGATAAGATGATTTAATACTCGAATCCGTTGATGTAGATGTGATCTTGAATTTCTTTAACGAATGTAACGGCTTACGACTTACAAATTGATAATGGACAAAAATGTCCTTACAAATCTCCCCCTATGTCTATGCCGGTATATACATAAAAAATCCGAATTATCAACTATCAAATTGCCTGTACAAATCTACCCTTCCATGAACCCAAAACTGGAAAGATACAAATGAATAAGCCTTCATCGTTTGTTCTTCAAATCTTCAGGAATCTCAATGCTTTTCTCATCAGGGTGTGTAACATATGATCATCAATATAGTACCTACACACATGAGATAAAGCAAAATACCAGGTGACGTATCGATTTTGAAATGAGAGATAAACATAGATACCAATATATGATAATGCATAAGACAAATATCAAAACACCCCTAGAAATAAGATCATTCTTTCTCCCTCTTTTTATGATGTCCCCAAATAGACAGATAAGAAGAATGAATCAAACAAGAAAAATTGGGGTGTTACAGTATTCAAAAACAAAGAAACACACCATGAACGAACACAAAACAACCAAGTCTATGGAAGCGTAACTGTATGGGTGTGATCAAATTCAATAGGAAAATTAATGCATGCAAACATGACATATGTGCATGATGAATATTGGATACTTCTAACGAATGAACTCAAAATCTTCCTTTGGTGAAAAAATATGGTAATATGAGACATTGACTCAATCAAATCAACAAATCAAAGCTCAAAGTGATTTTCACACCAATAACGTCCAAAACGATTTTATGCTTTTTCAGGACTGTCAAAGAAGTGCAAACCCGTTTATAAACTCCAACCAAACTCCCTCAGATATGTATTTTGAATAGAGGCATTATAAATTCTCAAACTTTGGAGAATTGATGGTGAAACCTAATGGCCCATAGATGCCATAAACTACTTCTTATTGCCTTTAATTATTTTTGGGCTCTTTTAACCTCTTTGAACCTCGGATAATAAAATTCCTCCATTTTTAGGTCCTTTTTAACTGTGGCTTAGAATCTCAAAGGCTAAATAAACCTTTCGCAGCCCTTCCCCTTTTTCAAATGAACACACAGTCTCGCCAAAATGGTTTTTACATGCATTCCAATATTGTCAAGTTTTATCGCGCATTGTACGTTGTATAGACAGAATGAGATGAAAACACTAAAGCCAATATGAGATCGATAAGTATAATAATCAAATATAGTCGTGCATGTGTGCAATAAAGGAGATATGAGTCAAACATATAGAAAGATATCACTAATCACATCTCAAAGACTCCAAACAATGTAAAGCACAAGGATGAAATGATGTAGCATCTCAAATCTCTATCAAACAGTCTCATGGATAAATGGAATGAAATTGACTTGGCTATCTTAAATGCTCATTCACAAAAGGTGCAAATAAAACACAAAAAAATCTTTTTGTGCTTTTCCAAAAATTTTATAAAAAGAAAATCTTTTTGGATTTTTTCAAGAGAAAAATATAAAAAGCAAAAAGAAATAAAAACAAAACATATGATATAATCTAATAATAGGTATCAGATGATATATAAAAAAATGCATCCTATGCTAGACATGGACCAACCCTTCAGTCAACAGTGCAAATCACCAAAGACTTCCAAAGACTCTCGAATCTAAGGGCATCTAGAGGTTTCGTGAAAATATCGATTAACTGAAGATCGGTGGGAACAAAACTCAGGGATACGACTTTCTCCTCAACTAACTAACGTATAAAGTGCTCGCGTATCCTGATGTGCTTTGTGCGTGAATGTTGGACTGGATTGCGGGATATGTGTATCGCACTTGTGTTATCACAGGAAATAGTCATGGTGTCCTGTGAGATCCCATAATCCTCCAACATTTGCTTCATCCACAAGAGTTGCGTGCAACAACTCCCGACGGCGATGTATTCAGCCTTCGCAAAGGACAAAGAGATGGAATTTTGCTTCTTGATCAGCCATGAGACAATAGCATAACCAAAATAGAAACACCCAACAGAAGTGCTCCTACAACCATCTATATCCCCGGCCCAATCAGTATCTGAATAGGCGGATAAACAGTCTTTGGGATCAAAGGAATACTAAATACCATGTGAGAGAGTCCCACTCACGTATTTGATAATACGTTTTAGAGCGAGGAAGTGTGACTCTTTTGGGGACGCCTGATATTACGCACAGACTCCAACACTAAAGTTTATGTCGGGACGACTAGCAGTCAAGTAGAGTAGACTACCGATCATACTCTGATACAAGGTTTGCTCTACGCCCTTCCTTGAAGTGTCCTTACTAAGCTTGATAGAAGTACTCATAGGTGTACGTGCATGCTTAGCGGAGTCTAAACCAAATTTTTTCACTAGGTGTGGCCATATCCGATCCTCGCCAAGGTGGGCGAGCGCTTGGAGGAAGGATCCTCGGGTCCCGAGCATCCCTCTCAGGAGCGCTTTGGCCGACATCATTTGAGATGAGGTCTAAAAATGTAGAGAGATTCAGAGTCGCCAGTCTATTTTACTCAAAACAAATAAAAGGAAAAGGGGAAACCAACCCGAAGGATGGTATCTAAAGACATACTAGTGCATGCGAAACCAAAATAATTCGAGAAGGGTTTGGAGGCTTAGTTACGAAATGGGAAGGTGTTAGGCACCCATTCCTCCCTTTCGATCTCTCATGGATATTTGCTATTTTCCCTTATATTTCCCCCCATGATATGTCTGCATGTGTATATATATGATGGAGGTAGGAATCCTCGACTTGTATCATGGAAAAGATAAAGTGAGTCATCCGTAGGAAGATATAAGAATAATATTAGAAAAAATAAGATTTACGCGATTAACCCTACGTTGGTCGTTATAATGGAACGATAACGCATATGGAGTAATACGTTACAAGTATATAGAATATAAGAAAATAACCTTTAGAGAAGATAGGAAAATAAGGGAGAAAGTGAGAAAAGGACTCGAGTCTCGGGTTTTACCCCGAGACGCCGACGTAGCCTATAAAGGCATCAAAGTCCACGTAGTTCGCATACAAAATGAGGGGTGGGGTTTATCCCATAAATCCAAATAGGGGATCTCTTATTTGTGAATGTGTGTGTGCATGTAGAAAGAGTGTTTTAGTTGTGAGAAAAGTGTGGAAAAAGTGTGAGAATCCCTATTTGGAATTTATGAGCAAACCCTTTTTTTCTTGTTTTTGAGGGTTTTTATTTATATGAAAGTAGGAGATATGGGATAATACTAAATAAAAAGTATATTAGGATGTGTGAGATGAGAAAATAAGAGTGTTAAGTAATAAAATAAGTTATTGAGAATTTAAGAGAGAGTTTGAGAAAGTTGGACCTTCTTGAAGATCTTGAGATTGATCTTGAATGTTGGATAGATGCTCTTGCACTTGGATGATGATGGAGAGTGGATAATTCACCAAGTTTGATGAAAAGGATGATGGAAAGTGGAGGTAAAAAAGGGATTTGGAAGTTGAAATCATGCTGCTTTCGAGAGAGGTTTCTGGGATTTGTTGAGAGTGAATTTTATCAGATCTGGGCTCCCCTTGCAAATGAGGTGAAGGCCTCATTTTATAGGCTCAGATAACTATCGATTGGCATAGAACTGTTCCTACCTATCGGCAGGTGTCGATAGACAGGGCTTGGAACCTGCCGTTTGGCAGTGCGTTTTAGGCTTTTTCGAAAAATCGGCCGCCGAGGACAAACTGCTAGTTATAATCGCACACGGGGCATACCATTGGAAAGGTAATTCAGAGACCTTCGAAAGTCCTTTGGACCACTCCCGGGTTCGGGAGTTGAATTTGGATCAAATATGGCTCGAAAGCATCTGTCGATCCATTAGACGGGGAATTATTCGGACCCAAACGGAACGTTCGTCCGCATGGTAAGTCCAAATCATGCACGGGGTGGACCATTGGAAAGGTTAGGAGATGTACTTCGACATTACAAAGAGTTTGACCCGATTTGGGGAGTTGACTTTGGTCAATCGAGCTCGGGAAGCATTCGGTGAGCTCTCAGAGTCAAACGAATCGTTCGTCCGCATGGAAAGTCGAAATCGCTCACGGGGAGGACCGTTGGAAAGGGGATTCAGTGCCCTTCAAAGATTCATTCATCCTTGGTCGAGCTGAAGAGTTGACACGGGTCAAAAAGAGCCCGGGAGCGCCCGGTGGCCTCTAGGTCAAGTTTCGGACGCAAATGGATCGTTCGTCCGCATGGTAAGTCAGAATCGCACACGGGGCGAACCGTTGGAAAGGGTATTCATTGATCTTCAAAGATTCATTTAGTCTCGATTGAGATGAAGAGTTTGACTTTTTGGTCAAACTGAGCCGGGGAGTGCCCAATGGCTTCTAGGTCACTACTCGGGATGTGACCTGGGCTTATTATGATGGAGGGAGGTACTAGGGACCTAAAGAGAGTTTGTGGGTAACATAATGGGATGTCTATAGAGCCCCTCTATGGGTGAGTTTGGAACAAATGAGAACCATCGAATAGACACCACATGATGCTTTTGAGGGAATACGACTGATTCAAAAGGTCAAGGTCGATTCTAAGGACCTAAGGAGTGTGCTAGGGATGGAATGACGATTTAGGTCAATTCTGAGGACCTGAAGTGGTGTTGGGGGTGACCAATTCTGCGGGTCAAAGCCGAATCTGAGGTCTTAGGGTGAAGATCTAATAACCGAGGTTAATTCAGACCTAAGAGTGGTGACGACCGAGGACTGGGGTCAATTTTGACCTAAACAGTGGTAAAGACCGAGGATCGGGGTCAATTCTGACCCAACTCAGGTGACGATCCAAGACCGAGGTCAATTCTGACTTAAAGAGTGGTGACGACCGAGGACTGGGGTCAATTATGACCCAACTCAGGTGACGATCCAAGACCGAGGTCAGTTCTGACCTAAGAGTGGTGACGATCGAGGACTGGGGATAATTTTTACCCAACTTAGGTGACGATCTAAGACCGAGGTCAATTCTGACCTAAGAGTGGTAACGACCCAGGACCGGGGTCAATTCTGACCCAACTCAGATGACGATCCAAGACCAAGGTCAACTCTGACCTAAAGAGTGGTAACGACCGAGGATCGGGGTCAATTCTGGCCCAACTCAGGTGATGATCCAAGACCGAGGTCAATTCTGACCTAAGAGTGGTGTTGATCGAGGACCGGGGTCAATTCTGACCCAACTCATGTGACGATCCAAGACAGAGGTCAATTCTGACCTAAGAGTGGTGACGACCGAGGACCGGGATCAATTCTGACCCAACTCAAGTGATGATCCAAGACCGAGGTCAATTTTGACCCAACTCGGGTGACGATCCAAGACTGAGGTCAATTTTGACCTAAGAGTGGTAACGACCGAGGACCGGGGTCAATTCTGACCTAACTCAGGTGACAATCTAAGATCGAGGTTAATTCTGACCTAAAGAGTGGTGACGACCGAGGACCGGGGTCAATTCTGACCCAACTCAGGTGACGATCCAAGACCGAGTTCAATTCTGACCTAAGAGTGGTGACGACCGAGAACCGGGGTCAATTCTGACCTAACTCAGGTGACGATTCAAGACTGAGGTCAATTCTGACCTAAGAGTGGTGACGACCAAAGATCGTGGTCAATTCTGACCCAACTCAGGTAACGATCCAAGACCGAGGTCAATTCTGACCTAAAGAGTGGTGACGATTGAGGACCGAGGTCAATTCTTACCCAACTCAGGTGACGATCCAAGACCGAGGTCAATTCTGACCTAAGAGTGGTGACGACCAAGGATCGGGGTCAATTTTGACCCAAATCAGGTGACGATCCAAGACCGAGGTCAATTCTGACCTAAGAGTGGTGACGACCGAGGACCGGGGTCAATTCTGACCCAACTCAGGTGACGATCCAAGACTGAGGTCAATTCTGACCTAAAGAGTGGATGAAGATTGGATTTTGATTTCGCTGGAGAAAGTGGCTTGTGATTTTGATTGGAGCTGGGGAGCTGATAGCTGGGGAAGCTTTTAGGAGACCTTGCGGGGGGACAACCTATTTTGGGTGCTATAGGAGAATTCCGCTGGGGAAGTGAACAGGTGATCCTTAGAGATCTTTCGGAGGAGTTTTCACTTGGTTTTGTTGAGGATTTTGCTGGGAAGGAGGGTTTCCGCTTGAGGGAACGCAGAATTTTCTTGGTGAAAAGGTTTTAAATCCTTCCTGGGATTTTTAGAAATTTTTTAGATTTTTCGGGTTTCTGGTATTTTCTGGGAATTTTTGTACGAAATTTGAGGGGGGGTGCCGATCAGCATAGTATGAAGGGTGCCATTCGACAGTGTCACAGACTTTTGGGCTACCTCGGGAAGGCAAGGGGTCAGTGCCTATATAAAGGGGGAGAATCCCTTCATTTTTTCAAAGCTTCATTCCTTTCTCTCTCTCTGCGATTCTTCTGCAAATCGTTCTAGCATTTTGATCTTCAAGAAATGGCCTATTTTGTGAGCACTACAGTCCACCGGGAGTGGTTGACTATTGATGACTGGGCAAATGTGGAGTGGAGGGCTAGGGCACCTCTGGATTTGGTGAGTGAGAACTCCTTTGATGCGTTTGAGCCTGTTGTGGATGAGCGGACCATGCTGCGGGAACCATCGCGGTATCGCTCTTCGAGAGTGAGTCCCGACGGTTATGTAAGTAACCCGACCTTTTACATCTTCTCTTTTTGGTGATTTTTCTTTCTTTCTTGACTTTTGATGAGACTTTTCCTTTTTTGCCAGTCTGATATCTCTTTGAAGAACATGCATGCCCGTGGGACAACGGGGCTCAGGGATATCTGGGAGCATCTCCCACCTGTGGTGTGTTGGATGGTATCATCCGCAGGTTTTGGGCAGTTGGCATCGGTGCGGGATGAGATGCCTCGTTCGACGGCGGTCTTGTGCGCTTTGGGAGAGAGGTGGTGGGATACTACACATACCTTCCATTTTGCCTTCGGTGAGATGACTGTGACTCCCATAGACGTGCAGCAGCTACTGGGGCTGAATTGTGATGAAGAGCAGATAGAGGTGGATCGCTCTTTACGGGTGAGACCAGAGGCAGTGCGTGCGGCACTTGGTGATGTAGGAAGGATAGTTTCTGGGGATTCTATCCGACTGTCCCTGCTGAAGGATGTTCTGGTGAGCAGGGTAATTGATGTGGAGGACAGGCTACAAGTGAGGCAGATGGCCAAGTTATTTATTCTACTGATATTGGGAGGTTTCATGGTGGCATCGAGCGGCGACATCGTCCATTTGTGGTTCTTATCGTACCTGAGGATGTTTTCGAACATCCCTTTTTATGATTGGGGGAGTCTGATCTTCGCGACCCTTTACTCCTCTCTGGATGCATTCAGTCGGTGCTGCCGGCAGACCTTTACTGGTGCCACGTACCTTCTTGAAGTATTCTTCAATTTGCACATTTCTTTTTATGCATTCACATTTTCCTTTCATGCATTCGCATTTTCCTTTCATACATTCGCATTTTTCTTTTGTGCATTCGTTATTTCCTTTCATGGATTCGCATTTTTCCTTATGCGTTATTTTTTTTTTGTGAATTCAGACGTGGTTCTACGAGGTGATTGGGTGCAATACCCCGTTGATCTCTTTGAAGGACGACACTGTTAGGGACTTCTGTCGATTGTATCGATGGCGTAAGTCCAATCGACAGTCGAAGGGATCTCTCTCCCTGGAGGCGGTGCGTCAGGTCTTAAATGACCTGACCAGTGGTAGGGTAAGACTCTTTCCATTTCAGTCTTGGTTTTTACACCTTCTGATCTTGTATTGATTTATGCTTGCTTATAGATTTTTAGGTGACCTTTTATCCCTGGGGGACAGCCGTTCAGGATGCGGGGGCGACCGGGGTGAACGCGCGGATGAGGCATTTGCTGGTGCATGAGTTAGGCCATTCCTGGTATCTCGGGGAGAGGGTGGTTCATCATATTGTCGAGGAGGAGGTGGTGGTGCCACCTGCACAGCCTCCTATTGAAGCACCTTATACCTTTGACTTACTTAAGTCTATACTGTATAAGTGTTCAACTAGTTTGGAAATAGTGACAAAATTGGTTGTCCATCCTAGAATCCAAAGAACCTCAGAATCATTCTCTCTAATCCTCTTCAATGATCCAAGAAGGTATAAATTGAATCACACTACACACAATTAGAAGTGCATACATGTGCATATATTGCTTAAATTGAGTGTGTGTTAAATTCCCCTTAAAATGTTGTTTTAATAATTTTTGTGGGAATTTTTAAACATTTTTAAACAATTTTAAAATAATGTTTTCATTAATAAAAATGTGTTTATAATATTTGTGGGGTTAATTTTTCTATTTTGAAAACTTCAGTTTTCATTGGAATGTTTGTTTGGGTAGAATGTAAATGCGCTAGAGACTTTAGGGTGCTGCCTGTAATTAAGTTTGATGCGCGTTTGTGAGCCACTCACAAGCCAACACTTGTCACTTGGCTGATATATCTGTTTGTGTTTGTTATGTGAGAGGGTTGGATGGTGCACTGCTGATCGTTGGATCAAAACTTATCGATGGTCTGCATGTGTTTTTAATCAATCCTGGTGCTATCTCTATGAACCAATCACAATCATCTTAACCACCGCTATTTCATAACCCTTGGATCAAGTCAAAGTTAGAAAGACTTTATCTCATCCCTTGATTGCCTTCGTCGTTCCAGAATCTTCCCTCACTCTGATATAAACCCTCCACTTCTCAGCCTTTCAAGACTTTTGGGCATTCGTCATTTCTGAGAGAAAAAAAAATAGAGAGAAGAGAGAAGTGAGAAAGAAGAGAGAAAAGAAAAGAGATAAGAGAGAGAAAAGAAACTGTGTTAGCCAAACCCTAACCCTAACCCTAACCCTAAACACTTCAAACTCTGAATCAAACCTTCATTTTTATAACACCCTAAACACAACCTTGAGTGTTTGAGAGAGAGAGTGGTTTGTTCATATTGAAGCTGTAACCTCTTTGTCTATGATCTTGTTTACAACTTAAACATTCGTGTGAAGATCTGCATTTCTCTTTCATAGAAACTATAGATCTACACTCTGCATGTTACATTTCACTAGATCTGCATATTTCTTTCTTGATTTAAGAAAATCTTTACTGATTTAGTTTTGAAAATGTTTTATGGTTTCTATTCTTACGAAACTTAACCTTGACCTAGTTGGATTCACACTTGGAGATTTTCAATCTCAAAAATATTTATAAAACCGAGATTGATTAAGATCTTGACCGATTTAGAAAAAAGATATCCGTGGAATCTGGGTTATATTAAAGGTCAAAAAGGGTTTTAGTTCTGTAAGAAAGAAAGAAAACAAAATCACAGCATATAGTCTTTATATGTAATTTTTCTAGGACTGTCTGTAAAACTAAGTGTGTGTGAGTTCATGCATGTTGATAGGAATCACTTCACAAACACTTAACACACTACTACACTGGAAGTGTTGTGAATAAGATCAAAGATCATTGAGTCGACGTAAGGAAGCTAAAGTAAAGGAAGTTATCAAACTGGAAGAACATCATCAACAATCAGATCTATGAGAAGTTAGAAGGACACCAAGTGGGGTATATTCCTAAACTTAAAATAGGTTGATTTGTGTGCATGTATGTTGGATTGTTTGTAACTATTATTTGTTGTTAGTGGATTTTTTTTTACTTTTGTGACTTAGAAGTCACCGTGGATGTTTCCTCTGTTGGGAGAGGTTTTACCACGTTAAAAACTGTGTGTTTTTTATTATCTTCATCTACTCATCCCATTCTATAGTGTGCTGAATTTTTGAAACTGTCTTGTTTTAAAAACTGATTACAAAGTCTTGATTACTCTCGTACGTAAGTTTTTTGTAAACACATCTTGTTGTTTATAATTTTTATTTTCAAAAGAAAAGGGTTTCTTGAACAAACATCTCGGAGTTGCTTATACAGTTTAATCTTGTATTAAACGGCATTAGCAACGTTTTTCAATTGGTATCAGATCCCTGTTAACTTTTATTTCAAAAAGATCTTGTGTTTCTGAAATCGTTTTCTGAGAAACCTAACTATGGACGAGAAGAATGAAAGGTTTGGTAATCTGTCCAGACCTCCACTCTTTGATGGAAACAACTTTTCTTACTGGAAAGTAAGAATGGTTGCCTTCATCCAAGGGACTTTAGGAGATGATGTCTGGGACATTATTGAAAATGGATATACTTGTCCTACTAAACCAGCCACTGAAGGAAGTGATGAGAGGGTAAAGAAAATCTTAAGTGAGTTTACCCAAGAAGAGAAAACCATTTCTCGAAATAACAATAAAGGCAAGAATGCCATTTTTATGTCTATTAATGAGTATGAGTTCAAGAGAATCTCATCTTGTACCACTTCTAAGGAAGCTTGGGACACATTAATCACTGCCCATGAAGGAGACTCAAGAGTTAAAGCTGCTAAAACTCAAATGCTTATCCAGCTGTACAACTCTTTGATGATGTCTGATTCTGAGTCTTTTGATGATTTTTACATGAACATAACTGATATAGTCACTAAGTTGCATGCTAATGGTATTACTTATGATAGGAATGAGATTGTTTCTAAAATCCTAAGATCATTACCACAAAAGTTTGACAGCAAGAGGTTTGCTATTGAGGAAATGAGTGATCAAAACCTTACCCCTGAGTTACTCAGTAGCAAACTTAGGACTGTGGAAATGGAATTAGACTTTAAGAAACAATTAAATCATTCACAAAAAAAACAGCCCAACTCTAACTTGAGTTTTTCCTCTAAGATATCTAAACTTGAGTCTAATTTGAACAACTCTGACTCTGATGAGGAGTGTGATATAGACAAACTAGATAATCAGATTGCCTTAATGTCTAAACAATTTAAGAAAATTGTTAAATTTAGAAACAAACAGGCAACTAAACAAGGCAAGCCTAATTATCATACTCTGTCTAATCCTAAACCTCATGAGAGAGGTCTTGACAAACATCCTAAGGATAACAACTCCAGACCCACTAGATACCTTAAAAAGATTGAATGTTTTAGATGTGGGAAACTAGGTCACATTGCTCACGATTGCAGAGTTAATCTGAATAAAGCCAACACACACAATAGAGCCAATTTCTGTAAAACTTGGAATGATTCAAGTGACTCTGATGAAGAGGAACTTGAGTCATCAAAAGTACTTGACCCTTGCATGTCATTTTATGCGAAGATCATTTACAATGATGATATGCCTGTGTGTGATAATGATGCTCCTACTCCTGCTTGTGTGAATACTGTTTTGACTGGCCTAGATGCTTTATTATCTAAAAATGTTGCTAGTTCTAGTTCCGTGTGTGTGAGTCAAAGTGATCTCGATAACGACGATGTAAATGGGTGCGTGAGTACTAAAACTGAATCGTTAGGGGTCACTACACACACTTCACTTAGCGACTCAGACACAGATGACCTCCCTGATATCCATACTTTGTATGCTAAAACTCTTAAAAAAGGCACTAGACTGGAGAAGACTGTTAGAGACCTGACTAAGAAATTAGATGATCTAAGTCTTATTGTGAAGTTGAATGCTGAAGAGTACATTAACCAGTGTCTGACTCATCAATCTGAAATTGAAACTTTTGATCAAAAATTAAAAGAGTTGACTAAAACTAATGAAACCCTGGAAATGAAATACAAGGGAACATTATTAGAACTGGAGGAAGCAAAAACAAAGACAGCTACTGTTTTTAAAAAAATTTCTAAGTTTGAAAACAATTCAAATTGTTTTACTGACTTTGTTGTTGACTCCAAGACCAATTCTGATGATAGAACCGGTATTGGATTTTGCCCTAAGAATAAACCACAAACTACAAATCTTGAACCTATTAAGTTTGTGTCTGGGGGCAAAAAACCAATTGAAACATGTCCAGACTTTCATTTTATTAAAGAGGAATTTGATCAAAAGCAACAACAGAAAGACATTGGAGAGTATAGTAATTCTAAGTCTAACACTGAACTTAAGACTAAATACGTCTGTCCTTTGATCAGAAAGGTTGATTCTACCTATAAGACCATACCTCCTAGGAATAGGACTTCTAAACAGAATGCTGTTAAACCCATCTTTAGAAGTTTTCCTAAGGAAGTTCATCCCTCGAGCAATCAATATTGCTCCTACTGTGACATTTATGATCATTCCTTTGAAGGTTGTTATGCTAGGCGTCTAAACACCCCTGTGTACAACTCTTCTGTCTGCAAGAACTTTAACTATTCTAGGCAAAATCGTAACCATTATGTCCTTCCAAGACAACCTAATAAGAACTCTAACTACAGAAATAGAAAGACCAAAACTAAGAGTTCATTTAAGAGAAAGGCTCCAAGAAACTTTCCTAAACCAAAAGCTCAAATTTTTCACAATAATCAGGTTGTTGCGCCAAATGTTTTTCGACAAAAAGCTGTTTCTCAAAAATTTTATCAAATGAGGGCAAACTTGCGCAAAATTAAAACTAGAGCTATTTGGGTTAGAAAAGATGATCTTTTACCCCAAATGAAGTGTAACATTGTTATCACTGCCTTAAAAGCTGAACACACTTCATCTGGTTGGTACTTAGATTCAGGATGTTCCAAACATATGACAGGAGATGAAACAAAACTTTTAAACAAAACCAAATTTGTTGGAGGCAAAGTAGTTTTTGGTGACGGAGTTTCATCCCAGATCATAGGTAAAGGAACCCTAAAAGAAGAAGGAATGCCTGTTCTGGAAAATGTTCTATTAGTTAAAGGCCTTAAAGCCAACCTCCTAAGTATATCACAATTTTGTGACTCTGACCATACAGTTACCTTTTCAAAGAACAATTGTAAAATTCTAAATGATAAAGGTAAATGCATTATTACCGGATTTAGAACACCTGACAATTGTTATACTGTCAAGACTGGTTCTGAAACCTGTAACATTGTCGGAATGGATGATAATGAAATCTGGCATAATCGTATGGGTCACCTAAGTTATGATATCCTTAGTAGATTGTCTAGTCAAGAGATTGTTAGAGGAATTCCTAAAATTAAACCTATTTCTAGTGTTGTCTGTGGTTATTGCCAGGAAGGAAAAATAGTTAAGACTTCGCATAGAAAAGTTAAAGACATTCTCACCTCTAGACCTCTAGATTTCATCCATATGGACCTTATTGGTCCCTCCAAAACTGTTAGTCTTTGTGGACACAGTTATATCCTTGTCATGGTTGATGATTTCACACGATTCACTTGGGTTTCCTTCTTGAAACAAAAATCTGACACGTTTCAGAATTTTTTGAAAATTTTACTAAGAATTTAAAATGAGAAGGACACACAAGTCAATCGCATTCGTAGCGATAGAGAGGGAGAGTTCATAGACACAGGAATAGTTGAATATTGTGACTACAACGGTTACAAACACGAATTCAGTGCCCATAAGACTCCTCAGCAGAATGGTATTGCTGAAAGGAAAAACCGAACTCTTCAAGAGATGGCACGTGTCATGTTACATGCCAAATCTCTACCTAAATACTTCTGGGTAGAATCTATTAGAACTGCATGTCATATCATTAATAGGGTTTACCTTAGGAAAAACTCTAAACAAACCCCTTATGAGTTGTGGTACGGTAAGAAGCCTAATCTGAAATATATAAGAACTTTCGAAAGTCAGTGTTATGTCTGTAAAGACAGAGAACATCTGTCTAAATTCGAAACGCGTGGTGATAAAGCCATCTTCTTAGGATACTCTCCAAACAGTCGTGCTTATCGTATATACAATTTGCGTACTAAGACCCTTATGGAATCGATAAATGTAATTGTAAGCGACACTATTGTCGAAAATAAGATATCTGAATCACCTATTGTGGTTGAATCTGAAAATGATTTCAAAACTGATTCACCAGAAATAGATGACTCATTACCTATTGAGAGTCCAGAAGTATCTGTATGGGTCTCTAAAGATCATCCCATTGACAACGTGATCGGTAATCCTAATGAGCCAGTTCGTACTAGATCCCAGTTAAGAAATTATGCTAATTATGCATGTTTCGTCTCCCATGTGGAACCAAAAAATGTTACTGACGCATTGAATGACACACACTGGATTTCTGCTATGCGGGAAGAACTTTTACAATTTGTCATTCACGATGTCTGGTATCTTGTACCGCGGCCTCAAAATAAAAATGTTATTGGAACACGTTGGATTTTTAAGAACAAATCTGATGAAAATGGGATAATCGTTAGAAACAAAGCTAGACTAGTTGCTCAAGGTTACTCACAAATAGAAGGAATAGACTTTAGCGAGACGTTTGCCCCTGTCACTCGTCTTGAATCTGTTCGACTTCTTTTCGCCATAGCTTGTCACTTAAAATTTACACTTTATCAAATGGATGTCAAGTCTGCCTTCCTCAATGGAATTCTATCCGAAGAAACGTATGTAGAATAACCCAAAGGGTTCATTGACCCTAAATACCCTGAACATGTCTTTCGTCTAAAAAAGGCTCTGTATGGCTTAAAACAAGCTCCTCGAGCTTGGTATGAACGCCTTTCCAACTTTTTGTTGGATAATGATTTTAAGAGAGGAGGAAATGACCAGACTCTCTTTGTCAAACATTTTGACAAAAACATTATTATAGCCCAAGTCTATGTAGACGACATCATTTTTGGGTCTACTTCAAACTCTGAAGTTAAATCTTTTTCTGCAATAATGCATAAGGAGTTTCACATATCCCTTATGGGGGAGCTACAACTTTTCTTAGGATTTCAATTGAAACAGAATTCTGATGGTCTATTTGTCTCTCAAACCAAGTATGCCTTAGATCTTGTTAAGAAATTTGGTTTAGAGAATGCTAAAGTTGCCAAAATGCCTATGAGTACTACTGTTAAATTATGTAAAGATGAAACTGGAAAGTCAGTTCATTCCACACTTTATCGTAGTATGATTGGTATCCTACTCTATCTAACTGCCTCGCGACCAGATATAATGTATGTTGTATGTCTGTGTGCTCGTTACCAGAATAACCCTAAAGAGAGCCATTTATCGTGTGTAAAACGTTTACATAAAAGGCACTCTCAATCTTGGACTTAGGTACACTAATGATACCTGTAGCACCATCATAAGGTATACTGATGCTGATTGGGCCGGGTGTACTGATGACAGTAAAAGTACATCAGGTGCCTGTTATTATGTCGGCAATAATTTAGTAGGTTGGAGTAGCAAAAAACCGAATTGCATATCTTTATCTACGGGTGAATCAGAATATATAGCAGCAGGAAGTTGTTGTGCTCAATTGTTATGGATAAAACAAATGTTAAGCGATTATGGGATTAAAGAAGATCAGTTAGAACTATATTGTGACAATCAAAGCGCCATTAACATATCTAAAAACTCGGTTCAACACTCGCGAACTAAGCATATTAAAATAAGACATCATTTTATACGCGAACTTGTTGAAACTAAGGAATTAGAAATCCATTACCTGCCTACTGATCTGCAACTTGCAGACATGTTCACTAAACCTTTAGACTATAACATATTTCTGTATTTACGTAATTCTATAGGTATGGTATGCGCTGATTAAAACTCCTAAGACTTTAATTTGTACCCTTTGTCCATTTGAGACAAAATGGGGGAGAAATTTGAGTTTTACGAGTTCAATGTATTGTTCACATTTCATCTAAACTTCTTAATCTTAGTGTGCATATTTGCAGGAATCTCTTCTACTGATTGTCTACCATTTCTAGTGTACAAATTTTTAAATAGTTGAGTAATGTAATTTTTGACTTTCTAGGAAATGGGTAGATAGTATCTTTTGTATAGGACTAGGTTTTATTTTTTTGGTTCCTTACGAGTTTTAAGCTAACTCAAAGGAGATTTTATCTCATATTTCCAAAGGGGGAGATTGAAGCACCTTATACCTTTGACTTACTTAAGTCTATACTGTATAAGTGTTCAACTAGTTTGGAAATAGTGACAAAATTGGTTGTCCATCCTAGAATCCAAAGAACCTCAGAATCATTCTCTCTAATCCTCTTCAATGATCCAAGAAGGTATAAATTGAATCACACTACACACAATTAGAAGTGCATACATGTGCATATATTGCTTAAATTGAGTGTGTGTTAAATTCCCCTTAAAATGTTGTTTTAATAATTTTTGTGGGAATTTTTAAACATTTTTAAACAATTTTAAAATAATGTTTTCATTAATAAAAATGTGTTTATAATATTTGTGGGGTTAGTTTTTCTATTTTGAAAACTTCAGTTTTCATTGGAATGTTTGTTTGGGTAGAATGTAAATGCGCTAGAGACTTTAGGGTGCTGCCTGTAATTAAGTTTGATGCGCGTTTGTGAGCCACTCACAAGACAACACTTGTCACTTGCCTGATATATCTGTTTGTGTTTGTTATGTGAGAGGGTTGGATGGTGCACTGCTGATCGTTGGATCAAAACTTATCGATGGTCTGCATGTGTTTTTAATCAATCCTGGTGCTATCTCTATGAACCAATCACCGCTATTTCATCTTAACCACCGCTATTTCATAACCCTTGGATCAAGTCAAAGTTAGAAAGACTTGATCTCAGCCCTTGATTGCCTTCGTCGTTCCAGAATCTTCCCTCACTCCTATATAAACCCTCCACTTCTCAGCCTTTCAAGACTTTTGGGCATTCGTCATTTCTGAGAGAAAAAAAAATAGAGAGAAGAGAGAAAAGAAAAGAGAGAAGAGAGAGAAAAGAAACGGTGTTAGCCAAACCCTAACCCTAACCCTAAACACTTCAAACTCTGAATCAAACCTTCATTTTTATAACACCCCAAACACAACCTTGAGTGTTTGAGAGAGAGAGTGGTTTGTTCATATTGAAGTTGTAACCTCTTTGTCTATGATCTTGTTTACAACTTAAACATTCGTGTGAAGATCTGCATTTCTCTTTCATAGAAACTATAGATCTACACTCTGCATGTTACATTTCACTAGATCTGCATATTTCTTTCTTGATTTAAGAAAATCTTTACTGATTTAGTTTTGAAAATGTTTTATGGTTTCTATTCTTACGAAACTTAACCTTGACCTAATTGGATTCACACTTGGAGATTTTCAATCTCAAAAATATTTTTAAAACCGAGATTGATTAAGATCTTGACCGATTTAGAAGCGAGATATCCGTGGAATCTGGGTTATATTAAAGGTCAGAAAGGTTTTTAGTTCTGTAAGAAAGAAAGAAAACAAAATCACAGCATATAGTCTTTATATGTAATTTTTCTAGGACTGTCTGTAAAACTAAGTGTGTGTGAGTTCATGCATATTGATAGGAATCACTTCACAAACACTTAACACACTACTACACTGGAAGTGTTGTGAATAAGATCAAAGATCATTGAGTCGACATAAGGAAGCTAAAGAAAAGGAAGTTATCAAACTGGAAGAACATCATCAACAATCAGATCTATGAGAAGTTTGAAGGACACCAAGTGGGGTATATTCCTAAACTTAGAATAGGTTGATTTGTGTGCATGTATGTTGGATTGTTTGTAATTATTATTTGTTGTTAGTGGATTTGTTTTTACTTTTGTGACTTAGAAGTCACCGTGGATGTTTCCTCTGTTGGGAGAGGTTTTACCACGTTAAAAACTGTGTGTTTTTTATTATCTTCATCTACTCATCCCATTCTATAGTGTGCTGAATTTTTGAAACTGTCTTGTTTTAAAAACTGATTACAAAGTCTTGATTACTCTCGTACATAAGTTTTTTGTAAACACATCTTGTTGTTTATAATTTTTATTTTCAAAAGAAAAGGGTTTCTTCAACAAACATCTCGGAGTTGCTTATATAGTTTAATCTTGTATTAAACGGCATTAGCAACGTTTTTCACCTATGTCTATGAGACGGGAGCGACTACTGTCGAAGGATGAGAGGATCGCAGCGATGATTGGCGAGTCTTAGTTGCTATATACCGATACGGCTGCGCCATATGATTATATAGACTTTGTGACGAGATGGTTAATGGCGCCCAGCATATATGATGCCCAACCTTTCCTTCCTGCGGGTTCGAGTCAGGCGGTGGGTTCTTCCCACAACGGCGCTGATCTATCGACGACGACGACGACCTCAGAGGTTCCTTTTGTGCTGTTGCATACCCCTTCGTACAACATTCGGCTGGCTGATGTAGGGATGGGGACTATGTTGCACCGTCCTCATGCGATGGATCCAGAGGATTTGGGTTTGATAGAGGAGGTCCTTCGACCTGTGGTATACTTTTATGTTCCTCTCTTTCTTTCTTTTCTGTTTTGGTCATTTCCGCTTTGATACTGATTTGGCCTTTCCTTGCAGCAAGTTCGGGTGTCGACCACTTGGCTAAGGGACATCAGAGACTGGATATCTTCAGCGACTGCCCATATTCGGGATGCGGTTCCTGTTCCTTCTTGCTTGGTGCCGTCTGCTTCGTCCGGAGAGGACTCGGGCTCGGGTAGTGGTGGCGCATCATCTCGCCAAAGGGGAAAAGAGCACGCCGCAGGGGTGAAAGCTCTTGAGAGAAAGAGATAAAGAATGTGGGTTCGAGCTGAGTCCCGTTATTTTTGTTTTTTCTTTTTATTTCCTATAAAGATGATGTAACACAGAAAATAGATATATACAATGCAATGGAGTTTTTTGTTATCTTTTATTAATGATGAATGAATGCACGCACATGCGCTTTTTACTTTGCTGCTGAGACCGTAAAAAAAATATTTTTAGAATATTTTGAAGGAAAGTTTGTATTCAAAAGGGAAATTCTATAAGAAGGAAAAAGGGATTTGGAAATTCTGTTGAGAATATCAATTTATTTTTATTGAATTTTCTGATTTGACAAAAGAGGAAAAGAGGGAAATTTCTAAAAATGGGGGGGTTACCTATCGGCAAGGACCCTGACTTGCCTATCGGTAGTTCAGTCCAGTCCCATCAATTGAAAGCTTTGAATGGTATCCTCTTCAGCCTTTGGTACCTTGTGGGGTAGGATTCCCTCCGATTTCTGCAGGGATTATGTCTCTTGTGAGCGTTCTCAAGTATAAAAAGGGGTAAGGGTGGAATGTTTTAATCACACCTTTGCATTTTCACTTACTTGGCCATTATTTCTTAGCCTTGCAAGATGGCTCTCCCTGGTAGCATTGAGTTTGTCAACTACCTCAAAGCTTTGGAAGCAATGTTCTCTTATAATGTCGACTATAATGCTTTCAACATGCGTCAAGTCTCCTTGCGGCGCAATCGGCCTTTTGAGTGGAACGTGCTGACGACGACGGTACAATTCTGGTACCCCGAAGACCATGTATTCCGCTTTGGGTTGGAAGAAGTTTGTCCTACCTACGAGGAATTCTCTGCCATACTTGGTGTAAATCCTAGTGTTACCGCGGCTTTGCCTGAATTTTCCCATTCTCTGAGGGATTTATTGGTCGGGCTTCTTCATATTTTTCTTTCGGCGGCCAGATTATCAGTTGCTGGAGGAATGATCTCCCTCCCGGTGGTGCTGCAGTCCGTGCATTTGAGGGAAGTAGGTGATGTTGGATATGCTAAAGACGTTGTTTTGGGTCTGGTTTTCAAATTGCTGCTAGTGACTGGAGAAATTCAGGTGGACCCGCAACTTGCAGCCATTACTTCATGGATGTCATATCATCGCAATCCTGCGACGGTGATACTGGCGGAGACCCTGAATGGCCTAGATGCCTGTAGAGAAGGTCGTTTTGACTTTTTGAGGGGTAGCCATGTGATGTTGTTCATGTGGTTGTCTGAAAGATTTCGCTTGGCGACTCCTCCAGAGTATCCCTTGTCGGCCGTACCCAACTTCTTTTCATGCTACTTCATCAGCGTTGGCCAGTATGTTGAGAACTGGGAGCATTGGCTTGTGGAGCATGGGGCTCGTGGGCTGTATTGGTCATTGCCTTGGTGGGGACACTTGCGGCCTATTCTGGAGCTAGGAAAGTATTCATATGTGCGGCTGGTTGGTCCCAGGAAGACCTCCTTTTATTTCCCTTAGAGACTTTTGCGTCAATTCGGCTGGGCGCAGGTCGTGCTACCTCGGACCTCAAATTTCTTTCCGGTAGAAGATTTGACTGAGCGCCTGCGTCTGTTGCTTGGATCTCTATGGGAAAATCGACGTCCGTCGACCCGTCCCTCACAGTCTATCGGGAAAGTTTGGCATGTCCCTAGGGATTATATGAAGTGGTTGTGGGGGAGAGTAATCAGCAAGATGTTGGCAGTGGAGACTGGACAAAGATGGTTTGTTTTATCTAACACCATGGAAGGGGGTGTTGTGGTCTTTTCGAAGATGGTTCAGGCTCATCGGTCCATGGAGTGTTTACGACACTCTGTTCAGGCAGGGGAAACTTGGGGACCTCAGGATGTAGATGATGAGTGTGCAGGCTCCTCTGGTAGCTGTGGGAAGGACTCTTGGAGAGTTTATTTGTGTAATAGATGTGGGGATTTTTATTTGGCTTTTATAGTAATAGGGGGAAAGGAGTTATCCGTTCCTTTTTTATGTAATCCGTACTGTAATTTCTTATTAATGAAATAAATAAGTTTCTGATCATCCATCTGTGCCTTTTGATGAATTTTGTATTTTTAATTATCTATACTGATCCCTAAGGCATACATACTCCTTTTATTCAAGTATTCTTTAGAATGGACCGCCGTTCTCGGAGGTAAGAAAAGAATAGTATTTTTTGAAAAAAGAAAGGGTCGCACTCATGTGAGGTGTATGAGCTGCCTACGTACCTCTGGAGTTTTTGAAAAGTTTTTTTTTAAATAGTTTTTGCAGAGGATCAGGCCCACATAGTTCTGGGTAGAGGAAAATAAAGAGTTGTTTTTTTTTAGAATAGAAGGGGGATGAGAAGAGTCATAGCACGCCGAGATTTCGGACTACGGGTAGAATTTCTTGAGACGGTCCAGATTGACTGGACGAGCCATCTCTTCCCCATCTATGTCAGTGAGCATGGTGGCACCGCCGGATAAGATTTTCTTCACAATGTAGGGTCCACCCTAATTGGGCTTGAATTTTCCTCTGGGGTCCCAGATGGGTTCTATTATCTCCTTAAGGGCTAAATCCCCCTCCCGGACACCGTGGTCCTTGACTCTCTTATTAAATGATCGCGCTATTCGGCGATGGTACCCCTGTATGTGGTAAAGAGATTTTAATCTTCTTTCATCTAGGAGGGATAGCTCATCAAGATGGCTTTGGCACCAATATTCTTCAATAACTTTTCTTTCGAGCATGATGCGTAGCGAGGGTATTTCCAGCTCCACGTGTAGGACTGCTTCCATGCCGTAGACCAGAGAGTAAGGGGTAGCCCCGGTAGAGGTTCAAATTGAGGTTCGATAGCCCCAGAGGGTGTACGGGATCCAGTCGGCCCAATCCCTACAACTTTCGGTCATCTTACTGATGATGGCCTTGAGGTTCTTATTGGTGGCTTCCACTGCACCATTGGTCTGAGTTCGGTAAGGAAAAGATTTGTGTCTCTGGTTCCCATACTCGTTGACTACTTCTGTTACTTCTGCTTCGAAATGCAACCCGTTATCTGACACTAGATCGTGCGGGACCTCATATCGGCAGATGATATTCTTCTTGAGGAATTTGGCCACTTTCTTGGCGTTCAACACTGCGTATGACTCAGCTTTGACCCGTTTGGTGAAGTAATCGATGGCGACTAGGATGAACTCATGCCCGTTAGAAGCCTTTGGCGTAACCTTCCCTATGATGTCGATACCCCAAGTGGATAACGGCCAGGGAGAGGTCATGTTGTATAATTCTCGCGGAGGTAGGTGTTGAATATTGGAGAACTGTTGGCATTTGATGCATCTCCGGACATAGGCGGAGCAGTCTTGGGTCATGGTGGTCTAGTAGTAGCCCTGTCGGATGATCTTCTTGTCAAGCATGTGATCGTTCATGTGAGGCCCGCATTCCCCGCTGTGGATTTTCTGTATTATTTTCTCAATCTCAGCCCCTGCGATATAGTGTAGATGAGTTCCATCAAAGTTCCTCTTGAGTAGGGCTTTATAACGGATGATGTATTGGGCAGCCAGTCTTCGGAGGGTTATTTGGTCTTACTTATTGGAACCCTAGGGATACCTACCATGTTTGAGGAGGCACCAGATATCATAGTACCGGCAATCGGCTAGTTCGGGATCTTCGGTGGAGACAAGCTCAATATGGTAGTAATGGGTCGGTTTGTCTTGATTTTTAACTAGGAAGGGGGTCATTGTTATTCCTTCGGGCATGTAGACCGTGGAGGCCAAGGTAGCGAGAGCATCGGCTAGGTTATTCCTTGTTTGAGGTAGGTAATGGAAGGTAATATCTCAGAATTGGGAGGCTAACTCTTCTAATTGGGAATGAAAGGGTTGGAGTTTTTCGTCCTTGACTTTCCACTTTCTGAGCACTTGACCGATGATAAGGGCAGAATCCCCGTAGACGTCAAGGTATTGAATACCTTTCTTGAGAGCAACTTCGAGGCCAACTGTTTATGCCTCGTATTCCGTCATATTGTTGGTGCAAGGTAAATCCAATTGAATGACGATGGGAGTGTAGGAGTCATCTGGGGCGATAAGAAGTATCCCAATGCCATATCCCTTTTTGTTGGCGGCGCCATCAAAGAACATCTTCCATCGAAGGAGGTCTTGAGCGGTGCAGAGGATATTTTCATATGGGAATTCGGAGATTCAGACATCTGCTTCTTCTACGGGGTAATCAGTGAGGTAGTTAGAGATGGCCTTTCCTTTAACAGCTTTCTGCGTGATGTACACGATATCAAACTCGGTTAGGAGCATCAACCATTGAGCCATTCGAATGGATAAGGCGAGTTTCTCAAGCAGGTATTTGATGGCTTCCATTCGGGATACAAGTTTGATGGGGAAGGCGAGCATGTAGTGTCGTAACTTTTGGTTGACCCAGACAAGTGCAACACATGCCTTCCCCAAAGCAGTGTAGTCGACCTCGTTCCCGGCCAGTTTGTGACTGGCGTAATAGATGGCTCTTTCTTTATGGGAGTCCTCAAGGTATTGGTTTAGAAAATCCCCAATGGCAGTGTCGGTTATAGTTAGGTATAGGAGCAAAGCGAGACCAGGTTATGGTGGCATGAGCACTGAAGGTTTGGTCAGATATTATTTGATTCGGTCAAAAGCTTCTTGATAGGACTTGTTCTAAATCGGGGTTGAATCCTTTCGGAGGAGCTTGAAGATCAGTTGACAGATGGAGGTTAGCTGGCTGATAAACCGACTGATATATTGTAATTTCCCAAGGAAACCTCGGACTTCTTTCTCTGTTCGGGGTGGTGGCATCTCAAGTATGGCCTTCAGCTTTGCAGAATCTGCTTCTATACCCTTTTCGTTGACCATAAATCCCAAGAGTTTTTCCTTTGTAACACCGAAGACACACTTCTGTGGATTAAGTCGCATCTGATACCGTCGCAGTCGTTCGAAGAACTTCCGGAGAGCGGGAACATGACCTTCTCTAGTTTTGGACTTGATAATCATATCATCCACACAAACCTCGACCTCTTTGTGAATCAGATCGTGCAAGATGGTTGTGGAAGCCCTTTGGCAGGTAGCCCCAGCATTCTTGAGACCAAATGGCATAACGGTGTAGCAAAAGGTTCCCCATGGGGTGATGAAAGCCATTTTTTCTTGGTGGTCGGGTTGCATCTTGATTTTGTTGTATCCGATAAACCCGTCGACTAATGACTTGAGAGCATGACTGGTTGTGTTATCCACGATCATGTCAATATTAGGTAGCGAATAATCATCCTTTGGAGAAGCTTTGTTTAAATCTCGGTAGTCCACACATATTCGAACCTTCCCCCTGATTTTGGCACAGGTACTATGTTGGCTAGCCATGTGGGATATTCGATCACCAGAAATGAAGCCCACATTTAACTATTTGACCACCTCTTCTTTGACCTTGAGCGACCATTCGGTGCGGAGCTTTCTCAATTTTTATTTAACCGGCTAGTAATCTGGGAGAGTTGGGATCTCGTGCTGAGCTATTTCAAGATCAATGCCTGACATATCATCGTAGGACCATGCGAAGACATCTATGAACTCCTTCAATAATTCTTCGAGTTGTGCACGCTCATGCTCGTTAAGGGTGGCCCCTATCCTAATCTCACATAGCTGGTTACTAGAACCGAGATTAATAACCGCAGTCTCTTCTTCATTAACTTGAACGCGGTTATGTTGTTTATTATTAACCTTATTTAGATCATTTAAGAATTGTTCATTTGCAAAATCATCATCATCAAAAGTTTGATTAGAATCCAAGCAGTTAATGTAAGGCACAGCAAAATACTCAAAATCTTCGTTTATTTCATTAATAGGAAAGACAGCATTGAGAACCTCATCAAAAGAGGTCTCGATTACATTTGAATAAGGATAGACAGTAGGAGAACAAATAAGGTAAACATTGGGGTTAGGGGGATTTCAAGAGGTGGAACTGGCGCAGTATTCCAGTTGAGGAGGGGTGCATCAGCAGCTTTAATCAGATGGGATGGATCCATTGATGTAGTGTCTGAATGAACCATGCAGAGTGCCAGCCCTAGTGTATGTAAGTTGAAGGAATCTTTGAAATATCTTTCCTCAGTCTCTTCGATATCTTTGATGAGCGGTTGTACGCAGTGTTGGAAACTTTCCGCCCATGGGTAGCAGTCTTGGAAAAAGATCTCAATTCCAGGCTTCATCTTCTTGTCTGTGTGGTCATACCATGGTTCTGGAAAACCGTAAAAGGGGAAGTCCTCACCCTCTTTGATGATACGGCCATTCAAGGAGTCTCCTGAGATAGTTTGAATGCAGTCTAATCTTCTCTTCGGTCGAGATTGGTGGATCATTCTGAGCTCTTGTTCTGATGGTTAATACCCCAAGCCATAAGGAGGAAAAGATTTCTTCAGTTTGATGGGATCAAGTATCCCTAGCTGCCTTTGCCCTAGCCCCAGTCCGGACATGAAGTGCATGTTTCTGAACATTTGAATCACATTGACATTGCCATAAGGGTCATATTCCGAACAAACCCTTTCTTTGAAACCGTCCCCTACTGAGAGTAGGAGTGGCTCAACTCAGAATCCGGATAGGAGAATATCATTTAACCCGTGTTGTATCTCAAGGATTGGACTGTTGGTGCTTGCGCCCTCGATACTTTCGTTATCGCCCAAAATGGTGATGACTCGCCCGTCGGCGAAGAACTTCAATTTCTAATGGAGTGAGGAAGACACACCCTTGATATTATAGAGCCAGGGTCGTCCGAGCAACAGGTTGAAACGGGTCGGGATGTCTATAAATTGGAATTCAACGATAGGGTTTATAGGGCAAAACCCTATTACAAGTTTTGTGGATCCCATCACCTCACAACGGGTATTATCGTAGGCATGCACAGCGGCGGAGGTTGGAGCGAGGTCACTTTCTTTCAGTCCTAAACACTTGAAGGTTCTCAGAGGGCAAACATTTAAGGCAGATCCGTAATCGACAAGGGAGAGTGGCACGGCCTTCCCCATGACTTCGACGGAGATGTTGAGTGCATGATTGTGATTTGGCCCAATTCTAGGGATTTTTTCTTCAGAGAATGATAACATTCGGGTAGAGTTTAAGGATCCGACCAGATTTATCGCTTCTTCTGGTGTGGTAGATGGAGGAACTATGGGTCCAGTGAGCAGCTTGATTAAAGCATTTTTGTGCAGCTGGGAAGACATGAAAAGCCCCCATAGAGTGAAGTTAGCTTGAGTTTCCTTCAGCTGAAAAAGGATTTTCCTCTCCTCAATGGTCATCTCGGGCATAGGTAGGTTTGCAATTCCCTTCTCTTTGTCATTTGCTGGTAGTGAACTTGGAACCTGGTAATGTCTCCCTGATCTAGTCATGTGATTTACTGAAGAAGGGAAGAAGAGGAATCCCATTTCCTCGTTAATCTCAGGTTGTTCCGTCACCTAGTTTATTTCTACGAGGAGTTCTTCAAATGATATCATCCCACATATATCGGCCACTGGGCCGGTTCTTTCTGGAACTTGTTCTTTGCTCGAATCTTCAAATTCTTCCCCCCATCCGGTGGCAACAATTCTGTCTTTCCCTGTAAAGTCAAAGCATTCCACAACTTCAACGGCTTCTTCATACAAGTCCTCCCATTATATGGGGGTATGTGTGTTTGAAGGGACCAAGCGCCCATGTAGCTTCAAAGTGTCGAGTAACCCGATGATACCGCAAATGCTATTGGTTTTCCATAATAATCCTGCCATAGTCTGGACAACATCATCTAGGTTGACTTCGTCGGTTGGTACCACCTATTTTTCTGAATCTCGGGACCACTTTCGTGCTTCCAAGAATAGTGTGCTGAACTTATGGTAATCGATGACCATCTGTGAGGGCAATTTCAGCCGGAACTCTAGGAGTTGGTTTAACACCTCTGACAATTCCATACTTCCACTTTCTAAACGGGTACGGATAGCGATGCATGCTCTGGTAAGGAGTGACAGTGCCTGATCAGCGAGGCTAGCAGGGTGTAGGAGGAAATATGGGTAAATTTGAAGAGGCTTATGAGAGTATATGTGTGTGATTTGAGTTGATGGATCAAAATCTTGGTTTTCTTCTAGGAAGATGGCATTGGTATGATTCGGAAGTGGATTATGAGTAGTGTTTGGCTTAGGATTGGCTGGTGGGGCGATAGTACCTCGGTCAATGAGATCTTGGATTATGTTTCGAAGGTGAAAGCACTAGTCAGTGGTATGGCCAGCAGTTTGGAGGAAGGCGCAATGAGCATCGGCTTTGAAGTTTCTTGGGAGTAGATTTGGCAATGGACGGGGATCCAAGGGTTTAATGAGGTTTCGGCTCAACAAGGCTTGGTAAACTTTGGAGAGGGGAGCATAGAGCTCAGTGTATTCCTTTTGGATGGGGGCAGGGCGACTTTCTGGTGCCCATAATATGGTTGGTTGAGAAATAATGTTGATGGTCGAAACTGTAGCACTGGCAGGCTTGTCATACTTTCTAGGGGTGAACTGTCCGGACACCTTCTTTGGTTCAATCTCTGTTTTAACAAGGCTTTCCTCGATTTTTACTCCTGCTTCTCCGAGAGCTTGAAAGTGGGGATAGTATTTTCCTCCCATCATCGCTTGAATATGGGGCAACAAGATCTTCTTCACTATGTTGACCTGTTCTTCTTCAGATGACTGATTAGTCATGGTAGCTGCTTGCTCCCTCCACTGGGTTATAAAGTTACTGACTGATTCCCCAGGTTTTTGTTTGAGCAGCTATAAATCGTGACGGGTGACCTCAATCTCTTTGTTGTATTTATATTGCGACATGAATTCTTGGGCTGCATCCTCCCAGCTACGGATTCTGGATTCCTCAAGAGATAAAAACCATTGGAGGGCATTATCCTTTAAAGTTTGCTGAAATAATTGGGCCAACACTTCTTCAGAAGCCCCTAGTAGAGTCATGGAACGATGATAACTGCGAAGATGAAAAATTGGGGGTCCACTCCCCTCAAACTTCTTTATATTTGGCATCTTGAAATTCTCGAGCAATCTCGCTTTAGGATAAGGAGACATATGGGTGTAGTCCATGTAATTCCCAAAGATCCTGACTTGGTCAAACTTCTTGGTGAGCATCTTGAGATCCTCTTTGACTTTATTCAACTCCTCCTCTTTTGGATCAATGACCACATGCAGGTTAGCCATAGGCTGGGCAATATTTGGCATTGAAAGTTGGGCAGGCGATGGCCCATTGACAAGAGGGGCACGTGGAGCGTGCTGATATTCTTTAGAAACCCAAATAGGCTCGGGTGGACCCATAGAACGAGAGAATAGGACCTCGGGCTCTTGAGGAATTGGAACCTGGTTTCACTGCATTTCTCAGACCTCAGTTTGGAGGTTGTCAATCTTGGACATGAGCTGAGCTAGGACTGTCATCAGATCCGGCGGTACGGCTGGTACTTGATCTGTATTCTCCATGGAAAGTGGATGGATTTCGAACTCGAAAGAAGTAGTAGAGGAATGGATGAAACTCCGGGGTGATTTGACTGAAGACTGAAACCAATAGGGAGCCAGGCCAAGGGCTTGCGATCGACCTGAGAAGGCGTAGGATGAGATTTATTTTTGAGAAAAAAAGGAAGAACTATTTTTGGATTTTTGATAAAGAAGGGAGAAATGTTTTTGGATTTTTGATAAAGAAGGGAGAAATGTTTTTGGATACGGAACTCAGCATAATTATTATGATTATTATGTTCCCACTTATATTTAATTCTCCTAAATGCAATGCCGAACAGGACTCGAGCTTGGAAAATTGGGGTTTTCAATATATGCAAAGCTACGGTTTGGACTTATAACAGGCTCACGGACAGGGTCCCAGTTTAAAAATGCGCAAAAATTGGGCAACAAGCCGACTCGAAATTTCGGTAGAGTTTCGAGTTGAAATCGACAATCTAAAGTGCATGTCCTAGGTCTGGCACCTATATGCGGGTATGCAGTTGGTTGGGTGAATCGGCATGGGTTCCCCCCTTTGGTGTGACTTCCACGATATACGTCTTGGTCTTACGGGCAATCGGTACATGTGGACAAGCCATTTGATATACCTGAGTGTACGTGAATTACCCTCACCATATACCTCATGGGGACGGTACGTGTGAGAGCGAGTTCGATATACTCAGCGTACGTGAATGAATTCCCTTCGATATACCTCCCGTCATGACTTCGGTCAAGCGGTACGATGCGGGGGAACCGTTCGATATACGTCAAAGGTACTTGGCTAATGGAAGGTGAGAGTCATATCGCTTAGGCTAACTGCGACTTGCCGGACCAGCGCCCATCACGAAGTGACTCTCCAGTTACTGGGTAAATTTTGGTCAATAACAATGCTCTTTGGTGATGTCGTGTGAATCATGTATGATTCTCTTATTAGTATCTTATGTTGAGAATGCCTTTCTTGATTATGCCAAACAGGGAGCAAAGTATAAGTACCAAAGGTACACCAAGTATGGATGGGTGATGCGTGCAACATGCGAATATATGTGATCCTAGGTGCACGTGGTGTGAAGTGTACATGGAGAAATTTCTACAAGTGTGTGAATACAAGCATAAGCATGGGATACACATAGATAGGGGAACATGCATGTATGGGGGAAACATAAACAAATATAACATCCATGTAAATAGAGTCAAACCCCCAAAACAAAATGGAAATCCCCAGCAGAGTCGCCACTGTGGCCATCCCCGATCCTCGCGAAGGCGGGTGGGCGCTTGGAGGAAGGATTCTCGAGTCCCGTGCATCCCTCTCGGGAGCTCTTTAGCCGGCGTTGTTTGAGATGAGGTGTAAAAATGTAAAGAGATTCAGAGTCGTCAGTCTATTTTACTCAAAACAGACAAAAGAAAAAGGGGAAGCCACCCCGAAGGATGGCATCCAAAGACATACTGGTGCATGCGAAACCAAAATGATTCGAGAAGGGTTCAGAGGCTTAGTTACAAAATGGGAAGGTGTTAGGCACCCATTCCGCCCATTGGGTCTCTCATGGATATTTGCTATTTTCCTTTATATTTCCCCCCGTGATATGTGTGAATGTGTATATATATATATATATATATATATATATATATATATATATATATATATATATATATATATATATGATGCAGGTAGGGAATCCTCGACTTGTATCATGGAAAAGATAAAGCGAGTCATCCGTAGGAAGATATAAGAATAATATTAGAAAAAAATAAGATTTACGCGATTACCCCTACGTTGGTCGTTATAATGGAACGATAACGCATATGGAGTAATACGTTACAAGTATATAGAATATAAGAAAATTACCTTTAGAGAAGATAGGAAAATAAGGGAGAAAGTGAGAAAAGGACTCGAGTCTCGGGTTTTACCCTGAGACGCCTACGTAGCCTATAAATGCATCAAAGTTCACGTAGTTCACATACAAAAGGAGGGGTGGGGTTTATCCCATAAATCCAAATGGGGGATCTCTTATTTGTGAATGTGTGTGTGTGTGTGTGTGTGTGTGTGTGTGTAGAAAGAGTGTTTTAGTTGTGAGAAAAGTGTGGGAAAAGGGTGAGAATCCCTATTTGGAATTTAAGCAAGCCCTTTTTTTCTTGTTTTTTAGGGTTTTTATTTATATGAAACTAGGAGATGTGTAATAATACTAAATAAAAAGTATATTAGGATGTGTGAGATGATAAAATAAAAGTGTTAAGTAATAAAACAAGTTATTGAGAATTTAAGAGAGAGTTTGAGAAAGTTGGACCTTCTTGAAGATCTTGAGCTTGATCTTGAATGTTGGACAGCAGCCCTTACACTTGGATGATGATGGAGAGTGTCTAATTCACCAATTTTGATGAAAAGGATGATGGAAAGTGGAAGTAAAAAAGGGATTTGGAAGTTGAAATCACGCTGCCTTCGAGAGAGGTTTCTGGGATTCGTTGAGAGTGAATTTTATCAGATCTGGGCTCTCCTTGCAAATGAGATGAAGGCATCCTTTTATAGGCTCAAATCACTGTCGATCGACATAGACCTGTTCCTACCTATCGATAGGTGCCGATAGGCAGGGTCTGGAACCTGCCGTTGGACAGTGCGCTTCAGGTTTTTTAAAAAATCGACCGCCGAGGGCAAACCGCTGGTTAGAATCATGCACGAGGAATACCGTTGGAAAGGTAATTCAGATACCTTCAAAATCTCTTTGGACCGCTCCCGAGTTAGGGAGTTGACTTCGGGTCAAATATGGCTCGAAAGAGTCTGTCGATCCATTGGACGGGGAATTATTCGGACGCAAACGGATCGTTCGTCCGCATGGTAAGTCCCAATCGCGCACGGGGTGGACCGTTGGAAAGGTTAGGAGATGTACTTCGACATTCCAAAGAGTTTGACCCGGTTTAGGGAGTTAACTTTGGTCAACTGGGCCGAGAAGCATTAGGTGACCTCTCGGAGTCAAATGGATCATTCGTCCGCATGGAAAGTCAGAATTGCACACGAGGTGAACCATTGGAAAGGAGATTCAGTGCCCTTAGAAGATTAATTCATCCTTTGTCAAGATAAAGAGTTGACACGGGTCAAAAAGAGACAGGGAGTGCCTGGTGGCCTCTGGGTCAAGTTTCGGACGCAAACGGATCGTTCGTCCGCATGGTTAGTCGAAATCGCGCACAGGGTGGACCATTGGAAAGGGTATTCAGTGCCCTTCTAAGATTTATTCAGTCTCAGTCGAGATGAAGAGTTTGAATTTTTGGTCAAACTGAGTTGGGAAGTGCCTGATGGCTTCTAAGTCAGTACTCAGGTCGTGACCTGGGCTTCTAGTGATGGAGGGAGGTACTAGGGACCTAAGGAGAGTTAGGGGGTAACAGAATGGGGTGTCTACACTAGGTCTCTATCATACTTGGATCGGGAGATGAACATCCCATCCTCTAGCCGACGAACCTAGAGACCAAGGAAGAAAGTAATCTCACCTACTATGCTCATCTCAAATTCACTTTTCATCTCCTCCTCAAAGTGGTGAGCATGCTGGGAGCACGTGGATCCAAAGACTATATCGTCCATATAGACCTGGGCAACCAAAATAGCACCGTCATCTCTCCTGAAGAACAACGTCATATCAACTCCCCCTCTCTTGAAGCCACGGGCTAAGATATAGGAAGTAAGCCTTTCTTACCAAGCACGAGGTGCTTGCTTCAAACCATACAAGGCTTTCCTCAGATAATAAACGTGCTCAGGGTTCTTAGGGTCTTCAAACCCCTTTGGTTGTTCCACATAAACCTCCTTCTGTAGAATTCCATTCTGGAAGGCACTCTTGACATCCATCTGATATAACTTAAAGCGCAGATGACATGCGATGGCGAGTAGTAAGCGGACGGACTCAAGCCTCGCAACAGGAGCAAATGTCTCCCCAAAGTCTACACCTTATATTTGTGTGTGGCCTTAAGCGACCAACCTAGCCTTGTTTCTAATTATGGTACCATTTTATTCTTGAATATCCACCTGGTACCTATCACATTAGTCTCACTAGGTCGGGGGACTAATTCTCAGACATTGTTCTTTTTAAACTGAAGCAACTCATCCTGCATAGCAGATATCCACTATTTATCCTTGAGTGCTTCTTTGTGATTCTTGGGCTCGACTTTGGACGTGTAGCAAAAATGGCTAACAACGTTCTCGAGCTAAGCACGAGTCTTGACCCCTAGAGTGGGATCACCAACAATGGCAGAAGGGTCATGACTCTTGCGAACCCAAGCAGGTGTGTCCCCTAGCACCGGAGTAGGGTCCACAGAGTGTGGGTGAGGGACAAGTAAATCACTGCCAGAAAAGTCCTCATCCTCACACTAAAGGTTAGGATCAATAACCGTCGGAGGTTCGTCATCTTGCACGGTGATGTTTATTGATTCCATAACCTTAGAGCTCTTCAGGTTAAATACCCGGTATGCTCTACTATTTGATGAATATCCTAGAAATATTTCCTCGTCGCTCCGGGAGTCAAACTTTCCTAATTGCTCTCGATCCCGTAGGATGTAGCATTTACTCACAAAAATACGGAAATGTGCAAGGTTGGGTTTCTTGTCGGTCCACAATTCATAAGGCGTCTTAAGAGTGTGTGGACTCAATTAGACCCTATTCATCGTGTGGCATGCAGTAGACATTGCCTCTGCCCAAAATCTCCTTGACACTCTACAACCTAGAAGCATAGATCTAGCCATTTCTTGGATCGTCATATTCTTTCGCTCAAAAATACCATTTTGCTGAGGAGTCTTCACAGCAGAAAACTCATGTTTGTCCTAAGGCTATCACAGTAAAGATCTACCTTTTCTTCCTTAAATTATGTGTTGTTATCACTACGGATCCTATTAATAGTGACTCCGTGTTGATTTTGTAGGACACGGCACTTGGTCGTTAAAAACTTTACAGCATCGGATTTCTCCCTCAGAAAGCCTATAACTGAGTATCTGGAGAAATCGTCTACCATAACGAGGATATACCTCTTACCACCCAAACTCTCAGTACGAGTAGGACCCATAAGATCCATGTGAATCAGCTCAAGTACTCGGGAGGTGGTAATGGAATGCAACTTCCTATGGGCGCTTCGAATTTGCTTTCCCAACTAACAGGGTCCACAAACGGTGGAAGTTGACTTTCTAAGAGATGGTAAGCCACGTACTAGGTCCTTTTTAGCTAAATAAGTTAAATCTCTAACGTTCACGTGACCTAGACGTTGGTGCCACAAATCCATAGGAGTGATCGTGGCGCTGTTGCAGATAAGTGAGGAATTGGGAACAGTCCCATAGCAATTATCCTCGGTCCTCATCCCTTGCACTAAAAGTTTACCCGCTTGATTATAGACATTACACACATCCCGGTCAAACTTTACTGCAAAGTCAGCGTCGCACAGCTGGCTAATGCTGAGAAGGTTTTCTTTCAAACCTTTGACGTACAAAACACTCTCTAGCTTAGAAAATCCTAGTAACTCTATAGTACCACGTCCTACAATGCTAGACTTTCTCCCATCTCCAAAGGTGGCTCTACCATCCTGATAATCCTCAAGAGAGGTAAAAATGAGGCATCACCTGTCATATGTCTGGAGCACCCACTATCAAAATACCACTGTGAGGTATTATATGCTTTGAGAGTGACATGAACAACAAGGGTTTTCTTATCTTTCTTAGGCACCCAAGTAGTGGAAACCTTTTGTTTACCCTTATTGTTGTTGGTTTTAGCCGGGATATGAGAAGCATTCACTGACGGCAAAGATATCCATTGAAATTCCTCCAACAAACTCTGTGATGTGGCAACTAAAAACTCAACACGCTCTCTTAGACTGGTAAACTCATCAGTATGACGTGGTGGAGCAGTAGTACATCGTGTCCGACCCAAACTATAGCTAAACTCCCTCAGATGACCTTTTCTTTTGCAGTATGTACAAAAGAACACGGTCTTGGGTGGACCTTGGTTTTCCTTTCTTGGTCGCACTCTCCATCGAGGTTTTTGATGATGGCTATAAGGAGTCATAGTAAACTCAGGAACTGGTCCAGATGCAATTTAGGACGTGGAAGCACCATCATAACCTATTCTCTGCCTATCACCAAAACCTAAAGCGGGGCCAAGGAGCATCTTTCCCATCTTCCCAGATTTGTCCTCGATTTGAACCTTGACTTCCCATGCTCTCTCAAGATCATGAGTAAGTTGGGCTACAAGGGCTTCAAGTTTCTTCAGAGTCTTCACGGAGGAATGGAGCTCACTTGTAAGACTAGCCACTTGTTTAGTCAAGTCCCCTCTCTCTTTCTCAAAATAAATCTCTCTCTCAACATAGGCAGATTGTCTCTCTTTTAAGGTAGTGCAGGTGGAGGACTCTCTCTCTCTCGCTTTTCTTAAGTCTTCCTCTAAAGCGGTGATCCTAAAAACTAACGCTTTGTTACGCTTTTTAGTTTTAAAAGATTCAGAATATATCTCGGTGTAGGCGCGTTGAAGATCACTCTCGCTCTCACTTGTGTCATCCTCCCCTAAGTCACATCGATCTTAATATCGAGGTGTCCCTGTGAAGCATCATCCTCATCGTCGTGAGGTGAACTAGGAGTGTTCACATGACTAGCCATGAATGCGGTGAAGTTACAATCATGCGGTGACTCATCTCCGGAATCCACCGACTCGACCTCACTGCCGTCACTAAGGGCAGTATTAAGGACAGCTTTGCCCTTTTCTCTGTTTAGCCTAGTAGCACACTCAAAATCTCTATGACCCCTACCGTCGCACTCAAAGAATCCCTCACTTTCTTTCTTAGGAGGATCTTTAAAAACTTTTTCATTTTTCTTTTCAAAGTTATTTTTCTCAAACTTCTTTTTATCTTTAAAATTGCCATTTTTCTTGAATTTGAGAATTCTTTTGAAATTTTTGGGGCCAAATCATCTAGGTCAAAATCGCACTCAGAATCCAACGTATCTGTCTCTCTTTTTCTAGATGACTCTCCCCTCTTTCTTGCCCACCCCTTACTCTTTATCTCTTGGGCATTAAGTTCAATTCCCTTATCTTTAGCCTTAGAAGTTTTAGGAAACATGTCTATTTCATACGTTTGCAAGTCTCCTACAATAGGGTCGTGGTCAGCAGGGTCAGAGGGGAGGAAACTTCAGGGGTAGGTGTTTCTAATGTGGCAAGAATTGCCATAGGCGTCAGGATTGCCTAGAGGGGGATAGGGCCCCACAGCAACAGGGTGCCTATAACGAGCTGCAGAGGCCACTCTTTCCGGCCGCCCTCCTAGCGCCAGCTCAGATGCCAGGCCTACCAGCCATCCCAGCACCTCCAGTCCAGCAGGGGCAATTTTAGTATGGACGTGTCTATAACGTCCACCAGGCCGCAACACCTTAGGCGCCACCCGCGATAGAGGGTACATTTTCTATCCATGGCACTATGGGTCGAGTTTTATTTAATACTGGGGCGTCACACTGTTTCATAGCTACTCAGTTTGCATGGGCCTTAGGGCTATTAATCACGGCAGAGAGTACAGTGACATGCGTAGACTCACCACTTGGGAATGGGTCCTTGATTTTATTTATATGTCGGGGTGTAGGTATAGAGATTGGTAGCTTGATTTTACTTGCGGACATGCTAGTTTTAGATATGCATGAGCACGACGCTATTATTGGAATAAATTGGCTCGTTGCGTACAGAGCCATGATAGATTGTTTCAGTAGGAGTATTATCTTTGTCGTTCCGGGTCAGGAGATGTTTTTGGTGGCAATGCCTCGCCCAGAGGGAGGATCTTCCACCCATTTATATTACATAGAGGAGGATACCTCTAAGGAGGTTGTGATTCTTCTAGATTCGATTCCAGTTGTTCATGAGTATTCGGATGTATTCCAAGATATATTGGGCCTACCCCCCAATCGAGAGATAGATTTTGTCATATACTTGATGTCGGGCACTTGATCGATAGCACATGCACCGTACCGTATGGCTCTAGTGGAGATGAGGGAGTTACGGGATCAGATAGAGCAGTTGTTGGGTCAGGGCTTCATTCGTAGGATAACCTCGCCTTAGGGCGCTCCAGTGTTATTTACAAAGAAGAGAGATGGTTTACTGAGGTTGTGCATGGATTACCAAGAGTTGAATAAGGTTACGATACGGAATAAATATCCATTACCTCGAATCGATGACCTGTTCAACCAGCTGAGAGGATAAACCTTCTTTTCGAAGATAGATTTGAGATCGGGATACCACCAGCTACAAATTAGGGAGAAGGATGTGTCGAAGACTACTTTCTTGACGAGATATGGGTCCTATGGGTTCAGATTCATGTTGTTTGGGCTGGCAAATGCTCCAGTCGTATTCATGGATTTGATGAACCGAGTGTTCAAAGAGTTCTTGGATTAGTTTATCATTGTCTTCATAGATGACACAGTGATTTACTCACAAACTAAGGAGGAGCATGCCGAGCACTTGAGGTAGGTTCTTCAGACTCTATGAGAGCATTAATTGTATGCTAAGTATGAGAAGTGCAGATTTTGGTTACGGGAGGTACAGTTTTTAGGGTATGTTGTGTCAAAATTGGGGATATCGGTTGACCCGAGAAAAGTGTCGGCAGTGAGGGAGTGGGGACATCCCACGACACCAACAGAGGTCCGTAGCTTCTTGGGGTTAGCCGGGTACTATAGGCGGTTCATCCGAGGCTTTTCTAAGATAGCGAGTCCATTGACGAATCTGACTCACAAGGGAGTACAGTATGTATGGGATGATGCTTGTCAATTGGTTTTTAATAAGATGAAGGATAAGTTGACTTCGGCGCCAGTTCTTGCTTTGCCCAGACCGAGAGTGGAGTACCTGTTGTACACTGACGCCTCTTTGCAGGGACTATGGGAGTACTTCAGCAGGAGGAACAGGCTAGAGATTTTGCCTCTCGCAAGCTTAAGCCTCAAGAAAGGAATTACCCCACCCATGACCTGGAGCTAGCAGCAGTCGTGTTTGCATCGCGAATTTAGAGACATTACTTACTGGGGGAGAAGTTTTTTTTATTCACAGACCACAAGTCATTGCAATACTTATACACTCAGCGAGAGTTGAACATGAGCCAGTGTAGGTGGATGGAATTTGTAACATACTACCAATACGAGATACAGTACCATCCAGGGAAGGCTAATGCGGTTGCTGATGTGTTAAGTTGTAGACCGATAGGTGACGTAGCGGAAGTATGGGGAGTGAAGTGGAAAGAGTTGGGTCACCAGGACGCAGTAGCGCATTCCTGTATATCTGTTAAGTCTGTCACACCCGAGATTGTTACGACAGTGATACGGGCACAAGCAGCGGATACGTTTTGCCAGGAGTAGATTAGACGGCTCTTAACTGAGGGTGTTGAGTCCTATTTAATGAGCTCTGTTAGGGGTTTAAGGTTTAATGGGAGATTTATGGTCCCAGAGGGAGAAGACTTACGTCATGCCGTGATGACATAGTCACACGAATACAGATTTGTGATACATCTCGGAGGGGATAAGATGTACCAGGATATGAGGCGGCAGTACTGGTAGAGTGGGATGAAAAAGGACATTGCAGAGTTCATGTCCAAATGTTCTACCTGTCAGATGGTAAAGGTGTTCCACCAGAGACCACCAGGGTTACTTTAGCCATTGGAGATACCTACGTGAAAATGGGAGAGTATTTCCATGGACTTCATTTCTAGGTCGCCTACATCACAGCAAGGTCATGATTCCATATGGGTTATAGTGGATCGATTAACCAAGGTAGCCCATTTTCTGCCAGTACAGACAAACTATACCACGAGCCAGTATGCACAGTTATTTATTGTCGAGATCGTTAGGCTACATGGGGTGCCCCTGGATATTGTGTCTGATAGAAGCAAAATTTATGTGTCGCGCTTGTAGGAGAGCTTTCAGGAGGCCATGGGTACAGAGTTGAGATTGAGTTCATCTTATCACCCACAGACGGATGGATAGACAGAGTGTGCCAATCAGATGCTGGAGGATATGCTACGCATGTGTGTCCTTGATTTTGGAGGAGGTTGGGAGCCGTATATTCCACTGGTCGAGTTCGCTTATAATAAATCCTATCAGTTCACGATCGGCACGACTCCATTTGAGGCGTTGTATGGCATGCCTTATCGTTCTCCCGCTTGTTGTCTAGAGGTGGGGGACGGTAAATTGCTCGGACCAGAGGTGATTCAGGAGACTTAAGCTAGGATTGAGCTTATCAGGAGTTGTATTCGGGTAGCCCAGGACAGGCTGAAAAGATACACCGATGCAAAGCGATTCTTCCGAGAGTTTAGCATGGGGGACTAAGTATTACTGCGTGTGTCTCCTATGAAAGGAGTAATGAGATTCGGGAAGAAGGGATATTTGTCTCCAAGGTACGTATGACCATTTCCCATTATCGATAGGATAGGGCCGGTGGCATAAAGATTGGGGTTAAGAGAGCACTTGCACCATATTCACGATGTATTCCACATCTCGTCATTGAGACGAAATCTTTGGGATGATATGGCCCACACCCACATCGCAATAGAGGAGATTGACTTACATCCCGACAGTTCTTATGAGGAGAGACCAGTGGCTATCCTAGACCATAACGAGAGGAAATTGAGGTCGACTGTAGTTTCACTTGTACGGGTCCAGTGGGAGCATCATAATCTGGAGGAATCCATTTGGGAGCACAAGGCAGATATGAGCGAAAAATATCCAGATCTATTTTTACCAGGTATGCCTTATTTTCTGAATTTCAGGACGAAATTCCGTTATTAGGGGGAATTATGTAATACCCCATATTTTTATGGCTTTTAAAATTGGGGATTTATTAAATTTAATTGAGTTATTAATTTAATATTAATCTGGAATTTTATTTTAAATATTTACTAGCGTGAAAAGAGTTAGTAATTATTGAGAACTTGTTGAATATTACTTAATGAGTAAAGTAATATATAGAATTGCATTTATTAAAATGTCACGAGTGAATGACATGACAATTATGAAAATTAAGTCGGGACGCGCCTGTGTCGGGACTAAATTATTATTATAAAAAGTAAATAAATTATAAGTCATCCGTATGGTCATTTCGAGTGCACCAATATGTCCGAAAGGGTCGAGATAGTAAGAAATGTATATTCGGGGGGTTTAGTTTGGGTCTCGAGGCATTTTTAGGCCTAATCGATAACTCGGGAGGGCATTTTAGTAATTTTACTTTTTAAGGCTTAATTATGGACGAATATTAAAGAGATATATATGATGGTAGTAAGGGTCTTCGAGGATTAGAATTGGTAGAGTTGCAGAGGCGCTAAGGAAGGGAAAAGGGAGAAGACTCTAAAGGGGAGAACCACCCTACCTACATCACCGTTGCCATCTTTCACCACCAACGCGTAGATTGGGAAACGAGGGACGCAACCATACCCATAAACACCTGAGAATCAGACCTTCATATCTGAGGCAAGTATCTATCTTTCTACTCTTCTAGTTAATATTTTTCCCATATTAGAATAGGATTGATTAATATATGTTTTATGGAAGAATTTGATGATTTAGGGAATTTAAATCACATGCTTTAGACGAAATAATTATATTTTGAAAATATCAACATATGTAGAGTATTACCCACGAAATTGTAATGGTTTAGAAGTGAGAAATCTAGAAAGATAATTAGAAGATTGAAAATTTTAATGAAACTAGGGTTCTTGATAATTATGATGAATTAGCCATTTAATCCGATATCTTTGATGAATTCGTACATTCTTCACGTAGGAAATCATGGTATAGGTGTTTTTAATCAGTAGTAAACTTGTTTGGGGGTTTGGGAATCATTAATGGTGTTTTGGAGAATTTTCTTGGATGAAACTCGTAGATTGGATTCACAGTTTTCTGGGAAAGAACTGCTTGATCGATCGATCGACCTAAGAATGTCGATCGATCGATCCATTGATCGATCGACCCCTCCTGGAAATTGCATGTTTTTCTGAATTTTGTTTAATTTAGATAAAATACGTGGGAACCATTAAATATCATTTAAATAGAATAATGGGCCATGAAGGGGACCAGTAGGGTCTAGGTAGATCCCATTGAAGGAAATGTTATATGGGATGTAACAGTGGGTTAACGGAAGTTTGACACATATTGGAATCGTTTCGTACGTTAACTACGGAATTGAAAGATTCGTGAATGACTTAGACCAGTATATTAAAGAGGGTGTACCTACGGAATTGATCTTTAGGAAGAGAAAATACTTTAAGGGATGAGAAGTAATTACGAAATGATTATAATTAAGAATGAATGAGATGATTTCTTTATGCGTAAAGATTGGGTAAAATTGTATTAAGTACGGCTAATTAATATTATTATGGGTCATGGGCGAACCAAATTGGAAATGTGAATATTTATATATATGGTCGTGTGACTGTGTGCATATACTAAATATTATATTTACGAATAGTCATACTCGCTCTACTTGTTATCACGGAGGTTGTCACGCCGGGACAGTCTTATCTCGATGGGACCTTTATGGGGGGATATTGATTTTTACCCTAGAACCTAGGATTTCCTCAGTGCAAGCTATCTGAGAATGATAATCAGATGGTCCTAAGAGACGTAAGGGGTATGTGCTGACCTCTTAGTGTGTATTGTGTTAATACAGTTCGAGAGTGATTCCGAACTAGTATTTCCCTTAGTAAGAGTGATACGGGGACTTGATAGAAGATTATGTTAGCACCATAGATTTTATGTGGGGTGTCGATAGTATATATATTATATGAGTGATTAATATATATACGTATATATGAAACTCTTCTACTGTGCGTACAAGTAGTTAAATATTAAATAAATGCTCCTAATTATAGTAAGTATTTGGGAACTTTATAATAGTATGGAAAAATACATAAATGGCTTAGATAACCATTAAGACTGATTTCTAAACTAAAGTATTAATTGAAGCACCTTATACTCTTGACTCACTTGAGTCTATATTGTATAAGTGTTCATCTAGTTTGGAAATTGTGATAAAATTATGTCCATCCTAGAAACCAAAGAACCTCAGCGCTTGCATTTCTATTTCATCTTTGATTGAAGGGATCTAGACCTAATTACCAACACTCACACATAGTAGAATGAATCATTTACATGTCATATTGCATATTAGTGTGTGTACATATGTTGAGTGTGTTTAAATCCCCAATATTGTTTTTTAAATATTTTTTGGGATTTTTTAAAACATTTTAAAAATATGGTTTTATTAATAAAACTTGGTTTTAAAAGGTTATGGGGTAAATATGCTATTTTAGGAAGTTGGTTTAACTGTCTAAAGTTGGTTTGGGTAGATACCAAAAGCGGCAGAGACTTCAGGGTTTACTTTGTAATTACTTTAGACGCGCGTTTTATCTCGTGTTATTGGCCAACATTTTTTGCCCTCTGATTGGTGGGAAGTGTGTTTCTTTATAGAGAGTAAAACAACGCCTGTTTTAAACCCTTGGATCATTTGTGATCAACGATCTGCATGCGCCCCTTTATAATCCCTATGAATCCCTTTTGAACCAATTAGGTGAGTTTTAATCACTGCATATTGTGAGCCCTTGGATTAAAGTCAATCCATCTTGACTCAATCAGGACCCTTGATTTTGGCCCTCGTTCTCGAACCTTCTCAGCCTCCTATAAAAGGATCCCTTTACTCAGCTTTCTGAGACTTTTTCCATTTGGTCCTTTGAGAGAAAAGAAAGAGAGAGTAGAGAGAAGAGAGAGAGAAGAGAGAGAAAGAGTTAGAAACCCTAACCCTAACCCTAAATCGTCTACACAGTTCAAACCAAATACAAACCTTCAAACATATATACTTTACCAAACACAACCTTGAGTGTTTGAGTGTTTTGAAAGATGATTTGAGAGTTGGTTTGTTGATGTAACCTCTTATTCTTTGGATCTTATTTCCAACTTAATCATTTTCTTAGATCTGTTGTTCTTGTATATAGAAATTTTTAGATCTGAGTTTGTCATGATATATTACACTTAGTTTGCATGTTTGTTTCTCAGCTTGAGAAATATTTTGTTGATTCGTTTTCTGTAAATGTTTTTAACTTTGAAATCAACAAAAATGTTTTGTGTTTCTAGTTCTCTTAAAAACTAAACCTTTGACCTAGTTTGGAATCACACTTGGAGGTTTTCAATCTCGAAAATCTTTTCAAAACTCTGAGATTGATTAAGATCTTGATTGTCTTCTAAGTAAGATATCCGTGGATTCTGGGATTGATTAAAAGGTCAAAAAGGCTCAAAATGTTGTGAGAAGAGAGAAAAAGAAAATCACTACATATAGCCTTATATGTAATTTGCTAGGACTGTTTGTACTTAATAAGTGTGAGTGTGTGCATGCATGTGTTAGAGAGCACCTCCACAAACACTTTCACACTACAACACGATAAGTGTTGGTAATAAGATCTTGAGAAAAAGAGTCGACATAAAAAGCTTGAACAAATTGGAGTTAACAAACTGAGAGGACAACATCAACAATCAAAACTTCAGAGAAATTATAAGGACACCAGAGGATACATTCCTAAACTTATATAGGTCAGAATTGTATGCATGGTTGTTATATAGTTTTTAACTGTTAAATTTGTTTGTAGTGGATTTTTGTTTTACTCCGTAGAGGAAGTCGTGGATGTTTCCTCGATTGGTGAGGTTTTACCATGTAAAAATCTTGTACTTAATCTTCCTACATCTTCTCATCTCATTCTTGGTTGTGCTGGGTTTTAAAGTTTGTTTAAAACTGTTTTATAAACCTGTTAGTAAAATCTTGAATGGATCTCATACATACTGTTTTGTTAAACACATCTTGTGTTCAAATAGTTTTGGTTTTTCAAGAAAAGAGTTTCTTCAAAAAACAGATCGGAGTTACTTAAATAGTTTATTTTTAATAAAGGCTTTAGTAACAGAATTTCATTAATCTTGTAACTTCACGAGATATTATTTATGAGAGACGAGTTAGAAAGACTTAGGAGGCATTTAGTAGTACACTAAGCGTGCACACTAGATGAGAGGTGAGAACTCTCATGAGAGTGTTGCGTACTAACATGGTTGTTATATTTTCCAGTAAGCATTTTAAATACTTGCTAAACTATTTTATAAAAATTGGTTTTACACTCGGGCTCTGACCCGTTTCCTGTCATTCTCTTTTTGTCTTGTATATATATATATATATATATATATATATATATATAGAGAGAGAGAGAGGCAGGCTCCTGTGCACACTAAGTTTGCACACTAAGTTTGTACATTACTTTTTTAAAGTAGTAAAAAAAATATTTTTGAGTTGATTTTTTTTGTGTGATATTTAAACATTTCAAGGAACCCATATAAAAAAAATCAGCTCAAAAAAACTTTTTTTGCTAGTTTTAAAAAATCGGTCAAACTTTCTATGCTTTTAAGCCCTTTAAAAACTGCGAAAGTTTGACCGATTTTTTAAAAATAGCAAAAAAAAAATTAAATTAATTTTTTTATGTGAGTCCGTTGAAATGTTAAAATATCACATAAAAAAATTGGTGTGCGCCAGCACTCAAAAATATTTTTTTTACTACTTTAAAAAATTAATGTGCAAACTTAGTGTGCACAGGAGCCTGCCTCTATATATATATATATATATATATATATGTGTGTGTGTGTGTGTGTGTGTGTGTGTGTGTGTGTGTGTGTGTGTGTGTGACGCTTCCTCCTTTGGTTCCTCAGACTTCTGTTTAGTTCCTTTAGTTAGGGCATGTGTCGCCCATTTTCAGACTCTTGTTTAGACTTGATAGGGATTGCGTATACTTCTATCATTTCAGTATTTGGTTTTCGTTTCGGATTGTTTTATCTATCACATTGTCAGTGGTTGTGGTTATGTATTTGGATTTGATTATTATATTTGGCACGTTCCATTGGATGATTGGTATCTTTGTCGTTTGTATCATTCATATATTTGTTTATGTTTGAAAAGTTTTTACAACGGAGTTTAATAAATAAATTCAATTAAATTTTTTTGACACTTAGCTTAATTATTTAGGGTGATTAAAATGGAAATTATTTTCGACAATGATGCTAAGAATGAACCACAAAGTTCACCTTGATTTTTAATTTAATAAAGGATTGATCACCCGGTATTTAATTAGGTGGGGTGTTATATTAGGAAGTTCCAAAGCCAAACAACCTCTTTTACTTCCTTCGAAGCGGCAACATACTCGGATTCCATGGTGGAATCAACAATACAAGGCTGCTTAATTCTCCTCCAATTTATGGCTCCACCTACTAGGGAAAATATATATCCCAAGGTCGTTTTTCTAGAGTCCCTATCCGATTGAAAATCTTAGTCAGTGTACCGAATGAGTACTAGACTTTATGATGAGTGTACCAATGCATAATCCTTAGTCCTATTAAGGTACTTTAAAATCTACTTTACAGCAATATAGTGCTCCTCACCTGGATTATACTGGAATCTACTAACAATGCCAATGGCATAAAATATGTTCGATCTTGTACAAACCATATCATGCATGAGGCTCCCTACTGCCGAAGCATAAGATATATTTCTCATCCTCTATATCTGATCAAGTGTCTTAGGACACTGATTCTTCGATAAAGAAATTCCATGTCTGAAAGGGAGAAATCCTTTCTTGGAATCATTTATGTTAGATCGTGTGAGAAGTGTGTCGATATATGTGGGTTGGGATAATCCTAAAATCCTATTTTTTTATTACAAAAAATTTTGATCCCTAGGATGTGACTTGCTTTTCCTAAGTTATGCATATCGAACTGGTTAGACAGCCATACTCTTATACTATATAATACACCCACATAGTTTTCGTTAAGGAGAATATTATTCATGTCTAACACTAGAAATACCAATGTTATTTCGTCATTCTTTTTATACACACAAGTTTGATCCAAACATTGGTCAGAACCAAAGTACTTGATCGCTTGATCAAATTGAATATTCCAAAATCTTGACGCTTACTTAAGTCCATAAATGGATCTCTTAAGCTTATAAACCCTACTCTCTTAGCCTTTTACTATTAATCCCGTGGGTTACATTATATATATGCACTCGTCAAGATTGTTGTTCAAGAATGCAGTCTTAACTTACATTTGCCAAATCTTTAAATTGAGATGTGAAATAATGGATAAGAGAATCCGAGTAGACTTAATCATGGCTATTGGTGAAAATTTCTCCTCATAATCTATCCCCACTTTCTGAGTGAACTCTTCGCAATAAACACTGACTTGAAGGTTTCCACATTGATGTTAACTCCTATCTTAGTCTTGTAGATCCACTTGTACCCTATGGGTTTTATCGTATTACGCAAGTCTATAATCCCTCACACTTGATTCAAATACATCGAATCAACCTCTATGTCCGTAGCCCTTAGACAAATATTGACATCCTTGGCTTGGAGTGCCTCATCGTAGGTTTCGAGATCAAGTTCATGCTCCCTCTATACTTACCTAAGTGCTCTCCTAAATACACTAACCTATTTAGTTTATGCTTGGCCCTCCCACTACGATGTGGCTCCACTTGTGGTCCAATATAAGTGACACATGAATCCTGATCATCAATAATACTCCCAATATAGTTAGGTAGTAATTATTGTGATCATCTTGTATTTCTTTATGTCATGGTGGTTCTGAAGAATTTTCTTTCTATTATCCTCTTATCTCTTGCAAGATAATCTTGCTCTTGGTCTTGTAGTAAATCAGACAATCTTCCTCCAAGTACCAAGCATTTGTGATAACAAACACTTTTTAGTCCTTATGATCATACAGTTGTCTACTTTTGGTTCCTTTGGGGAAATCCATATATATATATATATATATATATATATATATATGTACTTGATTCCATTTTCCGTGGCTCCTTTCGTAGTACATGTGTCGGGAAATCCCATATCCAAATATGTCCCAAACTGATCTCATGCCCACTCCATCATTTTGATTGATTTGTTGAGATATATTTAGAAGAAACTAAGTTGAACATGTACGCAGACGTCTGTATTAAAAAAGAACCCGACATATCCGAATAACTCATCATAGACTTAACCATATCCAAAAAAGTCATGTTCCTTTTCTTTGCTACACCATTTTACTAAGGAGCGTCTGGTGCAGACAACTGGGGTGTAATACCCAAACCTAACAAGTATTCATTAAACTCTCCTAATAGGGATTCCCCTCCACGATCAGATCGTAGAGTATTGATTAGTTTAACATTACTACGTTCCACCTTAGCCCTATACTCTTTTAACTTTATAAAATCTTGAGACTTGTGATGCATAGGGTAAATATATCCATACCTTCAGTAATCATCTATAAAAGTGATGAAATACTTGTAACCACCTCCTGACCGAATAGTCACAGGTCCACATAAATCATAATGAAGAAATTATAACATATCTTTGGCTCTGTACTCCTTGACCATAAATCTCCTTTTATTTATTTTTCCTTCTAAGTAGGATTTACAGACTAGAAGTGCCTCCCCTTACAATGATCCTAATTTCCCATTTGAAACCAGTCTTTGTATCCTTTTTAAATTGATATGACCGAACCGTAAGTGCCAAAAATATGTGTGCTTCAACTTGATTGTTCCTTTATCTTTAGATTCTTTCCATTTGAGTTATTCAATTCAGTATAAAGTAGCAGTGGTGAAATAGGTCTTATAATATAAAGATACTTTTCCAAAGTTCCATAACATATGAGAGATTTTTTTATTTTTGATAAAAAAAACTCCTTTATTAAAATAAACCAAATAACCATCTATCAAAAGCTTAGAAACCAAAATCAATTTTTGTCAAATACAAGTCACATAAAAATAATCTACCAATAATAACTTATTGTCTAAACTGAAAAATGCAAGGGATTTATATAGACAGTGCAAAAAAAAGCAAACCACTATTTTGTATTCTTTTTCAAATTTAAGTTCAATTAAACAAATTAACTCAATTAAAACATAACGCCAATTCAATCGATTGTTGTGTTAAATGATTAACCAATTTCATCTTAACCTAAAGCATGCATCTAGGTGAGTATAATTGATAAAATAAATCAATCACAGTACGCCCGATGTACGAGAAAAACTTACAACAGGAAAAACCTAGGACAACCCAGCCATACAAATTCACCATGTACGGAATTACAAAAGGACATGACACTAAACTTACACAACCAATTCAATGCCCTCTTAATCCTTGACACTCTTCATTCCTTCTACATCTGCACAATGATATGTATGAGTCATTCCACGAAACTGTTACAATGTGTGAGTCCACAAAATTCTCGGTATCCATCGATAAGTCCCAGTAATCATTTATGGATTTGAACACATGGTCCATCGTTTATTCACTGCAACACCATGACATGTACTCCACTGTGTGTAAAAAATAACAAGTACGAATTCCACCTCACAAAACGAACACTCACACGAGAAGAGTATTAAAATAAGGTGCACAAAATAAGATCTCAAAGCATATAGGAAGATGAAACCCTGATCTTAAACTAGTTGGGTGAAACTAAGATTTTTGAGGTCTTTATATATGAATGGGAAGATAATTTCACTAAAAACTCTCATTAAAAGCTGATGCAACACTCTTTCATATAGAAAATATATTTTTTAGGCAGGACGTTTTTTGAGGGCTCGTTTGAACGAAAGAAATAGTCATTCAAATGAAACTGCATACCTAGTTCGAGTCAAACAAAACCTCATTCCAACGAACAACCAATCTCATTATATCAGACTTTGAATGAGATTCAAATGACATGAACTATATTAAACTACAAATCCTTGTTTGATCCTTGTTTGCAAGTCATTTGAATGGCATAAGCATCTCGTTTGTACGATCGCCATAAAGTGGTCTGAACAACTTGAAACCAAAATATTTTTGCTTCTAAAACCTTTTCAAAAATTCCCTCAACACAATTTAGAAAAATAAACACCCAATAGTGAAATCCAAGGATCAACTTAAATTCATAACTTATTAGATCCTTGATTGTTGAAGATGAAATGATGCATAAAACACGTCACGATGATGCAAACGCTCTAATTTGCCTGCTATGGTTTTCAATCAAACAAGCCGTGGGATTGGAAGGTAAGAAAAACCAAGTCTTAACCTATGACTCAACTATTTTTTCCAAATATAGAATAAGAAAAAAACATATAAATTGACTCGAATCAGGGTCATCAGGGTCCAAACGGCCATCAGGGCCAACAGGGGCAGAATGGGCAGCAGTTTCACCAGGGCCAGCAGGGCCAAGGGAGGAACGATAACGGCCACCAGGGCCGGGGACAGCAGGGACAGAGAGGAGGGAACTTCCCAGGGAAGTGCTTTGTTTGTGGCAAGACTGGCCATAAGCGACAGGATTGTCCTGATAGGGGCAGGGCCCCACAGCAGCAGCAGCAGGGTGCTCGCCAGGAGCCACAGAGGCCTATGTTTCCAGCCGCTCTTCCCGCACCGCCATAGATGGCAGCATTGCCACCCATTCCAGCAGTCCCAGCTCAGCAGGGGCAGCTACAGTATGGACGTGTCTACAACGTCCACCAGGCTGCAGTTCCACAGGCACCGCCCGCGATCGAGGGTACGTTTCCTATCCATGGCACTATGGGTCGGGTATTATTTGATACGGGTGATACACACTGTTTTATAGCTACACACTTTGCGAAAGCTTTAGGATTGTTAGCTACGGCAGAGAGCACAGTGACGTGTGTCGACTCACCATTGGGGAGTGGTTCACTTATATTCTTTATATGTCGGGGAGTGGGGGTAGAGATTGGTGGTTTGGTATTACCTGCAGACATGTTAGTATTAGACATGAATGTTCACGATGTGATTATCGGTATGGATTGGCTCGTAACTTATCGGGCCATGATTGATTGCTTTAGCGGGAGCATTGTTTTTGCCATTCCGGGGCAAGAGATGTTTGTAGTGGCGATGCCTCGCCCAGAGGGAGGATCGATCGCTCATCTGTATTACATTGAGGAGGATACCTCTAAGGAGGTAGTGATCCCTTTAGATTCTATCCCAGTAGTCAGGGAGTATTCGGATGTGTTTCAGGAGATACCAGGCTTACCACCCAGTCGAGAAATAGACTTTGTTATAGATTTGCTACCGGGTACGAGACCTATAGCACGCGCACCGTACCGTATGGCTCCAGCTGAGATGAGGGAGTTACGGGATCAGATAGAGCAGCTGTTAGGCCAGGGCTTTATTCGTAGGAGTACCTCACCTTGGGGCGCTCCGGTTTTGTTTGTGAAGAAGAGGGATGGTTCACTGAGATTGTGTGTGGACTACCGAGAGTTGAATAAAGCCACGATACGGAATAAGTATTCGTTGCCTCGAATCGATGACTTATTCGACCAGTTGAGAGGAGCTTCTTTCTTCTCGAAGATTGATTTGAGATCGGGATACCATCAGTTGCGTATCAGGGAGGAGGATGTCTCGAAGACTGCGTTCTTGTCGAGATATGGTTCTTACGAGTTTAGGGTTATGCCTTTTGGTTTGACCAACGCTCCAGCAGTGTTTATGGACTTGATGAACAGAGTGTTCAGGGATTTCCTAGACCAGTTTGTCATTGTCTTCATTGATGATATTCTGGTTTACTCCCAGACAGAGGAGGATCACGCCGAGCATTTGAGGCAGGTTTTGTAGACGCTTAGTCAGAACGAGTTGTATGCGAAATATGAGAAGTGCGGGTTTTGGCTGAAGGAAGTCCAGCTTTTGGGACACATTATTTCCGACCAGGGAATATCTGTTGATCCGGGGAAAGTATCAGCGGTGAGGGAGTGGGGACAGCCCACGACACCGACTGAGATTCGTAGTTTCTTGGGACTAGCAGGATACTACAGGAGGTTTATTCGGGGCTTCTCAGAGATAGCAAGTCCTTTGACACATCTGACTCGTAAGGGTGTGCCATACATCTGGAGTGATGCCTGTCAGTTGGCATTCGATGAATTAAAAGACAAATTGACCTCAGCACCTGTGTTAGCATTGCCGAGACCGGGAGTTGAGTATTTGGTTTACACCGATGCGTCTTTGCAAGGACTGGGAGGTGTCTTGCAGCAGGAGAGACAAGACATAGCTTATGCTTCCCGTAAGCTTAAGCCTCATGAGAAGAATTACCCCACGCATGATTTGGAGTTAGCGGCAGTGGTATTTGCCCTAAGGATTTGGAGGCACTATCTTTTGGGGGAGAAGTTCCAACTGTTCACGGACCACAAGTCCCTACAGTACCTATTCACGCAGAAGGAGTTGAATATGCGGCAGCGTAGGTGGCTTGAGTTTGTGAAGGACTACCAGTTCGACATCCAGTATCACCCAGGTAAGGCTAACGTGGTAGAAGACGCGTTGAGCCGTAGGCCAGCAGATGAGGTGGCAGAGGTGTGGAAGGCTAAGTGGAAGGAATTGGGACACCAGGATGAAGTGGCCCGCTCCTTCATGTCTGTGATGACCGTTACGCCGCAGATTGTCACGAAGGTAGTACGGGCTCAGGCCAATGACTCGTTCTGTCAGGAGCAGATAGTTCGATTATTAGCAGAGGGAGCCGAGTCCTATATCGTTAACTTAGACGGGGGATTGCGCTTCAATGGGAGATTGGTAGTTCCGGAAGGGGAGGAATTGCGACATGATGTGATGGCAGAGTCGCACGGCTCACGGTTCGCAGTACATCCCGGAGGGGATAAAATGTACCAAGACATGAGACGCCAGTATTGGTGGAGCGGTATGAAGAAAGATATCGCTGAGTTTGTTTCGAAATGCGCCACTTGTCAGCTTGTAAAAGTGGATCATCAGAGACCGGCAGGATTGCTACAGCCGTTGGAGGTCCCGGTGTGGATGTGAGAGAGCATATCCATGGACTTTATCACGGGGTTGCCTACGTCGCAGAGGGGTCACGACTCCATTTGGGTAATTGTGGACAGGTTGTCCAAGGTCGCTCACTTTTTACCCGTAAGGACTGACTACACTACGGGACAGTATGCCCAGCTCTTCATTTCAGAGATTGTGAGACTTCACGGTGTGCCCCTAAATATCGTGTCTGACTGAGACAAGATATTTGTTTCGCGGTTTTGGGAGAGTTTCCAGGAGGCCATGGACACGGAATTGCGGTTGAGTACGGTTTATCATCCGCAGACCGATGGGCAGACAGAACGCACCAATCAGATGTTGGAGGACATGCTACGCATGAGCATTATTGACTTCGGGGGTGGATGGGAGCAGTACCTTCCACTGGTGGAGTTTGCTTACAACAACTCCTATCAGTTCACTATTGGCATGGCTCCGTTTGAGGCATTGTACGGTAGGCCTTGTCGTTCCCCAGCATGTTGGTTGGAGGTGGGGGACAACAAACTACTTGGGCCGGAGGTGATTCAGTATACTTCGGTAAGGATTGAGTTGATTCGGAATCGCATTCGGGTAGCTCAAGACAGGCAGAAGAGTTATGCAGATGCAAAGAGATTTTTTAGAGAGTTCCAAGTGGGGGACCAGGTTTTGCTCAGGGTATCTCCTATGAAGGGGATTATGCGTTTCGGGAAGAAGGGGAAGTTGGCACCGAGGTATGTGGGGCCGTTTCCTATTATTGAGCGAATCGGACCAGTTGCGTATAGACTCGGGTTACCGGAGCATTTGCATCGGATTCACGATGTCTTTCATATTTCCTCGCTAAGGAAATACCTTAGAGATAATTTGGCTCATTCTCACATTGCTGTGGAGGACATCGATCTCCAGCCTGATAGCTCCTACGAGGAGGGGCCGATTGCTATTTTGGACCGAAGCGAGAGGAAACTGCGGTCAAAGATAGTTCCGTTAGTGCGTGTTCAGTGGCGACATCACAATGTCGAGGAGTCCACATGGGAGCGCAAGGATGAGATGCGCGAACGTTATCCAGAGCTGTTTTTAGCAGGTACTTTCTAGTTTCGAATTTCGGGACAAAATTCAGTTATTAGGGGGGAAGTATGTAATACCCCGTACTTTTGGCTATATTTATTTTTGGGGATTAATTAATTAAATGCGTATTAATTGGAAATTAATCCGGGTTATAAATACTAACGAGATGCGATTTGGTATTTGATTATGTGCATACATGTTTTGATATATGTATTTGGTATTATTAAAGTTGTCGTGAGATTTATATACGGCATTTTAGAAATTTTGTTGAGACGCGTGGGACCGCCGCGTCACGGTGTAATATTTTGATTATAAAAAGTGAATTTAAAATCTATAAACCGTATGGTCGTTTTGAGTGCGCCAACGCGTCCGGAAGGGTCGAGATAGTCTGAAAACACTAGCCGGGGGTGTAGTTTGGATTCCGGAGTATTTTTAGGCCATACCGGCATCATAAAGGGTATTTTGGTAATTTTACTTTTTGAGGAATTAAAAGTGACGAAAATTGGGAGTTTTAAATCTGATGTGGATTTAACCCACTAAGCCCATTGACCAAACCATATTAACCTAGAAGGCTACGTAGGTTATTAGAAGAGTTTTCTAATTTTCCCAAAGAAAACCCTAGCCACCTTAAGCCACCATTGGAGGAGAAGCTTGGAGAGAGGAAAATCTGCAGAAATCTTCACCAAACCAACACCAAAATCATAAATCCAATCAAGGCAAGTGTTTTAATCATATTTAAATTCGTAGAATGTTTCTTCCATGTTAGAAAATTGATGAATTATAACTGTTCTTGAGAGATAATGAAAACCCATGTAGTTTGGAGCTTAGAACTTGAAAATATTGAGGAGAATTGCATGTAGAATGTTAGGTAGATAATTATTCTCATGATATCTGTGATAGGAAGGAATTAAAACGGATTTATAGTGAGTTAATTCATGATTCAAAAGTTAGGGTTCATGTTCTTGAAATAATTGGGAAAAAATGTAGAGATTTATATTTTGATTGATGTTAAAGAGATTTAATCCTTGAAAACATGTTAGGAGTTGACTTGAATATGTTTAGGATGAATTAGAGACCCTAAAACGTTGTTGGGATGAACTTTGGAAGAGATTAGGAGTGATAAAATGGATAAAAAACGAGATGGGGAAAATTTTGGGCCGAAATTGGTCCCTCGTTAGAAGACCTACCCAGGTCGTTCGAACGAGCTTCTAACGAGTTGACCAGTCGTTGCTAACGAAAAGGGATTTCGTTCGATATCTCGTTCGAACGAAATATCGTTAGAAGGTACAGTTCGTTCGAATGAACTGGAATCTCGTTCGAACAGTCTCGTTCGAACGAGACTTCTAACGAGTTGACAGAGGAATCTCGTTCGAACAGTCTCTTTCGAACGAGACTTCTAACGAGTTGACAGTTTGGTCCTTTTTGGACTGTTTTGATTTTTGGAGTCCCATAAACTTGTTCGAGGATATAGATAACCTTCCTTTGATGATGTAAGGATAGATTTGGGACTTTTGGGTTATTAAGAGGAGTAAACTATATACGCGAGTTATATTAATTGGACGGTTTGGGTTGAGACGTGAGTGTCTACTACGACATGAGAAAATTATGGCGCGTATGATTATAAACCGGAATAGTATAAATTGTGATAATTATAGTTAGTACGAGAATGCGATATGTACTACGATTAAACTACGGTATTACTAAGACGTGTGTTAACTTAGTATTGGTATATGAATTGTGTGTATGACATGCCTACCATACTTGCTATCACGAGAGGTTTGCGTTCGCTTAGGGCCCTCTAATCCTTGTGTTGCCCGGATTTAGACTGGTTACCTCGATGAACATAGGTCAGAGAAAGACTTATTGGGATGTTAATAAGTCCGCTGATCGTGGGAGCGTAGGTATGTACGTAACCCATGTGATGTGACTGTGTTCGCCTCCACTATTTGTGATTTGTGTTATCTGGACTATTCCTGAGAGATTCGGAATATGTGATCCTTATGTACGTGATGTACCGGGATGGATAACAGAGTATGTGTGCACCACAGCTTAGTTCTCGGGGTGCTTGTATTGTATATTTATGATGTGAATAATATACACTTAAATAGTAAGAACCTTCATGTTAATGTTGTGAATATAATTACGGTATTAATTCGGGAAAATATAGCGAGTTAACTAATAGTGATATTTATATGGCATATTGAGCATCTGAGTTTACGTTAAACCCTACTTAATTACGAGTGTTATAATGTTAATGGAATCGAGAAATAAGGGTAGGACCTATGACAGTCTAGCTAGATATGATGGCACTTAGCTAGTGGTTTGTGTCGTTATAGATGGGTACTTACGTTAGGAGTGCACAGTTAGACGAGAGGTGAGAATATCATGTGAGTGCACGTCCTAACATGTACTTTGCATTTAATGTTTTAAATGTTTTTAAAGCACTTGCAGGTTTTTAAAATATAACTCCACATTCGGGATCTGACCCGTTTGCTTTCAAATCTCTTTCTTGTTAAACCATTTTAGGTGCCCAGCCACAAGGACACCAAGCATAGGATACTCATTCAGGAGACGAGCTGTAGCTGTTTGTGGAAGCTACAGGGATTTGCTTGTAGACGCTTCTATCTTTTGGATTCCAGAGTCACTATCTATCAGTTGTAGGGCATGTTGCCCATTTCTATTTAGAGACATCTTTTACATTTCAGTTTTGTTTCAGACTTTGGCATGTATTATTTCAGTATTCAGTTTAGTTGTTTCAGTTGTGGGTTTGTAGTGAGGAGTTTTCCTCCAAATTTTATTTACATTATGTGATGGTTATTCTTTTTACTTCAGTATGGTGAATGGTGTTATTATCCTTATTACACTTGTTGCATGTTAATCAGACTTTAATTAAAATTTGGCAACTTACTTTTTAAATACTAGGTGGTTAGAAAAAAATTAAAATGTTTTCGACAGTGATGCTATTAACTGAGCCAACTTGACATTTTGAATTAATTTAATAAAGGAGTAGCTACCCGGTATTTAATTAGTCGGGGTGTCACAATAACTAGCAAACACATATAACATAAAGTACAAAATCTAGTGCATTAAAACATGCAAACACAATCAACCATTATATTTAACATGATAAGTATCATGTGCAAGCATTCGAGAATAAATATGTCTAAGGTTTAAAGACTCCAAATCTAATTTCATAACCCACATAGGTGCAACGTGATGCTCTTGGGTTTGAGGAACCTTGGTGACACTAGACTTAGACTTCCCAGGGCCTTTTCTGAGATTGAAGTAAAAACACTTGAGGTGAGATTTTCTACTATAATGTGTGCAAGTGAAGACACAAGGGATGTTACCCTTGGGTTGAAATTTTTCTAACATCCGTAGGAAAGGTTAACTATCTCAAAACCATGGTCTTGGCTTTAGTAACGAAAACATTTGGATCATCAAAGACAATCCCACATTTTTCATCTTTGATTCAAACAGGGCCTAACATTTTATCCAACTTTTTTCACCTAGACTCCAAAACAAATTTAACATTATTCTAGTCTTTCAACCCCTCTTCTAACTCCATAATCCTAGACTCGAGCAAATGATGAGACTCATTAAAAACTAGGTAGTTCTTCTTCAAAATATCCATTAAACCACAAAGTTTCTCCCCCCCCCCCCAATGAATAAGATATTCTCCCTAAGTGTATTTTCATGTTCCCTAGGATCCTCAGTCAATATACTCTAATAATTACCCATGGCATATTCTCTCAATTTATCTTCCAAATTTAAGTTCGCCCTTTTAACTTCAAAGACTCGACGTATATCTCCCAAAAGGAAACTTGAAGCTTATATACTCCTCCTCATCCTCCTCTTCTTCTTCCTCTTCTTCTCCACCACTCTCTTCACCAATAATCACTTGGGATTCACACTTGGACTTGGACCGTCATGCATATAATAATCTCCATTTGAAGACTTTTCATTAAGGCTCACATGACTAGTCTTGTGGTGTAGTTGCGCTCAATGGGGAAATCAGATTCCTCTTCTGGTTAACTATCACTAAGGGCAGAATTATACGACTGTACCTTTTTCCATTACTTCCTTAGCATAGTGGGATACTCATATTCCCTGTGACCATAACCCTCGCACCCAAAGCATATATTCGAACCACACCTCTTAAAATTATCAATATGAATTTTAGGGAATTTTATAGCCTTATTAAACTTGTTTTTCTCATTCTTCTTTTCATCTTTCAATTATTTTTCAAACTTAATAAAAAATTTAAAATTCTTCGCAAACATGTCCATATTATCATAATAGATGTCAGACTCATCACTTGAAATAAGTGTTTCCTCCTTATGTGCTTTTAAAGTAATGTCCTTATTTTTCTTCATTATTTTGGAGGAAAGCATGTCGAGTTCGTAGTTTAAAATCACCCACAAGCTCTTCAAGTATTGTAGAGTCTAGAGTACCTAAGGAATTTAAAACTATCACTTTAGAATTAAAATTTTTAGGTAAGGATCTTAAGATTTTCTTGACTACTCAGTTTTTCGATATTCATTCTCCCACGTCAAAAGATAATTCACAATATCAGACAATCTAGCACATAACTTATCAAATTAATCACTCTCGTCCATCCTAATGGTTCCAAACTGGGTGGTGAGGTTTTGGGTTAGTTAGATTTTATAACAAGCTTCTTTGGATATTTAATATGTCAGAATATGACGAAACTCCTCTGAAGTGACCGCACAAAACAAAGCATTTAAACCACATGAATTATAATTTGACAATTTGTGCTTATCCTCACTCCAACATTCTACAGGCTTAAGGACATTAATTTCATCTACTAAAGTCTTAGGTGGGGTACATCCCTTAATAAAATCTAAGTTTACCCACTCATCTATATCCTTAAGTGTTGATTTCATACCTCCTTTCTAGTATGCGTAATTTGAACCATCAAACATCGATGGCCTAGATTGTGACTGAACCTCAATATAAAAACCTCCAAGATTTATGCCTTAATAAATTACAGACACCCACTTTGGTACCACTGGAAAGACGCAAGGGTTCTATGCAGACAGAGTAAAACAAGCAAACCACTATTTTGTAATTTATTTTTCAAATTTAAGTTCAGTTAAACAAATTAACCGAATTAAAACTTAGCATCAATTAAACCAATTGTCGTGTTAAAGCATGCATTTATGTGAGTATAATAGATCAAATAAATCAATCACACAGAGCCCGATGTACAAGAAAGACCAACAATGGGTAAAATCTCGAACAACACAGCCATGTAAATTCACTATGTATGGAATTACAAAAAGACACAATAGTAAACTTACACAACCAACTCACCACCTTCGCAAGACCTGGCGCTCTTCATTCCTTCTACCTTTGTATAATGACACATATGTGTCCATCCATGAAACTTCCACAAGGTGTGAGTCCATACAGGCCTCAGTATCCACTAATAAGGGTGAGTAATTATCTACAGATCTGGACACGATGTCCACTGTTTCATCACCAAAACACCATAACACGGAGTCCACTGTGTGTAAACAATAGCAAGGACAAATTTCATCGAGCAAAATTAATACTCACCTGAGAAGAATATTTAAGTAAAGTGCACAAAATAAGATCTCAAAGCATATATGAACATGAGACTTGGATCGTAAACAAGTTGGGTGAAATTAGGGTTTTAAGGCCTTTGGATATGAATGGGAAAACAATTTTTCCAAAAACTCTCATTAAAAGTTAATGGCAACCCTCCTTTATATAAAAAAACACATCTTTCAGGGCGACCCATTTTTGGAGGCCTCGTTCGAATGAAAACAAGAGGTTGTTCAAACAAAATTGCATATCTCATTCGAACCAAACAAAATCTAACTTGAATGGATAACTAATCGCCTTAGATTAGACTTCAGATGAGATTCAAATGACATTTGCTCTATTGCATAGGAAATCAGTGTCTGATCCTCATTCGTAGATCAATTTTATGACATAAGCATCTTATTCCAACGAACACCATAAAGTAGTTCAAACAACTTAAAACCGAAATATTTTTTCTTTCTTAAACCTTTTCAAAAATGTCCTCAAAATAAAATTTATAAAAACAATCACCTAATACTAAGTTCTAAGGATCAAAATATATATACGTTTATACCTTATGAGATTCTTGAATGTTGAAGATGAAACGAGGAACGAAACCTGACACGATGATGTAAACACTCTAGCTTGACTGCTACGATATTCAATCAAGCACGCCATAGGCTTGAAACACACTCAAGTACTAACCTATAATTCATAGGTTTTGTAAAAACACAGAACAAATCAAAACATATAAATTGACTCGATTAAAAAATCTATCCTTACATTCATCAAAATTTTAAACTAAATTTCCTCCTCCTATTACTACTGATGCCTTGTGATGATAACCCATGAATAGAAACATCTCTCCATCATTGGGCTCCCTGGTTCCTTGGAACTGCAATAAAGAAAAGTAAACACGATTAATGGCTCCTTAATCTACACATAAGGCTTCGGTAGATTACACTGCAAAACATGTCCTAATTATAATGAAGAAATTACCATTTCCATTCTTCCTTGGTAAGAAGACGAGGCATTGCTTCTTCCAATGACCTTATCCTTTGTAGATGTAATAGCCACTTGCCGACTTCTTATCTCCATCACGGGGCTTAAGTTTTTCTTGACAACTTTAGGTTGTCCCTGAGCCTTAACTGTAATCTTTTTCTTTTTCTTTTTCTTTTCTTTTATAGCAAAAATAAACGGGCATTTCTCAGCAACCTGAACCAAACCCTTATTTTTATTGATATTCTCCACACCCCGGAGTTCTTTAAACAGTTGCATCATGAAGTAATCAAACTTTCTCATATTAGTTTAAGCGAAACTGTTTATAGAAATCCGATACTGATTAGAGTACGAAATAAAGTTGGGTTTCCTCACCGATTTCAAATCCAAGCACTTCCAGTTCTCCTAATATGGACATTATTTTTAGAACATGTTCACGTACGAGAGTAACCTCAAGCATCTTGGTGTTAACCAGCCTTGCCATAGCATTTAACCTTACATTACAATTCTGGTCCTCAAACATATTCGTGAGGTTTCGAATCATTTCGTAAGCAATGGACATTTCCTGATGTTGGTGTTGCAACACATTATTCATAGAGGCAATATGTAGAAGTGACCCATCTAATAAGCCCTTTTTTACCCCTAGTAGGCTTTGATATTCCTTTTAGTTTCCCCTCACTCTGTCTTGGCAGGGCAGGTCTCCATTAAGAAAAACTTAAAGTTATCAGTATTTAGGACAATATTTAGGTTTCTTTTCCAGTCAATATAGTTCATCCAAGTAAGTTTGTTGTCCTTTATGATTGAAGAAAGTTGTTTAAAAGAAGATCCCATTTTTAAATCTGAGAATCATAAATTATGAAAAGCGAATTAATTTCAAAATTAACATGTGATAATTTAAATTAGTTTTAATTTTTTTAAAGCGACTCCCTCCCGACCATTTTAAAGTAAAACGCGTTTGACATCCTAGTTCCCTTGTGAAACGAGATTTATCATTAGGATATTAAATCACCCTACCCTGAGCTAGACAGACCTATATTTCTTAATTATGCACTTGGATAGTTTAGGATTCGTTGTCCTATATAATTTAATAGCCAATGACTTTTGTTCCCACTCCTAATGACAGTGACTCTATTGGGATGGATATCAAAAGTAGTGTCTCATTGTGTACCATCGGTTCATTCTTTAAAATAGAACCCTCTCATGATGAACTTCTCTATTGGAGGGGGGGCGATTAAACTCACTCACATTCTATATTTCATAATTATCTTAAGAGTTTTAATTTATCATTGATTCCTTGATTAACTTCATTCGTTTGTGTGTGTGTGTGTGGGGGGGGGGGGGGGGGGGGGGGGGAAGAGGGGGAGGGGCAGACTAGCTAACACAAAGAATCAATCACATCCTTGGTTAATTAAAACATCGGCGGAGACTGCATTGTTTATGTTGAAACCTTTCTCCCACTTATTATTTAAAAATTTTGATTGTTTTATAAAATATTTATTCAATAATAAAATGCAGAAATTTAAATTCTTGGTAATTTCCCAAAATTTGCTTGTGTGAATTAAGTATCTTGATCTCATTTTAATTTTAAAAATTATATATAATTGAAATTTTCTGAAATTAAAAATCTTGAGATCTCAATTTAAATTCATACATTTAAATTTTAATTACCCCGATTTTATTCAATTTAGAAAATAATAAAAGAGAACATTAATTTTTGAAAAAAATTGGTGATATAGGTCTGTCTCAAAATAGTAATCCATGTTGTCCATAAAAAAGGGTGTTCCTAATTTTTCATATAACTATCATATGAATTGTGCGATATAATAAAATAATGAGACATAAGAAAGTAATAAATAAAATAAATAAATAACGAAAAGATAATAAACGACCTTTCCATTATGGTCTAGACTTCTACACAAAGTATAACTCTTTATGAAAAAGAATCCTTGTTAAAGAATACTTCCTTATGGGCAAGAGTCCAACTTGAATTAGACTTCATCAAATTCGAGAGTCCTAGTTGTAGATTGATTGACCCTCCTAGATGTGGTGCAATTCTCCGTTTGGGGTTGCATGAAAAAGCCTCCACGGCATCCCGAATCTTTATGAAAATTTATGAAACTTTGTCAAGCCTTAAAACCAACCTATATACATGATTATAAGTGTTAAAAAACATTACAACCCCTCACCACGTCGTACATAAACATCGATAATGAAATAACTACAAAACATAAATTATTACAACCATATCGAATAGAGAGATGAAAAATAACTACAGATAAACCACCGTAGGATCCAATCACGTATAAAATTATGCGTGGTCATGATGGAAGGGTTATATAAGAAGAACCTCTGCAAAACTATGTTAGTAATAAATCAAATACAAAGGTATACAATGAATGATTAATCTCAACCAAATGCTCTTTTACTAATCAATGGGGATAGATATACACTGAATACAAACTTTTTTACCTTGGAACCGGGATTATTCAAACACGAAAAAATGGGAACACCAAAACTAGGTTTGAAGAACAAATCTAGGGTTTAGAATACAATACCTTTTCGGATTCGGTTGTGATCCTATGTGAAGAAAGGTATATGTAGATGATGGGGCTGCCATGTTTTGGATCTCAAAAACCTTCCTTTGTCTTCTGTGAAGATTAAATTTTATAGTGTGTGATCTTTTCCAAATTTAGGTAGGTGTGTGGGCATATTTTGAGATGAAAATACTTCCTCTTGAGTGGGATATGATCCTCTCTCTCTAGGATTATTCACAAAAAATGTAAATAGTGTTTTCTCTCACCCCTTTCAAACCATAATATGTTCGAATAATGAGCTTAGTCCCCTTCCCATATCTTTATATACAAGTATTAAAGGTGGACTTGGGCTTAACTGGGTTTCTTAAGAATATGGGTCTAAGTGCTCGGGAATTAGGACTATAATAGGGACCCAAGAAAAGTAATTATATTGTCTTCAAATAAATACTTGGAAATACCCAATTACAATTATCATAATTTATTCCATTTGCTTATTTAATCATAATTAATTCTACTAAACAATAATGAGTGTACTCTAACTTAACTATCTCAGAAATCCATGAACATAATGAGGTCGGTTTTACAATGTTGATTATGGTGCATAATATGATTTAGTTGAATCAATTTGTTGTTAATTGACTTTGACCAACAACAAATCAATTTCCTCGACTCTCAGGTTTAACTTATTTCTCCACTTCCACTGGATTATAAATAATCCAATGATCAGGTTTACTAGTGGAAACAAAAAATTATAAATCAATTAAGGGGGTATCATAATCCTAGGTATCCCCGAATTCCTCCGAATTAAGATTTCAGACCTACTGGTATAATTGTCATCGAATATGCGGGGATCATTTGATTCAATATGATATTGAATCTCACCCATGGAAATCAAAATTATAATTACCCAAGAATCCCAGTCCTCCTAATTCTCGAGATTAAGAACCTATACACCCAATTCAAATCATGTGAGTTATCTTGAGTTTAATTATGAAATCTCTCAGACTCTAATATCTAGGGTGGTCTTGTTCCACACATTTCTATTATGCACCGATCATAATCGTTTGTTGAACTATCTCACAAGTTCCTAAACAATTACTCATTCCCCTTAGATTGAGATAAATTACTAGGATTTTATCGCAAACATTTCGATAGGACGTCAAGTCCCTATCTGGGTTGTAAATATTTCAATAGTTCTATAATCGAAATTCCAGTCTCCTTGTTATCAACTCCAAGTTACATCACTAGAATTCTTACTTAGGTCTATTATTTATACAAATATAAATCATTCTCACAACTTGATTATCATTGTAAATGAATAAAACACTTCATTTATTAATAGATAATAAAAAAATTTACACATGGTTTTATGAACAAACTCCAACAACCAATTGGATTTAAGGTATGTGTTTTTTATTGTTCTTACTTAAGTTAATCAAAACATATCGTGTTTGTGAGTTTGTTAATTACCAACTATTTTGAAGAGTTCTTAAAGGAATTTAGTGAGAATCTTCTTGGGAAAGCCTTCACGCTGAGAGAGTAGCTCATGGGTGCTTTTGGTCACCCCTTTTGTCAGTTATTTAATCGAGAAACCTCATAATGAGGGTTATTCTCCCACTCGTAATTGAGATGTTTCTAATCCCACTTATAGATTTAGGTTAACTATTCCCTGTTATTATAGTGATTGCCCTGTCATCCTGGTGTTTGCTTTATCGGTATCAATACCATGATTCAGGACAAAGACTCTTTTATGGTTGCCATAGATGACATTCTCACTCGTGTGTTGATCCTCCATTTTGCAAATACTGCCATTTTAGCCTCTTTATCTAGAATTATCATTATAGTAGAGAAATTATTCTTGTCTTATACTTGATCCTCATCCTCCCGTTTTGAGCAATCTATGGCCTCAGCCTCAGGTCCATCCTCATCCTCTGACTCTAAGGCCACATCTTTACATAGAGAACTAGATGCCCAAGATCAGTTGATGTTGGGGAATACAATTGAGAGTTAGAGCACACCTCATTTGTATAACTTACAATTAGGTTACCCCTATAAACTATAAGGTTGAAGAATAAACTATTTATAATGGCAATGTTTACACACCTGACCTTTCACGAGCTTGCCTTTATAGAAGTACAATCAGCAAGATTAAGGCTTATAGACTCAACCATATTTATATCATAAAACCATCTATTACCATTAGGATTCTAAATGACAAAGCGAGAGCATACAACTTAAAGAATTCTTTTGAGATATCTATATACGAAGTTGTGTTTCATTTATGATTTTGGTTACCCCTCCATACCTACATACGATATATAATTTCACATCTTGGTGTAGAACCTACCCAAATAGCTCCGAATCCTAGAGGATTATACTCGAATATATCATATCTTGGATGTCTATACATGCTTAGAACATAATGGGGGAAGTATTCCAAAGAGTTTATGCCATTGTTTCAATGAAAAAAAAAATTTAGGTACTACTTTTTTAGACCTCGTACCCCAAAGTATAATCTTATAAAGGTTTCCTAAACCTCTAATAATAATTTGAAGACTGACTTGTTTTGCTTTAGTGAATATTGGGAGTTTTTAGATATAGAGGGTCAATAAGGAGCCATGATGATCCCTTATGATTGGGGAAAGCCTCTTTTACAGAGTATAAATTCTTTACCTTCGTTCTCGATATTGTAGTGTTTATGTGATTTGCTTCCGATACTTAAATTTTTGCTACTTTGCTTTGTAGATAGTGTAACTCACGTTCTGAGTGCTACCAATTTACAGTTAGTGGGCGACGTTGTCAATTCTAGATCAAAACTTTTGAGGATCTGTCCCAACTTGCCAGGCTTAAGGAGTTTGGGATTATCTCCAACCCTCATACTTTAAAAGATGCCACAGTGAGTGAGGCCAAGATTGAGGAAATCTAATGTAAAGTGTTTGGCGATGGGATGCCACGATAAGCAAACCCAAGATCAAAAGAGAGACAAAAAATCAGTCTCAAGGATGGCGAGTGGGTGCTCAACGAGCAACCCTAAAACAAGAGAGAAACTATATGAGTAATCTTACAAGATTGAAGGGATGCTCTATGAAGAGTCAAGAAATTATTACCTATCTCATATGATCAAAAGTCAAACTATGCAAGCTGGTAGCCTTAATCGAGCAAGCAGGTCTTGAGCAGGCCAGTTGTCAACTCTAAGGAGTTTTGGTTTGGTGGTTGAGGGACACGATTTGTTGGGCAAGCTAGGGTCCAACCACTTCAATACCTAGGGAAAGAGAGCATACTAACAAAAGGGACCCAATAAGTCACTTAAGTACTCACACTATCCACACTTAGTCAAAAAAGTGAGTAGCCAGGGTGATGCTCGTAAAATGTTTTAAACTAACTATTGACGAGTGGCTCCCAAGGCAACTTGAAAGTTTTTAAACATTGTTGACCAAGTTACCGTTTGAAAAGATATTTACCAAATCATGTTTTTTGGCAATATGTCAGACATATTTGCTTTTTAACTTTGAGTTGTGAGAGATGTCATTTGTCAGAGTGGGCAGACGACAAACAATCAAATGAGACAAAAGGTACATTTTAGATTTTGTCTAAAAAAGTATCTTATTTCGGAGCGTACATAACAAGTCATTCCTAGTATTTTCCTATAAATAGAGACCTTTAGGCAAGGTTAACAAAAAGAACACAATTTAACACTTTTACTCTACCAAATTCTCATCGAAAAGTATTCTCTTCCTACTCTCTCATTAGTATCTTATACGCCTGTCTCTTCACTCCTAACAACCATCACTTCCAACCAATGCCTTTTCAAGAAGTGTGATGAATTTACTCCACTCACCAAAGGTAACCATCACATACTGGAGGAGATCAAGGGTAATAAATATTTAAACTGTCCTGGGAAACTGAAGTCACCTCCTAACAGGAGAGATAAATCCAAATATTATGATTTTCACAGAGATCATATGAACATCACTATCAATTGCACCGCCCTAAAGAACGAATTAAAAAATCTCATTCGTTGAGGAAATTTAACCAAATTTGTTGATTGAGTTGGTGGTCAAGACACCAAAAGAAGGTCTGAGTCACCTTACCGAGGAAAAGACGATAAGAAAAAGGCTCGCAATGATGATTATATCGACCCTATGAAGAAATCCACGGAGCCAGAAGTTGAAGTAGGAATGATTTCTCTTTGTTGCCATTTCATTATAGGATGAGATGTTGGTGGAGGAGATGAGATAGCTGAGAGGAAGGCTTATCTAAATGAAACCAAATCATATTCGTTTCTTAGACAGATTAACATGTTTGAGTGCACAGATGGTCGGCCTAGGAAAGTCAATAAGGATAGATTAGTAATCGAATTATCTAAAAATGATCTGAGCAGATTAGTTTAACCTCATGATGATACACTGGTCATCACTTGTCGGGTTCATCATGGGAGAGTATCCAGGACCTGATAGATAATAGAAGTTCAGCGGATGTCATATTTTATAACTATTTCCACTGCCTAGGGCTACGAGACAGTAAATTAGAACCTTATCACAAGCCTCTCATCGGATTCTCAGGAGAAAATGTTTACCCTTTAGGGATAATCAAGTTGGGCGTCTTTGGCGGCACTTGGCCATCAAGAAGAAAGGAGAGGATTTATTTCTTTGTGTTGAATAAAAAGTTCCTCCAGCCTATAACATGATTCTCGATAGAGTTGAGATAAAGAACTTGGAAGCAGTGTCGTCTACAGTACATCAGTGTATAAAGTTTTCTGCTAATTATGGATTCAGTGTAGTGAATGGAAACCATATGGAAGATAAAGTGTTCTATTACACTTCTGTCGACCAATAAGAAGTCCAAAAGAGCACTACCACCTCTCATATTGATACCCTGGATCCTCGGGAGGAAGAATATCTGGTCAAGGGGCAGGTTATGGAGGCAACAGAGACCATTTTTCTTAATGATGAATGATCGAAAAGAACCACTCAAATTGGCTCGAACTTAACACCTTCTCTCAAACATGAATTGATTATATTCTTGAGACAAAGAAAGAAAGTGTTCGCTTGGAGACATGAGGACATGCCAGGAATTAATCTTAATTTCTTCTGCCATGAGCTCAATATCTATAAAGACTCTAAGCTGATCAAGTAGAATCGCAGAGTGTTCAGTCCCGAGAAGAACATGGCCATCCAAGAGGAAGTGGAGAAATTATAGAGAGCTCAATTTATAAAAGTTGTCAAGTATCCTAGTTGCTTAGCTAATTTAGTGATGGTAAAAAAGAAGAATAATAAATGGCGTATGTGTGTGGACTTTACCGACCTCAATAAAACATGCCCAAATGAACATTTTCCTTTACAAGGATTGATATGCTGGTAGATGCAACTGCAGTTCATAAGTGACTTAGCTTTAAAGATTCTTATTCTGATTACAACCATATTAAAATGAAGTCAAAAGATAAGGAAAACACATCTTTCATTACTAATAGAGGAATATATTGTTATAGTGTTATACCTTTTGGGCTAAAAAATGCTAAAGAAATATACCAGAGGTTGGTGAATAAAGTGTTTGAAGAACAGATTGGAAAAAATATGGAGGTATATGTCGACGAGATACTCACTAAGAGTAAGGCTGCTCTCGACCGTATTAAATACTTGGCTTAAATGTTTGACCAGTTGGAGAAGCACCGGATGAAACTCAACCCGACCAAATACTTATTTGGAGTGAAAGAAGTAATGTTCTTGGGGTATATTATGAATCAGAGGGGAATCGAAGTCAATTCTGGCAAGATAAATGCTTTGATTGAGATGCCGTCTCACACTTATAAGAAAAACGTGCAATAATTGACTAGAAAAGTAACAACCCTCAACCGTTTTCTTTCCCAAGCAACAGACAAGTGTCTTCTATTCTTCAAGGTCTCAAAAAGACATTTGAGTGTAACGATGAATGTGAAAGAGCTTTATTAAAGTTGAAGAAATATTTGGGATCTCCACCACTACTCTCTCAACCAATTTTGGGAGAAAAGTTGTATTTGTACTTAAATTTTTAGAGTTAATTGTTAGTTAGGCACTGATCCAACTATAAGGAGGAATTCAAAAGCCTGTTTTCTACACCAACAAAGAATTTTAAGGAGCAAACATCAGGTATCCACGCTTGGAAAAAATAGCACTTGCACTTATTAAAACTTTCAGGAGAATGAGACCATATTTCTAGGCACACACTATTATGGTGTATACTGATTTGCCCCTGCGACAAGATTTGCACAAACCAAAAAAAGTTAGGAATGTTGATGTCCTGAGCATTTGAGCTAGAAGAATATGAGATTGTCTATGAGCCACATACCCTGAGGTGAACAATAAACTAGGTCTGCCTACCGAGCATACTTATTTGGAGGAAAGCTCAGCTCAAAAGAAAATTGAGATTATCACCGAACAGAATAAGATGATATTCAGTCATATGGTATTATTAGAGGAATACTTCAACAACGACATTCCAGTTTGAAAACTATCTTTGGATGGATCTTCATACACCAGTGGTAGTATAACATGACTTATCATCCACACTCCGGACGATTTAGGTGTGGAATATTCTTAGCATTTTCAGTTATAAGCCTCTAATAATGAGGTCGAGTACAAGGCATTGATTATTAGTTTATAACTCACTTTATCACTGGGATCCAAGTAGGTGATAACACATAATGATTCTCAACTCATTGTCAATCAAATTCTTTATATATATGGAATTAAAGGAGAACTGATGGTAAGGTATTTCAACAAAACTATGGAAGTTATCGCTCTATTTCCCACAGTCAAGATGTTCCGGATTCATAGAATAGAGAACGCCCGAGCATATGCACTTGTTAGATCCTTGTCAACTACTCAGATAAATATCGATCGAACCATTCCAATAGAGATCATATCACACAAAGGAATCGATGTGGAAGATATCAACGTTGTTCGTGTAGAATTGGGAGCTCTATGGATGGATCCCATTAAAGACTACATTAACAAAGGATTATTTTCATCCGACTAGAAAGAATCCACGAAATTGAGATACAAAGCGACAAATTATGTTCTGTGGAAAGGCATTTTTTATAGAAGGGGATACAATGTCTCCTTATTCCATTATGTTCATCTAGCCAAAGTACAGGACTTGATCAAGGAGTTACATGAAGGCTCACGGGGAGCTCATTTAATCGATCGATCATTGGTACAAAGAATGGCCATGCAAGACAACTACTGGACGGTGATAAAGGCAGACTATGTATCTTTCTCTAAGAAATGTGATAAGTGCCAGAAGTTCACCACTATTCATAGAAGATCGGGGGATACCTTAAGTCCCATCACTTCTCCTTAGCCATTTGCTATTTGGTTAATTGACCTAATCGTCCCATCATCGACCAATAAAGGAAGGTTCAAGTATTTAGTGGTAGCGGTCAATTACTTCACTAAATGGGTGAAAGTCGAACCCTTGATTGATATGACTTATCAGAGAGTCTTTCCGTTCAAATGGAAGCATAGCATATGTCATTACAGGGTGCCTTATGCTTTCATCATTGATCATGGTACTCGATTTGACAATGAGGAGTTTTAGGAATACTATATTTGGTCCAAGATTCAAAAACTTCATTCAGCACTTGGACATCCATAATGCAATGGTTAGATAAATATCACTAATAGAACTCTGCTTGACGGGTTAAAAAAATAGTTGGACAATGCAAAGAGGAACCGGATCAACGCTGCACAGTGTCCTTTGGGTTTACATGACTACACCGAGAACAACAATAGGAAAACTCCATACATGCTCACTTTTGGCACTGAGGCAGTGGTACCAGCTGAAATAGGTATGTCGACTCATAAGCTACTAAATTTTGACTCCCCAAAGAGTGATTTCATGAGGAGACTAGATCTAGACATGGTTGTAGAAGTCAGAGAGGATGATGCAATTTGAATGGTTGCTTATCAACAAAGGATAGCTAGAATCTATAACAGGAGGATCAAGCTGACCAACGTGAAATAATGAGACTATGTCCTTAAAAAAGTGATTCAGAAAGGCAATAAGTTGGATCCCAACTGGCACGGTCCTTATCGCATCTCGACAATCATCCGACCAGACACCTATCGCCTAGAAACACTTAAAGGGAGGAATTCAAGAATTCATAGAATGCCAACCACCTATAAAGATATTATCGATAATTTTTATTTGATGTAATCATTTATTCAATTTAATGAAGTTGTGAGTTTCTATCAATTATGATTCTTTTTTATGTTTTCTTTGAGGGGTACGGTGATGCACATCCACTAATAAAATTTTCCAACCACCAAAAATTCAAGCCCAACTTCAAACTTTTCCAACTTAAAAAAGGTTAATTTGGAAATTTTTCTAATTCAAACTTTTCCAACTTCAAAAAAATTTAGTTAGTTTGGAAATTTGTTATAGACTTTATGTATGATTTTATCTTCGACAAGTCAAGAACAAGAATTCAGTAAAACTTCATGTATAAACATAAGAAGTTTTACCCGGCAGGGTTAAACACATGAATAAATATACGTTCATAAACCACTTGGTCGCCCCATGATAACTAATGCAAACACTTAGCTAAAAAAAATGCTTACAGTTTTATCTATGTGCATTAGTAGAATCTAAGGCATTATAAATCTGGTTCAACATTAGACCAAACACTTATCATTTAAGCAAATTACCCAGTCGACGAGCTTATTAACTAATCATGTGACGGACTACCTAGTCGGCAGGCTGATTAAACTAATCACAAGCTTAAATAAAGACAAAAATATATAAAAACATACATATCGAAAAATAAAGTTTATCAAGAAGATAATGAAGATGAACATAGGCATCTTTCACTTGGTCAGAGGCATCTGCGCTGAGCAATCCTACCAACTCTTTTTCAATTAAAGCCACATGACTAGCTTCAAGAAGACTTTTGCATAGTTTCAATAGGTCAGATTCAACAGAAGCTATCATATTTTTTTGGCATCAAACTGGAAATTTATAAGTATAAGTATATTAGTCTGACTAAGGAAGACAAGCAATAATAATCAAATAAGCAAGCAATATCAAAGGATCACTGAAAAGATTGAACAAAACTCCTTCATTTCATTGATTAACAAAGTATTACATCGTGTTTTATTACAATTGAAGAAGGAAAAAAAAGTAAAATATATAAAAAGAAAGTAAAAACTAGCTGAAAATGAGTTAAACCTTCTCTTTGCCCCTGTCCTTGTACTTGTCTTAACCAGTAGAAGTCTCAGGAGGAGGTAGGTCGGAAACATCAATAGGCACCAATAAAGATTCTCTAGTTGCCTCTGCATCGTCAAATTCCTCATCCCAGTTGGGAGGAGTTCCTGGGTAATGCCTCTGAAATAATTCTGAGTCTGCCAGCATGCTGACCCACCATCTTTATAGGAGAGCTTCTTGGCGTACTTAATTTGGATGGTTGTAGTAGCAAATTCCTCATCCCATCCTTTACCGGCTACCTTATTCTTATCATTTGTTCTCTTGTCCTTTAGAGCAGTAATTTCAATGCTCAGACTAAAAGTCTTATCTTTATCAACCTTTGTCCTGCTCTTAGTTTTCTTCACTTTCTGCTCGGTCGGGGTCACTTTATCGTCGACAACCTTTAGTTTGTCCTCTATTTTTGTTGCCCTATCCTCGACCGATTTAAGCTTATCTTGCCAAGTTTTTCTCTCTCTCTCTCTATCTCTGCAAGGCCTACCCAGATGCCTATAAGGACTTATGTAAGGCTTCAAAAGCTTCCTTTACGTTTACTGAAGAAGCCTTCAGTTGGTCATCATTATCCAGCATTTAGTTGTAATCCATCAATAATTGCAAAAAGAATAAATATGAACCATTAGTACAGAAGAACTGCAACAAACAGTATTGAAGATAAACAGAATAGTTAAGTACTTACAAAGACCAAGTTTTGACTAGCCCTCTCAACCAGCCAGGCTCTGGACATAGGGGATGATGTTGACCTATTTATGAGAAGATTCCATCCTTTATCACACCCCTGGACAATCCAGGGTTGATCGCTATAGAGGCATCTTCAATCTTGCTTTGTTTGGCAAAGGATTTTTAGGCTAACTTTTGGTTACTGGGTATACCTTTCTTTAACCTATTGAATTGAGGCTCAATGGTTCGTGCTTCTTCAACATTGAGGAATTGAGGCCTCTTCTCAGTAACTTGAGTCTTCTTGTCAGTAGCAGTATTCTTTTTTATAGGGGTAGGTGATTCGAATCCTGTCAATAAGTTAGGAATTCGTCTCTTCACCATTTCTGCAGTAGGTGAAGTGGGGAGGGTGGAAAGGTCAAGAGATTCGAAGAAAGATTAAGTTTTTCCTTATGCAATTTCCCTCTCTACTTTGGTTAACTCAGTAGTAGAAGAGGTAGACACTAGTTCCTCATCCAAGTTGATGGGGGACTGAGGCGGAATGATTATTGATCGGGCAATAAAAGAAGTAGCAGAACTCTTGTATTCCAGCAGGACAGAAGTTGCTCGAGGATGCTCCTCTCCTGCTATTTGGTGAAATGGACCACAAATATTTGAGGTCGTCGATATCAACCTCAATTTCTTTTGGGAACTTCTTTTTGTGTTCTCTATATAAAAACCAAACAAAATAATTAGTCGCGAAACTATCAAACAGTTTGTAAACAAAGGAAGAAATTAAAAATCAAAATATAGTTACGACCTATTCCATGCCCTTCCTTGGGCATCCAGATCCATTGTATGTTACCCCCTCAGAAAGGGGGTCATATTGCTAGTTCTTTATTATAACACCGTAATCCTAGTAATCTTTATTTGAATTCGGCAAGTTAACAACCAATGTCCTATTGGCATGCATGGTCTTCATATAATAAGTATTATCACCAGTGGTTCCCCACTTGTAACAGAACCTTAACTCGGGAATCCCAATTCGAGTCCCATGGATTTCATTTAACATATTTACTCCATTTACAACCCTTCATATATTGGAGGGCTATTCTTTCTGGTACGACATCAAAATACTGATAAAATTGGAGAAAAAGTGGGTTTGGGGGGAAGGTGATGCCACACTCAGTAATGAATAAAGTGGGGATCTAGTGACTCTTAGTTAGTGACAACACATCAACGGGGCTACTAGAAATCTCTAAACCTACCCAACTGGAATTTTTCCTTCTTTCCATAAATTCCTCTAAAGAACCTTCATCTACGATGCACACCTTGATTGAAAGACAGAAAATTCAAATAAGGGAAAGGCAAGAAAGCTTACAGAGTGTTGATACCAAATTTAGTCTGCTGACGTGGACCATTCACTTGAAGACACGTGTCATCCTATGAACACTTTCAACGAACAACATACTGTCATCGAGCTACTCAATAATACCGAGAAACTTAGGTGCCACGAGGAGCTTAAGGCCCCGAGCAACTCAAGCGTGTCGAGCAGCTTAGGCGGACCGAGCAGCTTAAGCGGTTCAAGCTACTTAGCGTACAGAGCATCCAAATCAAGAGAATCAAAGAGACGACTGCACATTAAATGCTCATTATTATCGTACAGATGTATATGTCTACTAGATAACAGCGCATTGTCCTTTCACATGTTCATCCTCGAGGCTATAAATACATTGTAACCTCCTCATTAGAATGGGACTCTGGATCTCTTGGTAAACCACTTATTGAGAATTCCAGTCAAATAGTCAGCAATACAAAAATAGTGGACGTAGGCCATTCTCATAAGGCTGAACCACTTTAAAAATCTATTGTCTTATATTTATTTACTCATTTTTATCTGTGATTAAAATAATTAGATCGAATCTAGTTTTTTACATCAACAGATTGGCGCCGTCTGTGGAAAACGACTGTAATTAGCATTTTTCACCAAAATAATTCATCATCAATGGCTGATAATCCAGAACCCAGTAATCGAAACGCTGGGATTCCTCCAAATCCATCTACTCCCCCAAATTTTCCAGATCAGGCTGGTATAATGGCTAATCTGGCCTAATGCCAGACGGCCATGCAAGAAACCATGCGACAACTTATACAAACTGTTCAAAGCGGAGTGCCGGCTCAATCAGGACAATGAAGTGTTCAAAGAAATACTCATTTACCCTCTTCACGAACTAGGAGAACGTTATTCCCAGAGGAATCTCGATCCAGATACACCGACTCATATCGTACTGAGTGATCTAATGATCCTTCTTATCAGCCTGGTCGGACTTCCTCAGTATAAGCTACAAACACTCAACAAAACGTCACTTTATCTCTAGAAAGGACCAGTGAACTTGAATGGTTGAGTGGAGTCTCTCCTTTTGATCGTTTGGGCCCTAGGAGGAATAGAAGTCCCCCTAGGATTGTGTCTAGGAACTCTCAACGACCATCCGATCTAAGGGAAGACTTTGCCCAATCACGACCAACTGCTCGTAATGAAAGAACCCAAGAGGCAAATTCAACGCTATCGGTTATTCGAACCAATAGTCCCGAAGAGAGAAATGATGCATAGAAGGGATCTATTCAGAGGTTGAAAGACGGATTAGGGGAAATGGCTAAGGCCAAGAATCCTCTACAAAGAACTTTTATCCAAAGGACACCATTTGTTCAGGAAATTGTGGATTTTCCCACACCATCAAAATTCAAAGCACCTATGGTGACACCTAAATATGAAGGAAAAACTGACCCTGTCCTTCATATAGAACAATACCAAGTTGTTGTCGATATCTATGCATTTCTAGATGAGATGAGATGCAGAGCATTTTCAGGAACTCTTACCGGATCTGATCAGATATGGTACAACAACCTTCCTCGGGGGAAAATTGCCACTTTCTTTCAACAAGCAGAACTCTTTATTGGAAACTTCTATTTTGGAGCAAAACCAGTCAAACGAGTAGCACACTTGCTGAGTGTTAGACAAAAGACAGATGAAAGCACCAGGGATTATATTACTCGTTTCAATAACAAGAAACTTGAGGTAATTGATTACGAGGATAAAATGGCAATTACTGCTCTGATGAGTGGACTGTTGTCAGATAAATTATACTACACTTTAGCCAAGGATCCGCCTAGGACCATAGCTGAATTGATGGCAAAAAGAAGCCAAAATCATGAATGCCGAGGAGGCCATGGCTGCGAAGAAGAATGCAGATACTAAGGAAACTAAGGTCGAGGCTAACAAGACTGAGAAAAAAATCAAAAGAATAATGGTGGCAATAGACAGTCGAAAGTAAAGCAAGCACTGGAACAGTTGAAAAAATTTGGAAATTATACTCCTTTGAAGGTAGATATAAACCACATTCTGAAAGAAATCAAGAACATCGAGGAGCTAAACTGGCCAGAAAAAATAAAGGCAGATCCTCACAAGAGGAATAAGTCCAAATATTGCGAGTTCCATAAAGACCATGGTCACACCACCAAGCATTGCATAGCTCTCCAGAATGAAATTAAAGCACTCATCAGGCAGGGAAAATTGACCAAGTATGTTGATCACCGAAATGGTGAAAACACCAACGACCAAAGAAGGCAAAGATCTAAATCTCGTCGTCGAGAAAAAAAAGACATGAAGAGAAGTCACGAAGAAGATCCAGAAGATGACCCTGATCTCCCCAAAAGACCAAGGCAGCCAGAACGTAAGGTATTTTCAATCCATTTTGGATCATTTGAATGTAATGTTATTACAGGTGGAGATGCAGGAGGTGGGGACATGACTGCAGAGAGGAAAGCTTACCTCAATGAGGCTCAAGCTTGCTCGTGCATTCAGCGAATAAATCTGGCTGAAGATAATCGCCCGAGGAAGGTGAATAAAGACAAATTGGTCATTGGTTTCTCTAAGAATGACCTGGCAGGTGTGTTATATCCTCATGATGACCTATTAGTGATCAAGATGAGAATAAAAGATGTGGTGATTTCACGAGTACTAGTAGATAATGGTAGCTCGACAGATATCATGTTCTATCCATGATTTGACAGTTTGAATCTGAATCTATCCCAGTTGGAGCCATATCACAAAGCCCTCCTTGGTTTTACTGGTGAGAAGGTTTTTCCACTTGGGATGATCAAGTTGGATATGCTTATCGTTACATGGCATGCTTATCGAATAGAAAGAATACGCTTTTTCGTAATGTATAAAAATGTCCAATCAGCTCACAATATCATCATGGGAAGGGTATGTCTGAAGAAGTTCGAGGCGATACCATCTATTGTACATCAATGTTTTAAATTCCCAACTAATTTTCAAGTGGGAGTTATGAAAGGCGACCAGAAAGTAGCTCGGGAATGCTACTATCCATCTGTCGAAAAGGAGGACCGTGAAGAATCCAGAAAGAAGACTACTACCTATCAGGTGGATGAAGTAGAAGATGCAGAGATTGAAACACTAGACCCCAGAGAAGAGTCTCAACTCGTGAAGGGACAGGTCATGGAGGCTACTGAAAATATCATTCTGGACGACGAGCATCCAGAACGAACAACTCAAATTGGTGCATCACTGGATGTATCGATAAAACAGGAATTGATAGAATTTCTAAGGCGTAGAAAGCAGACTTTTTATGGAGTCATGAAGACATGCCAGGGATAGATCCGAATTTCTTGTGTCACGAGCTCAACGTGAATAAGGAAATCAAGCCAGTAAAATAGCGAAGAAGACTGTTCAGTCCTGAAAAGAACCAAGTTATATAGGAAGAAGTGGAGAAACTAAAAAAAGCCTCTTTTATTGAGGATGTCAAATATCCTGATTGGCCAGCAAATGTGGTCATGGTAAAGAAGAAAAATAACAAGTGGAGGATGTGTGTAGACTTCACTGATCTTAATAAGGCATGCCCAAAGGATCATTTTCCTTTGCCCCGAATCGATCAACTGGTGGATGCTACTTCGGAGCATGAAGTGTTGAGTTTCATGAACCAGATTAAGATGAAACCTTAGGACATGGAGAGTACCTCTTTTATCACCCCAAGGGGAACTTATTAGTATAATGTTATGCCTTTTGGACTCAAAAATGCAGGTGCAACATATCAGCGACTGATGAACATGGTGTTTGCAGAGAAAATCAGTCATAACATGGAGGTTTATGTTGACGACATGATGACGAAGAGCAAGAAAGTTGTCGATCATCTAGTTAACCTAGGTCAGACCTTTGATCAACTAGAGAAATATCAAATGAAGCTGAATCCCACCAAATTCATATCATAGTACGAGAAGGCATGTTTCTCGGGTATATTGTTAACCAATGAGGTATCGAAGCGAACCCTGAAAAGATCAAGGCCCTATTAGAGATGCGATCTCCAACCACAAAGAAATAAGTGCAAAGTCTCACAGGACGAGTTGCGGCACTTAATAGATTTGTGTCATGAGCAACAGACAGATGTCTCCCATTCTTCAAAACACTCCGAAAAACTTTTGAGTGGAATGATGAATATGAGCAGGCCTTTCAAGAGTTGAACAAGTATCTAGGGACACCTCCACTATTATCTAGACCAGTGATGGGAGAAATACTATACTTGTACCTGGCAGTTTCAGTTAACGTAGTGAGCTCGGCGTTAATAAGAGTGGAGGATGGAGTACAAAAACCAGTTTATTACACCAGCAAAGCTTTCCGAGGAGCAAAAATCAGATATCCAAGGCTGGAGAAGTTGGCACTAGCACTGATTGAAGCAAGCAGAAGGATGAGGCCATACTTCCAAGCTCATACTATAGTTGTGTATACAGATATGCCATTAAGGCAAGCTATGCACAAACCAGAGAAATCAGAAAGGTTGATGTACTGGGCAGTAGAACTTGGAGAATATGATATAATTTATGAGCCTAGATCGTCGCTCAAAGGGCAGACAGTAGAGGATTTTATCACAGAATTTACTCAGGAGGATTCCCCCGACGAACGGGAGTTGAATACAGACCAACCTGTGGATGTTACAGGATCATCAAATTTAAACCCCGACCAACTTACATCGGTGGACGAGCAGCGAGAAGTACTGGAGGAGGACAAAAAGAAGCATCAAATATTCCACCGAGGAACTCTATCTGACCAAGAATTTGATAATGAGGTACCTGTGTGGAATCTTTATGTAGATGGCTCTTTGTGCTTTACAAGCAGTGGAGCAGGGATTATTTTAAACAGTCCAGATGAGGTTGATGTGGAATATGCTCTGCGCTTTCAATTTAAGGCTTCTAATAATGAGGTCAAGTATGAAGCAATGATCGTGGGTTTAAGCCTGGCCAAAACCATGAAGGCGGATCAAGTCGTTGTGTTCAGTGACTCTCAATTGATTGTAAATTAAAGTCTGGGGGTGTATGCAGCAAAAGGAGAATTAATGGTCAGGTATCATGCAAAAGCGATAGAGGTTGTATCGAGTTTTACTGTAATTCAGTTGATTAGAATACCAAGATTAGAGAATGAAAGACCAGACGCCCTAGCTCGGTTAGCATCAGCCACACGGACCGAGCTACGAAGAACAATCCCAATAGAAATCCTGGCTGGTCGGAGCATCGACGAAGATCTGACGATAAACTTCATCGATCTTAACCTGGGACCATCTTGGATGGACCCCATCAAGGCCTATATTGAAGAGTTACCAACTGATAAGCTTGCAGCCAAAAAATTGAAGTTTAAAGTTGCTCGTTATGTACTGACCAGTGGTATTTTGTACAGACGAGGAGTTATAACAGGGCTACAAAGATGTGTACATCCCTTTGAAGTGAAATATTTGATCGAAGAGGTTCATGAAGGGAATTGTGGATCCCATGTAGCTGATCGGACGCTCTTGCAAAGATTAACCATGCAGGGGTACTAATGCCCAACGATGAGAGCTGATTGTGCAGCTTATGCTAAGAAGTGAGATAAATGCCAACGTTTCTCGTTCGTCCGAAGAACACCCCAGGCATTGTTAACACCCATAACGTCTCCTTGGCCATTTTCCATGTGGGGGATAGACTTGGTCGGGCCACTCCCAACGACCAGGGGAAGATTCAAATACCTTGTGGTTGTTGTGGATTATTTTACAAAATGGGTGGAAGCTGAGCCTCTCATTGATATGACATACGACAGAGTCTACCAATTCATTTGGAAAAATATTATTTGTAAATATGGTCTCCCACATGCGTTCATTACCGACCATGGAACCCAGTTTGACAACGAGGAGTTTGCTGCATATTGCCATCAATCCAATATACTGAAAACCCACTCTACACCAGGCCATCCCTAGAGCAATGGGTAAACTGAGGTGACAAACAGAACGCTATTGAATGGGTTGAAGAAAAGACTGGATGATACAAAGGAAAATTGAATTAACGAGCTACACTCTGTGTTGTGGGCTTATCGCACCACACCACGAACAGCAACGGGAGAGTCCCCATACATGCTAGCATTTGGGAGTGAGGCTGTCATACCTGCTGAATTGGGCCTACCTACGCACAGGGTGCTTAATTTCAATTCTCATGTCAGTGACTTGATGAGAAGATTAGACCTAGATATGGTCGAAGAAGTTAGGGAAGAAGCCGCAATCAGGAATGCAGCATATCAACAACTAACAGCTTTGTTCTATAATAAAAGAGTGAAGAAGTGTGATTTGAAGAAAGGGGATTATGTGCTGAAGAAAGTGATCCAAAAGCACAACAAACTGGAAGCCAACTGGCACGGACCCTACAGATTAATAGAAGTTGTTCGTCCAGGGACATACAGGATTGAAACTTTAGAGGGGGAGAAATTCAAGAATACATGGAATGCAGAGCATCTGCGCAAATATTATCAGTAATTGTAACTCATATGTAATGCAATTTCTTCAGTATGAATAAAGTGATGTTTCACCCATTTTCTTCCTTTGTTGAAATTTTTTCGGAGTATTAGTGCTACAGACTACACAAATCCAAATTTGGAGAAGCAACATACCATTAACCACCAATTTCGGTTGGTCGACAACTTAATACTACCAACTCCTGTTGGTCGGAAATTCAATTACCACCAACTTCGGTTGGTCGGCAACTCAATTACCACCAACTTCGGTTGGTCGATAACTTATTACCACCAACTCTGGTTGGTCGGCAATTCAATTACCACCAACTCCGGTTGGTTAGGAACTTAATACCACCAACTCTGGTTGGTAGGAAATTCAATTACCACCAACTCCGGTTGGTCGGGAACTCAATTACCATCAACTCTGGTTAGTCGGGAACTCAATTACCACCAACTCCGGTTGGTCGAGAACTTAATACCATCAACTCTGGTTGGTCGGCAATCCAATTACCACCAACTCCGGTTGGTCAGGAACTTAATACCACCAACTCTGGTTGGTTGGCAATTCAATTACCACCAACTCCAGTTGGTCGGGAACTCAATTACCACCAATTTCGGTTGGTCGGGAACTTAATACCACCAACTCCGGTTAGTTGGCAATTCAATTACCACCAACTCTGATTGGTCGGGAACTCAATATAACCAACCTTAGTTGGTTGGTACCAAACCAAAGAATGACAAGTCACTATAATCAAACAATAAATAGGACAAGTTCTATTATCCAAAAATAAAACGGAATGTACATATCAAAATGTACATATATTCACAAACAAACAAACAAGGACATTCTGCAAATTACTTAGAAGAAAATAAAATGGAAAAAGACTAAAAATTTCTTCATTCAAATCAAGTAGAATTACATATGCTGTGAAAAATACACTTCATTGCATAAAAAATCCTATTCCATTGGTTTTTCCCTTCTGCCTTTGAAACAGGTTCTATTCCAGCAGGAGGATCATCTAAGGCATAAGGAGAATTTATAAAATTTACATCTCTCGGCATTCGAACATTTATTACAGAGGGCCGGTCAAGCAAATGCTATGGGCGAGATATATCAAAGTTTGCATGAAGATTGTAATCGTCGAAATACTTAGAGATTAAGCATTGAGGAATTTCCCGAGCAGGAATCCAACTGATGTCAATCTTAAAAGGAGGCACAGGCAAATCAAGCACACCAGGAACATAATAATCCCATAAGTAGTGGCCCTGCTCCAATTTTAGCACACACAGTGCATTCAACCACCCTTGCTAGTAGCCCTCGTTATTTGACTGCTGGATTCGATCATCAAGATGGTAAAGGGTTCATTATACCCATCCATCCAAAATTCTCTGGGTTGTTTATGGAATTGATAAGTTAACCTCTCCAGTTGCTAGTGGAGATTCTTCACCATGATTTCCTTATTTTCCAAGGCAGAACTCTGAGTAGTGAGTTGTTAGCTGAAGTTTAAAATTTTCTTAGACATTTCTTCTAAGGCTTGGTTCTTCGCCATCAACTGAAAGGCCTGATTCTCTAAGGCTGACTACGTTCTAGCTTCTTCAATGGTGACCCGACCAGCCCTAGCTCGTCCACAAGAAGAAGACCTTGCTCGTCCACGAGTAGACGAGGAGGGTCCAGCCCTTTTCAAAGTTTTCAACTCATCTCGTAAGTTGGCATTTTCTACCTCCAAGAAAGAGAAACCTTCATCATTAACAGGGACCAAGGCTCCCGAGGAGGATGCAACAGATTTTAGTTATTTTATCTCCTCTTACAAAGCAATGTTCTCCTGCTCTAATAACTTGGCGATATGCCTGTGCTCTTCAGCCTCAAGCTTCAGAACACTCTCTTTTTTCTCATAAGCAGAAATAAATTTATCATACCCTTTTTCATCACTCAATTGCTGATATTTCTTCTCGTATCCTTGATGCAAAAGTGTGGAGGACTCTTTGTACTGCTGCTGAAGTTCCTCAATTGTTCCTTGGAGATCTTCAATCATCTCATAGTAGGCTACGTTGTTGGCAACAGCACGATCGAGCAAGCATTTCAGGTTTGGTAAGCTTCGACTGCTCGTTCAGAAGTATCTGGACCAAGGATATCAATGATTTGAGCCTCATTAAGATCTGCATGACCAACTTTAAAATAGTCATTGCATTTTTTCATAAATTTTGTGTCATGAGCTGATAAGAGCTCCATCCTGGCCATAAACTAGCAAAGAGAAGAAATAAAAAGAATCAATAATAACACAGACAGAGCAAGTAAAAGAGAAATTCAAGGTGAACAACCAAAGTTAGAATTTTATTTCATCATAAGAGAGAATATAAAGTCTGAGGTTAATTCAAAAATAACAAAATAAACACCCGAACAACTCTACACCTTCTCCTTGTTTCCTATGACTTCCTCAAAAGGTTTGGAGGAAGAGGCAGGTTGCTCGGAGGGTAAGATTAGCTGCTCGATAGAAGTACTGGTTGGTTGGAGTTGCTCGGTGCAAGGTTGAACAATAGAAACAGTAGGGACCTGATCCCCAATCATCATAGAAGATTCATCTGAAGGAGCTTCATCCTCTTCTTCTTCTCCAGGAGAGGGAGGAGGACCATGAGTGTTCTGCTGAAATAACTCAGAATTTTCAGCAACTTTCAGCTCCTTCAAGGTAGCGACCCATCCATCCCTAAAATATTTGAGGCTGGCATACTCCATTTGAGAAGACATGACAGCCAGGTCCTTATTCCAGCCTTTGTCCCAACCAGCACTTAATGATTTTTTAACTGCTTTCTTCCTTTTTACCTTCTCCGAGGAGGTCCTTTCCCTAAGGAGCTCCTCGGCAGCCTTCAACTTCTCTTTCACCTCCATTTTTTGCCGCTCAACATCTTAAAGTTTAACTAATTCCTCTTCATCAGAATTGAGCTTAGCCTCAAACTCCTTGTTTCTCTGTTCAAGATCCTTACTACTCTATTCAAACTCCGTCAATTTCCTCTCCAAATCCTTGGAGGCATTCACAACTTGATTTCTCTCTAGCACAATGGACTTGAATTGCTTCTCCCAAGAAACTTTATCTTCCTTGTACTTTTGACGAGAGTCCTTTAAAGATTGGGTCAACCCGATAAAAGATTCCTCTACTCCTCCCGATGAGCTTGAAGCCTTGATAGCTTCCTCCTTTTTCAGAATGCTGTTGAAACACGTCACCAGCTAAAAAAAGAAATAACTTCAAGTTAATACATGGACATAGTATTAAAAAAAAATAAAGAGGTCAAGATGAAGATACTTACTGAGGCAATGTGTTGAGCATCCAGGGTAGTGATTCTCTCACGAGAAAGAGTATCTCCAATGCCTTGAACCTCTGGGACAGTCCAGGATCTCACCAAACTCACAGCAGAGCTCTCAACAATAAAGGATGAAACATTACCTCCAACATTTGAAGGTTAAGAGACAGGTTCAGCAGGTCTCTCAGAAGAGATTTTCTTTAATCTCCTTTGAGGAGAAGGAGCATGTTCAACTAAGGACGTTGTCTTTGTTGGAGATATGACAATAACCTCACTCGGAGGAGAGATATCAACAATCTTGCTCAGAGCCACAGGGGGCTCCTCGCCAATTTTCTTGACAGCAACAGGAGGGGGTACATCTACAGTCTTTGTCCCTTCTTCTGGGATATCTTGTTTACTTTTCTTTGCCTCCACATAAGTAGAGGAAGGCTTCTCAAAAAAGGCAGGAGATTTTCTCTTCTTTATCAAATCACTGATAGTAATACTTGACTCAGAGGAAGAACCTTCCACACTAGTCTCAGAGGCTGGTACTTGGTCAAGATTAACCACAACTGGATGAGGACGAGTAATGAAAGATGAAGTATAGCTCTTGCACTGCAACAAGTAAGAAGCAGATCTAATATGTTCCTCGGTAACAGATTGGTGCAAATCCAAGATAAGTTTCAAATGCTTTAAATTAACGTCAGCTTCTTTTGGAGGTTTTCTTTTATTGTCAACTCTAACAAACAAAAACAAATGTCAATGATGCATTTTATCAAACACAAAAAAAGCAAGATTTCAAAAAATAAAAACAACCTATGCCATTGCCATAAGGTGGACACCTGAGACCTTGATATACATCATCACCATTTAATGGAGGATGTTGCCAATTTTTCATAACAACCCTATGCTCAAAATAATCCCTATTGGCATCTAGAAGATTGACAACTAAAGCCCTATTCAAAAACCTAGTTTTTAAATAAAATGTGGTATCACTGACAACCCATCTATAGCAGTACATAATCTCTTGAATCCTTAAACGGGTTCTATGGAGTTGATTCAATCTATGTACGCCATTAACTATCCTCCAGGTATTTGGAGCTATTCTTACAGGTACAACATCAAAATATTAGCAGAACTCCAAACATAGGGGGTTAGGCGGGAAAGAAAAGCCACATTCGGCCACAAAAAGACTTGGGAACCAATGTCCCTCAGCCAAAGAAAAATAATCAGAAGGTTCAGAAAGTTCTTCTAAAATAACCCATGAAGGGATTGAAAATTCAGACCGAAATTTGTCCAGCGACTCAACAAGATAAACCATGATGAACAAAGTAAATAAAAGAAAGGGAAGAAAATCTTATAGAGAAAAAGAGATCAGGTGACAATAAACGACGGAAAGAACGAAGGCATAAGACAGAGAGAAAATAAAGAGTTCAAAGATACAGATTTGAAAAGTGAAAGACGATAGGATTTCTGCCGCGCTTAAATACTTTACCTCGGGAATAGAGAAAAGCAATGATTACAAGGGAGGACGTTTGAGTATCCGGCAGCTAAAAGAAGAAAAGGGGCATAAATATCGAAGCGGTCATGAAAATTTAAAATATTTACGAGGTCTGATACTATGCACTCGAAAAGGAGTTATATACAACAAACATTTTCCTAAAAATAATAAAAACCAATAATCTGAGCAGTTTTCGAGCAGAACATTCCACACTTTTCTTCAATCTCAAAGTGTGAAACATTGGGGCTTCTGTTGATACTAAATTTAGTCTGGTGACGTGGACCATTCACTTGAAGATACGCGTCATCCTACGAATACTTTCAACGAATAACATATTGTCACCGAGCTACTCAATTATATCGAGCAACTTAGGCGCCACAAGGAGCTTAAGGCCCCGAGCAACTCAAGCGTGCCGAGCAGCTTAGGCGTGCCGAGCTACTTAGCGTACAGAGCATCCAAATCAAGAGAATCAAAGAGACAACTTCGCATTAAATGCTCATTATTATCATACAGATGTATATGTCTACTAGATAATAGTGCATTGTCCTTTCACATGTATAGCCTCAAGGCTATGAATACATTGTAACCTCCTCATTATAAGGGGACTCTGGATCTCTTGGTAAACCACTTATCGAGAATTTCAGTCAAACAGTCAGCAATACAAAAATAGTGGATGTAGGCCATTCTCATAAGGCTGAACCACTTTAAAAATCTATTGTCTTATATTTATTTACTCATTTTTATCTGTGATTAAAATAATTAGATCGAATCTAGTTTTTTACATCAACACAGATATTGAAAGATGACGAGAAATAGCAAGCAGTGAAGGAAGAGAAGGAAATCTTGAGAAGAAAGAGAGAATCCAAGTTCATAAAGTTTGAGGTAAATATAAATAGAGGGAAACATCCGTCCTTTTACAGGTTACCTCGAAATAGATATGAAATGATTAAGATGAATGGATGATTGAACTGTTGGTATCCGCACAGTTCCCAAATATGCGAAAGGACTAATATACCCTTTGACGGTTCATTATTTTTCAGTTTATTTACAAAAACGCCATTGCCTACTAAACTAGTAAAAAATTTACAAGTCTAGGAGGTCGGCTACCGACCACCTCCCAAATAGCATGCCGAGTAATATTTTGGAACAAATACTCCATACTTTTGATCGATCATCAAGCATGAAGCATCGGGGGCTTTGTCGTACGTAAAAATTATTCATCTACGTGCACCAACGAGAAATAGACCCTTGTTTCCCTATGTGGTAACTCTCACAGTGCTTACTTTCTTTGTTGGCTTCGGATATACTTGGTGGGCCAATCAACTGACTAACATCAAGAATATAAAAAGTCACTCGGATGGAATAAGTGATAACTCTTGTACATGTACCAACAAATATCAATAGTCCTATTTATTGTACACATGTGTAAATGCCGGAAGATATAAAGGCATTCCATCTATTGGGTTCCTAACCACTATAAATACACGATCTCTCTTAGCTCAAATGGACAGTTTAATCAGGCACAAACATATATAACCCTGAGCTATTGTAACCACCATAAATAATACAAACAGCGAACATAAGCTTTTCTCATAGTTGAACCACTTTAAAAACCTTATCTATTCTGTGTTTTCCATGCTTGACTATATTTATTTATCTAAGATTATAAATTTGGACCTACTCCATTTTTATACATCAACACCAACGAGATTCTAGAGAACGTTGGAAATTGAACAAGTTCCACCCTTTAGAAGTTAGTTCGAACTTCGTTCGAGAGACGTGACCTTTATCATTCGAACGACGACCAAATTTTGGTACAATAAATTTAGGCCATTGAATCCCCAAATTAAATGGCGCGAAGACTACAAGCATAGTTCAAATTCAACATATATCCATAATAAACAGTTCATGGCCCAAAGGCATAGAAATTATAGGGATCAAAGTACAAATCTAGGGCATAGGTGTTACTGTAAGGACAAAATTTCCAATTGAGTCCATTGAATAATTTTGACTTATTTTCGGAACAAAACACGTTTGAGTCATAGGTCGTATTTTTATTGTCACGATCCCATACAGACTATGATGTGTTGACGTTTATTGAAGACGTTGCAGCAAAGCATAAAGGAAGAATTTATGTCGAAGGTTAATTGGTGCAAGTTTATTCGTCCTCAAGTTCAATTGCATTACGAGATCACTTGGGTACGAAAGTGTAATTTTAATGGGACTTAGAATTTAATTTTTATAAGGATAAGGATGTTATTTCGTTAAATAAATGGTTTTAAAATGTTTTCTTAGTGTTTGAAATGTTTTACACTTAGTTTTAAATTTGATAAGGAAAGACTAGAGTAAAGTTTTATTGGGACTCCAATTCGCGTGTCGCTCAAACGACATCAGCAGTCGTTCAAGCGAGATTACTATGTCGTTCGAACGACATGGGCATTTCGTTCGAGTGACAGCTTCAGTCGTTCGAGCGAGCCACCGCCTTAGGAAAAATATATATAGGCGGTTTTCCTTCAGATTTCGTATGTGTGAATTCTGGAAAACTGTTCACGAACCAGTACATTTCTGCACACAAGTTTTCTACGATTTTCCAAAGTAAATGCATCCTTAGAGTTTCCAAGATCCGAGTTATCATTAATATATGTTATAGTGATCTTTGTGGCACCAAGAAGATTTATTCTACTTGAATATTATTGGTTTTTTTGTGAAGATTCGGTGGAGTTCGGTTTCAACATCATAGACGTCACAAGCCATATCGGTGGACACCAAGACATACGTGGATGCGTGTGTTGTGGATAAGTATCATGGAAGTAGGACTTTCTACATAGGCACTGTGAGAGGAGTGGTTGGAGATCAGAAGTGCGTCAAGTCTCATGGGGGATCAAGTCATTAAGTAAGACTGGTGTTTGTTCGTTGTAATTCCACATTCATAGTGATTGTCTAACTTGGGTCAACCGAGGTTTTTTTCGTTGCGGTTTCCTCTTAGTACATCTGGAGTTTTAAGTATTCTTTACTTTATTTTACATGCTTTAATCACTAGATGTATATTTAGGATTAATCAAGATAAAATTTTGTTAAGTTAAAATTGGTTCACAACTTGGTTCAAATTTAAATTTTAAAACGGTTTTCTTAAAAAGAGAATTTATTTTGTCATCCTTAGAACACTTTTCGCTTAAGAAATAAAAAGGGACCATCAAATTGGTATCAGAGCCTATTGCACTCATTTATTGTGTAGATCCTTATTTTGTGCTTTTTGAGTGATTGCTTGTTTATCTCTCTTGGTTCGTTTATTTTCCTCTCGATGGAGTCTCCTAGTTTTGACGAATCACGTATTTTGAATTTGAAGTTTGCAAAACGTATTAAAATTTTGGAAGAAGAAAATTCTCGTTTTAAAAATATGATTGAATATTTGCAAACGATTCAAACTCAAAGAGATATCATTCGTGAGAAGTTTGAAGATTTACATGGCAACTATGTTTGTTTAAAAGTTTCCAAAAAGGAGAGTGATGATAGGGTCCTTGTTTTAGAAAAGGAGTTAGAGGACTTGAAAAATTCTAGGGTTTGTGCCGTTGATGAAAATAGTTGGTTAATGATTTTGTGGTACGAGAAAAGACTCTTAGGGATAAGTTTTCTCCCATTGAGAGGGAGTGAGATAACCTTCTAGGGGTAATTAAAAATCTAAAGAAGGAGTTCTGAAAGTTTGAGGAGTCTAATCGTTTATTTGAGTCAAAAGTTTTGAAGTTAAAAAATTACTTAAATGACTCAAGTAGTGATGGTAGTGTCTTATCTTGTTCTAGTGTTTCAAATGTTAATGTCAAAACCGTAGTTTGTTTTAGAGCATCAACCACATCCGAGGGTGTTAGAAAAGATCAACCTAATGGTCCCGTTCCTCGTCATGTTTTTACATGTCCGCATTGTGGTAGGAAAGGTCACCTTAGTAATTTTTCTTTGATCTTAGAAAATACCCTAGAAAGTTTAAACGTAGTGTCCTGTCGGTTCCCAAAACTCATCATGTTAGGTATACACCGGTTTGGGTTAGTAAATCCGTTTTGGAGATTCTAAATACTACATTGGTTGATTCTCACATGCATGCACATGATTCTTCACTTGCTACTTCTTATGATTGATTGCATGTCCGTGTTTGTCATACGCTGGTCTTTGCATCATGATTTATATCTTGCTAGTGTTATGACATGTGTATCATTTTGTATTTTACTTATTGAGTCCTATTTGAAAAATACAAAAAGATTTTATTTTTGAATTTTTTTTGAGAAAACACAAAAAGTTTTTGGGTTTATTATATTTTTTTTTAAATTCAAAATATATTTTATATTTTTTTTGTGAGTCAAAATATGTTGAAAAACCAAGAAGATTTTGTTTTTGTTTTTGTTTTTGAGTTTACATGTTTGATGTGGCATATTGATGTGATTGGACCCCCTTCCTTTCATTATCCATGTGGCTAGGAAATTTGGTCATAATTATTGATGCTTAGAATGAACTTAACCATTGTATTATGGGGTTATTTCGAAGTTGATATGCATTTTGATTCAACTTTGTATATATATCATCTTTGCACACATGCACGAGTTTATAAGAATGTTTGGCATATCTTGTATATTTGAGTTTGGTGAGACGTTCTTATCTCAATTTTTTCATCTATGCGTAAGTAGACATAAGGAGGAGGTGTGCATGTAACAACCGTTTAGTGAGGATTATATTTGAAAAAATGATGAGTGATCACGAAAAAGGGTTGTGAAAGTGTAAAATTGACACGTCGTCAAAGCCACCTTTTAAAAGAGCCCGAAAAAAATTAAAGGCAATAAAAAGAATCATATTCCAAGATATGGGCCAAATTAGTTTATGTTCATTCCAAAATAAAATATGTTGTATATTTTAGGAAGTTTGAATGGATAAATTAAACGAGTTTGCACCACAAATTCTAACGCTAAAAAATCGTGTCATGACGTTATTATTTGTAGAATCATCAAAATTTCGGATTTGTGTGCTTGTTTGATTGTTTAATTCATTAAGATCACACTTTAATTGTCACATATGGATAAAATAAAGTTTGATGATTTATAGCCATCAATTAGAGCTTCTTAATCGTTTTGATGTGTTAGAATTGTGATTCATTTATTGTAGTTCACGTCCATACATTCCATGTTCATGTTTGAGCACATCGGTACTATGTTAACATGTAACTCATGTTGTTTTCTTAGGTTAGCTACTGTTCTGGTACTATTTTTCAGTTTTGAGCCCCTTCCAATTAGTTTTTTGATGAATTTTTTTCACTAGGAAACGCTGATTAACCTTCTGAACTAGAACTGGGAATTTTGATTACTCGTTCGAGTGACAATTGTGTGTCGCGCGAAGTTATCGTTCTAACGACCGGGTTTTATCGTTCAAGTGACACATCAGCTTCGTTCGAGCGACCACACTGGATTTTTTTTAATCCTATTTCAGTACCCTCCTGCATACTGTTGGATTGCTTCTGGATTTTTTGTTATATGCAAATTAATATTGATCATAAGTTTTGCTGCATTGAGTGTGTTTAGTCACACTTGCTTAGATTGATTAATTCATTTGTGTGATTACTGTTTGCTATCTACGGATTTGATATTATTGATCATTATTAGCTGGTGGTTTGCATGATTATTAGTTGGTTGTCGCTGCGATCAAACTTCGAGTATCAAAATTCATGGAATCACCAACAAAACTTGTTAAAAATTTAGTATCATGGTAAATTCGGGTATCAATCTAATTCCAAGAGTTGAAACGGTTATCCTGAAAACTTGCAATTTCAATTTTTATTAATTTTTTTGTGTGTTTTTTAATTTTTTAAATCTTTTTTTTATATTTAAAAATAATTTCCAATGGAGGAAATGAAAATTTATACAACTAAAGTAACTACAAAAATTTTAAAAAATAATCTAGTTTAGAATTTATGAGAAGAAACAAGAAGTGGGATTACATCGTGTAGTCAATTTAATTTAATGCCCTAATTACTCAATTGAATAGTTCGAAATAATATTGAATTTAAAACTTAAATCTCGTTATAATCCTAAATTCAATTTTATCTTTTTCAACAATTAAATAGAGAATAGTCACAACATAAAAAATATAAGATTCACACTCATTTCAACAAAATATCTGTTAAGATTAATTTATTAAAATTTGTACGAATTTTTGAATTGCATACATGGAATTAGTATTTAAATTTAAGAATAATACTTATCTCTAAGTCAAATCCAAAAATTAAATATTAATTTTCAACACTAATTTATTAACTATCGTTATATAAATTAATGTGATATTTTTCCCAATTTAATTAGCCTAGAACACATCAACGAACAATTATTCAAATAAAACAAATCAACCTACGCGTTTCATCCCACCCTTTGAATGGGGTGTTTAGCGAGACATTATCAAAGATTTAGCACAAACACAATTAAAGAATGAGAAATTAAAGAATAAGAGAAAGAAATATAATACGTAATAATTCCTTGTGTCAACTGTGCAGAACACGCGTCCCAAACTTGTCATAAAAATTCGACTGGATTACAAAACTAACAGCAAAAACTAAACCTACAAATTTTTCTAAACCTAAAAATATATTTTTTTCTGACTATTTTTCTACCCTTTTTTTCTTTTTTTTTTCTATCTCTCACGTTCTCCCTCTGTGTGTTTCTTTTTTCGATCTGAGAGTCTGTGCGTCCCCTCTTAAATGAGCTGATACTTTTTTTGTTATAATCATACCCACGATGTTTGTTTGTTTAAAGGTTTTGTTGGGATTTCTTTTGGTTTGGTCAAAGAATATTTGGGTTTATCTTTAGAAGCATGACAGGTGGCTCGAAATTAGTGTCCGGGATTTGGTGTTTCGGGTCATGGAAGTTGAGTCCGGGTTTGTAGGCTTCGGATCTGGCAGGATGGTGCCGAGTTAAAGCCGGTGTTAGCCTCGAGTTTGGTTCGTTTAGGGAGGTCGCATATTTTTGGGTCTTGTCGGCAGTTTTGCCAGCGTGGCTTGGGTCGATCTGGGGTCGAAAATGGGTTAGGTGCTGGGTATGAAGGAGAGACGGAGAGGTATAAGGATGGAGGTTTTGGATATGGAGGTGAGAGGAGAGAGAAGGTGGGTTTGACGTAGGAAGATGGTGAATAGTGTATGGGATTGGGTGTAGTGGTTGAGTGTGGTAGGGGTGTATGGTAAAAAGAGTGAAGGTTAGGGATTAGTTTAGGTTTATATGAGTGTAGGGCATATAGAGTGTGGGTGGGTTTAATGTGTGTTTGTTTAAGTTGTGACCCTAAGAATAACTCAATTAAATATATATATAACTAACAAAACAAAAAATCAAAAAATAAAATACTACTCTAAAAATAAATAAAGACTCAAATAAAAAAATGAAACTAAAAAGAAATAAAAATAAAAATAAAAATAAAAATAAAAATCTATTAAACTAAAAACTAAAATCCTAAAAATGTACAATCTAGAAAATAAAAATAAAAATAAATGAAATCCTAAAAATAAATCCTAATAAAATAAAATAAAAACTAAAATTAATAAGAATCAAAATAAAAATAAAAATACACTAATAAAAATAAAACATAAAAATATGAAAATAAACTCTAAAGATCCTAAATAAATAAAAAATAAAGCCTAAAAATAAAATGACTCAAAATAAAAATCTAGAAAAATAATAGAGGTACAAACTCAACACACACGGGGCTCGGGGAATGGACTGGACTCGATTTGGGCTAGGTTAAGGTTACGGGACTGGTTCGGGACATCGGAACACATCTCGGCACGCTCAAATAGGACTCCAGACTTCGCGGCCTCTTTGATTTTTTTAATGCATGATTTTAACCGCTACTTTGTCGCAATTACTCTGATTTAGAAATATTTGATAATAAGACTGCTGATTGACCTGAAAAATAATAAAATACGATATAAGGCCATTTTTAATTAAAACAAGCAACTATAATGCTTCTATTCGGGAAGGTTCTAAAAAATGCGGGGCGTGATTGAGGCGTGGAGGCCAAGCCTTAAACCTTAGAAGCCTAAGCGGGCCTAAGCGTAAAAAGGCGTGAAAAGGTGTTTAGGCCTTCTTAACATATTTTAATAATTTTTTAACCATAACAAGGTTATTAAAATACAAAAATTCCACAGATCATAAAAATATGTCTGAATATATGCAAATTAAAATACTATTTGATTATTTTGGATGAGATAATGGTTCGGTTTGAAAACAAATTCTTTAAAAGGCGACATATTTTCACTAAATCATTGTTTTTAGAAAAAAGTGCGCCTTAAGGGTTTTACCAAGAATAAGGGGTGAAAAGCGTAAGGCGAGGCGTTTCTCCCAAACCTTAAGCCTAGGCGTGCCTAGGCGGGTTTTTTAAAACAGATATTCGGGGTATAATTTATACACTTTTTGGTGCTTATCACATCATTATCAAGATATATCTCATTCATTATACTTATGCTAGATATATCGCAAAATTGTTTATCCTTTCATCAGATTGTCTATTCGAGACAAAAAGGGGGAGAGATGTATGTGATGTAGGGGGAGATTTTTGTTGATCACTGTGTTTGTTTGTTGCACACATTTTATCTACATTGGTATCTTATTTATGTGCATATATGATATCCGGATTTATAAGTTTATTTTTATTTCGAATTGGTATCAAAATATTTTGCTCACATATTTCACTATGATTTATATCATTTGTCCCTCCATATTGCACTGGGTATTTGTCTGTTTTATATGTGTAGGTATGCTTTAAGAGATTCGAGATTTCAGGCCTACATGACATTCAGACATTCAAAGACAGTTCATGCTTGTTGGACCATCTTTTTCTAGTCTTATCCAATAATTTTTTAATTTTGGGTTTATAGGATGGGATTTAGGTGTCATACGCTTTGACATCCCGACTTAGGCATTTTACTTTTGATTTTGCCCCGAAATATTCAAGGGAGGAGATTTGTAAGGACAAAATTTTCAATTGAGTCCATTGTATAGTTTTAAATTATTCCCGGAACAAAACACGTTTGACTCATATGTCAACCTAATGCTGAAAAGTTACATAACCCAATTTAAATGCAGTATCTGAGTAGATGATGAAAAGCTATACAACCCAATTTAAAAGGACGCCAAGGAACATCGTATTCAAATATCAAAGTGAGGTATAAAAATTACTTAATACCAAAAGCGTAATCCTTCCTAAAACTCAGCATGTGTAGTGTGGAATAATCTTAAGTGTCATTGAAGTAATTCCAAGATCGCCTTTTTAAAATCAACGCGTGGACCTCAATTCTCACTAGATATCTCTCTCTTAATCAAACTCTCTAAGAATTGGTAAAGTGTATCTCTCTAGTGTGTGAGGAGGTGAGTAAATGTAAACAATTTCAAACGTCTCACACACTTTACAGAAAAGGACGGATACATGAAAGAAATTTGATCTCGTGAACGAATGCTAACCACTATGTTGAGAATGTCGAGTTATTCACCATATAGTATTCTCATTTTCCCGAACACTTTGCCAAGGGTGAAAATGGGATTTATATAATGGAGAATAGGAAAGTGATATGAAAATAACGTAAGGTTTTTGAGAAGAGAGAAGCACACTTTGACTGACTCATGTTTTCATCTTTTGAATTTATGATAGCATGCTTTCTTTTTCTTTTTCTTTCTTTCTATCTTATTTATTTATTATTATTATTTTTTCATTGCGATACATTTTTCTTTTCATAACAAAATTGAAGACAATTTTCATTGATAATTTCAAACACTCTTTTTCTCAAAAATGATGGTAGTGATGGGAACTGATATGTGGATGGTATTTGGGATATATATGGATAAGTAAATATGGAAAATGTGAGAATTATAATTTGGTAAGTGTATGGTAAAATCGGTTTAGTGCTCGGGACAAACTATAGGACATATGTTTCTTACAACTCCAAAGTTAATTTCATTCTCAGTGATTAAGCCAAATTTGAAAAAATGATGAGACCATGCAACGACCAAATGTGGTACCCAAAGAAAGTTGAGTCAACTCGTGACTCGAAGATACGTTAAAACCCTCAAAAAGGTGAAAAGCTCAAATCTCACGGGTTTAAGTCGCAACTAGTGATCTTTTAAGGCTCTCTTGAGAATATAGTTACTCTTCAACTTTTGATTGTAAATGTAATAGTGCAAAATTGTCGAGTTTAGAAATTCACTGTGAAAGTATGCTTAAACAGGTATTAATTAATTTAAGGTTAAAAGCGTAAGTTTTGGGTCAAACACGGGTATTCTGAGAATTCTAAACGAGGGATGATAGACAATTTATGTCATAAAAATTAAATTTAACTGTACAAAAAGTTTAAAATCACTTGTTTCTGAAAATTTTCAAAAGAGGTACGATTTTGATAAATTTTCCACCCCGACACAAAATAGAACATCGTCCTCAATGTTTAAAACAATATATATAAATAAAAAGCTCAAGGGAGGAAAAGTAGTACCATAATGAACCACTAGTGAAATTTACCGCATTCTGGAGCATAGATGAAACCTAAAGAACAATTGTGATAAAAAAAAATATGTACAAGTCTTGAAATTATGTGAAAACCAGTGGGTGATGTGAAACACCACCCCCAAACAGGATAAGACTCATAGTTCGAAACAAGGAACAACGGGTTGCCTCCCGGTAGCGCTAAGTTTAATTTTTTTTGCGAGACCGAACCAATCTCACTCTAAGGATAAGAACTAGGAAAGCACGGGCGGAAAAAAAATAGAGTGATAAGAATCACCCTCAGACAAGATTGAACAGTCGGTCTTCATAAATGGGGTCAACAAGGTCAATTTCTTCAATGGGCGAAGGGACTAGCTCTAAGAAAGACTTCAATTGTTGACCATTGACCTGAAATAGGCTACCATCTTTAGGATTTTGAATTGTGATGGCACCATAGGGAGTAACAGATTCAATAACAAAGGGTCCAGATCACAGAGTTTTTAACTTCCCTGGAAAGAGATGAAGACGGGAGTTATATAACAACACTTTCTGACCAGGATGGAATTCGTTGCGGAGGATGCTTTAGTCATGGATCCACTTTATTTTGTCCTTGTACTTCTTGGAAAAATAATAGGCATCATTCCGTATCTCCTCGAATTCATCAAGTTGGAGCTTTCGATGACTGAAAGCCTCGTCGATATCAAAATTATGGGTTTTGACAACCCAATAAGCATAATGTTCAAGCTCGACAGGTAAGTGGCATGGTTTACCAAAGACCAAATGATAAGGAGACATGCCAATCGAAGTCTTAAAAGCAGTACGGTATGCCCACAAAGCATCGTTCAAGCATAAGGACCAGTCTGTCCTATTAGGATTAACTGTTTTTCTAAGATTTGCTTAATTTCGCGGTTAGAAACTTCAGTTTGACCCCTAGTCTGAGGGTGGTAAGAGAGATCAACTTTGTTGGTAACACTATACTTTTTGACGAGATGTTCAAAGACCCGATTACATAAATGTTTACCCCCGTCACTAATGATAGCTTTGGGAGTTCCAAAACGTGTGAAGACATACTCCTTAATAAAACTGACCATAATGCGATGGTCATTGGTGCGACAAGAAATGGCTTCAATCCATTTGGAAACATAATCAACTGCAACTAGTATATATTGGAAGCCATGAGATGAGGGAAAAGGACCCATGAAATCAATGCCCCACACATCGAAGATTTCGACGATGGGAATGGGTATGAGGGGCATCATGTGATGACAAGATATAAGCCCAGATTATTGGCATTTGGCACAAGCCTGAAGTAGTGGTGGGCATCTTGAAAAAGAGTGGGCGAGTAGAAACCATGTGTAAAATTTTGGTGGCTATTTTCTTGGAGCTAAAATGGCCACTACAGGCACCATCGTGACAAAAGGAGAGAATACTTGACTATTTATGGTCCGAAACACAGCGGCGACTTGATCAGAGCAATATTTAAAAAGGAATGGATCATCCCAAGAGTAAAACTTCACTTGGGCCATGAACTTAGAACGCTCTTATTTCTACCAATGATTGGGCAGTTGGTCAGTGACAAGGAAATTAACAATATCAGCATACCATGGAGAGGTGGAGACAGAAAAAAGTTGATCATCGTGAAATGTTTCAAAAATAGGGACGGGATCAGATTCAGACATAACAGTGAGGCAGGAGAGATGGACTGCAACCAAATTTTTGCACCCTTTCTTATCGTGAATTTCGAGGTCAAACTCTTGAAGCAAGAGACTCCACCGTATCAAACGTTGCTTAGAATCCTTCTTCTGAAGAAGGTGCCTCAGGGCGGCATGGTCAGTGTAAACGATGATAGGGGAACTGATGAAATATAACCTAAACTTATCGAGTGTGAATACGACAACTAATTACTCCTTTTCGGTGGTCGTGTAATGAAGTTGAGCATTATGGAGGGTTCGGCTAGCATAATAAACGACGTACTGGCACTTGTCAACCCTCTGACCAAGTACAACACGTAAAGAAAAATTAGAGGCGTCACACATGAGCTCAAAAAGTAAAGACCAATTAAGATGATGAATGATAGGAGCAGAAGTGAGCTCAGCCTTAAGGTGCTCAAAAGAAGCAACACACGTGTCATCGAAGACAAAGGGAACATCTTTGGATAAGTGGGTTGTTAAAGGTCGAACGATTTTAAAAAATTCCTTGATGAAACGACGGTAGAAGCCAGCATGTCCTAAAAAGGAGTGAATGTTCTTAAAAGACTTAGGAATGGGAAGTGAGGAAATTATGTCGACTTTTTCTTTATCTACTTCAATACCGTCGCGAGAAACTACGTGTCCTAAAACAATCCCCTTTTTGACCATGAAGTGACATTTTCCCCAATTGAGGACCAATTTCTTTTCTTGGCAATGTTTGAGGTCCATGGTGAGGTGAAAAAAGGATTGCTCGAAGGAAGAACCAAATACAGAAAAATCATCCATAAAGAATTTAAGAAAATGTTCTACCATGTCGCTAGAAATGCTAATCACATATCGTTGAAAAGTCGTGGGCGCATTGAAAAGTCTAAAAGGCATGCGAGAGTAGGCAAAAGTGCCTAAGGGACATTTGAAGGTAGTTTTTCTTAGTCATCAGGGGCAATAGGAATTTGGTTGTATCATGAATAGTATTCAAGGAAGCAGTAATATGTATGGCCAGTTAAACGTTCGAGCATTTTATCAATATAGGGAAGAGGAAAATAGTCCTTGCGAGTGACAGCATCTAGCTTTCAATGGTCAATACAAATATGCCATCTCGTTTGCATACGGGTGGGCACAAGCTCATTATCACTATTTTGCACGACGGTGATACCAGACTTTTTGGGTACGACATGAATGGGACTGACCCACTGACTATCTGATATAAGGTAGATAATACCGGCATCAAGTAATTTTAAAATCTCCGCATGCACGACTTCTTTTATAGTAGGGTTGAGTCGACGTTTGGGTTCACGAGAAGTCTTGGCGTTCTCCTCCAAATGAATGTGATGACTACAAACATTGGTGTTCACACCGTGAATGTCTGAAATGGTCCATTCTATAGAAGTGCTATGCTGAGTAAGGGTGTGGACTTATTTCTCTTCGTGATCAGGGGTCAAGTCGAAAGTAATGATGACAAGGTGATATTTGTTGGGGCCTAAGAAAGTATATTTCAACTCGAGAGGTAAGGGCTTAAGATCCAAAATAGTAGGTGGTGCAGGAGTGACATCGGACTCAGACGCAAAAACAGAGTTCGAAGAGTTCTCGATGCATATAGTGGAGGAATCTGATATGGCAGGGAGTTCAAAAGGTGGAACAGGGTGAACCACAGAGTGAAGAGTATCAACATAGAGGAACTCGAATGGAGGATCACAATAGGAAGTGTCCAGCAGTGGAGTGGAATCTAACATGGCATTGAGTTTAGAGATAGAGGAATCAATGTCAAAGTTGGATTCAAAATGAGCCAAACATTATTGGAGAGGATCGGTAGGGTAAGTTTGGTCCAACATTTCGTTAACTAAGGATTCAATTACACACAACTCATTAATAGAATCGACATCAGTGTTGTTGTATAAGGTAAAAGATATTAACTTCTACAGTCATGTTGATAAAAGAAAGATTCATGGACCCGTCACGACAATTAATGATGGCATTGGTAGTGGCCAAAAAGGGGCGACCCATTATGATTGGAGTATTGGTTGGATCGGGCACAGGAGTGTCTAAGATGATAAAATCCAAAGTATAGTAAAAGTTTGAAACTTTCACCAAAATGTCTTCAATAATTCCTTTAGGTACTTTCACGGAACGATCGGCAAGTTGAAGAGTAACTCGTGTAGGTTTCATGTTTTATAAGCCTAACTCAAGGTAGAGGGAGTAAGGTAACAAATTAACATTAGCCCCAAGATCAAGTAAAGCACTAGTAGTGAACTTATCACCTAACATGCAAGAGACAATTGGATGACCAGGGTCTTTATACTTCACAACACCATTATTATGGAGAAGGGACGTAGCTTGCTTAGTGAGGAAAGCATCACGAGGAACATTGGTGCTACGCTTAATAGTGCACAAGTTCTTCAAAATTTTGGCATACGAAGGGACTTGTTGAATCGCGGTGAGGAAGTGAATGTTAATGTGAAAATTTTGAAAGACTTTTTTTATCTCATCAAATTGCTGGGCTTTCTTAATGGGAGCCAACCGATGACGGCAGTATGCTTTATACACATAAACAGGGTTGGGCTCTGGAGGAATGGACTTAGTGTGAGATGGGGATTTAGATGGTGGGGTAACCGTAGGGATAGGCTCTAAAGATGGGATGGTCGGGTGTGGGACATCACTAGGAGCATGAACACCATTATCAACTTGTTTTCCCGAGCGAAGAGTAGACACTGCTTTCATATTCGCTTGGTAATTGGGTGGATTGGAAGTGGAACTAACCTCATAGGCCGAGTCTTTGCCATTCCCCTTAGGGTTAGCAATGGGTTTACTGGGAAAATGACCTTTCTCTCGCTCAGACCTTTCTTCTCAAACCATTGGAGGGCTTGACTCTGAGTGGTTATAAACTGAGTGAGGAGATTCTCGAGAGAAGAGGTAGAGGAATTGGGCGGAGGAGCATAAGATGGTTGGGGAACTAACTCACGCTAAGAATTAAGCGGTTGTGAATACTCAAAGGAAGTAGGGGGAATAGGAACAAGCTGATTATTATTGTGTGAATGTCCGTCGTGGGGGACAAAGGAAGATGGAAATTGAGATTGATGGTAAGAAGAAAACTGATGCGGGACAGGAGGGCGAGGTTGCTTTGTGGGTTGTGTGGAAATCCAGGGGGACCACCACCATGTTATTTTGGTTGGGGAGGAGCGGAGTTGTGATCGTACTTATAAGAGAAATATGGGTGATTCCTATTATTAGGATTGTAAGTAAACAATGGGGGAACGGGTTTCCTAGTGGTATCAAAGGCACATGCTTGGGCCATAGTGGGTTCGGGGTCATCTTGCTGGAGGGGCACAAATGAGCTAAATGATCTTGACTTAAGCAGACACTGCAAGATGTAGTACTAGAATCGTTGACAGTCATTGCATGTTTAGAAAGTGTAACATTTTGTTGCATTATACAACTGAGAGCGTCAACGTTTTTAGTCAATGAGTGTAAGTTGTGTAGCAAAGTTATAAAATCAGTATCATTTTTTACCTCAAACGTGTTCCCTACACATGGAGGGTCGCATATCAAAAACACATTGGTACTCTCCCAATCTTGGGAGTCATCGCCTAATTCAAGGAGAAAATTATAGGCGACAGTGGGAGTTAAATGCATGAACTTCCCTTTATGCATGGATCCAATCATGGTGCGAGAAAAAGGGATAAGACTATTGTAAAAACTATGGACTAAGCGACTTTTCTCTAGACCATGATATGGGAAACTATTAATATAGTCTTGAAAATGGCCTCATGCTTCACAAAACTGTTCAGTAGGCTTTTGTCGATAATCCTGAATTGCTTGGATCATTTCATTTGTTTTACTTATGGGATAGAACTTAGATATGAACTTATTAACAAGTTGTTCCCAAGTTTGGATTGAATCTGGGGGCAAGGAATGGAGCCACATGGATGCATTATCGTGGAAAGAAAAGGGAAATAACCGAAGATGAACATTCTCTTCATCTAAGTTTTGATTTTTAAAAGTAGCGCACACAGTGAGAAATTTCCACAAGTGAGTGTAAGGAGACTCGCGTTCAAGGCCATGAAAACTGGACAACATAGAAATAGTCGCAAGGAAAATTTCAAATTGCACGATCGGAGTGGGTGTAAGAACGATACATGAAGGCAGAGTGGCCGTAATCGGGGTAAAGTAGTCCCTTAAAGCGTGTTCATCGGTCATAATGGGTGGGGTAACAGAACCAGGGGAAGTGGGAGTACTAGGTGTCTCCGATGAAGAAGAAGAACACGGATCGGGGAGATAAGGAGGAAAATCGATGAGAAGATCACGATCACCTAAGGGGGAATTTAGAGATGAAGCACTAGGAGAACGTGTTAATCGATGATCAATTCGGTGCCAATTGGGCATAAAAACAACGGAAAATAATTTTTATGGTTTTTGTGAAAGGAAAAATGAAAAATATTTTTGGAATTTTTGGAAATCGAGGAAGGAAAAATAGTTATGGTGTTTGGAGAGAAGAATGAGGCAAAATGAAAAATATTTTTGTATTTTTGATTTTCGAAAAAATAATTTAGAAAACGAGAAAAATGAGCGATGAACTTACGTGGGAAAAAATGACAGATGGAGCGAAAATTGGACTACCTAAAGGAACAATTTAGACACGTACACAAATGGAACAAGTCTAGACGAGCACATAGCCAAATTATTATCTGCAAGTTAAGTGAGTGGGTGGTCAATTTTAATTAGTCCGCGAGCGAGAAAAACATGGAATCTTAGGCCTCGCCGGTAAAAATGTGCTCCTACTTTCTTTTCAAGAGACAAGAGGCTTACTAGTTAAGGCCCACCACACTAGCTACTATAACAAACAACTATCCGGTACCATGTTGGGGAAAGTACAACCCCGTTTACTGGGCAGCCTCACATAAAATCCAATTTCCCAAGACAAAAGTCTTAAGATAGATGAATGAAGATTTGCAGGGATGGAAAGGACTCACTAGAGTATCCTACAAGGGTCTCGTTCAGAAAGGACCATTCCTACTTGGCTTCCTAGTTGATTGATTTTAATTTAAAGTGAGAGCACAGGTAACAAGCAAATGGAGATGTGATTGAGTGGGCGATGAAATCCCAACACGTTACGATGACCGAGTATAGGTCTTCGGTAAATTCATTCATCAAACCATCCAATTTAAGTGTGATACAGTAATAAAAAGCATATAGGAGCAAGTAGCACACAAAAATTGACTCGCTTGCAGGAGATTCGCAAGTGATAAAGAGTTTACCTCCCACGGATTTTACACGAGTGGGTGAAGACCGAGTTGAGTCGACCAGCGGGAAGTACGCCCTACTTCAGTCATCTCCGGGAGTCCTACCAACTCAAAATGGAGAGGTTTCTAAATCCTCGCCTTTGGATGCCCTCTCTCTACCTTGTCCGGTTGCCCTTTTTTTTCGGAATAATTATTACAAAAATAAATCGGTGTCAAAATGCACCTAAATTAATTACAAGGCCTCAATATTCCTAAACAACCAGTTTAAGGAGAGAGAGGAAGGAATAACTACACTAAAATTAAAAAATAAAAAATAAAAATGAAAATTACAAATCCTCATGGGCTTCAATCTTCAAGAAATCGGCAACGGCGCCATTTGATAACTCTTTATTTGTGTTCCTTCGGATATGGATTTAGAATGTCATTGCGGTCCAACTTCGAGCATCAAAATTTCTGAAATCACCTACAAAACTTGTTAAAAATTATGTATCGTAGCAAATTCGGGTATAAATCCCATTTTAAGAGTTGAAACGGTTATCATGAAAACTTCCAATTTCAATTTTTATTAAAAATATTTTTGAATTTTTAAATTTTTAAATGATTTTTTTATATTTAAAAATAATTTTTAAGGGAGGAAACGAAAATTTTAAAAAATAATATAGTTTAGAATTTATTAGAATAAACAAGAGGTGGGATTACACCGTGTAGTCAATTTAATTTAATGCCCTAATTATTCGATTGAATAGTTCGAAATAATATTGAATTTAAAACTTAACTCTCGTTACAATCCTAAATTCAATTTTATCTTTTTCAGCAATTAAATCGGGAATAGTCACAATATAAAAAATTTGAGATTCACACTCATTTCAACAAAATATCTGTTAAGATTAATTTATTAAAATTTGTACGAATTTTTGAATTGCATAAACGGAATTAGTATTTAAATTTAAGAATAATACTTATCTCTAAGTCAAATCCAAAAATTAAATATTAATTTCCAACACTAATTTATTAACTATCGTTATATAAATTAATGTGATATTTTTGCTAATTTAATTAGCCTCGAACACATCAACGAATAATTATTCAAATAAAACAAATCAACCTACGCGTTTCATCCCACCCTTTGAATGGGGTGTTTAGCGAGACATTATCAAAGATTTAGCACAAACATAATTAAAGAACAAGAAATTAAAGAATAAGAGAAAGAAATACAATACGCAATAATTCCTTGTGTCAACTGTGAATGAACACACGTCCCAAACTTGTCATAAAAATTCGACTGGATTATAAAACTAACAGCAAAAACTAAACCTACAAATTTTTCTAAACCTAAAACTATATTTTTTTCTGACTATTTTTCTTCCCTTTTTTTTCTTTTTTTCTATCTCTCGCGTTCTCCCTCTGTGTTTTTTTTTATTTTTTATCTGAGAGTCTGTGCGTCCCCTCTTAAATGAGCTGATACCTTTTTTTTATAATCATACCCACGATGTTTGTTTTTTTGGAGATTTTGTTAGGATTTCTTTTGGTTTGGTCAAAGAATATTTGCGTTTATCTTTAGAAGCATGGAAGGTGGCTCGATATTGGTGTCCGGGTTTTGGTATTTCGGATCATGAAAGTTGAGTTCGGGATTGTAGGCTTCGGATCGGGAAGGATGGCGTCGGGTTAAGGCCGGTGTTTGCCTCGGATTTGGTTCGGTTAGGGAGGTCATCGGTTTTACCGGGTCTGGTCGGCGATTTTATCGGCGTGGCTTGGGTCGAGCTGGGGTCGGAAATGGGTTAAGTGTTGGGTATGGAGGAGAGAGGGAGAGGTATAAGGATGGAGGTTTTGGATATGGAGGTGAGAGGAAAGAGAAGGTGAGTTTGGTGTAGGAAGATGGTGAATAGTGTATGGGATTGGGTGTAGTGGTTGAGTGTCGTAAGGGTGTATGGTAAAAAGAGTGAGGTTTAGGGATTAGTTTAGGTTTATATGAGTGTAGGGCATATAGAGTGTGAGTGAGTTTAATGTGTGTGTGTGTGTGTGTGTTTAAGTTGTGACCCTACGGGGAATGGACTGGGCTCGGTCTGGGCTAGGTTAAGGTTACGGGACTGGTTCGGGGCATCGGAACACATCTCGAAACGCTCAAATAGGACTCCAGACTTCGCGGTCTCTTTGATTTCTTCAATGCATGCTTTCAACTGCTACTTTGTCACAATTACTCCGATTTAGAAATATTTGATACTGCGACTGCTGATTGACCTGAAAAATAATAAAATACGATATAAGGCCATTTTTAATTAAAACAAGCAACTATAATGCTTCTATTCGGGGTATAAATTATACACTTTAGGGTGCTTATCACATGATTATCAAGATATATCTCATTCATTATACTTATGTTAGATATATCACAAAATTGTTAATCTTTTCATCAGATTGTCTATTCGAGACAAAAAGGGGGAGATATGTATGTGATGTAGGGGGAGATTTTTATTGAGCACTGTGTTTGTTTGTTGCACACATTTTATCTACATTGGTATCTTATTTATGTGCATATATGATATCCGGATTTATAAGTTTATTTTTATTTCGAATTGGTATCAAAATATTTTGCTCACATATTTTACTATGATTTATATCATTTGTCCCTCCATACAGCACTGGGTATTTGTCTGTTTTATGTGTGTAGGAATGCTTTAAGGGATTCGAAATTTCAAGCCTATATCACATTCAGACATTCAGGGACAGTTCATGCTTATCGAACCATCTTTTTCTAGTCTTATCCAATAATTTTTTAATTTTGGGTTTATAGGATGGAATTTAGGTGTCATACGCTTTGACATCCCGACTTAGGCATTTTACTTTTGATTTTGCCCCGGAATAATCAAGGGAGGAGATTTATAAGGGCAGAATTTCCAATTGAGTCCATTGTACAGTTTTGAATTATTCCCGGAGCAAAACACATATGACTCATAGGTCAACCTATAGGTGAAAAGCTACATAACCCAATTTAAATGCAGTATCTGAGTAGATGATGAAAAGCTATACAACCCAATTTAAAAGGACGCCAAGGAACATCGTATTCAACTATCAAAGTGAGGTATAAAAATTACTTAATACCAAAAGCGTAATCCTTCCTAAAACTCAGCATGTGTAGTGTGGAATAATCTTAAGTGTCATTGAAGTAATTTCAAGATCGCCTTTTTAAAATCAACGCGTTGACCTCAATTCTCACTAGATATATCTCTCTTAATCGAACTCACTTAGAATTGGTTATGTGTATCTCTCTAGTGTGTGAGGAGGTGAGTAAATGTAAACAATTTCAAACGTCTCACATACTTTACAGAAAAGGACAGATACATGAAAGAAATTTGATCTCATGAACGAATGCTAACCACTATGTCGAGAATGTCGAGTTATTCACCATATAGTATTCTCATTTGCCCGAACACTTTGCCAAGGTTGAAAATGGGATTTATGTAATGGAGAATGGGAAAGTGATATGAAAATAATGTAGGGTTTTTTAGAAGAGTGAAACACACTTTGACTGACTCATGTCTTCATCTTTTGAATTTATGATCGCATGCTTTCTTTTTCTTTTCTTTTTTTATTTTATTTATTTATTATTATTATTTTTTCATTGCGATACATTTTTATTTTCATAACAAAATTGAAAACAATTTTCATTGATAATTTCAAACACTCATTTTCTCAAAATTGATGGTAGTGACGGGAACTGATATGTGGATGGTATTTGGGATATATATGGATAAGGTAAATATGGAAAAAGTGGGAATGATAATGTGGTAAGTGTATGGTAAAATCGATTTAGTGCTCGGGACAACTACAAGACACATGTTTCTTACAACTCGAAAGTTATTTTCATTCTCAGTGATTAAGCCAAATTTGAAAAAATTATGAGACCATGCAACGACTAAATGTGGTACCCAAAGAAAGTTGAGTCAACTCGTGACTCTAAGATACGTTAAAACCCTCAAAAAGGTGAAAATCTCAAATATCACGAGTTTAAGTCGCAACTAGTGATCTTTTAAGGCTCTCTTGAGAATATAGTTACTCTTCAACTTTTGATTGTAAACGGAATAGTGCAAAATTGTCGAGTTTCGGAATTCACGATGCAAGTACGCTTAAACAGGTATTAATTAATTTAAGGTTAAAAGCGTAAGTTTTGGGTCAAACACAGATATTCCGAGATTTCTAAAAGTGGGATGATAGACAATTCATGTCATAAAAATTAAATTTAACTGCACAAAAAGTTTAAAATCACTTGTTTATGAAAATTTTCAAAAGAGGTACTATTTTGATAAATTTTCCACTCCCAAACAAAAGAGAACATTGTCCTCAATGTTTAAAAGCATATATAAAAATAAAAAGCTCAAGGGATGAAAAATAGTACCATAATGAACCACTAGTGAAATGTATCGCATTCTGGAGCATAGATGAAACCTGAAGAACAATTGTGATACAAAAATTGTACAAGTCTAAAAATTATGTGAAAACCAGTGGGTGATGTGAAACAACACCCCCAAACAGGATAAGACTCATACTCAGAAATAAGGAACAACGGGTTGCCTCCCGGTAGCGAAAAATTTAACGCTTCAGCTAGACCGAACCAATCTCACTCTAAGGAAAGGAACTAGGAAAGCACAGGGCGGCAAAAAAATTGAGTGGTAAGAATCACCCCCAAACAAGATTGAACAGTTAGTCTTCATAAATGGGGTCAACAAGGTCAATTTTTTCAATGGACGAGGGGCCTAGCTCTAAGAAAGACTTCAATCGTTGACCGTTGACCTGAAATAGGCTACCATCTTTAGGATTTTGAACTGTGATGGCACCATAGGGAGTAACAGATTCAACAACAAAGGGTCCAAACAACCGGGTTTTTAACTTCCCTAGAAAGAGATGAAGACGAGAGTTATATAACAGCACTTTCTGACCAGGGTGGAATTCTTTGAGGAGGATGCTTTAGTCATGGATCCACTTCATGTTGTCCTTGTACTTCTTGGACAATTCATAGGCATCCTTCTGTATCTCCTCTAATTCATTAAGTTGGAGCTTTCAATGACTATCATCCTCGTTGATGTCAAAATTAAGGGTTTTGACAACCCAATAAGCATAATGTTCAAGCTCAACAGGTAAGTGGAATGGTTTACCAAAGACCAAGCGATAAGGAGACATGCCAATCGGAGTCTTAAAATCAGTACGGTATGCCCATAAAGCATCGTTCCAGCGTAAGGACCAGTCTTTCATATTAGGATTAACTGTTTTTTCTAAGATTTGCTTTATTTCGCGGTTGGAAACTTCAACTTGACCACTAGTCTGAGGGTGGTAAGAGAGATCAACTTTATGGGTAACATTATACTTTTTAACGAGATATTCAAAGACACGATTATAGAAATGTTTACCCCCATCACTAATGATAGCTTTGGGAGTTCCAAAACGTGTGAAGACAGACTCCTTAAGAAAACTTACCACAATGCGATGGTCATTGGTGCGGCAAGCAATGGCTTCAATCCATTTGGAAATATAATCAACTGCAACTAGTATATATTGGAAGCCATGATATGAGGGAAAAGGACCCATGAAATCAATGCCCTATACATCGAAGATTTTGACGATGAGAATGGGTGTGAGGGGCATTATGTGACGATGAGAGATATTCCTAGATTGTTGGAATTTGGCACAAGCCTGGCAGTAGTGGTGGGAATCTTAAAAAAGAGTGGGCGAGTAGAAACCATGTGCAAAATTTTGGTGGCTATTTTCTTGGAGCTAAAATGGCCACCACAGGCACCATCGTGACAAAAGGAGAGAATACTTGACTGTTTATGGTCCGGAACACAGCGACGTATTGATCAGAGCAATACTTAAAAAGGAATGGATCATCCCAAGAGTAAAACTTCACTTGGGCCATGAACTTAGAACGCTCTTGTTTCGACCAATGATTGGGCAGTTGGTCGATAATAAGGAAATTAACAATATCAGCATACCAAGGAGAGGTGGAGATAGAAAAAAGTTTCGTATCGAGAAATGTTTCAAAATTAGGGGCGGGATCAAATTCAGACATAACAGTGAGGCAGGAGAGATGGTCTGTAACCAAATTTTCGCAACCTTTCTTATCGCGAATTTCGAGGTCAAACTCTTGAAGCAAGAGAATCCACCGTATCAAACGTGACTTATAATCCTTCTTCTGAAGAAAATGCCTCAAGGAGGCGTGGTCAGTGTAAACGATGATAGGGGAACTGATTGAATATGACCTAAACTTATCGAGTGCGAATACGACGGCTAACAACTCCTTTTCGGTGGTCGTGTAATGAAATTGAGCGTTATGGAGGATTCGGCTAGCATAATAAATGACGTGCTGGCGCTTGTCAACCCTCTGACCAAGTACAACGCCTAGAGAAAAATCAGAGGCGTCACACATGAGCTCAAAAGGTAAAGACCAATTAGGATGATGAATGATAGGAGCAGAAGTGAACTCGGCCTTAAGGCGCTCAAAAGAAGAAACCCACGTGTCATCAAAGATAAAGGGAATATCTTTGGATAAAAGGTTGTTAAAGGTCGAGCGATTTTAAAAAAGTCCTTTTGATGAAATAACGGTAGAAGCCTGCATGTCCTAAGAAGGAGCGAATGTCCTTAACAGACTTAGGAATGGGAAGCAAGAAAATTTTGTCGACTTTTTCTTTATCTACTTCAATACCATCGCGAGGGACTACGTGTCCTAAAAAAATCCCCTTTTTGACCATGAAGTGACATTTTCCCCCAATTGAGGACCAATTTCTTTTCTTGACAACGTTTGAGGACCATAGTGAGGTGAAAATGGCACTGCTCGAAGGAAGAACCAAACACAGAAAAATCATCAATAAAGATTTCAAGAAAACGTTCTACCATGTCGCTAGAAATGCTAATCATACACCGTTGAAAAGTCGTGGGCGTATTGCAAAGGCTAAAGGGCATGCGAGAGTAGGCAAAAGTGCCTAAGGGACATGTGAAGGTAGTTTTTCTTGGTCGTTGATAGAAAAAACTTTTGCTTGTTTTTTTTCGTCGTTGCTTGGAAATATCTTATAATCAAAATTTCAGTTACCGACAAAATATAAAAATCTCAAGTGTAGAGGTAAGTAAGGGTATTAATCCACATCAAGGGGGTAAAGCTAGAGACAAACTCAAATGTAGTTCAATTTTTATTTTCTTTCTGGGTTTTTGCTTTTTCTATTTTTTTAGCTTTTTCAAATATTAAAACAATTAGGTGAGGTGAGGTGAGGTGAAATAACACTAAACTAAAATGTGGGATGAAAACAACTAACTAAAAAGTGACTAAAAGTGAAAAAATAAAGTATAATACTAAAATAAGAGATAAAGTGAGGTAAATAATTGTGAGAACAATCAAGGAATGTGATTACCCCACAAATTTTAGCTATTCTAACTAATTGATTTAATTAAATGAATTCTCCCAACTTAATATCAAAATTACAAATCAACTCTCGTTGAAAATGTAATTTTAATAGTAACCTTTTAAAAAACTAAGTTTAACACCCTACAACTCTAGAAAATAGATCTACACTCCTTTTAATTAATCACCCGATAGGATCGATCAATTAAAATTTATATAAATCGTTGAAAATAAATTTAGAGTTGAAATTCAAGTAATAATACCCCACTTAAGAAACCCCTATCTCTAGTTCGAATCTAAAATAAGTATTATGACTAGAATTCCGATTTTCTCTCGAAAATCATTTACCCTCTCTCGAGGCATAAATCTAAGGGTGAGGGATCAAAATTAACATTCAAAGTGAATTTTGAAGTAATCAAACTAATTAAACTAAAATAACATAAAATAAGGGATTCCCCCACCCCTTGAAAGGAGATTTAGCCTAACATGATATTAAACATGATAAATAAATAATCAAGGCTACTAAAATAAAATATAAGAGAATAGAACAAGCAAACCAAATCTCTTTGAGAAGTTGAACTCTAATCTTCCAATTTGAAGCATACAATCCCTCTAATTGAGCATCCAAGTGATTTGAAATTAAATATCCACTCAATTAACTCTCTTACAAAATTTAACCTCACAAATATCTAACAAAAATAAAAATAAAACTATTTACAAATATTTCTACCTAATTTATTCTAACCTAACACTCTACTTTTCTCTAGAATTTTCTCTCTCTATTTGATGATGATCATTTCTCTCCTTCTCAAATGGGGTCTTGAGTCTTCTTTTATAGTAGATGCATGGAACACATGGGGCTAAGGGGTATTTTTGGGAAGGTTAGGGTAAACATGTGGGACAGGTGTGAGCACATGTGCATGGGGTGTGAGGTGTAAGGATAAAATCAAATTTGGTTTGAGGGGTATTATGGGAAGTTGGATTAAATTAGGTAGTTGGGGGGCATTTGGGTAAAATGGCTTAAAAGACATACGATTTAAACATGTGGGCAATATGTTTGGCTTTTGTTTTGGGATTTTGTCTTTGGAACTTTGGCAGGTGAAGAGAGTAGGTCTCGGTCGTGGGCGCTCGCCGGTGCGAGAACGGGTTCGACGGAGGTCCGGGTTTGGGGTGATGGGTAAGCGGGTTTCTGGGCACAGGTGGTAGGAGGGATCCGCCGGCGGCTCTGGTTTAAGGTTCAAGAGGTCGGATTGCGACTTGGGTTTGTTGGGATTCGGGTTCTAGCAGGTGGGTTGAGGTTTTAAGTTGAGGGTATGTAGGTTTGTTAATGGATGTATGAGAGAGAGAGTGGGGGAAGATGATGATGACGATGATGATGATGAATAGTGTTTGGGGGTTATTGTGTGTGGTGAATGTGTAGGAAAGTGAGGTGTGGGTGAGGGGTTAGTTGTTTTGTTTGGGTGTAGGTTAGTGTATGGTAGGTGGGTGTGAGTGAGTTTACGATAAGTGTGTGTGTGTGTTTAATTTGTGACCCTTAGAAGAATAAAAATTAAACTAAAATTAATAAATAAAATCTAAAAATAAAACAAATTAAAAACAATAAAAATAAAAATATTAAAACTACAAAAATAAAATCCTAAGCTTATATAAAAATTAAAATAAAACAAAAGAAATAAAAACTTAAAATCTAAATGAAAACTAAAGTCCTAAAAAATATAAAATATAATAAACTAATAATAAACTCCTAAAAACTAATCCTAATAAAACTAAAGACTAATAAAATAAAATAAAATTATAAAAATAAAATAGAAAAATAGAAAATAAAAACTAGAAATCTTAAATAAATCAAAAATAAATCCTAAATATAAAACTGACTCAAACCAAAAATCTAAAAAAATATTAAAAAGGGACAAACAAAACACACACAAGGTTTGGGGTAGGTTTAGGCTAGGTTTAGGCTCGGGTAAGGTTACGGGTGAGGGAATTTAGCTCCATTCAACCCGCATTTGCCTCGATATAAAGCTTTTGACACCGCAAATGGGCGTTTGACCTACAAAATAAATATTTAAGAACATAAAACCCATATTGTCGAGAATTAACAACTAAAGTACGTCTATTCGTGGTATAAAATTTACAGTTTTGGGTGCTTATCACACCACTCCAGAACAGAGCGTTGTTAGTCCTTGCGCAATAAGATAGAGAGAAAGAGAAAGATAAGTAACCAAAAGTGTACCACTTTCGCGGGCACTTGTGATTGCACTTAGCATGTGCAACAAGCCTTTAAACCTATAGGTTGCCCTACAGGACGAGTTGTGTCTCGTGAGGGTTAGTAAAGAATATACCCGCAAAATTCTTATTTGCAAAAACTTATTGAAAGGCAGTCAATTTCTTATTTGACGTAAAATAATCGCACAATCCATCACATGAGAAATATTTTGAGATATACAAGCTAGAAGTGCATAAAAAGTTTAGCTAAGTAAATACTCAAGGCACATCCTTCCTCGAACTCAATGTGCGTGTGTGAATCCGTCAAAATGGGTCGAGTATCACAAGAGTAATTCCTAAATTGCCTTTTCGAAATCAACGCTTCAACTTCAAATCTCACTGGATTTAACTCTCTCAAACGAACTCTCGAGATTAGGGTTAGTGTATCCCTCTTGTGTGTAAGGAGGTGATTAAATGTAATCAAGTTCAAACGTCTCACACACAAATAAGAAATAACGAACAAATGGGAAGAAAAATGATCTCATGAAAGAATGTTAATCATTATAGTGAGAACGTCGAGTTATTCACCACGTTAACTTTCATTTGCCTGAACACCTAAGGGAACATATGGATGTATATGGGTGATGGGTAAATGAAATGAGAAGGATGGGATATGAGGTTGGATGGTGATCTAGAATATGATTGATGTGTGAAATGATGGATGTAAGATGGATAAGCGAGAAGAGTGTACTATACTTGAAGAACAAATGTCTTTATTACACAAGAACTAACAACAAACTCTCCTTTTTTCTTTTCGCTCTTTTTTTTTCTTTTCTTATTTTTTCTCTTCTTTTTCTTTTTTTTTTCCATTTTTGCTATTTTTATGTTTTTCGCTCTTATATATATATATATATTTTCTCTCAATTTTCAAATCAACACTGAAGACATTTAACATTTGGAATCAACACTCTTTTTCTCAAAATGATGATGGATGATATATGAATGGAGTGGGGAGTGGGTATGGATGATGAGGAAAATAAATGGGAAGGTAATGGGTGAGTAAATGGAAATGTGATATGGAAAAGTAGAAAGTGTATGGATGAAAATCTATTATTCGGGACAAAATTCAAGACACGCGTTTCTTACAACTCGAAAAAGATGTCATTCTCAGTGATCAAGCCAAAATTTTATGAAAGATAATGAGATCATACAACAATTAAAGTGCGGACCCAAAAGAAGTTGAATCAACTTGTAACTCGGATATTGCGTAAAACTCTCTAAAAGGGTGAAAGGAACAAATCTCACAAGCTAAAGTCTCCACTAGTGATCTTGAAGGTTCTCGTTAGAATTGTAGTACTCCTCAACTCTAAACCGTAGTGACGTGATAAGTGCGCAAATTTTTGTTGAGTCTAGAAATTCATGGTGCTACATGCCTGGTTACGTATCACATAAGCTATTTAGAAAAATATTCTCTAGCTTGATTCCTAGACTTTTGAAAGATGGATGATTGAAAATTCACATCAATGATTGAGATGAAAGAAACTGCACGAAATTTTAAAAATCAGGTTCAAAAATCAAAAAAATTCAAAAGAGGTACGATTTTGATAAAATTTCCCACCCCCAAATAAAAAGGAACATCGTCCTCGATGTTAAGTAAAATGATTTTTAAAATTGAGAGCATAAGGTAGGAAAGAGGTTACCAGAATCAACCGCTAATGAAGTGGAAAGATGAAGCCAAAATGAAACCTGAATAAGAAATAAAAAAATGTGTACAAGTCTATAAATATGGGAAGCATAGGGTGATGTGAAACACCACCCCCTAAACAGGATGAGACAAGTACAAGAAACAGCGGGCTGCCTTCCGGTAGCATTAAGTTTAATGTCTTTATCCAGACCAATGAAATCTCACCCTAAGGATAGGATCTATGAAAGCACCGGGCGGCAGAAAAATTGGGGTGATGAGAATCACCCCCAAACAAGACTGAAGCGTCAGTCTTGTTGGATGAAGGCTAACATGGTCAATGCACCAGTATGGAAAAGTGCATCACACGGTGCAAATCATTGGTGGACCATGGGCGGGTGGGAAAAAAGGCTAAGGTGAGGGTGGAAAGGTATCGGTCACGGGCCTTGTTGAGCTTAAAGGTGAGGGTAGCTAGGGCCCTATACGCATGGTGCTCAAGTTGGTGAGGGAGGCGGAATGGTGTAGAAAGTGGAATGGGGTGAGGCTCATAGAAATCACACGACCGTTCTATGAATGGGCGATGATAATGGCCACACCCTGACACGCCAGGGAGCTATTGAGAATAATCAACACCACAAGAGAGTGACGGGTATAGAGTAACAAACTCGGTGTAACGGTGGAGAGTAGCACCATCAAAACTCTCATGGGTGGTGGATGATGGTTTCATGTGAGGATCTAAAAATGTATATGGAAACATGAAATGTGTAAAATCAATATCCAAACCAGCTGATGGGACAATGGATGGGGTAAAGGGTGTATCGGGTGGGATAAATAGTGGAGGAAGATGATCCAACTCAATCGTGGGAGACACACACTCATTGGGAGGAGTAAAGGAATACTCACAAGGGAGTGTGATTTCTAAAGATGGAGTGGTCAACCTCTTTATAAGAGTAGCATCGGTGAATGTGGTGGGTGGGTAAGACGAGGCACCAAGATCTAAGATAGAGGAATCACTAGAAATATCAGGGTCAAAGGGAGCCATGATTGGTGGAATAGGATCCAAATCTGGATAGTTAGGAACCATCACGGATTCTATCTCGAGAAAATGGTGAGCACTCGTAACCGGAGCTAACCTAGGATAAATTGGTTCCTCGGGAACACAAGAGGTAGGGTTGATAGGTGTAGACTCAGACATGTTTTTGGATATGACAGGAGTGTGAACCGTAATAATGGGTTCAATAGGATATGGTAGAATTTGATTAGGCTCACTATCGAAAGGTAAGTCAACACAATTGTCGACATGGGATCGGGACCATGTAATGGTCTCAACTTCGAGATTCTCAGGTGGTAGAGTTGGTCACACTCAAAATCCTTGTCATAAGAGGACACATCATTATCACACTCGGGTGCAATAATAGGTGGATGCATGGGAATGTTCGACTCTCTCACACACTCAAATTAATTTAATCGCTGTTCAAGCCGTTGGAGGGCTTCATTTTGAATTTGAGTGGCTTGCTCTTGCTCGAGTATGAACTTTTGCAAGAGGCTTTCGAGAGCGGATGTGGATGATGGTGGTGAAGTGACGGGTGGGGGTGGTGGTTGAGGTGGACACAACTCGCTACTATCATGAGTATACGAAGAATACTCAAATGAAGTGTGTGGAGTGGGGCCAAGTTCATCATACATGAAAGGATCGCTTTCGTGATGGACAAATAGTTGATACACATGGGGTGAGTAGTGAGGGTATTGAACGTGAATGGGTGCACAAGGTTGCCATGATGACTGTTGGAGCGTGTGCGGATCCACAACATCGATTTGGGATTCGAATTGCGTGGAAGGGTGATCAGGCCTCCACGAATACCTCGGATACTCACACAACTCGGGATTGGGTGTATCAAAATAGTAGGCCGAGGTGGGTTTTGGAACAGTGTCATATGGATACACATACTCCATGGTGGGTTCATAAGGAGATGATAAGTATGGACACTCATGGGACAGGTGAACGGCATAATAACAGTGGGTACACAACAAAGGATGAGGCACGTCGACACTTGACACCGAGGGTGATGGAATAGGAGGTGCGTGCATGAACGGGTCAAGAGTATCTATGGTACTAGTGAGAGAGCTGAAACCACGAAAAATCTCATAAAGAGACGGCTCGGGATCACCCTCACACGTGTCGCGTGTCAATGGAAAATGACTAAAGTAGTCCCGTAAAGGACGTTCTTCAATCATGAGGAGAGAAATATTTTTTTTTGAGTTTTTTTTAAATTTTTTCAAAAGGAAAGAAAATATTTTTGGATTTTCTAAAAATAATGGAAGAAAATATTTATGGATTTTGTTTTTTTAAAAAGGAAAGAAAGAAAATATTTTTGGATTTTGAAATAAAAATAAAGAAAGAAAATATTTTTGGATTTTTTTGAAGAAAAAGGGTGGAGAAAAATATGGACTCGGAAATGGACGAACTAACTAAAACCGACTACCGAAAAATGAATTGGACACACACAAGTTAAGGATAATCCTAACTAGCACATATCCAATTTTGTCTTTAAAATTTTAGTGAAAGGGGTAGTCAAATTTTAATTAAGTCCGCGGGCGATAAAAAATCACGAAATTATCTGAGTGACCGCCTTTGCAAGATTTTCTCCTAGTGGGCTACCTAGTTGATCGATTTTAAATTTAGTGATGACTAGGGTAGCACACAATTGGTAAGCGAGTGAGTCGGGTGATGAAATCCCTTCTCGTGATTGACTGGGTGTAGGTCTTAGCAATTTAATTCATCACACCATTCGAAAATAAATGCAAGAATAAAATCACACAAGAGCACACAAAATTGGCTCGCTAACAGGAGAGGCGCGAGAGTTTAAGAGATGTACCTCCCACGGTTTTTAGGCCGTGGGGTGACGAAATTGTTGAGTCGACCGGGGGGAGATCACGCCTATCTCAGTCGTCCCTGGGAGTCCTACCAACCCAAGGTAGAGAGGCTTCTAAATCCTCGCCTTTGGACTACCTTGTCTGGTTTCCCTATCACGCTTGTCTTCGATTTTTATAATTGTTTAAAATAAAAAATAAAATAAAGGTGTCTCTATGCACTGCAATACAAGCAGGGATAAAATAAACCTAATACAAGCCTTCTAATTGAATACAAAAATGGTACTAAAAAAATAAAAAATAAAAAAGTGCGAAAAATGAATAAACTACAAGTTGAAATCCGCTCCACGTGCTTCATGCTCCCAAGAATGGCAACGGCGTCATTTGATAGAAAAAAAATTTGCGTGTATTTTTTTTTTTTTGTCGTTGCTTGAAAAGCTCTTCTAATCAAAATCTCAATTACCTACAAAATATAACATTCTCAAGTGTAGAGGTAAGTAAGGGTATCGAGCCACATCAAGGGGGTAAAGTTAGAGAAAAACTCAAATGTGGTTCAATTTTTATTTTATTTTTGGGTTTTTGCTTTTTCTATTTTTTTTTTAGCTTTTTAAAATATTAAAACAATTAGGTGAGGTGAGATGAAATAACACTAAATTAAAATGAAAGATGAAAACAACTAACTAGAAAGTGACTAAAAGTGAAAAAATAAAGTATAGCACTAAAATAAGAGATAAAGTGAGGTAAATAATTGTGAGAACAATCGAGAAATGGGATTACACCACAAATTTTAGATATTCTAACTAATTAATTGAATTCTCCCAAATTAATATCAAAATTACAAATCAACTCTCGTTGCAAATGTAATTTTAATAGTAACCTTTTAGAAAATTAAGTTTAACACCCCACAACTCTAGAAAATAGATCTACACTCCTTTTAATTAATCACCCGCTAGGATCGATCAATTAAAATTTATGTAAATCGTTGAAAATAAATTTAGAGTTGAAATTCAAGTAATAATACCCCACTTAAGAAACCCCTATCTCTAGTTCGAATATAAAATGAGTATTATGATAAGAATTACGATTTTCTCTCGAAAATCATTTACCCTCTCACGAGGCGTAAATCTAAGGGTGAGGGATCAAAATTAACATTCGAAGGGAATTTTCAAGTAATGAAACTAATTAAACTAAAATAACATCAAATAAGGGTTTCCCCCACCCCTTGAAAGGGGATTTAGCCTACCATGATATTAAACATGATAAATATTGATACCAAATTTAGTCTGCTGACATGGACCACTCACTTACAGACACGTGTATGCCAACGTGGCAATTATGTATACTTCTATCGAGCAACTCAAGATCACCAAGCAACTAAGAAGCCACGGGGAACTCAGGGGCCCCAAGCAGCTCGAGCGTGTCGAGCTACTTAGGCGGTCCGAGCAACTTAAGCGGTCTGAGCTACTTAGGCGGTCCGAGCAACATAGCATTCTAGTCAGGATAATCAAGGAGACGACTGCGTATTAAATGCTCATTTATTATCATACAGATGTACATGTCTACTAGATAACAACACATTGTCCTTTCATTTGTACAGCCTCAAGGCTATAAGTACATTGTAACCTCCTCATTGGATGGGGACCGAAATTTCTTGAGCAAACGATTCCTCGAGAATTCCAACCAAACAGTCAACAATAACAAAAACAGTGGACGTAGGCCATTCTTGCAAGGCTGAACCAATTTAAAAATCTATTGTCTATAATTTCTTTATTCTTTTTATCTGTGATTAAAATAATTAGGTCAAATCTAATTTTTTACATCAACAGATTGGCGCCGTCTGTCGAAAACGACTGTAATTATCGTTTTTCACCAAAACAATTCATCACCGATGGCTGATCATCCTGAATCCAGCAATCGAAATGATGTGATCCCTCCAAATCCTCCATCTACTCCTCCAAATGTTCAAGATATGGCTGGTATAATGGTTAATTTGGCCCAAGGGCAAATGGCCATGCAAGAAATCATGCGTCAACTCATACAAACCGTTCAGGGCAGAGTGTCAGCCCAATCAGAGTAACGAAGCGTTCAGAGAAATACTCGTTTATTCTCTTTGCGAACTAGGCGAACGTTATTCCCAGAGGAATCTCAGTCCAGACGCACCGATTCATATCGTCATGAGAGATCTAATGATCCTTCTTATCAGCCTGGACGGACTTCCTCGGTGCGACCTACAAACACTCAACAAAACATCACTCTATCCCCAGAAAGGATAAGTGCTCTTGAAAGATTGAGTAGAGTCTCTCCTTTTGATCGTTTGGGTCCTAGGAGGAATAGAAGTCCCCCTAGGATTATATCTAGGAACTCTCAACGACCATCTGATTTAAAGGAAGGCCCTGCCCAATCACGACCAGTTGCTCGTCATGAAAGATCCCAAGAGGCAAATTCAACACGATCAGTTGCTCGAACCAATAGGATCGAGGAAGGAAATGATTCATGGAAGGGATCAATTCAAAGGTTGGAGGATAGATTAGAGAGATGGCTAAAATAAAAAATCCTCTATAAAGGACTTTTGTTCGAGGAACACCATTCATACAAGAGATTATGAACTTTCCCACACCGTCAAAATTCAAATCCCTAGTAGTAACACCAAAATACGATGTGAAAACTGATCATGTTCTCCATATAAAACAATACCAGGCAGCTGCTGATATCTATGTTGTTCCAGACGAGATGAGATGCAGGGCATTTTCAGGAATCCTTATCGGATCTGCTCAGATGTGGTACAATAACCTTCCTCGGGCAAAAATTGTGACCTTCTTTCAGCTAGCAGAACTCTTTATTGGAAATTTTTATTTTGGAGCAAAGCCAGTCAAACGAGTAGCACACTTGCTAAGTGTTAGACAAAAGGCTGGTGAGAGCACCAGGGATTATATTACTCGTTTCAATAATGAGAAGCTCGTGGTAATTTACTACGAGGAGAAGACAGCAATTACTGCTCTGATGAGTGGGCTGTTGCCAAATAAATTATACTACACTCTAGCCAAAGATTCGCCTAGACCCATGGCAGAACTAATGGGAAAGGCAGCCAAGATTATGAACGCCGGGGAAGCTATGGCTGCGAAGAAGAATATCGACACCAAAGAGACCAAGGTTGAGGTTGATAAAGCTAAGAAGGAGCAGAAGAATAATGGTGATAACAGGTAGTCAAAAACAAAGCAAGCATTGGAGCAATTGAAGAAATTTGGAAATTATACTCCTTTGAAAGTAGATATAAACCACATTCTGGAAGAGATCAAGAACAACGAAGAGCTAAACTGGCCAGAGAAAATGAAGACAGATCCTGACAAGAGGAATAAGTCTAAATATTGCGAGTTCCATAAAGATTATGGTCACACGAGCAAAAATTGCATAGCTCTTCAGAATGAAATTGATGCACTCATCAGACGAGGAAAGTTGGCCAGATATATTGATCGTCGAAATGGTGGAAAGAGCAACGACCGAGCAAGGCAGAGGTCTAGATCTCCTCATCGAACAAAAAAAGATAAGAAGAGAAGTCATGAAGAACACCCCGATGATGACCAAGATGACCCCGATCTCCCCAAAAGACCAAAACAGCCAGAACGTGAGGTATTTTCTATCCATTTTGGATCATTTGAATGTAATGTCATTATAGGTGGAGATGCAGGAGGCGGAGATATGACTGCTGAGAGAAAAGCTTACCTTAATGAGGCTCAAGCTTGCTCGTACATTCAGCGAATAAATCTGGCTGAAGATGATCACTCGAGAAAGGTGAATAAGGACAAACTAGTCATTGGTTTCTCTAAGAACGACTTGGCAGGTGTACTAAATCTTCATAATGACCCATTAGTGATCAAGATGAGAATGAAGGAATTGGTGATTTCACGAGTACTGGTGGATAATGGTAGCTCGACAGATATCGTGTTCTATCCATGCTTTGATAGTTTGAATTTGAAGTTATCCCAGTTGGAGCCATACCGTAAACCCCTCCTTAGTTTTACTGGCGAAAAGGTTTTTCCACTTGGGACGATCAAGTTGGATATGCTTATTGGTACATGGCCTGCTTATCGAACAGAAAGAGTACGCTTCTTCGTAATGGATAAAAATGTCCAATCAGCTTACAACATCATCATGGTAAGGGTAGGACTAAAAAAATTCGAAGTAGTACTATCTACTGTACATCAATGTTTAAAATTCTTAACCAATTTTGGACTAGGAGTGGTGAAAGGCAACCAGAAAGTAGCTCGGGAATGCTACTATTCGTCTGTCGAGCAGGAGGAGCATGAAGAATCCAGAAAGAAGACTACTACCTACCAAATAGAAGATGCGAAGATTGAAACATTAGACCCTAGAGACGAGTCCCAACTCGTGAAAGGACAGATCATGGAGGCTACTGAGAATGTCATTCTGGGCGACGAGCATCCAGAACGAACAACTCAAATTGGTGCATCCTTGGATGAATCAATAAAAAAAAATTGATACCATTCCTAAGGCGAAGAAAGCAGACTTTTGCATGGAGTCGTGAAGACATGCCAGGAATAGATTCAAATTTCTTGTGTCATGAGCTCAATGTGAACAAGGAAATCAAGCCAGTAAAGCAGCGAAGAAGAGTGTTCAGTCCTGAGAAAAATCAAGCTATACAGGAGGAAGTAGAGAAGCTATAAAAAGCCTCTTTCATTGAGGATGTCAAATATCCTGACTGGCTAGCAAATGTGGTGATGGTAAAGAAGAAAAATAACAAGTGAAGGATATGTGTAGACTTCATCGACCTTAACAGGGCATGCCCAAACGATCATTTACTTTACCCCGAATTGATCAACCGGTGGATGCTACCTCGGGGCACGAACTATTAAGTTTCATGGATGCTTATTCTAGTTATAACCAGATTAAAATGAAGCCTAGAGATAGGGAGAGTACCTCTTTTATTACCCTGAGGGGAACTTATTGTTATAATGTTATGCCTTTTGGACTTAAAAATACAGGTGCTACCTATCAGCGGTTGATGAACAAGGTGTTTGTAGAGCAAATCAGTCATAACATGGAGGTTTATGTTGACGACATGCTGACGAAGAGCAAGAAAGTTGTTGATCATCTAGTTGACTTAGACCAGACCTTTGATCAACTAGAGAAATATCAAATGAAGCTGAATCCCACCAAATGCATATTCGGAGTACGAGAAGGCATGTTTCTCGGATATATTGTTAACCAATGAGGAATTGAGGCGAATCCTGAAAAGATCAAGGCTCTATTGGAGCTGCGATCTCCGACGACGAAGAAGGAAGTGCAAAGTCTCACAGGGCGAGTTGCCGCACTTAATATGTTTGTGTCACGAGCAACTGATAGATGACTCCCATTATTCAAAACACTTCGAAAGAATTTTGAGTGGAACGATGAATGCGAGAAGGCCTTTTAAAAATTAAAGAAATGCCTGGGAGCACCTCCATTATTGTCCAGACTAGTGATGGGAGAAAAATTATACTTGTATCTGGAAGTTTCAGAAAACGCAGTAAGCTCGGTGTTGATAAGAGTGGAGGATGGAGTGCAAAAACCAATCTATTACACTAGCAAGGCCTTCCAAGGAGCAGAAATCAGATATCCAAGACTTGAAAAGCTGGCCCTAGCACTGATTGAAGCAAGCAGAAGGATGAGGCCATATTTCCAGGCTCATACTATAGTTGTGTATACAGATATGCCGTTAAGGCAAGCTCTGCACAAACCAGATAAATCAAGAAGATTGATGTACTGGGTAGTAGAATTGGGTGAATACGATATAATTTATGAGCCTAGGTCGTCGCTCAAAGGGCAAGCAGTGGCAGATTTTATCGCAGAGTTCACTTATCCAGATATCTCCAAAGAGCAGAAGTTGAATACCGACCAGCCTGTGGATGTTATAGGATCATCAAATTTAAATCCCGACCAACTTAAATCGGTTGACGAGCAAGAGAAGATGGTCGACGAAGAGCAAGAAGTGTTAGAAGAGGACATAAAGAAGCAATAAATATTCCACCGAGGAACTCTGTCCGATCAAAAGTTTGATGATGAAGTACCTATATGGAATCTATATGTGGACGACTCATCTTGCAATACAGGCAGTGGAGCAGGGATTATTTTAAACAGCCGAGATGAGATTGATGTGGACTATGCTCTGCACTTTCAATTTAAAACTTCTAATAATGAAGCTGAATATGAAGCTATGATTGTTGGTCTTAGTTTGGCAAAAACCATGAAGGCAGAGCAGGTCATCGTACTCAGTGACTCATAATTGATCGTAAATCAAATGCTGGGGGTATATTCAGCAAAAGGAGAATTAATTATCAAGTATCATGCGAAGTAAATGGAGGTTGTATCAAGTTTTAATGCCGTACAATTGATTAGAATACCGAGATCGGAGAACGCAAGAGCAGATGCACTAGCACGGTTAGCATCAGCCACACGCACCGAGCTAAGAAGAACAATACTAATAGAAATTCTAGATGATCGGAGCATAAACGAGGATCTAATAATGAGTTTTATTACCCTTGATTTGAGACCATCTTGGATGGATCCCATTAGGGCCTACATTGAAGAGGGGGCTCTGCCAACTGATAAACTCGCAGCCAAGAAATTGAAGTTTAAAGCTGCTCGTTATGTATTGACCAATGGCATTTTATATAGACGAGGAATTATAGCAGGGTTACAAAGATGTGTCCACCCCTCCGAGGTGAAAAATTTGATCGAAGAAATCCATGAAGGGTCTTGTGGAGCCCATGTGGCTGGTCGGACGCTTTTGCGAAGAATAACAACACGAGGGTATTATTGGCCGACGATGAGAGCTGATTGTACATCTTACGCAAAGAAGTGTTATAAATGTCAACTCTTCTCTTCTGTCCGAAGAATTCCCCAAACATTATTAACACCCATCACGTCCCCTTGGCCATTTGTTATGTGGGGAATAGACTTGGTCGGGAAACAAATACGACCAACTTCGGTTGATCGGTAAAATAATATCTTTCAACTATGGTTAGTCGAGATCAAATTACCACCAACTCCGGTTGGTCGGGCAATAAATACGACCAACTCCGGTTGATCGGCAAGCAAATTACCACCAACACTGGTTGGTCGAAAAGCAAATTACCACCAACTCCAGTTGGTCGAGAAATAAATACGACCAACTCCGGTTGATCGGCAATATAATCTCTTCCAACTTCGGTTGGTCGGGAAATAAATACGACCAACTCCGGTTGATCGGCAATATAATATCTTCCAACTCCGATTAGTCGGGATCAAATTACCACCAACTCCGATTGGTCGGGAAACAAACACGACCAACTCCGATTGATCGGCAATATAATCTCTTCCAACTCCGGTTGGTCGGGAAGCAAATTACCACCAACTCCGGTTGGTCGGGAAATAAATACGACCAACTCTGGTTGATCGACAATATAATCTCTTCCAACTCCGGTTGGTCGGGATCAAACTACCACCAACTCCAATTGGTCGGGAAACAAATACGACCAACTCCAGTTGATCGGTAAGCAAATTACCACCAACTCCAGTTGGTCGGGAAGCAAATTACCACCAACTCCGGTTGGTCGTGAAACAAATACGACCAACTTCGATTGATCGGCAATATAATCTCTTCCAACTTCGGTTGGTCGGGATCAAATTACCACCAACTCCGGTTGGTCGAGAAACAAATACGACCAACTCCGGTTGATCGGCAAGCAAATTACCACCAACTCCGATTGGTCGAGAAGCAAATTACCACCAACTCCGGTTGGTCGAGAAACAAATACAACCAACTCCGATTGATCGACAATATAATCTCTTCCAACTCCGATTGTTCGGGAGCAAATTACCACCAACTCCGGTTGGTCGAGAAACAAATACGACCAACTCCGGTTGATCGATAATATAATCTCTTCCAACTCCGGTTGGTCGGGATCAAATTACCACCAACTCCGATTGGTCGGGAAACAAATACAACCAACTCCGGTTGATCGACAATATAATGTCTTGCAACTCCGGTTGGTCGGGATCAAATTACCACCAACTCCGGTTAGTCGGGAAACAAACACGACCAACTCCGGTTGATTGGTAATTCAATAACCACCAACTCACGCTGGTCGGCATTCAATTACCACCAACCCCGGTTGGTCGGTAATTTAAAAACCAAACAAGACATTTTTATCTTTTTACAGATATACATACATGTTCATCAGTAAATAAAAGAGATATTCTATAAAATATTTCCAAACCAATGACAATTAAATTGTAAAGAAAACTAAAAATTTCTTCATTAAAACCAGAACAAATTACATATGATATAAATTACAGATCGCATGTGATATCAATTGAATAAATTCTACTCTATGGGTTTCTTCCCCTCTGCCTTTGACACGGGGTCTACCCCAGCTGGAGGATCATCAAGACTATAAGGGGAATTTATGAAATTTAAATCTTGTAGCATTCTGACGTTCATTATAGATGGACGGTCAAGCAGGTGTTCTGGGCGAGATATTTAAAAATTTGAATGAAGACTATAATCATCAAGATACTTGGAAATTAGAACGCCAGGAATGGCCTGGGCTGGAATCCAACTAAAGTTAAGCTTGAAAGGGGGAACTGGTATATCAAGAACTCCAGGAATATAGTAATCCCACAAGAAATGACCTTTATCTAATTTTAAAACACAGAGAGCATTCAACCAGCCCTGTTTATACCCTTCGTTGTTCGACTGTTCTAAACGAGCATCAAGATGACAAAGTGCTTCATTGTAACCAGCCATCCAAAACTCTCTAGGCTGTTTATGGAATTGGTAAGTTAACCTCTCCAATTGCTCGTGAAAATTCTTCACCGAAAGTTCTTTATTTCCCAAGGCAGAGATTTGTGTAGAAATTTGCTCGCTGAGGTTCAGAATCTTCTTGGACATCTCTGCTAAGGCCGAGTTCTTCGCTATCAACTGAAAGGCCTGATTCTCCAAGGCCGCTTGAGTTCTTGCTTCTTCAATAGAAATTCGACCCGCCCTTGCTCGTACGCGAGAAGAAGATCTTGCTCGTTCATAAGTAGAAGTGGAGGGTCCAACTTTTTTCAAAGTTTCCAACTCATCTCGCAAGTTGGCGTTTTCTACCTCCAAAAAAGAAAAACCTTCATCATTGACAGGGACCAAGGCTCCCGAGGAAGATGCAACAAACTTAAGTTATTTTACTTCCTCTTGTAAGGCAATGTTCTCTTACTCCATCAACTTGGCGATATGCCTATTATCTTCAACTTCAAGCTTTAAAATGCTCTCTTTCTTCTCGTAAGCAGAAATGAATTTATCATATCCTTTTTCAGCACTTAATTATTGATATTTCTTCTCGTACCCTTGGTGCAAAAGTGTAGAGGACTCTTTGTACTACTGTTGGAGTTCCTCTATAGTTTCTTGGAAATCCTCAATCATCTCATAATATGCCACATTATTGGCAACAACTCGGTCAAGCAGGCACTTCAGATATCGATAAGCTTCGACTGCTCGTTCAGAATTATCTGGACCAAGGATGTCAATGATTTGAGCCTCGCTTAGGTCTGCATAACTAGCTTTACAATAGTTATTGCATTTCTTCATCAACTCTGTGTCATGAGCTGATAAGAGTTCCATCCCAGCCAAAAACTAGCAAAGAGAAATAAAAATAATCAATGATGATACAAGCAGAGCAAGGACAAGAGAAAAATCAAGTCGAACAACCAAAGTTCAAATTTTATTTCATCACAAAAAGAAGTACATAATCCAAAATTACATTCAATAAAAATCCAAAAGAAAGATCCGAACAACTCTACACCTTCTCCTTACTTCCTAAGACTTCCTCGGAAGGCTTAGACGAAGAGGTTGGTTGCTCGGAAGGCAATGAAAGCTGCTCGGCAGAAGTGTTTGCTGGTTGGGGCTGCTCGGAGCAAGGTTCAACAGCAGGGACCTGGACCCCAATTATCATGGAAGATTCTTCTGAGGCAGCTTCATCCTCTTCTTCTTCTTCTTCAGGAGAGAGAGGAGGGCAATGAGTGTGTCACTGGAACAGTTCAGAAATCTCAGTGATTTTTAGCTCCTGCATAGCTGCAACCCATCCATCCCTAAAATATTTAAGGCTGGCAAACTCCATTTGAGAGGACATGGCAGCCAGGCCTTTGTTCCAGCCTTTGTCCCAACTTGCGCTGAAGGACTTTTTAATAGCATTTCTTCTTTTTTACTTCTCCGAGGAAGTCCTCTCAATAAGAAGTTCCTCGACAGCCTTCAATTTTCCTTCCACCTCCTGTTTCTGACGATCAACATCATGAAGTCTACCAACTTCCTCTTCAGTAGTTTTGAGCTTATTCTCAAGCTCTTCAGCATTCTTGAGCTTCTCCTCAAGCTCTTTATTATTCTTCTCAAACTCTTTTAATTTGTTCTCCAATTCCTTGGAGGCTTCCACGGCTCGATCTCTCTCTTGCTCAACGGACTTAACCTGCTTCTCCCAAGCAACTTTATTTTCCTCATACTTCTGATGAGAGTCTTTCAAAGACTGGGTTAATCCAGTAAAAGCCTTTTCCACTCCATCCGAGGAACTGGAGGCCCTGATGGCTTCATCCCTTTTTACAATGCTATTGAAATACGTTACCAACTGAAAAAAGAAATAATATGTTGAGCAGCTAGAGCAGTAACTCTCTCACGAGTGAGAAAACTTTTAATGTCAGGGACCTCTGGGATAGTCCAAGATTTTACTTAGCCCACAGCGGAGCTCGGGGGAATAAAAGTTGAAACACCACCTTCAACAGTTGATGATTGAGAGACTGGTTCAGCAAGTCTCTCAGAAAGATTTTTCTTTAACCTCCGTGGAGGAACAGGAACATTCTCAACTAAGGACGTTGTCTTAGTTGGTGATATGACAATAACCTCACTAGGAGGAGTAATAGCAACAATCTTGCTCGGAGCCAGAGGGGGCTTCTCAATAACTTTCTTGATAGCAGCAGGAGGAGGTGCATCAATAATTTTAGTTCCTTCTTCTAGGACATTTTGTTTATTTTTCTTTGCCTCCACATTGGCAGAGTCTGATTTGTCAAAGAAGGCAAGAGCTCTTCTTCTCTTCATTAGATTACTGATGGGAATATTCGATTTAAAGGAGGAACCTTCCACACCAGTTTTAGAAGCTGGTACTTGGCCAATGTCAACCACCACTGGACGAGCAGTAAAAGATGAAGTATAGCTCTTGTACTGCAATAAATAATAAGCAGATCTAATGTGTTCCTCGGCCACATTTTGGTGCAAACTTTAGATAAGTTTCAAATGCTTTAAATTAACATCAATTTCTTTGGGAGATTTTCTTTTGCTGTCAGCTGCAAATAATCAAAAATTAAATGTCAGTGATACATTTTATCAAACACAAAGAAAGCAAGATTTCAAAAAATAAAAACAACCTATCTGATTGCCATAAGGAGGGCATCTAGGACCTTGATATACATCATCTCCATTTAATGGAGGGTGTTGCAAATTTTTCATTACCATTCCATGTTCAAAATAATCCTTGTTGGCATCAGGAAGATTGACAACTAACGCCCTATTCAAAAACCTAGTTTTTAAATAAAAATTACTAACGTTGAGAACCCATCTGTAGCAATACATAATCTCTGGAATCCCTAAACGGGTTCCTTGAAGTTGGTTCAACCTATGAACTCCATTAACTATTCTCCAGGTATTTGACGCTATTTTTTCAGGAACAACGTCAAAATATTGACAGAACTCCAAACATAAAGGATTTGGAGGAAAAGAAAAGCCACATTCGACCACAAAGAGACTTGGGAACCAGTGTCCCTCAGCCAAAGAAAAATAGTCAGAAGGTTCAGAAATTTCTTCCAATATGACCCATGAAGGAATTGAAAATTCAGAACGAAATTTGTCAAAAGATTCAACAGGGTAAACCATAATGAACAAAATAAGTAAAAGAGAAGGAAGAAGATCTTACATGAGAAGAGTGAACCAGTTGACAACGAATAATGGAAGAAACGAACGCACAAGATAGAGAAGAAATAAAAAGTTCGAAGACACAGATTTGAAAAGTGAAAGACGATAGGATTTCTGCCGCGTTTAAATACTTTACCTCGGGAATAGAGAAAAGCAATGATTACCAAGGCGGACGTTTACGTATTCAGCAGCTAAAAAGAAGAAAAGGGGCACAAAAATCGAAGCAGTTATGGAAATTTAAAATACTTTAAAAGCCTGATACTATGGACTCAAAAAAGGAGTTATATACAACGAAAGTTTGCCTAAAATCCATACAAACCAAAAATCTAAGCAGCAGAATGTTCCTTACTTTTCTTCATCATCAAACTACAAAACATTAAGGGCTTCTGTTGATACCAAATTTAGTCTGCTGACATGGACCACTCACTTACAGTCATGTGTATGCCAGCGTGGCAATTATGTATACTTCTATCGAGCAAATCAAGATCACCGAGCAACTAAGAAGCCACGAGGAACTCAAGGGCCCCGAGCAGCTCGAGCGTGTACTTAGGCGGTCCGAGCAGCTTAAGCGGTCCGAGCTACTTAGGCGATCCGAGCAACATAGCATTCTAATCAGGATAATCAAGGAGACGACTGCGCATTAAATGCTCATTTATTATCATACAGATGTACATGTCTACTAGATAACAACGCATTGTCCTTTCATTTGTACAGCCTCAAGGCTATAAATACATTGTAACCTCCTCATTGGATGGGGACCGGAATTTCTTGAGCAAACGATTCCTCGAGAATTCCAAACAAACAGTCAGCAATAACAAAAACAGTGGACATAGGCCATTCTAGCAAGGCTGAACCACTTTAAAAATCTATTGTCTATTATTTCTTTATTCTTTTTATCCGTGATTAAAATAATTAGGTCAAATCTAATTTTTTACATCAACAATAAATAAATAATCAAGGCTACTAAAAATAAAATAGAAGGGAATAGAATAAGAAAACCAAATCTCTTTGAGAAAGTTGAACTCTAATCTTCCAATTTGAAGCCTACAATCCCTCTAATTGAGCATCCAAGTGATTTGAAATTAAATATCCACTCAATTAACTCTCTTACAAAATTTAACCTCACAAATATCTAACAAAAATAAAAATAAAACTATTTACAAATATTTCTACCTAATCTATTCTAACCCAACTCTCTACTTTTCTCTATAATTTCTCTCTCTATTTGATGATGATCCTTCCTCTCCTTCTCAAATGGGGTCTTGAGTCTTCTTTTATAGCAGATGCATGGCACACATGGGCTAAGGGGTATTTTTGGGAAGGTTAGGGTGAACATATGGGAGAGGTGTGAGCACATGTGCATGGGGTGTGAGGTGTGAGGATAAAATCAGATTTGGTTTGAGGGGTATTATGCGAAGTTGGGTTAAATTAGGTAGTTGGGGGCATTTGGGTAAAATGGTTTAAAAAACATGTGATTTAACACATGTGGGCAATATGTTTGGCTTTCGTTTTGGAATTTTGTCTTTGGAACTTTAGCAGGTGAAGACGTGGCATTTGTGGAAATGGGTTTTGGGAGTTGGGTTCGGATGAGAGGTTGGGTTTCGATTTATGGGTTGTCGGACATGAGGTAGTGGGTAGGAGATGGGGTCTCGGGTTGGTGGCCGAAGCAGGGGATTCGGGTATGGAGCGTAGGCCACCGCCGGTATAGTGGGACGGAGCAGATCAGGCAGACCGAAGATAGGGAGCTATCGCGGCAACAGCGGATTGGCTGGCCGGCGACGGTAGAGAGAGGAGGTCTCGGGCGTGGGTGCTCGCCGGCGCGAGAACGGGTTAGAAGGAGGTCCGAGTTTGGGGTGATGGGTCAGCGGGTTTCTGGGCAAAGGTGGTAGGAGGGATCCGCCAGCGAATCGGGTTTAAGGTTCAGGATGTCAGATTGCGACTTGGGTTTGCTGGGATTCGGGTTCAAGCAGGTGGGTTGAGGTTTTAAGTTTAGGGTATGTAGGTTTGTTAATGGATGTATGAGAGAGAGAGCGGGGGAAGATGATGATGATGATGATGATGATGAATAATGTTTAGGGGTTATTGTGTGTGGTGAGGGTGTAGGAAAGTGAGGTGTGGGTGAGGGGTTAGTTGTTTTGTTTGGGTGTAGGTTAGTGTATGATAGGTGGGTGTGAGTAAGTTTAGGATAAGTGTGTGTGTGTGTTTAATTTGTGACCCTTAGAAGAATAAAAATTAAACTAAAATTAAGTAATAAAATCTAAAAATAAAACAAATTAAAAACAATAAAAATAAAAATATTAAAACTAAAAAAATAAAATCCTAAGCTTAAATAAAAATTAAAATAAAACTAAAGAAATAAAAACTTAAAATCTAAATGAAAACTAAAGTACTAAAAAAATATAAAAAATTAATAATAAACTCCTAAAAACTAATCCTAATAAAACTAAAAACTAATAAAATAAAAAAATAAAAATAAAAATTATAAAAATAAAATTGAAAAATAGAAAATAAAAACTAGAAATAAAAAATAAATCCTAAAAATAAAAATGACTCAAACTAAAAATCTAAAAAAATACTAAAAAGGGACAAACAAAACACACAGGGTTTGGGGTAGGTTTAGGTTAGGTTTAGGCTCGGGTAAGGTTACGGGGGAGGGAATTTAGCTCCATTCAACGCGCATTTGCCTCGATATAAAGCTTTTGACATCGCAAACGGACGTTTGACCTACAAGATAAACATTTAAGCACATAAGACCCATATTGTCAAGAATTAGCAACTAAAGTACGTCTATTCGGGGTATAAAATGTACAGTTTTGTGTGCTTATCAGTCATCAGGGGCAATAGGAAATTGGTTGTATCCTGAATAGCCATCAGGGAAGCAGTAATATGCATGGCCAGCTAAACGTTCAAGCTTTTGGTCAATATAGGGAAGAGGAAAATAGTCCTTGCATATGGGTGGGCACAAGCTCATTATCACTATTTTGCACAACGGTGATACCAAACTTTTTGGGTACGACATGAATGGGACTGACCCGCTGACTATCTGATATAAGGTAGATAATACCGGCATCAAGCAATTTTAAAATCTCTGCATGCATGACTTCTTTTATAGTAGGGTTGAGTCGACGTTTGGGTTCACGAGAAGTCTTGGTGTTCTCCTCCAAATAAATGTGATGACTACAAACATTGGTGTTCACACCGTGAATGTCTGAAATAGTCCATTCTATAGCAGTGCTATGCTGAGTAAGGGTGTGGACTTATTTCTCTTCGTGATCAGGGGTCAAGTCGGAAGTAATGATGACAAGGTGATAGTTGTTGGGGCCTAAGAAAGTATATTTCAACTCGAGAGGTAAGGGCTTAAGATCCAAACTAGTAGGTGGTGCAGGAGTGACATCGGACTCAGACGCAAAAACAGAGTTCGAAGAGTTCTCGATGCATATAGTGGAGGAATCTGATATGGCAGGGAGTTCAAAAGGTGGAACAGGGTGAACCACAGAGTGAAGAGTATCAACATAGAGGAACTCGAATGGAGGATCACAGTAGGAAGTGTCCAGCAGTGGAGTGGAATCTAACATGGCATTGAGTTTAGAGATAGAGGAATCAATGTCAAAGTTGGATTCAAAATGAGCCAAACATTATTGGAGAGGATCGGTAGGGTAAGTTTGGTCCAACATTTCGTTAACTAAGGATTCAATTACACACACCTCATTAATAGAATCGACATCAGTCAGTTATTGCATAAGGTAAAAGATATTAACTTCTACAGTCATGTTGATAAAAGAAAGATTCATGGACCCGTCACGACAATTAATGATGGCATTGGTAGTGGCCAAAAAGGGGCGACCCATTATGATAGGAGTATTGGTTGGATCGGGCACAGGAGTGTCTAAGATGATAAAATCCAAAGGATAGTAAAAGTTTGAAACTTTCACCAAAATGTCTTCAATAATTCCTTTAGGTACTTTCACGGAACGATCGGCAAGTTGAAGAGTAACTCGTGTAGGTTTCATGTTTTATAAACCTAACTCAAGGTAGAGGGAGTAAGGTAACAAATTAACATTAGCCCCAAGATCAAATAAAGCATTAGTAGTGAACTTATCACCTAACATGCAAGAGACAATTGGACGACCAAGGTCTTTATACTTCACAACACCATTATTATGGAGAAGGTACATAGCTTGCTCACTGAGGAAAGCATTACGAGGAACATTGGTGCTACGCTTAACAATGCACAAGTTCTTCAAAAATTTAGCATACGAAGGGACTTATTGAATCGCGGTGAGGAAGGGAATGTTAATGTCAACATTCTGAAAGAATTTTTTGATCTCATCAAATTGCTTGGCTTTCTTAGTGGGAGTCAACCGATGAGGGAAGGATGCTTTAGGCATATAAATAGAGGTGGGCTCAGGAGCATTGGACTTAGTATGAGATGGGGATTTAAATGGTGGGGTAACCGTAAGGATAGCCTCTAAAGATGGGATGGCCAGGTGTGGGACATCACTGGGAGCATGAGCACCATTATCAACTTATTTTCCCGAGCGAAGAGTAGACACCGCTTTCATATTTGCTTGGTAATTGGGTGGATTAGAAGTGGAACTAGCCTCTTAGGCCGAGTCTTTGACCTTCCCCTTAGTGTTAGCAATGAGTTTACTGGGAAACTGACCTTTCTCTCGCTCAGACTCGAATTGGTTGAAGCCATGCTCAAGCCGTTGAAGGGCTTGACTCTGACTGGTCATAAACTAAGTGAGGAGATTCTCGAGAGAAGAGGTGGAAGAATTGGGCGGAGGGGTATAAGATGGTTGGGGAACTAACTCACTCTGAGAATTAAGCGATTGTGAATACTCAAAAGAAGGAGGGGGAACAGGAACAAGCTGATTATTATTGTGTGAATGTCCGCCATGGGGGACAAAGGAAGATGGAAAGTACGATTGATGGTAAGAAGCAGACTGATGCGGGACAGGAGGGCGAGGTTGCCTTTGTGGGTTGTGTGGAAACCCAGGGGGACCACCAACATGTTGTTGTGGTTGGGAAGGAGCGGAGTTGTGGTCGTACTTATAAGAGAAATATGGGTGATTCCTATTATTAGGATTGTAAGTAAACGACGGGGGAACGAGCTTCCTAGTGGTATCAAAGGCACATGCTTGGGCCATGGTGGGTTCGGGATCATCTTGCAGGAGGGGGAACAAATGAGCTAAATGATCTTGACTTAAGCAGACACTGCAAGATGAAGGACTAGAATCGTTGACAGTCATTGCATGTTTAGAAAATGTAACATTTTTTTGCATTATACAACTGAGAGCGTCAACGATTTTAGTCAATGAGTGTAAGATATGTAGCAAAGTTTTAAAATCAGGATCATTTTTTACCTCAGAAGTGTTCCCTACACGTGGAGGGTTGGATCTCGAAAACGCATTGTTACCCTCCCAATCTTAGGAGTCATCGCCTAATTCAAAGAGAAAATTATAGGTGGCAGTGGGAGTTAAATGCATGAACTTCCCTTTATGCATGGATTCAATCATGGTGCGAGAATAAGGGATAAGACCATTGTAAAAACTATGGACTAAGCGACTTTTCTCTAGATCATGATGTGGGCAACTATTAATATAGTCTTGAAAATGGACCCATGCTTCAAAAAACTGTCCAGTAGGCTTTTGTCGATAATCCTGAATTGCTTGGCGCATTTCATTTATTTTGCTCATGAGATAGAACTTAGACCTGAACTTGTTAACAAGTTGTTCCCAAGTTTGGATAGAATCCGGGGGCAAGGAATGGAGCCACATGGATGCATTATCGTGGAAATAAAAGGGAAACAACCGAAGACGAACATTCTCTTCATCTAAGTTTTGATTTTTAAAAGTAGCGCACACAGTGAGAAATTTCCTCAAGTGAGTGTAAGGAGACTCGCGTTCAAGGCCATGAAAACTGGGCAACATAGAAATAGTCGCGGGGCAAATTTCAAATTGCACGGTCAGAGTGGGTGGAAAAACGATACATGAAGGCAGAGTGGTCGTAATCGGGGCAAAGTAGTCCCTTAAAGCGTGTTCATCGGCCATGATGGGTGGGGTAACAGAACCAGGGGAAGTGGGAGAACTAGGCATCTCCGATGAAGAAGAACACGAATCGGGGATATAAGGAGGAAAATCGATGAGAAGATCACGATCACCTAAGGGGGAATTTAGAGATGGAGCACTAGGAGACCGTGTTAATCGATGACCAATTCGGTGCCAATTGGGCATAAAAACAACGAAAAATATTTTTTTATGGTTTTTGTGAAAGGAAAAATGAAAAATATTTTTGGATTTTTTGGAAATCGAGGAAGGAAAAATAGTTATGGTGTTTGGAGAGAAGAATGAGGCAAAATGAAAAATATTTTTGTATTTTTTATTTTCGAAAAAATAATTTAGAAAAGCGAGAAAAAGGAGCAATGGACTTACGTGGGAAAAATTGACAGATGGAGTGAAAATTCGACTACCTAAAAGAACAATTTAGACACGTACACAAATGGAACAATTCCGGACGAGCACATAGCCAAATTATTATCTACAAGTTAAGTGAGTGGGTAGTCAATTTTAATTAGTTCGTGGGCGAGAAAAACATGCAATCTTAGGCCTCGCCGGTAAAAATGTGCTCCTACTTTCTTTCTGAGAGACAAGAAGCTTACTAGTTAAGGCCCACCATACTAGATAATACAACAAACAACTATCCGGTACCATGTTGGGAAAAGCACAAACCCGTTTTACTGGGCGGCCTCAATTAAAACCCAGTTTCCCTAGACAAAAGTCTTAAGATAGTTGAATGAAGATTTGCAGGGATGGAAAGGACTCACTAGAGTATCCTACAAAGGTCTCGTTCCAAAAGGACCATTCATACTTGGCTTGCTAGTTGATTGATTTTAATTTCAGTGAGAGCACGGGTAACAGCAAATGGAGATGTGATATAGTGGATGATAAAATTCCAACTCGTTGCCATGACCGAGTATACGTCTTCGGTAAATTTATTCATCAAACCATCCAATTTAAATATGATACAGAAATAAAAAGCATATAGGAGCAAGTAGCACACAAAAATTGACTCGCGTACAGGAGATTCGCGAGTGATAAAGAGTTTACCACCCACGGTTTTTACATGCGTGGGGTGAAGACCGAGTTGAGTAGACCAGCGGGAAGTACGCCCTACTTCAGTCATCTCCGGGAGTCCTACCAACTCAAAATGGAGAGGTTTCTAAATCCTCGCCTTTGGACGCCCTCTCTCTACCTTGTCCGGTTGCCCTTTTTGCTTTTTTTTTCGGAATAGTTATTACAAAAATAAATCGGTGTCAAAATGCACCCAAATTAATTACAATGCCTCAATAATCCTAAACAACCAGTTTAAGGAGGGAGAGGAAGGAACAACTACACTAAAAATAAAAAATAAAAAATAAAAATGAAAATTACAAATCGTCACGGGCTTCAATCTTCAAGAAATCGACAACGACGCCATTTGATAACTCTTTATTTGTGTTCCTTCGGATATGGATTTGGAATGTCGCTGCGGTCAAACTTCGAATATCAAAATTCCTGGAATCACTTACAAAACTTGTTATAAATTCAGTATCGTGGCGAATTCGGGTATCAATCCAATTTCAAAAGTTGAAACGGTTATCGTGAAAACTTGCAATTTCAATTTTTATTAAAAATATTTTTGAGTTTTTAAATTTTTTAAATGTTTTTTTATATTTAAAAACAATTTTCAACGGTGGAAACGAAAATTTATGCAACTAAAGTAACTACAAAAAATTTAAAAAATAATATAGTTTAGAATTTATGAGAATAAACAAGAGGTGGGATTACACCGTAGTCAATTTAATTTAATGCCCTAATTATTCAATTGAATAGTTCGAAATAATATTGAATTTAAAACTTAACTCTCGTTATAATCCTAAATTCAATTTTATCTTTTTCAGCAATTAAATCGGGAATAGTCGCAACATAAAAAATTTAAGATTCACACTCATTTCAACAAAATATCTACTAAGATTAATTTATTAAAATTTGTACGAATCTTTGAATTGCATACACAGAATTAATATTTAAATTTAAGAATAATACTTATCTCTAAGTGAAATCCAAAAATTAAATATTAATTTCCAACATTAATTTATTAACTCTCGTTATATAAATTAATGTGTGATTTTTCCCAATTTAATTAGCCTAGAACACATCAACGAATAATTATTCAAATAAAACAAATTAACCTACGCGTTTCATTCCACCCCTTGAATGGGGTGTTTAGCCAGACATTATCAAAGATTTAGCACAAACACAATTAAAGAACAAGAAATTAAAGAATAAGAGTAAGAAATACAATACGCAATAATTTCTTGTGTCAACTGTGCATGAACACGCGCCCCAAACTTGTCATAAAAATTCGACTAGATTACAAAACTAACAACAAAAACTAAACCTACAAATTTTTCTAAACCTAAAACTATATTTTTTTATGACTATTTTTCTACCATCTTTTTTCCTTTTTTTCTATCTCTCACGTTCTCTCTCTGTTTGTTTCTTTTTTTTTTCGATCTGAGAGTCTGTGCGTCCCCTCTTAAATGAGATGATACCTTTTATTTTTATTTTTATAATCATACCCACGATGTTTGTTTGTTTGGAGATTTTGTTGGGATTTCTTTTGGTTTGGTCAAAGAATATTTGGGTTTCTCTTTAGAAGCATGGCAGGTGGCTCGATATTGGTGTCCGAGTTTGGTGTTTCGGGACATGAAAGAATAGTTCGGGATTGTAGGATTCGGATTGGGCAGGACGGCGCCGGGTTAAGGCCGGTGTTAGCCTCTAGTTTGGTTCAATTAGGGAGGTCACCGGTTTCACCGAGTCTGGTCAGAGGTTTTGCCGGCGTGGCTTGGGTCGAGCTGGGGTCGAAAACGGGTTAGGTGCTGGGTATGGAGGAGAGAGGGAGAGGTATAAGGATGGAGGTTTTGGATATGGAGGTGAGAGGAGAGAGAAGGTGAGTATGGTGTTGGAAGATGGTGAATAGTGTAAGAATAAAAATAAAAATACACTAATAAAAATATGCAAATAAATTCTAAAAATCCTTAATAAATCTAAAATAAATCCTAAAAATAAAACGACACAAAATAAAAATCTAGAAAAATAATAGAGGTACAAACTCAACACACACGGGGCTCGGGGAATGGACTGGGCTCGGTCTGGGCTAGGTTAAGGTTATGAGACTGGTTCGGGGCATCGAAACACATCTCGGCACGCTCAAATAGGACTCTAGACTTCGCAGTCCCTTTGATTTCTTTAATGCATGATTTTAACCGCTACTTTGTCGTAATTACTCCGAATTAGCAATATTTAATACTACTGCTGATTAACCTGAAAAATAATAAAATATGATATAAGGCCATTTTTAATTAAAACGAGCTACTATAATGCTTCTATTCGGGGTATAAATTATACACTTTTGGATGCTTATCACATGATTATCAAGATATATCTCATTCATTATGCTTATGCTATATATATCGTAAAATTGTTTATCTTTTCATCAGATTATCTATTCGAGACAAAAAGGGGGAGAGATATATGTGATGTAGGGGGAGAATTTTGTTGAGCGCTGTGTTTGTTTGTTGCACACATTTTATCTACATTGGTATCTTATTTATGTGCATATATGATATTTGGATTTAAAAGTTTATTTTTATTTCAAATTGGTATCAAAATATTTTGCTCACATATTTCACTATCATTGATATCATTTGTCCCTCCATACTGCCCTGGGTGTTTGTCTGTTTTATGTGTGTAGGTATGCTTGAAGAGATTCGAGATTTCAAGCCTACGTCACATTCAAACATTCAGAGATAGTTCATGCTTGTCGGACCATCTTTTTCTAGTCTTGTGCTGTAATGTTTTAATTTTGGGTTTATAGGATGGGATTTAGGTGTCATACGCCTTGACGGCCCGACTTAGGCATTTAACTGATTTGTCCCGGAATAGTCAAAGGGGGAGATTTGTAAGGACAAAATTTCCAATTGAGTCCATTGTATAGTTTTGAATTATTCCCGGAACAAAATACATTTGACTCATAGGTCATATTTTTATTGTTACGATCCCACACAGACTATGACGTGTTGAAGTTTATTGAAGACGTTGTAGCAAAGCTTAAAGGAATTATTTATCCCGAAGGTTAATTGGTGCAAGTTTATTCGTCTTCAAGTTCAGTTGCATTACAAGATCACTTAGGTATGAATGCATAATTTTAATGGGACTCGAAATTTACCTTATATAAGGACAAGGATGTTATTTTGTTAAATAAATGGTTTTAAAATGTTTTATTAGTGTTTGAAATGTTTTACACTTTGTTTTAAATCTGATTAGGATGGATTAGAGCAGAGTTTTAATGAGACTCCAATTCCCGCGTCGCTCAAACAACAGCAAATGACATCGCAGTCGTTCGAGCGAGATCACCATGTCGTTCGAACAACATGGGCATTTCGTTCAAGCAACAACTTCAGTCGTTCGAGCGAGCCACCGCCGTAGGAAAAATATATATAGGCGTGTTTCCTTCAAATTGCGTAAGTGTGCAATCTGGAAAACTGTTTACGAACCAGTACGTTTCTGCACACAAGTTTTCTAAGGCATTCTAAAGTAAATGCATCCTTAGAGTTTTAAAGATCAGAGTTATCATTAATATATGTTGTAGTGATCTTTGTGGCACCAAGAAGATTTGTTCTACTTGAATATTACTGGTTTTGCGGTGAAGATTCGGTGAAGTCCGATTTTAACATCGTAGATGTCACAAGCCATATCGGTGGACACCGAGAAATACGTGGATGCGTGTGTTGTGGATAGGTATCGTGGAAGTAGGATTTTATGAATAGGCACTATAAGAGGAGTGGTTGAAGATCAGAAAAGCGTCAAGTCTCGTGGGGGATCGAGTCGTTGAGTAAGACTGGTGTTTGTTTGTTGTAATTTCATATTCATAGTGATTGTCTAGCTTGGGCCGTCTGAGGGTTTTTCGTTGCGGATTCCTCGTACATTTGGCGTTGTGAGTATTCTTTAATTTATTTTACTTGCTTTAATCACTAGATGTATATTTAGGATTAATCAAGATAAAATTTAGTTAAGTTAAAATTGGTTCACAACTTGGTGCGAATTCAAAATTGGAAAAAGGTCTTTCGTGAAAAGAGAATTTATTTTGTCATCCTTAGAACACTTTCCGCTTAAGAAAGAAAAAGGAACCATTAGCTACATTCTCCCATCCTTAGGAGATTTCATCCTCGCAATTATAATAGCTAAGCTAAGTAAAGAGTTTCGGGTTCTTATCATTCATATCCAACTTGCACTCCCAAGTCGCACCCTCGACACCTTGAAACTCCCAAAGAACCTTCACTAGAGGAATGGCCTTGTTGCGTAAAACTTTGTCCTCTCGATCTAAGATGGACATAGATCACGTCGAAAATATGAGATATTCCTCCAACTTAATGCAGTACTAGTTGATGGCGTGCCGAGGGTCATGAAGATACGTATTCATCATAAAAATGTGAAACACACTATGAACTTGGGATAACTGTAGAGGTAGCTCCAAGAGATACAATACATCCCCAATCCATTACAGGATATCAATGGGTCGACATATCAAGGGGAAAGTCTCCCCCTTTGACCAAACCGCTAACTGTCGGTCCAAGCTATAACCTTCAGCAGCACATAGTCGCCTACCTCAAACTCCAGAGGTATTCGTCGATTATTAGCGTAATTCTTTTGTCGTCTCTGAGCCATCATGAGTTTTTGTTGAATTACCTAAACTTTATCAGTTATCTTTATGATTAAATCTGAATTGGTGAGATGCATTTCACCCACCCCTGCCCAAACCTCCCGTAAAGAGCTTCACAGGGAGCCATTTCAATGCTTGTTTAATAACTGTTGTTATAGGAAAACTCTGCCATATGTAAATTCTCTGCCTAACTACCCTGATAATCAAATGCGCAAGCTCTTAACATGTATTCCAAGATCTGGATAGTTTTTTATGATTGTCCGTCTATCTCGGGGTGATACGTCGTACTCATGCTCAACTCGGGGCCCAATTCTTACTGAAACTTCTTCCAAAATCGAGAAATAAATTATGAATCCCTATCTGAGACAATCGAGAGCAAAATACCATGAATTTGGACTATCTTTCGGACATATAACTTCTTCAGCTTAGCCACGCTGTCAGTGACCTTAATTGGTAAGAAGTGTGTAAATTTTATGAGTCGATCCACTATAACTTATATTACATCGTGACCACATTCAGATCGTGGTAAGGCTATGATAAAGTCTATCGTGATATGCTCCCCACTTCCACTCAGCTACTGGTAGTGGTTACAACAACCTTGTTAACCTTATATGCTTAGCCTTCACCTGCTGGTAAGTGTAGCACTTGGCTACATACATCACCATATCCCCTCTTCATACCAGACCATAGAAATCTATGTGTAGATCCTTATACATCTTCTTAGTACTGGGATGTATGATGAAGCGCGAGTGATGGGCCTCTATCATCACCCCGTCCTAAAGTTCATCAATCATCAAGAAAATTAACCTACCCTTGTTCTGTATGCCACCATCCTTTTCCACGGTAAGAGTGTCGAACACTTCACCGCTCTGAATACGGTAACGGTAATGTGCAAACTCAGGATCGCATGGCTGGGTGTCTAGAACTTTCTACTGAATGAGTGTCTAGCCACTACACCCCAAATGTATGCCCTATCATAACCCCGTTGGGCGTGCATGTCAAACTTCTACAGTTCATCGAGCATCTTTGTTCGGTGACACTTCATTGCTGCCAGAGTTAGGCTAGACGTTCGATTAAGAGCATCGTCCACCACAATAGCCTTGTCAGGGTAATACTCCAAGGAAAAATCATTGTCATTCATCAATTCCATTCATATTCTCTGACGAAAATTGAGGTCACACAACATGAAAATACACCAGAGGCTCTTATGATCAGAAAACACCTCAAAACGTTCCCCATATAGGTAGTACCTCTAACTCTTAAGTGCGAACACCACAGTGGATAACTCCAAGTCATGAGTGGGGTAGTTCCTCTCATACACCTTTAATTGACGGTACACATAAGCGACCACCTAACCATTCTGCATTAATACAGTGCCGAGTCCTGACCCGAAAGCATCATAACACACGGTGTAACCCTTTTCATACTTTGAGAGCATAAGAATGGGGGCTAAAGTTAACCTAATCTTCAACCCTTGAAAGGATAACTCACAATCCTTGGACCACTCAAAGTTCATGTCTTTCTTAGTCAACATGGTGAGGGGAAACATAACCCTCGAGAATTCTTGCACAAATATACGGTAGTAACCAGACAAACCCAAAAAATTGCACACCTTCACGACTGTCTTTGACCTATCTCAACTTAAAATGACCTCGGCCTTATAAGGGTCAATGAAAATGCCCTCACCGGATACCCCGTGGCCAAGGAACTTGACCTCTCACATACAAAATTCATATTTTATGAATTTAGTATACAACTTGTCCTTCCAGAGCACTCATAACATTATGCGAAGGTGCTCCTCATGGTTCACATTAGATGCCAATCAGACTAATAAATCATCCACGAAACCACTACGAATCGATTTAAGTAGGGATGATAAATGTGGTTCATTAAATCTATGAATGTTATCGGGGCATTAGTCAAACCGAAGGGCATACTAGAAACTCATAGTTCCCACACCGAGTCCAAAAATTCTATTTTAGGAATGTCTTCCTCTCTAACAACCAATTGGTGGTACCCGGACTGAAGGTCAATCTCTAAAAATCTACCTGCCCTATGCAACTGGTAAAATAAATCATCGATAGTAGTCATGTGGTATTTATTTTTCAATGTTACCTTGTTTAACTGCCTATAATCGATGCAAAACTATAGGGAGTTGTCCTTCTTCTCTATAAAGAGGACTGGGGTTCCCCAAAGGGACATATTAGGGCGAATGAAGCCCCTTGCTGGTTAACTCCTCTAATTGAACCCTTAACTCCTGTAATTTCACCTGAGCCATCCTGTGAGGTGGTATAGAGATAGGTGATATGCCATGATGCACATCTATACCAAAGTCCACCTCACGAGGTAAATAAGGAAGATCACCTCAGAATACATCGAGAAACTCCCGCACTACTGGGTAGTCTAACAACATAGCATCCGGCTCATCTTGAGCCATCATACTTCTCAACCAACCGAAGTACCATTTTTGTTTATGCATGGTGGAAAACTTACAAGGATAACCAACGTCCTACTCGCTACTGAAACAATGGTGAAACCTGTCTGAAAGAGATACTGAGACACTATGTCGAGGGCATTCGATGGTAACATCAAAACACGATAGCCAATCCATACTGAGGATCACCTCGAACCCATCCATGTCCATGAGAATCAATTCATACTCTAGAATATAATCTCTATACATAACTATAAAACTACGACATACCCTATCAAGGAGTATACCTTCGCTGACCGGAAGTCCTATGAAGATAGGAGGGTAAAATTAATATACCTTTAACCCCAAACTGAATGCTAAAGAGCTCGCTATAAATGAATGCGATGCGCCTGAATAAAAAAGTGTCTTTACCCATGTGCTAAATAAAAGAATCATACTTTCTATCACGGATGGATCAACGAAAGGAGTTGCAAACTATGACATAGCATAGGCGCGTCCATGGTTAAACCTACTGCTCTAACTGTCGGATATTTAACCTGACCCGTAGTTTCTATGCCCCTGACTAGGAAGTGAATCGTCCAAGTTATGCCTCGCCAGTTGATGATACCCAGAGGAAAACTACTGCTGCTGCTGGGAAGGGCCCATGTAGCTAGAACTTCTGTGCAGTACATAGTTGACAGTCTACTCACGGCCCTGTTGATTACTTAAAGCTCTCCGCGGGCAATCCCTCTTGAAGTGATCGGGAGACCCACATTCAAAACAAGTCCTCTCAATAGGGGCCATGGGACTTTAGTCACTGGTATACTGGGCGGATGATGAGCCAACACCCATAGCGGCCTTCAGCTTCATAAAGAGGCCTCGAGCCCTGCTCATATACTTCTTGTTACCACTACCCTGGGGCCCATTGGGCTCCCTCTTCTTCTTCTTAATGGCATTGCCATCCTCTACCTTTAACTCTAGCCTGATGGCCTTATTCACTGTAGTTCTAAAGTTTGGCAGATCGAAACCAGCCATGATTCGACGAATACCCAGGATAAGACCCTTGATAAATACCCTTGTCTTTTCATCCTCGTCTTTCTACACTGCATCCATGTACTTGCACAAACTCTCAAATTTGACCTGGTACTCATTCACCGACGTCTTCCCCTCAATCAGATAAAGGAATTTATCCTTCTTAGCATCTTTAAATGTATAGGGAAAGTACCAGTCTAGGAATGCGATCCTAAAGCTATCCTAATCTATAGTTTCTTCCACATTGGCGGAGTAGGCACTCCACCAGCACTGTGCCTGATCGGTGAGCTGGAAGGTCACTATTTGACTTTGTGCCCAACTGGCACATCAAGAATATCGATAACCTAATTGACTTAATTATTGTGACACCCCGACTAATTAAATACCGGGTAGCTACTCCTTTATTAAATCAATACAAAATGCCAAGTTGGTCCAGTTAATAGCATTACTGTCGAAAACATTTTTAATGATTACTAACCGCCTAGTATTTAAAAAGTGAGTTGTCAAATTTTAAATTAAATCTGATTAACATGCAATAAATAAATATAGAAATGTAACATAACCATTCACGATAAATTCCAACTATAAAATCAACAAATAAAGACGAGTCTAGAGGAAACACTCCTCACAACAATCCCAATATGAAAAGAAATAAAACAAGTCTGCATCCTGAATTAATTACAAGCTAAAAGTCTGAATAACTGAAAGAAATGAAATGTCTCTAAACGAAATGGGCGACATGCCCTACAACTGATGAAATCTGAATATAGAGTTAAGGCAAATGAAGCGTCTACTAGCAAGAACCTGTAACTTCCACAACAGCTACCGCTCGTCACCTGACTGGAAATACTATGCATGGTGTCCTTGTGGCTGGGCACCTAAAAGGTTTTTACAAGAAAAATAGTTTTGAAAGCAAACGGATCAGAGCCCGAAAGTGGAGAGTATTTTAAAAACAACAAGTGCTTTAATAACATTTAAAACAATGAATGCAAGATACATGTTAGGACGTGCTCTCACATGAAATACTCACCTCTCGTCTAACTGTGCACTCCTAACGTTCCTGTACCAATTCATGTGTTATTTATATCTAACTAAACCGTCATAAGTTCTAACCCAACTACTCGATTCACAATATGAATTCCCAATGTTATTACTTAAATAGATAACTTTACTTAAACTCGGATTCTTAATTGTTAACATTACAATTCTCGGCATGTTATCCCTTTTTAACTTCTCAAAGAGTCACTATAAATTATTCTCGCAATTTAAACATAACAAATTCTTTTTCATTGAACCGTATATTATTCACATCATAAATATACAATATAAGCACCCCAAGGCTAAGCTGCGGTGCACACATACTCTGCTATCCATCCCGGTACATCACGTACCTAAGGATTACAAATTTCGAATCTCTCAGGAATTGTTAGAATAAGCACAACACACAAAAATGGAGGCGAACATAATTCAACATATCCATGGGTCACGTACATACCTACGCTCCATAGTCAGCTGATTTAATAACTCACAATTAAGTCATTCCCTTGAACTATGTCCTCTGGGTACCAAACTAAATCCGGGCACACAAGGATTAGATGGCCCTAAGCGAACGTAAACCTCCCGTGATAGCAAGTATGGTAGGTATGTCATACACAAAAATCATATACTAAGCATTCACTGAGAGAGTAGCTACAGCGGAAATATTACGACTTCTCAAATAAAAACCAATTTTAATTAATCTGAAATTTGAAGAACGTGTGTGCTCGCGTTCAAATGATCAAATTATATATAAAACCCTTTAGACCCTAAACATGCAGCAGTATGTGATTGAATAAATTGATAATCTACGTAAGAACATTCAAGCACATGCAATTAAGGAAAAATCTCCCAAAGGGGCAAAACCATTTATTTTCACTATAATTTGTAAGAGAACGGCTTACAATCGGATTACAATGAAAATACAAGTTGACTAAGAATTACCCTCGGGTATCGGATGCTGTAGTCGCGGCTTGAATTATCCCTTTCCAGTAGGGCTGCAATGAAGAAGAGAAACGACTTCTCCACAAGGGTTGAACAAACCAAAGTTGTGTTCTTGGGTTGCAAAAGGATTCACAAATATTTGGCAAGGATGTGTGAATCAAAACATGAGTCTTGGGACTCAAAAAATATGAAGACTAGAGGTATTTGGACTCTCAAAAACGTCTCCTAAAGTCTTGCAAAACAACTCCCCCGAAGTTGGTATTTATAGGAAAAAAATATGAAGAGTCCCATGTTTTTAAAACTCTAAAATTCTATCGAGCGTACAAAAAAAATAGCATTCTTTAAGGAATTTTCTCTATCTTCAAAAGGCCATAACTCCTTCACCGTAGCTCGGATTGAGGTGCCGTTTTTTCCAGTATCTTCGTTGCGGCGAGCTCTTCAACTTTCTAGTTGACCAAACCTCCGAACTATGGATGTAAAATTACGAAAATGCCTTTGAACTCTCCTATAGTGCCTTTTTTTCACTGTTTTGACTTCCCTTGCGTACCACTTGCATTAAGTCCCTAAAATCTTGGACCGTGAAGTCGTTGAGGCAGATGTGGGACATATTAATGGAGATGTTGAATGCTTGATTCCCGGAATTCGGATAGAGGCCGTCATGTGAGATCGTGAGGTGACGTGCCAAATGTAGCGGCGTACGACATACACAAATGTAACATGTTGGACATGAGAAAAAATGTCCTTACATTCACACATCTTAAATGTCTCATTATTAATAAAGGTACATTCTACATCCTTATACCATTATTCCAATTTTATACATTTTAAGTCTTCCGATAATATATAAAATGTAGACTGTCGACATATCTCACGTCATAGTTTATTGTACTTAAAACCTATCTCAAAGGGATTATTAAGTTTCCTATTTTTCCCACATATAACATCATTATCCTTAAGGTCCTTACTTCTGCCCCAAACCTCATTTCATCAATTTATTCAAATTTATTCTTTTAACCCTAATATTATCTCACTCATCGAGTTTCATTAGCTTTTAGAATAATTCCTCAAATTGAATTCTAATTAAGGTCCAAACTTTATAACCATACCTACTGGTCTTCCTTAAGTCTAAGGATATTCATAAAGTCTCCAATAATATTTTCCAAGGGTTTAACACCATTAAAATTTAACTAGGAAAATTTTTACTCTTTCTGGGAAGGTCGATCGATCGACCTTGACCTTCGATCGATCGATGGTGGTCGATCAATCGACTGATGAATGTCGATCGATCGATCACACTAGATAGGCTACGGACTGCTTCGTTTTGCAGTCCTCAAAACGTCCTAAAACTCCATTAATAAGCATGAAACTCTAAGATAACGTTATAATATCATCATACAACCATCCTACAACATTGTTAACATTCTAAAACCAATAATTCATCATCCAAGGGCTTTGTTTGGATCAAAATTTCATCAAGAATCCCAGTTTTCTATTTCTTTCAAGAACATTAATAAACTTCTTCGTAAATCCGTTTTTAGATCATCAAGGGTTATGTTTTGAATTCATAATTCGTCCAGAATGTTTCTACATGCAATACCTAACATAGTTCATAGTTTTAATCTTCAAATTCATGGGTCTATATCAATCTTCCAAGATAAATTCGATAATTTCCTTAAACATGGAAAAGCATAACATTGAATCAATTGTAACTAAATCACTTGCCTCTAATCTTTCTCTGAATTTGATGTTGAATCTTGAAGGTTGAATTGTTCTCTCTCTCTCTCTGCAGAATTCTCTCTTCTCTCTTTGCAGAATTCTCCTCTCTCTCTCTCTCCAAGCTCTTCTCACAAGATGACAATGGAGGTGGGGGTTGGTTTTTGGCAATTTAGAAAATGGTTTCTTAACTTCTCCCGTAGCCCATTAAGTCATTTAGTGTAGTTAGTGGGTTTAGTGGATAAAGAATAAGTCAGATTTTTATTTCTAATTTTCGTGGGTTTTAATTCCCAAATTTCCGAAATTACCAAAATGCCCCTTTAAGTTACCGGTATGTCCCAATAATGCCCCGGGACCCAAACTTAACCCCCGACTAGTGTTTTCTGACTATTTCGACCCTTCCGGACACGTTGGCGCACTCAAAATGACCATACGGTTAATAGAAATAAAATTCACTTTTTAATTAAATAATTACTTTCCTGACGCGACTATCACACGCGTCTCAACAAAATTTCTCAAATTGTCGTATATCAATCTTACGACTAATTCAATATTTCCAATATTCATATATTTCCATATATACACATTATAATCAAATACCAACTCACATCTCGTTAGTATTTTATCCGGATTAATTCTCAATTAATTCACATTTAATTTAATTAATCCCATAAATAAATATCGATAAAAATGCGGGGTATTACAATTATGCCACTCTTCTGCAGCATCGAGGCGATTTGACCCCATTAAAGGTGGGTGGGTTCCTCTTGAACTCCTTCAGAATGGAGGCCGAAGTAGTGCTCTTAACCGTTCCACTATGGTTGACCCTTTGTTGCTATGAGAGGGAGTCTGCAAGCTGATGCACGACCCGATCCATTTGTAACGTCCCGACCCGAATTTGGGTAACCGTTGGGTCAACCCGCACCAAGTCAAAGAGTTAAAGGGGAAGGGGAAATCCAATTTCGTTATGTAAGAAAATCCATTAATCGCACCATTTTTAAGGATCGAATTTTTGGTTTTGATTTAAGAAACAAGTTATCGCTTTAAGTAATTAGGTTGGTTAACAAGGTTTATTTTATGAAAATCCGTTGAATCCATCAATGCTTAGTAACTAAGAAATAAATCATAGTTGTCCCTAAATTATTACATCACTTGGCCAAAGGCCCGAATAAAATGATTTAAAATATTTCAATTCTAATGTTTCAAAGACAAATTTAAAAATAATGGTAGTGCATTTAACGACGATTATTACCCTCATGGGCCTTATCGTCATCCTTGCCAACGTCCCCACTTGATGTACCTAGGGTGGGAGGTTTAACATAAAAATCAAGGGTGAGCGAACGCTCAGCATGGTAGGAAATACTAAGTTATACATTTTTTTTTAATAAAAATACTATACATATAACATGTGTTTTAACAATTCCGAAAAACATTCATCATTTATCCAGTATTAATGCAACTATTATGCAATACACCCGAGTGAAGTGCTCATCACACTCCTTATGCCATTCTTTATCAGGTCTAAAGACTACTTCGTCATATTTTATTCCTTAGTCTCCATTCTATCCATTTTCCTTAGGTTGTCTTATTTACATTCCTTAAGCACGACCAAATTCATTTTTATTCCCTTTATCTTTTCTATGAATCCTCCAATTATTCACATATTTTAATGGGCTCCGCACCGTCGATTATGTTACTATATGCTTTGTCCATTGATTTTAGATCTTTCACATTAGGGCTCCAGGTCCTTCTTAATTATTTCTCGATCTCATCCAAGTCCATGTTAATGTGTTTTTAATATTTTTACCAATGTCCACATTATTCCTTTATCTTTACCATTCTCGTGCCATTTCACTCATTTATCCATTTTTTCACAAAATCGACCAATAGGGTCAAATGAGGAAGTCTAACCACTTGGACGCTCTAATTTTATCAAAATTATCTTTTTACCGTTCGTTTATCAAAACTGTGTGAAAAATATATTTCTTTCATCATGGTATTTTAAATCATCATTTTACGTTCAAAATCCACCTTTTATGATTTTATGAACAAAAATTATACATTATCCCTTTTTTCCAAGAAAACCCCATTTCTGTATATATTTTTTTCAAGAAACATATTTAATGTCATAAAGACCATTTTTATAAAATGTCCATCTTACTCTTATACCCAAATGTTGCATTAAATATTATTTCTTCTTCATTTACCATGATTTTACAACATACTTAGGGCTAATTTTTACAACTTTATTCTTTCATTAAGATCTCCCTTTTTAATTCCACATATCATGGCTATGAATCCTTATGTAATATACTACAATATTTATAGCATTTTTGAGAGGATTTCAAGCCTACAAACCCTTAAATATGCAACTAAACATGATATTAATATGGAAATATATTTTCATGCTTAAATTCTCATTTTTTCAAGATTAAAATACCGTATGTTCATCAAAATCCATTTTAACTTGGTTTTTTAAAAAATCTCATTTTTGCAAGAAAACCTTTTAATAAACAAACTAGAAAATCTTTTTACAAAATAAATCATTATAGCATGCACACTAATAGCTTTTAATCTTGAAAACACTTGGAGGAAACCCCCTGCCATAGATTTAAATAGGAAAAACTTAAAGGGAATGACTTGAAAGCTCCTAAAAGCCCCAACTTCTTCAAGAGAGCTCCAACAATGGTTTCGTCTACCCAACTCCTTCCTCAACTAGGCTTGAAATGGGTGTTTTAGCCTTGGAATAGCTTGTAAAATGCTTGGGATGGAAGGAAAAGCCTTGAAAAATGGTGGAAATGGGTAAGGAATGGGAGCGTGCAGCTTATAAAGAGAAAAAGAGCTCCAAAAATCCGATGGAAAATGGCCTCTCCACCCCCTTTCCTTTATTTAAACCCACAAACACTTAATCCATTAATCAAGGGTTAAGTCCACGTTTTTATCTGAGCTGTTGAGAGCTCGACAACTCAGTAAATCTAACGCCCCACATCGTGACAACACATTAAAATGTGCAAAAAGTCTAGATTTATGTCCGATCGTTTGAAGGATTTGGATCTCATTCTAACGAGATCCCTTCTCGTTCGAACGAGAGTTCTAACGAGGGTAAAACATAGGCTTAAAAAGGACGAAGGAAACCACCTAATTTGAACAGAAAACTACCCCTCCTTCGAACGAAAACACACCTCGTTCGAACGAGGCATTCTAACGAGATTCCATAGAACAATGAAAATCAAATAGGTCCTAGTCGTTACAAGGTTGTTCAAACGATGCCCTTTCTCATTCGAACGATGTGGCCACTTGTTCGAACGCTGGTCAAATTTTCGCACAATAACTTTAGGCCATTAAATCCCCAAATTAAATTACGCGAAAGCCACAAGGATAGTTCAAATTTAACATCTATCTATAATATAAAGTTCATGGCCCAAGGGCATACAAATTAGAGGAACTGAAGTATAAATCTCGGGCACGAGCGTTACACAATTTCTCTAGATGCTGCCTTCGTTTAGGTGCATCCAACATGTTTCAATTTTAGACTTTGCAAACAACCACCCGTCAACTTTGGAGCGAGGAGTTAAGAAGAGAAGCGTATCCCTCCCCTTCTCAATCGAGTTCATAAATGACCTTTAGTCACTTCGTCGGATAGCAGATGGCGACGATTGGGTGATTCGAAGAGCCATAGTCGATCTTGAATTAGAACAATAGCAAAGCAATCTAGCTACTATTAAACTGCATGGTTCACAAGTCCTCGTGAGGGACTGATAAGGAAAGCTAGGGCAAAATTTGTCTTGTTTAATGATTTCGTGTAGTGTTCTTGTTTCTTAGCTTAGGGTTCCAACTGAACTGACTTTATGGCCTTTCCGCCCTGCCGCTAACAGAAGATAAGCGCTTGAAAAGAGCAACAAGTGTTCCAGATCCACATCTGCTGCTAGCTCTGCTTCCTTTAATGAAACTCACTCCATTTTATTTTTCAACCCATATTCCTTTTCTGTTTGGATGCCCATTGCGCTCAAATAATATCTCTTAAGTGATAGCTCTAGAAGGTAAGGACATGTTCTAACAGAGTAACTTAACTTGGCTTTACGCTCCTCACCTTTATAGTCGAGTGGCTTTACACTCCTCAGGAATCTCTGAATCCCTTTCTTTCTAACTGAAACCCCAAAGGGTAGAATCTAGGACATAATACATCTTCTTCTCCAATTAGCCTCCTTTCTTTAGCTCTAGGGTTTCTCTCTAATTATGTTGGAGTGAATTAGGTTAAGCCTAATGGTCTTTTTATTAGCCTAGTCACGAAATTGGATTTATACTCCATATGGACTCCCACCAAACAAGCCTAAAACTACATCCAAATGTTCCTAAATTTAGCACAAGCTATATACTAACCCACAAGGCTTTAAATTCATAACCGGATATTCTAATTGTTTCAAAAGTCAACATAATTAAGACACTAAATAAACTAATATTTATCCGTTAAGTGTCCAAATCTCAATTATATAATCGATGAATTACTGTATATTAAGTTCGATTCCAAATTCAACCAATACAACACATATTAATATAAATAGTGACCTCACACGATTCGACAAACACGCACAATTAATTTTCATAATTAAATAATGCACATAAAATACAATTGATTTGCAATCACTTGTAACTTTGTGAGATTGATTTAAACATTTTTTTAAAAATAAATAATTTATGCACATCAGTAGTTCTAACGTTATTCACGATTAACATAAAGTAATGCTCCATGTAGTGTTGTAAACGGGTAGGACACTGGGCCGGGTATACTCTCAAATATCTTTGAATCCATTTAATTTTTGACGAGTCCAGTCCTATCCGATTATTCATCGAATTCTATTTTCTTTAATCAAACCCCAATCTCTCAAGGTTCCGCGACCCAACCCTTTTATCCAACCGGTTTTAGGAGTCATTAGAAATTTATTTTTTAATTAAATCCAGAGAGAGAGAGAGAGAGTGAGATACGTTACGCATACCGCAGATCCCGTCCCGCGGAAGAAAAGCGACGACGTTGTTCTCCAGCGAGTCTGGTCTTTCTTTGCGCTGTTCCAATTCTATAATTCATAAAATAAGAAAGACAGCTGGTTCTCCCTATATACGTATAACTTAAACGCCCCTTTAAATAATCAGATCGGTGTTAATAAAAGAAATAAATTGTTGATTGTTGGAGATGGAGAATATATTCAACAAGATCAGGAACTTGGACGCCTACCCTAAGATCAATGAGGATTTCTACAGCCGAACCCTCTCCGGTGGACTCATTACCCTTACCTCTTCAATTGTCATGCTCTTGCTCTTCATCTCCGAGCTCAGTCAGTCCTTTCTTTCTCTTGCGTTTTATTCTTTTTTTTTTCCTGATCCAATTGATACCAGAAATTGAAAATTTTGGTTTTTTATGTATTTGAAAATATCTTTCTTTCTTTGCATGCTGGGATTGTTTCTCTTTTTCAAATTTCAAGCAGCACCTTTAATACATACAACATAGTATCTGGATTACTTCATTTCACAAGCTGCAATCTTATGATTCTATTACTATTTGTTTTAACTACAAGAAAAAAAGTGTGTACATTGACTTTGTTGCTTTCCTTCATTTTACAATGTATGAATGTTGGGGTTGGGGTTCTACATGAGGGGGACTTGAAGAAACAAATGAAATGGGTGTAAGGTATAGATATTGGTAGAGAAATGGAAGTAGCTCGTTCAACCAAATATATTCAGTCGCGTAGAAATGAAGGGCTCAGATTACATTAGACTTTTGCGGAGCATGTGCCATAGATTATTGGGTTGCAATTGTAAATTCAACGAACCTAGCTTAATACGCCGCCGTTTTGAGTTTCGCAATTTAGTTAGTCAGTCAGAAATAGTTTTTATAAATAAGACGTAAAGAAAGTGTAAATGCATGTTTTGAAATTGCCTTTTTAATGAAAGAATTCGTTTCCTTTTGCCTTCTCTTATTTCATCTCTTTCTCTCTTCATCTTCTAGAATTCTATGTTGATAGCATGATAACTTGTGGTATTAGAGTTTGACAATCCAAGAACCCACGAATCCCTGCAACCATGGAAGAACAAGAATAACGTAGTCAAAGTCACATTGAAGGAGAAGTTAGAAAGGGAATGTTAGAAGTCTGCAAGAAGGGTTTCTTACCATCCGAGAGCAATTGAAGTTGTTGCTCAATTAGAGTAACAACCCACCCTCTACCAGTTTCGGATTGGGCAATGATCGAGCCAGGAGGTTTGAACCTCCTTTCGTACCGGACCCTATTCGTAGGGGATACAGAGGTGAAGAAAAACAATCACTCTACCATCCCAACCCAATGATGGATTTCCCACGTTTTGATGGAACTGATCCTAGGGGTTGAATAAAAATTGTCAAAGCTATATACAATTTTGACCAATGTTAGAAGAACAAAAAGTTACGTATGCTTCTATGCATTTGAAGGGAAGAACAGTCTATTGGTTTCAAACGTATTATGATCTATAGATGGGGTTTATTAGAGGGAATTTTCCGAAGCCATTTGCGTTAGACTCTAGGATCAAGGTCATGCGAATGTTATTGGTGAGTATAGTAAGCTTCGACAAAGTAGGAAATTTTTTTGAAGCCATTTTCCTTAGATGCTCAGATAAAGGTTATGAGAATGTTATTGGTGAGTTTAGTAACCTTCGGCAAAGTGACAGTTGAGGAGTATCAAGATAAGTTTGAGGAGCTATGACCATTGGTCTTGGCTAAGCAAAAGGGTCTAACTCATGATAACTTTGTGTCTAGTTTAAATGTCATAAAATATATTGGGTAGAGACCATAATATGTTTTTATCAACATCTTTCCCCGGGATCCGTTTTCCAAGGCAAATAAAAAGTTCAATATATCACTCAAATGCGCATAGAACTCATCACAATTTTCATTGTCTTTCATGATCAAGACTTCGAAAGATGTGGTCAATTGTTGAATATTGGAGTGCTCTACGGATGTGGTGCATTTATGGGCGATCTTCAAAATCTCCAATGGTTGCTTAGACATTGTACAAATTGTTATAATTTTAAACTCAACAATACTAAGGGCTCCGAATATAGAGTTTTAAGTCTTTTTTATTCCACCCACTATTGTTGTTATCGTAGTTGTCCCGATAGGTTTACTCTTTTCTTTTGGACACCATAGTCAACATTCACGAGATATTCCCAAACCCTTTTCAAACTATTTTACATTCTCTCATCCATGGACTTTAAATCAATCATCATTCAAGCTTCCTAATATGAATAGTAATTACCAACAAAAAATGGTGGTCGGTTTGAAAAACTTCCCTTCATTACGCATTAAGTTTCCTCCTCATTTCCTTCTGAATCACGGAAGGAAAATACCTTCGATCAAAAAGTTCCCAAAAATCTGTTATGGGCAATGTATCTCTCTGTTCAGATGTGGTGACACCCACCAGTGGAGAGTTGCTCCCGTTAACTTAAAGGTGGCTAGAAATTGCTTCTCACCTCACTACACTCAACCATACGGAGGTGCCTTTGCATACTATTCTTCCATCGTCGTGCAGCCATCGCATCAAATCCTCCTGAAAACTCTGGAGGACGCCCCTTACTAAAATCTTCCCGCACTCTTTCCCACAAAGACGGTCCTGAATGGGTTTGGGCTGCTGGAACTGCAGGTTGATGCGCCATCGCAGAAATGGCAGAAGTTACTGCTTGTTCCACAATACTGGTAACGTCATCCGTAGTCATAGTCCTTTGAGGCAATTAGGGTCCCACACTCTCAGCACCTTTATTTGCCCTGCCTGAACGACTTCTCTTTGGTGGCATCTGAGACAAGAACAATTGTATCAGAACGCCTTTCAAAAGTTTTCTCATCACAAAGGAAAATATGGACGTGTAAACACAACAGTCCTAATAATAGGGCTCTACATCAAGAACGCTTACGGAAGATCGCAGTAACCCACACAGATCCTAAGGACACTAGAACCTGATGCTTTGATACCACCTGTGACACCCCGCTTAAAATAATAACGGGTGGCCAACCCTATACTAAAATAATCAGGAATCTCAAGTGGATCATTCTCAGCATCTACTGACGATTCTATAATAAACACGGCTAACTACCCATTACCATAAAAAGAGGCTATTAAAGTTTTTTTAAAACATTTATTTTCATTACTAAAACAAAGCATACAACAACTAACCAACAACATGACTATATGTGATAAGAGACACACACTTGCTCAAACTAATATATAAAAGAGTACAACACAATGTACAAAGTAAAATACCCGAATATGCTGTTGGGCACAGACAATACAATAATCTGAGAGAGAAAATATAAAAGTGTTACTCTACAATATTTGGGTATAACCCGATACACAAACTGAATCCTGATCTAGATACACGAAAGATAGGAAATGACTATATCAAAATACTGCAACAGTCCGCTACTGTCACAGCGCCACGAATACACTGGATGGATATCATCAATGGCGTCCTTGCGGAGGAACACCTAAAATAATACAATATATATACATAGCAAGAGAAGATATAAACGGGTCAGAGCCCGAGATGTGAAAACATTTTATAGCAAGTGCATTAAAATGCATAATAATTATAAATGCATTATGACATGATTAAGGTGGAGTCGCACTCTCCATAAATCCAACTCACCTCTCAACTAAAGCGCCCAGCTAAACGTATGCACATGATCTTCAAATAAGTGCCCAAATCTATCTAGGCAAAGTAATCTAACTTACTCCCAATTTATACTCATTTAAAATCCATCTAAATTATTTCTCAACTTCTACTATTTTCAATCTCAAACATTCGCCCACTTTCTAAACATATAAAATATACATAAACATTCTCTATTTTACTAGAATTTCTCATATTCTAGTTATGACATAAATATATATATATATATATATATGAGTTATTAGCATCTAAGTGCTAAGGACTAAACTTCTCCCAATTCTCAAGACTGCACGGCGTTTCGTGCTTGGGACGTCTCGCAAGCGAAATCCAAACAAGGAACCCCCCAATACACTACTCCTTGGTAGTAATGATTATCAAGATTCATTATGCCCTCAATGCATGACGCGTATAACCCAAATTCGTATCATACTATAATTGATTTATTTAATTATTCTCAATCCTCAACAGTGCACGACGTTTCGTGCGTGGGACGTCTCGCAAGCGAAATCCAAACAAGGAACCCCCCCGATACACTACTCCTTGGCACTGTCGATCGTCGAGATATACTTATATATAAATATGAGCAGTAAGGACTAACTTCTCCTCACTCCCAACATTGCACTGTGTTTTGTGCGTGGGACGTCTCGCAAGCGAAATCCAAACAAGGAACCCCCCGATACACTACTCCTTGGCAATGTTGGTCGTTGAGGTCCATTATGCCCTCGATAGCCAAAGTACTATATATACTCATATGATTATCTACTCTTCATTTTCTCATAATTGATTTTTCACAAATTAAGTCCGGTTAAAATCTCCCGGAATGAGATTCAAGCAATCTTCTTATGTCTCTTTACTCTAGAGACAAATATGATATCACATAATCATATTCAAGTAATATACTATTCACACAAGTATAATAATAACCATCCCAACGAGCTATAACTCGAGGACGCAGGTTCTCAATGCTATCATCTTCCAGGAATTACTCACTTTACCCCAGGTTATCATATATCGGACTATTATCACACCGCCATGGTAAAACAATAAATCAAAACATACGGGAAGCGGTCATAGTTCCTCCCCGGCAATGAGACGAAACATACCCACCACGTCTCACCCCTAATAAAAGCAATCACACAATAATAAATGGACGCTATGACCTGGGGACTATACGCACCCTGCTCCTCAAGCCAGAGGCCTCACCCACATCGCGCAACTTCCCATGATAGCATAGAGGGGGTGTGCTTCACATATATATATATATATATATATCATTCACGCAAGATATACGTACATCATCACATCATATAAATGTATACCATCACACAAGGTATATATATCACACTATTTCATACTCATAGTACGCTCTTAGGCGTAAGTAAAATAATCTCATTATTTAGTATATTTTACTCTCGATATACTACTCGTCAACAACTCATATAACTTCCCCACTTAGTATACACTATACTATTTCTCTCTTGAAGTTCACACCTCACTTCTATTTGTATGAATCGTCACTCAATTTTATTTACGTTGAGGATATTCCCTATATCCTAATACACCTTGATCAACATTTATCATTTATGAAACATCTCCCAATTCAATTTACGTTAAGGATATTCTCTAGATCTGTATGCACATCTATCAACATTTATTATTCTAAATCCATAATACGGTTCAATCAATCATATGAACCTTTAAAGTTATCCCATTTGGGATTTAATTCTAAAATCCATTATCACAAAGCGCATCCCAACTCTCTCTTATAAACCCATAATTATCTCCAAATATAAATCTCAATGATAGTGGGCTCCCCCACTTTGTTGATACGATATTCCCTAATCGGTATTCTCTCGAACTAAATCAATGACTCCAACAATTTCTCATAAGGGAAACTCCCTAATAGTCTTCAAAACACACTTCTCATAACTCCTATAGAGGTTCCCAATCGATAACCTCACACGAAACGGGATGAAACTCACCCTAGAAAAACATCCCCGAAACTGCCTTGTTTCCGAATCGATTCGGGCCCAATCCGAATCGATTCGGGTCCAAAGACCTGGGCTTCTGTCTCAGGCCGAATCGATTCGGCTTGGGTCCGAATCGATTCGGTCACTCAGACCTGTCAAGCTGGAACATTCCGAATCGATTCGGGTTGGGGCCGAATCGATTCGGCCTGTTCAAGGGCTACGGAAATGACTATAACTTCAAAGCCAAAAATTCCCAAAAATCATATTTATCAACTTCTAACCATTTCTCTTCAACCCCAAACATATATATAATATTAAAACTCATCAAAGATCACACCTCAACTAATTTCTAACCTCAAATCCATTATATACACAACAAATCTAAGATTTTACCCAAACAAATCATGAAATAAATGGTACACAACAATTGTTTAGCAAGTTTAACCACTTGCCTCGAATTTGTAGAGTCTGATTCGTCCTCGAAATCGCGGATTGGCCGGAAAACCCAACTTTTCTCTCTCTCTTCTTCTCTTTCTTTCTCTCTTTATTTCTCTTTCCTCTCTAAGGAGAATTGTTTCTCCCGTAGGCTTAATAAGCCTTATCTCCCAAAATACACAACTTTAAATGATAATACACACTTTAAATGACTCGATAACTCTAATTCGAGCCAAACGAACTTAAAATATTTCGGAACTCAAATAAGCCCCAAGTACAGTCATTTCGACTATCTCGACCCTCCCGGAAACAACCGCACCCTCAGAATCACCATTCGGATCACTTTCTAACGTCTTCAAATTTTGACCTCAATGCTAATTTAATTATTCTCTAATTAAAATAATATTTATTTCTCCCAAAATAAATAAATTATTGTCCCAAAAATCTCGGGGTATTACATTTAGTAACCTTCGGCAAAGTAACAGTTGAGGAGTATCAAGATAAGTTTGAGGAGCTATGACCATTGGTCTTGGCTATAAGCAAAAGGGTCTAACTCATGATTACTTTGTGGCTAGTTTAAATGTCATCAAATATCTTGGGTAGAGACCATAATATGTTTTATCATCATCTTTCCTCGGCATCTGTTTTCCAAGGCAAATAAAAAGTTCAATATATCACTCTAATGCGCATAGAACTCATCATAATTTTCATTGTCTTTCTTGATCAAGACTTCGAAAGATGTGGTCAATTGTTGAATATTGGAGCGCTCTACGGATGAGGTGCATTTATGGGTGATCTTCAAAATCTCCAATGGTTGCTTGGACATTGTACAAATTGTTATAATTCTAAACTCAACAATAATAAGGGCTCCGGATATAGAGTTTTAAGTATTTAGTATTCCACCCACTATTGTTGTTATCATAGTCGTCCCAGTAGGTTTACTCTTTTCTTTTGGACACCATAGTCAACATTCACTAGATATTCCCAAACCCTTTTCAAACTATTTTACAATCTCTCATCCATGGACTGTAAATCAATCATCATTCAAGCTTTCCAATATGAATAGTAATTACCAACAAAAAATGGTGGTCGGTTCGAAAAACTTCCCTTCATTACGCATTAAAGGTTCCTAACTGATGATTACTTTGCGACTAGTTTCATTAGTGGGCTAAAGGAGGAGATGAAGTGCAGTGTATAAATGTTAAATCCTCAAATCATGCTTAAGGCCATCAACAAGATTCTGCAAGAATTTGCCTTAGAAGTTCATGCCAAGAAAACTAAATTCACCCCAAAATCTAATCCCACAAACCAATGCACCTCTAATTATACTACCCTTTTCAATATAAACCCATTTGTGTCCCAAAACCAAAACCAAAAATACCATTATGGTGAAACCAACTATGTACCCAATAATTCAAATATAGGCCTCAAACTTCCAACCATCCAAAAGAACTTAAAACTCATCTTGAACCCCATCATAATCAAGAAACTAACCTCTGCATCTCAGCAGGCTCAAAGAATTTTTTTGTGTTATAACTCTAATGAGATGTAATGATGGGGATCTATTTTATCTTCCTTTTATTTATTTTTTTATTTCTTAATTGAGTTAATTGGGCCTTTAGTCATTTTAGCTATTACTTGGTTATCAAGTAATATCTCTACTATAAATAGGCTTGTACTCTCATTTTTGTATTAATTCAACATTCTTGAAATATGAGAACTCTTTTGTTTCTCTCTTTAGAGATCATATTGTCTTAATTTTTAGGTCATTGACGTGTAATCATGTCAAATTGGTATCAGAGCGAGGTGTCGTTCCCCAATTGGTGTATTGGTGATCAAAAAAATCGTGCACTACTTTCAATGGCCCCAGAGAAGACGATGCGAATTCAAGTTGAGATCAACAAGGAGTTAATAAAAAGCCATCAAGAATTGAAACAAGAATTAAAGGAAGAATTGAGGGAGAACCGACGTGAATTGAAACACCAAATGGAATCCATTTTTCAACTTTTGTCCAAATTTCAAAATCCTAACCCTTGCCCTAGCCCCTAAAATAGCCCCACCCTCACTTCTTCAACCATCACCACCCAAGAACACCACGCAAGGGACGACCCACCACCAAAGGCACCCTGGCCGGCCGACATAGCCCCAGATCCTGCCGCACCCTTTTCTCAAACTACACAGCCCCCGATCTGCCCTACTGGCCTCCAACAACCACTAATCGAACTCTCCAACCTTTGTTCGTCACCAACGAGCCTCCCTGGGTCAACTCCGGCACCTATCAGTCCCTCCCCCATTGAAAAACACCCCAGTCGAACCCCAACAACACCCCACCTAGGTCGGACCACCTCCCAGGTGGCCGATGAGCCCCCTGCCACCCAAAACAGCCCTGACCTGCTAGGGATTTGCCCTAGAAGTGGTCGGCAGCCACCTGCTGCCCTGAACCATCAAAATCCTGCCTTAAGTGAAACCCTCCAACAAGTTCAAGAACTGGAGTTTGAGGCCAAGAAAATGGTTTTTGACCCCAGAGGTAGATATTTTGATGGTTGACATGAGAGGCATTAGGAAGAAGATGGATCTTGAAATCAAGAATTGAAAAAAATGACCCTTCCTCAAATTTCCAAGAAAATATTTTTGCCTCACAAGTCTTCACGCACATTTTTGGAACTTCCCACGCGATTCTCCAATTTTGCAAGTTCGAGGACGAACTTTTTTGAAGCAGGGGAGAGTGATGGGGATCCATTTTATCTTCCTTTTATTTTTTCTTTTATTTCTTATATCTCTACTATAAATAGGCTTGTACTCTCATTTTTGTATAAATTATCCATTCTTGAAATATAAGAACTCTTTTGTTTCTCCCTCTAGAATCATATTGTCTTGATTTTTAGGTCATTGACGTGTAGTTCACGTCATGTACCATGTAGGCCATAGATGTGCAAAGAGACAATTATATGTTTTTGAGTTTGAAGATGAAGAATTGGAGACAGATTTAATACCAAAATGGTAGAGGAGGTTCATCAACCAACCCAAGATCCAGAAACGGCTATCTCCTTGCGAGCCATGTCTGGTAGCAACGACTCCCCAAACCATGAGGCTTAAAGGGAAAGTGGGCAGTAAACCATACATAAATTGGTTTATAGTTGGGGTACTCATAAGCCAAGAGTACTAACTGTGATTTTCAACCAACTAAGGCCATGTGAGTGACGATAGCCAGATGAAAACAAGGTTTGCAACACTGCCAATTGTCCAAAATTCATTTGGAACATGAAAAGGAATGAGTCCTCTACCTTAATGATATTGTTACTCCCGGGGTTGTGATGCAGTATGAGGATTTCAGTGGCCTCTAGAAAATTAGTCCAATGACTAGACTCTTAGAAAATGTGGCTCGGCTTTTCAAAATGGGGCAAGCAAATAATTCTCAAGGGCAATGAAGAAGGGACATAACTTAAATGCATTACTGTGAATACTCTCCAAAAGCTACTGGATAAACAACCCAACACAATGCTCTATCCCTTTAAGATGGAAGGGATAAACATTCCACCCTTGTGACTCATTGCACGAGTTTAAAATGTTTTTTATGAATCCAAGGGGTTATCCCTAATAGATTCTATGTCCATAAAATCACACTTAAGCCAAGACACTGAACTTGTCAAAGTGAAACTATATAGATACCCTCACATTCAAAAGGAAGAAATAGAAAAATTGTGCAAAAGATGTTGCAAAATGGAATTATTAGACTTCATACTAGTCCCTTTTCTTTACTCCTTCATCTAATGAGGAAAAAGGACAATACATGGAGGTTTTATTTGGATACAGGTAAAGACAACAAGTACCCTACCTGTTGTTATTTGATGAATTGCTAGATGAATTGAATCGAGCCAAGGTACTTTCTAAGTCGGATCTTAGGGCAGAGTTCCACCAAATTAGAGTTCACGAGTAAGGTATATACAAGACTTCTTTCACCACACATCATGGACTTTTTGAATTTTTGGTCATGCCTTTTGGCCTCACTAATGGCACTGCCACTTTCCAAGCCCAGATGAACGATTCATTCCAGTGAGAATAATTTATACAAGTAATTTTTTATGATATATTAATATATAGTCCTTTTTTGGTAACTCACTTGGTTTAATGTGAGAACGACTTTGTAGGTGCCCAGAGATCATTTTGGTTGATAAAATGTCAAAATGTTAAAGAGTCGAATATATCGACCATATAATTTCAGAGGAAGCTTAAGTTGATGAGGTGAAGAGGTAAAAATCCTGAGCTAAAGCTCTGATACCAATTTGAGAATGCAAAATAATTGCAAAGGTGGAAACCAACAAAAATTGCAATACCAATTTTATATGCGGAAGCTAATTTTAAACCGATTTTATCATTTTATCCTAATCATGCATCTATGGTGATAAATCAGATAAATCAAACAAGCAAATAATAACTCAGACCAAGTTTCAGGAAAAAAACCCAAATGGAAAAGCCTCTATTCACGTAGAAATTTACAAGAGAGTCGACTTACAGACTACTTGATATCCCCCACAAGTATAACGCGCTATTTTTCGAAAATCTCTAAGGAGTAACATCTATGATCCTCCTAAGAATCACATGACCGTAGTCCTTCGAATCAGCCTCAGCCTTCGTCTTCATCAGTGAATCCCCGCAGGCACAAGTCAGCAATGGAGATCCTCTCCACCAAGGTGTATGCAAAGATACAAACTTTCTAGGGTTTAAACATTTCACAAGAACAATATTCAAGGATGTTTTGGTATGAATTAAAAAGTGTTTTGGAACACTAAAATATGAAAGAACGTTCGCATCAGATATGCAGAAACATTTTCGCAAAAGTCTTAAACAATCTGATCACGAAACAAGTATTTATAAAAACTTTAAGCCGGCGGGTCGTTCGAACGATTTTGTGATGTCGTTTGAACGACAAAGGAATGTAGTTAGAATGACTTTCAATGTCGTTTGAACAACATTGAGATGTCGTTTGAAGGCCTAAGAAACGACCTAAGAAACGACGTAGAAAAAACAAAACAGTACCATGTTGTTTGAAGCAATGAAGAAACGTCCTAAGAAACGGTATGTGAATCGTTTGATGAAGCAGAGAAGGAACGACCTAAGAAACGACATTCAATCTTTTTGAAATAAATAAAAGTTTCTTTTTGAAAAAATAAAAGCCCTGTTCATTTTTGATAAAAAAAAACATCCCAAATATAATTCCATGAATTGGTCACCGGGTGTATTTACTACATAGATATACTGGATTTCCTTCTGCACAAAAATCTGTCAATTCCCAATGCCTCTAAAGTACACGGTCAAGCAAAAAAATTAGAACAAACAAAAAAAATGAAATGGTTAGTGTATGAAAGATACAAACTTTCTAGGGTTTAAACAATTCACAAGAACAATATTCAAGGATGTTTTGGTGTGAATTAAAAAGTGCTTTGGAACACTAAAATATGAAGAACTTTCGCATCAGATATGCAGAAATGTTTTCGCAAAAGTCTTAAACAATTTGATCACAAAACAAGTATTTATAAAAACTTTAAGCCGGCGGGTCGTTCGAACGATTTTGTGATGTCATTTGAACGACAAAGGAATGTCGTTAGAACGACTTTCAATGTCGTTTGAACAACATTGAGATGTCGTTTGAAGGCCTAAGAAACGACGTAGAAAAAACAAAACGGTACCATGTCGTTTGAAGCAATGAAGAAACGACCTAAGAAACGGTATGTGAATGTCGTTTGATGAAGTAGGGAAGGAACGACCTGAGAAATGACATTCAATCTTTTTGAAAAAAATAAAAAATTCTTTTTGAAAAATAAAAAGCCGTGTTCATTTTTGATAAAAAAAAAAATCCCAAATATAATTCCATGAATTGGTCACCGGGTGTATTTACTACATAGATATACTGGATTTCCTTCTGTCCAAAAATCTGTCAATTCCCAATGCCTCCAAAGTACATGATCATGCAAAAAAATTAGAATAAACAAAAAAAATGAAATGGCTAGTGTATGCATTCCTTGTAAATAAAGTAAATAATATTCCTATATGTATACTCTAAGCACTTACACTAACCTATAATATGACCAAAAGTAGTGAATAGAGACATTGAAAAAAATCTCATCACACTTGTTGCTAATAGCTAATTTATTATCCTAACTAGAAACAAATGATACATGGTAATAAGCATAATAATGCCTTGAAATTTTAACTTGAAAAGCTACTTAGTTCTATTATTAAGAAAGACAACACACATTTGAACATTTGCACCCACATTTGCACACGACACATCGCTGATAAAATTCCATTGTATACTCAGATATTTTACATGATAGTTCTAAATTTTTACCATTGCTGGAAGTCAAAGGCAAAGGTTTGTCTTGTCACTGTTTTGCCTATTGTTCCCTGTTTCACCAATAAACATTTAAAAGATAGGGGGTTTTTGTAGCCTAAATGTCATGTCTGTAAGCTTTGGGCACTCCATTAACCAATACTACATTCAATCCAAAGATCAAATCCTACCACCACCATACTCTTTATTTCTTACAAAAAACAGAATTAAAAAAATATCTTTAGATAAATAAGTATAAATAATACATTATTTCTAAAAGATGCAGTAAAAATAACTCATAATTGATCATACTACCATTATTAAGAAGTAGATAAACCAAATTAAAATTATAGAAAAGGGCCTTAGAAACCCAAACATCAAGAAACAAATATATTGAGTTTTTTCCCAAGATATGCCTTTTCAAAAATATCAGAACCTCCTTTGTGAAATGGTCGGTCGGAACCGTCGCCCCCTCTCAGCTCAAATCAGCAACCCAACAGCTGCCACGATTCAATGAAACCCCATTAGTTTGTCGATTTCGATCCAACAACCACCGCCCAGATTCTACTACATCCTCACTGCCGAAAGGGGCCACCTCTGAAAACCCATCAAATTAAAAGTAAAATAATGAAAACAGATCTCAAATATATGAATAGAAAGAGATATCCGAAAGAGTGAGAAAAAATGTAACTCACATTCAAATTTTAGAGAAAATTGTTAGAAATAGATAACCAAACTCTACAAAAAAGCGTAAGCACACAATATCCGGTGGGTGTCCGAGTCTGGTATTGATTTGAAAGCTTCTGTTTACATCGAGACCATCACCAAGAAATGATGAATCTTGAGGTTTCCAACTGATAAATGTTCCAGTAATAGTCTATGAAGCCCCGATTCTTCAAAAATAGCCCCGAGTCCGAATCCGATTCTTCTGAGGTGCGGGTGCGGCCCCGATTCGCACCTAAGAAGAATCGGTGGGAAAAAATAAATTTTTTTTTGGATTCGTTTTGGATTCGTTTATGGATTCATTTTTTAATAAAAAGTAAGTTGTGTAAAAGTTTTGGGTCTGTTTTCAAAATAAAAAAACTTAAGTTGCCAAACTTATAAAAAAAACAGGAACTAAGTCACTCTCTTGAAACATGGGCCCATAACTTAATAAAACCCACATGAGATGTTTAAAGTGGTAGTTGAGTTATATGACCATTGAAATGGTTTTAAAGGTGGGGGGTATTTTTTGTTCTTGTAAAACTAACTTTTTGTTATGATTCACCTAAGAAGTTGATGATGCATATATGGTGTTTTGATTTATAAATCCTTCTACTAAACAATTGGTACATGTTTACCTATCAATTATAAATTAATTATTGTTCATATTTAGTTGTTGATTTTATTATGGTGCATGTTTTCTAACTCTAAAAATTGATATATATAATAAAGAATAATAATTTATATATTATATTAATTTATTTTTCTTACCGCACCCGCACCCTATTTTTTCAAAAAAATTCGAATCGTCGCACCCGCACCCACATCCGTGCTTCATAGGTAATAGTTCTCCATTAAAGAAAAAATTGTTAGAAACACATAACCATATGTTAAGATAGAAACAGGGGCATCATCTTAATAATATGTTAAGATAGAATAAAAGATGATAAAGTAAAAAACTCACACCAAGACAAAAAAAAAGGCATCATCTTAATAACTCTCTTGAGATCTGCGATCTTTTATGGAGATGGTGTTGGCATCTGCAAAAGACCACATAAAAAAATCACCAGAAATGGTATGACTCAAAATGATAATCCCAGACATTTCCAATCCACTCTAGCTTAAAGCCAAACAACAAATAAAAATTCAATCTTTGAAAAGTACAAATATAAACACAGTACTTGAACACAACTTTGATCTTCAACCTTAGGTCCACATCCTCATCGGAGCTTCGGCAACTCTGCCAGAAAATCACAAACTCAACTCACAAATCACCTTTGTTTCCAATCAATGTCAAACCCAGTCCCACTTCAAAATATAGATGAACTCGAGACTCAACTTACACACGCTCGTCAGTTTTGGGAAAAGAGTGTTGAAGCTTTTGGGTTTGACATTGATTGGATTCTTGTAAACAAAAAGAGAAGCAAATGCAAAAAGTAATACCTAAAAAGCTCAAAATGCAAAGAAACTATACCAAATAAAAAATCAGTAAAAGAAAATAAAAAAGTCAATATGTGTTATAGAGCATTTACCTTACATCAAAGCAGTGGTTTTTATTCATCAATAAGGACTTTGAGTTCACCTAAACTTGTAAGAGGGTGGTGGCGCTTCTTCACTCTTGAGAGGTACCCAAACTTACCTAAAAAAAGCATATCATGTTAATAGATGGGGAAAGACACGGGGAAAGAATTATACATGGTACTGGTTTTTGGTATTAGATCGATAGAGAGAAAGACATGGGTCCGTGTTGGATCAGTGAGAAAGGAGGGTTAAGTTGGGATGTGTGCGCAGAAGCCTGCGTTCAAATTAAAGTTGGCAAGAGCAGTTAACTGTATCATTTCTCATGCTTCTCGAACCATATAAATGTACGGAAATGGCTGACTGAGAAGGTGGGGTAAAAGACATGTGGCATTATATTTCACCCTTAGATTCAAATCTCTAAGAATTAAAATCTTAGCCATCAGTTGACAAAGACAAAAAATCCCTCGCCCTTTATTATATATATATCAATCCAGACTCTTGTGCATACCATTTTTTAAAACAGTAAAAAATTGAATTCTTTGACGAAATTTGTTGGAGATGATCTCCATAGTCATGAAATCCCCCCGTCCCCCCCCCCCCCCCCCCCAAAAAAAAAAAAATCAAAATATTCAATCCAAAAGTGGATGCAATGTAAACTTGATAAATATGTGCATTTTCAACCGTTAAAATTTTTGATGAACATCTCACCCACTTTAGTATTGAAGTTTTTGATGCTTATTTTGGGGGCACCGCTTAGAGCACCCCAATGTTTACTGCAAAATACTATTATCTACACAAACTTCTTGGTCCCAACCACACCATTCTCTCTCTACCCACTAAGCTCCAACCAATTTTGTCCTCACTTCCCAAACATTCTTCACCAATCAAAGTGCATTGAATACATTTTGGTCCCCACTTCACCAACAATCTTCATCAACAATCATCGTTTTTGTCCCCTCTTAATATTGAAACCTTACTTATAATAGCTAAAACATCACAAAATTTTAGACCCCCAAATTTAACACACCTATCTATGTAGTCAAAGAGGTATCATATCCATACAAAATTGATGTGAATCAAGGACGTGGTCGTCATTTTATCATTTTTAGTATTTCTTTTATTTTTAGTTTTCATTGTATTTTCCTTTTTTGTTAGTATTTAGAAGAAGGAATGTTAGTTGGCACTTAAGGGCATAATTGTAATTAGATTGTCAGCTTAGAGGCCAAGCAACCTCCTTCCTATAAATACCTCTTTTGTAGACTCATTTGAGTTATTCTTCCATATTTTGAGATTTGATTAGAGAGAGTTTGAGAGAGAATTATCTTTTCTTGCTCCCATTGACGTCATTTACGTCAATTGGTACCAGATTCTAGTCGCTCCACCCGTTGTTGTTATTGTTGTTGTAAATACCGGGTAGCTACTCCTTTATTAAATTAATTCAAAATGCTAAGTTGGCTCAGTTAATAGCATCACTGTCGAAAACATTTTTATTTTTACTAACCGCCTAGTATTTAAAAAGTAAGTGCCAAATTTTAATTAAAGTCTGATTAACATGCAACAAGTGTAATGAAGAAATAAATAACACCATTCACCATACTGAAGTAAAACGAATAACCATCGCAATAGAGTAAATAAAGTCTGGAGGAAAACTCCTCACTACAATCCCATACTGAAACAAATAACCGAAACTGAAATAATACATGCTAAAGTCTGAAAACTGAAATATAAAAGATGTCTCTAAATAGAAATGGGCAACATGCCCTACAACTGATAGATAGTGACTCTGGAATCCAAAAGATAGAAGCGTCTACATGCAAATCCCTGTAGCTTCCACAAGCAGCTACAGCTCGTCACCTGAATGAGTATCCTATGCTTGGTGTCCCTGTGGATGGGCACCTAAAATGGTTTTACAAGAAAAAGATTTGAAAAGCAAACGGGTCAGAGCCCGAATGTGGAGTTATATTTTAAAAACCTGCAAGTGCTTTAAAAACATTTAAAACATTAAATGCAAAGTACATGTTAGGACGTGCACTCACATTATATTCTCACCTCTCGTCTAACTGTGCACTCCTAACGCAAGTACCCATCTATAACTACCCATACAACTAGTTAAGTAACAACATATCTAGCTAGACTGCCAAAGGTCCTACCCATAATACTCGGTTCCATTAATATAATAACGCTCGTAATTAAATAGGGGTTTAACGTAAACTCAGATACTTAATATGCAATATATATAACTATCAGTTAACTCGTTATATTTCTCGAAATAATACCGTAATATATTTACAACATTAACCTGAGGATTCTCATTAAATAAATGTATATTATCCATATCATAAATATACTATACAAGCACCCCAAGAACTAAGCTGCGGTGCGCACATACTCTGCTATCCATCCCGGTACATCACGTACATAAGGATTACATATTCCGAATCTCTCAGGAATAGTTTACCGATAACAACATCACAAATAATGGAGGCGAACACAGTCACCATCACATGGGTCACGCACATACCTACGCTCCCATGATCAGCGGACTTATTAATATCCCAATAAGTCTTTCTATGACCTATGTTCATCGAGGTACCAGTCTATATCCCCCCCGTAGGCACACAAGGATTAGAGGGTCCTAAGCGAACGCAACCTCCCGTGATAGCAAGTATGGTAGGTATGTCATACACACAATCCATATACTAAGTAAACACACATCTTAGTAATACCGTATTTTAATCGTAGTACGTATCGCATTCTCGCACTAACTATGATTATCACAATTTATACTAATCCGATTTATAATCATACGCGCTATAGTTTCTCACGTCGTAGTAACCACTCACGACTCAACCCAAACCGTCCATCTAATACAACTCTCGTATATAATTTACTCCTCATAGTAATCCAAAAGTCCCAAATTTATCCTTACATCATCAAAGAATGTTAATTCTACTCTCGAACCAGTTTCCGGGACTCCAAAAATCAAAACAGTCCAAAAAGGACCAAACTGTCAACTCGTTAGAAGTCTCGTTCGAACGAGACTGTTCGAACGAGATTCCTCTGCCAACTCGTTAGAAGTCTCGTTCGAACGAGACTGTTCGAACGAGATCCCAGTTCGTTCGAACGAACTGTTCCTTCTAACGATATCTCGTTCGAACGAGATATCGAACGAAATCCCTTTTCGTTAGCAGCGACTGGTCAACTCGTTAGAAGCTCGTTCGAACGACCTGGGGGCTGCTTCTAACGAGCTACCAGCTTCGGCCCAGATTTTTCCCCAAATCGTTTTTCATCCATTTTAACACCTCAAATTTTCTAAACTAAGTCCCAATCAATCGTTCAAAGGTCTATAATCAATACTAAACATATATAATCACATCCTAACATGTTTTTAAGGGATCAATCCATCCTAACATTAATTAAATTTACAGCTTTCTACACTTTTTCCAAATATCTCAAGAACATGAACCCTAACTACATATCATCATCAAATCCCAGAATTTAATTCGTTTTTCTTTCACCCAAACATGTATTAACATCAGATTAATCGTCTCCAAACTATTCTACATGCAATCCTTCTCAAATTTCTCAAGTTCTATGATCTAAACTACATGGGTTTTCATATTTTATCAAGAACAAACCATAAATCCGAATTTTCTAACATGGAAAAGACATTCTCAGAAATTAAATGGAATAAAGTCACTTGCCTTGGTTTGATTTCTGACTTTGGTGTAGGTTGATGAGGTTTTTCTGCAGAATTTCCTCTCTCCAAGCTCCTTCTCCAATGGTGGCTTAAGGTGGCTAGGGTTTTGATTTGGGAACTTAGAAAACCTAAATGATAACCTACGTAGCTTTCTAGGTTTATATGGCTTGGTTAATGGGCTTAATGGGTTAAATCCACATCAGATTTACATCTCTAATTTTCGTCACTTTTAATTCCTAAAAATGTAAAATTACCAAAATACCCTTTAAGTTGCCGGTATGGCCAAAAAATACCCCGGGACCCAAACTACACCCCCGGGTAGTGTTTTCTGACTATCTCGACCCTTCCGGACGCGTTGGCGCACTCAAAACGACCATACGGATTATAGATTTTAAATTCACTATTATTATCAAAATATTACACCGTGACGCGGCGGTTCCACGCGTCTCAATAAAATTTCCAAATTGCCGTATATAAATCTCACGACAAATTTCATAATACCAAATACATATATAATCATATATGCACATAATCAAATACCAACTCGCGTCTCATTAGTATTTATAACCCGGATTAATTTCCAATTAATTCGCATTTAATTAATTAATCCCCAAAATAAATATAGTCAAAAGTACGGGGTATTACATACTCCCCCCCTAATAACTGAATTTCGTCCCGAAATTCGAAACTAGAAAGTACCTGCTAAAAATAGCTCTGGATAACGTTCGCGCATCTCATCCTCGCGCTCTCATGTGGACTCCTCGACATTGTGATGTCGCCACTGAACACGCACTAACGGGACTATCTTTGACCGCAGTTTCCTCTCGCTTCGGTCCAAAATAGCAATTGGCCCCTCCTCGTAGGAGCTATCCTGCTGGAGATTGATGTCCTCCACAGCAATGTGAGAATGAGCCAAATTATCTCTAAGGTATTTCCTCAGCGAGGAAATATGGAACACGTCGTGAATCCGATGCAAGTGCTCCGGTAGTCCAAGTCTATACGCAACCGGTCCGATCCGCTCAATAATAGGAAACGGCCCCACATACCTCGGTGCCAACTTCCCCTTCTTCCCGAATCGCATAATCCCCTTCATCGGAGATACCCTGAGCAAAACCTGGTCCCCCACTTGAAACTCCCTGAAAAACCTCTTCGCATCAGCATAACTCTTCTGCCTGTCTTGAGCTACCCGAATGCGACTCTGAATCAACTCAATCCTTGCCGAAGTATCCTGAATCACTTCCGGCCCAAGTAGTTTGTTGTCCTCCACCTCTAACCAACATGCTGGGGAACGACAAGGCCTACCGTACAACGCCTCAAACGGAGCCATGCCAATCGTGAACTGATAGGAGTTGTTGTAAGCAAACTCCACCAGTGGAAGGTACTGCTCCCATCCACCCCCGAAGTCAATAATGCCCATGCGTAGCATGTCCTCCAACATCTGATTGGTGCGCTCTGTCTGCCCATCGGTCTGCGGATGATAAGCCGTACTCAATCGCAATTCCGTGCCCATGGCCTCCTGGAAACTCTCCCAAAATCTCGAAACAAATATCTTGTCTCTGTCAGACACGATATTTAGGGGCACACCGTGAAGTCTCACAATCTCTGAAATGAAGAGCTGGGCATACTGTCCCGTAGTGTAGTCAGTCCTTACGGGTAAGAAGTGAGCGACCTTGGACAACCTGTCCACAATTACCCAAACGGAGTCGTGACCCCTCTGCGACGTAGGCAACCCCGTGATAAAGTCCATGGATATGCTCTCCCACATCCACACCGGGACCTCCAATGGCTGTAGCAATCCTGCCGGTCTCTGATGATCCACTTTTACGAGCTGACAAGTGGCGCATTTCGAGACAAACTCAGCGATATCTCTCTTCATACCGCTCCACCAATACTGTCGTCTCATGTCTTGGTACATTTTGTCCCCTCCGGGATGTACCGCGAACCGTGAGCCGTGCGACTCTGCCATCACATCGTGTCGCAATTCTTCCCCTTCCGGAACTACCAATCTCCCATTGAAGCGTAATCCCCCGTCTGAGCTAACGGTATAGGACTCGGCTCCCTCTGCAAGTAATCGAACTATCTGCTCCTGACAGAACGAGTCATTAGCCTGTGCCCGTACTACCTTCGTGACAATCTGCGGTGTAACGGTCATCACAGACATGAAAGATCGGGCCACTGCATCCTGGTGTCCCAATTCCTTCCACTTAGCTTTCCACACCTCTGCCACCTCATCTGCTGGCCTGCGGCTCAACGCGTCTGCTACCACGTTAGCCTTACCCGGGTGGTACTGGATGTCGAACTGGTAGTCCTTCACAAATTCAAGCCACCTACGCTGCCGCATATTCAATTCCTTCTGCGTGAACAGATACTGTAGTGACTTGTGGTCCGTGAACAGCTGAAACTTCTCTCCCAAAAGATAGTGCCTCCAAATCCGTAAGGCAAATACCACTGCCGCCAACTCCAAATCATGTGTGGGGTAATTCTTCTCATGAGGCTTAAGCTTACGGGAAGCATAAGCTATGGCCTGTCTCTCCTGCTGCAATACACCTCCCAGTCCTTGCAAAGACGCATCGGTGTAAACCAAATACTCAACTCCCGGTCTCGGCAATGCTAACACAGGTGCTGAGGTCAACTTGTCCTTCAATTCATCGAATGCCAACTGACAGGCATCACTCCAAATGAACGGCACACCTTTACGAGTAAGATGTGTCAAAGGACCTGCTATCTCCGAGAAACCCCGACTAAACCTCCTGTAGTATCCTGCTAGACCCAAGAAACTACGAATCTCCGTTGGTGTCGTGGGCTGTCCCCACTCCCTCACCGCTGATACCTTCCCCGGATCGACAGATATTCCCTGGTCGGAAATAATGTGACCCAAGAACTGGACTTCCTTCAGCCAAAACCCACACTTCTCATGTTTTGCATACAGCTCGTTCTGACGAATTGTCTACAAAACCTGCCTCAAATGCTCGACGTGCTCCTCCTCTGTCTGAGAGTAAACCAGAATATCATCAATGAAGACAATGACAAACTGGTCTAGGAAATCCCTGAACACTCTGTTCATCATGTCCATAAACACTGCTGGAGCGTTGGTCAAGCCGAAAGGCATAACCCGAAACTCGTAAGAACCATATCTCGACAAGAACGCGGTCTTCGAGACATCCTCCTCCCTGATACGCAACTGATGGTATCCCGATCTCAAATCAATCTTCGAGAAGAAAGAAGGTCCTCTCAACTGGTCGAATAAGTCATCGATTCGAGGCAACGGATACTTATTCCGTATCGTAACCTTATTCAACTCTCGGTAGTCCACACACAATCTCAGTGAACCGTCCCTCTTCTTCACAAACAAAACTGGAGCGCCCCAAGGTGAGGTACTCCTGCGAATAAAGCCTTGTCCCAACAGCTGCTCTATCTGATCCCGTAGCTCTCTCATCTCAGCTGGAGCCATACGGTACGGTGCGCGTGCTATAGGTCTCGTGCCTGGTAGCAAATCTATAACGAAGTCTATCTCTCGACTGGGTGGTAAGCCTGGTATCTCCTGAAACACATCTGAATACTCCCTGACAACCGAGATCGAATCTGAAGGAATCACAACCTCCTTAGAGGTATCCTCCTCTATGTAATACAGATGAGCGGTCGATCCTCCCTCTGGGCGAGGCATCGCCACTACAAACATCTCTTGCCCCGGAATGGCAAAAACAATGCTCCCGCTGAAGCAATCAATCATGGCCCTATATGCTACGAGCCAATCCATACCGATGATCACATCGTGAACATGCATGTCTAACACTAACATGTCTGCAGGCAATACCAAACCACCAATCTCTACCCCCACTCCCCGGCATATAAAGAAAATAAGTGACCCACTCCCTAATGGCGAGTCGACACACGTCACTGTGCTCTCTGCCGTAGCTAACAATCCTAAAGCTTTCGCGAAGTGTGTAGCTATAAAACAGTGTAGCACCCGTATCAAATAACACCCGACCCATAGTACCATGGATAGGAAACGTACCCTCGATCGCGGGCGGTGCCTGTGGAACTGCAGCCTGGTGGACGTTGTAGACACGTCCATACTGTAGCTGACCCTGCTGAGCTGGGACTGCTGGAATGGGTGGCAATGCTGCCATCTGTGGCGGTGCGGGAAGAGCGGCGGGAAACATGGGCCTCTGTGGCTCCTGGCGAGCACCCTGCTGCTGCTGCTGTGGGGCCTATCAGGACAATCCTGCTTCTTATGGCCAGTCTTGCCACAAACAAAGCACTTCCCCGGGAAGTTCCCTCCCCTCTGCCCCTGCTGTCCCCGGCCCTGGTGGCCGTTACCATTCCTCCCTTGGCCCTGCTGGCCCTGATGAAACTGCTGCCCATTCTGCCCCTGCTGGCCCTGACGGAAACCTCCCTGTCCCTGCCTGTAGTTCCCTGACCGGAACCTCTTATTATCTCCCTGCTGGGAGCCCTGCTCAATCTGTCTCTGCCCCTGACCCGATTGTGCCCCGCTGGCACCATGTCCTCCAGTCCTGCCCTGATGGCTAGACTCTCCCGACCGCTTGCCCTCGGCCATATGAAAACGGTGGTCCTGGCAGTGCAATAATGCAGCGTTAACCACATCAGAATACGTGGCCAACGATAGGTTCCCTAGCAGATGCTGACGGATCCTCCAATTCAACCCATCGGTGAACTTCTCAATCTTCTTCTTCTCTGTTGGAATCTTGTCTGGAACGATATTCAACAGGTTAGTGAACTCGGCCTCATACTCGGCCACTGTCTTACCTTCCTGCTTCAGACTCATCAGCTTCCTCCTCATCTCTGTATGAACTGCGGACGGAAAGTACTTGCGGTCGAACCGCACCCAGAACTCCTGAATCGTGAGAGTATCCCTCTCCTCTGCGGTGGTAATAGACTCCCACCACTGTAGTGCCGATCCCACTAGCTTGAAAGTAGCTAGCACCTGTTTCTGAATATCAGTGCACTCATGCATCCTCAACTGCCTCTGTATGTCCTTCCTCCATTGGCTCGAGACTACCACATCTGAACTACCTGCAAACTCTGGCGGATGCGCTTTCTGAAAAGCGTCTCGTACACGCTCTCAAGCAGACGGGAATGCATTAACCTGTGCTGGCGCGGCAACCGGCGCCTGAGGCGGTGCCTGCTGAATCACGACAATCGCGGCATTTACCGCTTGGGCTACTATAGCAGCAACCTCAGCGGCGTTCATCATGCCCTGAACTGGAGCGGGCTGGGGTTCGGGCATTGCATTCCTGGGAACTCGTCGTGCACGTCGTGGAGGCATCTGAAATAAGAACAAAGTTTATAAGTTCACGGTTATAAACTTAATAAAGCTGAAGAACGAAGCATACACAAAAAGAGTACAACAGTCCTAAAATATAGGGCTCTATGTCAAAGAAATGTAGCGGAAACATAATAGCCGTACAGATCCTAAAGAACACTAGAACCTGATGCTCTGATACCACCTGTGGCACCCTGACTAATTAAATACCGGGTAGCTACTCCTTTATTAAATTAATTCAAAATGCCAAGTTGGCTCAGTTAATAGCATCACTGTCGAAAACATTTTTATTTTTACTAACCGCCTAGTATTTAAAAAGTAAGTGCCAAATTTTAATTGAAGTCTGATTAACATGCAACAAGTGTAATGAAGAAATAAATAACACCATTCACCATACTGAAGTAAAACGAATAACCATCGGAATAGAGTAAATAAAGTCTGGAGGAAAACTCCTCACTACAATCCCATACTGAAACAAATAACCGAAACTGAAATAATACATGCTAAAGTCTGAAAACTGAAATATAAAAGATGTCTCTAAATAGAAATGGGCAACATGCCCTACAACTGATAGATAGTGACTCTGGAATCCAAAAGATAAAAGCGTCTACATGCAAATCCCTGTAGCTTCCACAAGCAGCTACAGCTCGTCACCTGAATGAGTATCCTATGCTTGGTGTCCCTGTGGCTGGGCACCTAAAATGGTTTTACAAGAAAAAGATTTGAAAAGCAAACGGGTCAGAGCCCGAATGTGGAGTTATATTTTAAAAACCTGCAAGTGCTTTAAAAACATTTAAAACATTAAATGCAAAGTACATGTTAGGACGTGCACTCACATTATATTCTCACCTCTCGTCTAACTGTGCACTCCTAACGCAAGTACCCATCTATAACTACCCATACAACTAATTAAGTGACAACATATCTAGCTAGACTGCCAAAGGTCCTACCCATAATACTCGGTTCCATTAATATAATAACGCTCGTAATTAAATAGGGGTTTAACGTAAACTCAGATACTTAATATGCAATATATATAACTATCAGTTAACTCGTTATATTTCTCGAAATAATACCGTAATATATTTACAACATTAACATGAGGATTCTCATTAAATAAATGTATATTATCCATATCATAAATATACTATACAAGCACCCCGAGAACTAAGCTGCGGTGCGCACATACTCTGCTATCCATCCCGGTACATCACGTACATAAGGATTACATATTCCGAATCTCTCAGGAATAGTTTACCGATAACAACATCACAAATAATGGAGGCGAACACAGTCACCATCACATGGGTCACGCACATACCTACGCTCCCATGATCAGCGGACTTATTAATATCCCAATAAGTCTTTCTATGACCTATGTTCATCGAGGTACCAGTCTATATCCCCCCCGTAGGCACACAAGGATTAGAGGGTCCTAAGCGAACGCAACCTCCCGTGATAGCAAGTATGGTAGGTATGTCATACACACAATCCATATACTAAGTAAACACACATCTTAGTAATACCGTATTTTAATCGTAGTACGTATCGCATTCTCGCACTAACTATGATTATCACAATTTATACTAATCCGATTTATAATCATACGCGCTATAGTTTCTCACGTCGTAGTAACCACTCACGACTCAACCCAAACCGTCCATCTAATACAACTCTCGTATATAATTTACTCCTCATAGTAATCCAAAAGTCCCAAATTTATCCTTACATCATCAAAGAATGTTAATTCTACTCTCGAACCAGTTTCCGGGACTCCAAAAATCAAAACAGTCCAAAAAGGACCAAACTGTCAACTCGTTAGAAGTCTCGTTCGAACGAGACTGTTCGAACGAGATTCCTCTGCCAACTCGTTAGAAGTCTCGTTCGAACGAGACTGTTCGAACGAGATCCCAGTTCGTTCGAACGAACTGTTCCTTCTAACGATATCTCGTTCGAACGAGATATCGAACGAAATCCCTTTTCGTTAGCAGCGACTGGTCAACTCGTTAGAAGCTCGTTCGAACGACCTGGGGGCTGCTTCTAACGAGCTACCAGCTTCGGCCCAGATTTTTCCCCAAATCGTTTTTCATCCATTTTAACACCTCAAATTTTCTAAACTAAGTCCCAATCAATCGTTCAAAGGTCTATAATCAATACTAAACATATATAATCACATCCTAACATGTTTTTAAGGGATCAATCCATCCTAACATTAATTAAATTTACAGCTTTCTACACTTTTTCCAAATATCTCAAGAACATGAACCCTAATTACATATCATCATCAAATCCCAGAATTTAATTCGTTTTTCTTTCACCCAAACATGTATTAACATCAGATTAATCGTCTCCAAACTATTCTACATGCAATCCTTCTCAAATTTCTCAAGTTCTATGATCTAAGCTACATGGGTTTTCATATTTTATCAAGAACAAACCATAAATCCGAATTTTCTAACATGGATAAGACATTCTCAGAAATTAAATGGAATAAAGTCACTTGCCTTGGTTTGATTTCTGACTTTGGTGTAGGTTGATGAGGTTTTTCTGCAGAATTTCCTCTCTCCAAGCTCCTTCTCCAATGGTGGCTTAAGGTGGCTAGGGTTTTGATTTGGGAACTTAGAAAACCTAAATGATAACCTACGTAGCTTTCTAGGTTTATATGGCTTGGTTAATGGGCTTAATGGGTTAAATCCACATCAGATTTACATCTCTAATTTTCGTCACTTTTAATTCCTAAAAATGTAAAATTACCAAAATACCCTTTAAGTTGCCGGTATGGCCAAAAAATACCCCGGGACCCAAACTACACCCCCGGGTAGTGTTTTCTGACTATCTCGACCCCTCCGGACGCGTTGGCGCACTCAAAACGACCATACGAATTATAGATTTTAAATTCACTATTATTATCAAAATATTACACCGTGACGCGGCGGTTCCACGCGTCTCAATAAAATTTCCAAATTGCCGTATATAAATCTCACGACAAATTTCATAATACCAAATACATATATAATCATATATGCACATAATCAAATACCAACTCGCGTCTCATTAGTATTTATAACCCGGATTAATTTCCAATTAATTCGCATTTAATTAATTAATCCCCAAAATAAATATAGTCAAAAGTACGGGGTATTACACTCATAAACAACGTCACGTGGGTCCAAGAAAGATGAACACCTCCGCATCAAACCCTTTTGAGCAAATCATGGTAGCCCTGAATCAATTAACGACACGAATAGATGCAATCGATGCCCGGAATCCTCCACCGGCAACCACTACGGACCGCCCCCAAACCGCCCCGATAATTTCTCAAAACCCTAACCCTAATTCCCCAAGATCCACTCATTCTACACCTCTACTCCAAGAAAACCCTAAAACAACAAACCCTAACCCTATAATAGCCTCAACAACTGCCCCACCACCAATCACCACTGTACCACCACCCCAAGCTGGCCGAAATGCAAAAAAAAAAGCCAAAAACATCACCCCCGGTCCATATTTGCCCCTGAACTACAAAAAAAACCCACACCGAGCCCTCCCAAGTGCACCCCGACCCACAAATACCCCAAAAAAAATGGCCGAACCCTCCGCCCCCACCGCTGCCGTCGAACAGGTCGGACTCCCCCCCTCCCCCGGCAGTCGGGTACCACCTCCGCAGCCGGCAAGTTCAACCCCAAGGTGGTACAGCCGCGGTGCACAACCGACTTGACTTGTACCCCTCGCAAGTCTTCCTGGTCCACTCCGACGCATTCAAACGACTCGATAAGGGGTTGGGCGGCATCACAGCAGACGCTTCCCATCCTCCAGTGCTGTCCGATGGTGACCCCAACATTCCTACTCCCATTTCTGTCCCACAAACATCTCCTAATGGTGAAATGCATTCCCCGACCCTTGCCGAGATGCTCCGGAACATTCGGCACGAAAAGAGTTCGAAATTAATTCCAATTAAACCTCCACTATCATATCCCATTTTTACCGAACCCTATCCCCACCTTAACCCAAATCTTGAACCCCAAACCCTAAAATTTTTACCCTCCCACATTCCAAATAATTTTAACCCTCAAATTTCACCCCCACCACCTATACCGCCCCCTCCAACACCAAACATATCAATAAACTACCATATGCCCTCCCCACATCTTCCCCCACCCCAACATGACTACACCCTACCTCCTCTCTCCATTTACCCTCGCCATCACCCACAAAAACACCTCGAATATCCCCATACCTCCACCCGTCACCACACTTCCGCCCCCACCTATTCTACACACCTTTCACCCTCCCCAATTCCCACATCATCACATCCCATGGGATACCCGTTCTGTCCAGTTCGCACCCGTTGATACCCATGAACGTGTCTGAGCGTGAATTACCTTACCCCCTCACGATGATCCCCCTTCCCCCTGACCTCATTCCTCCCCCGCATTTGAGCCCCCCCCCCCTTTCCTACAGAGTGGCGCACCGATGTTTCTCCTTTTGATTCCCTGGGTCCGAAGGTTACTCCATATGTACCCCTTCCTGAGCGTTATTGTATTTTATGTTTTAAAAAGGGGCACCAGATGAACCACTATCCATACCGCTAGCCATTGGTTCCCCCCCACCTGCTTCCCCTCCCCGTGTGACTCTCCCATCTCATACCACTCCTCCCCCAGCTCCATCCCGCTCCTACACCTCCTCATCCACCGCCTCGGAGGCGTCCACAGCGAGCCTTACTTCTCGAGCCTTCGCCAGGCGATGATGATGTCGATGAGGATACTCTAGCTCTTCCAGGTGGTGATGCTGTCGCCCAGTTGGCCCTACAGTTATTATCGCGGAGCATGCAGGGTGATATCCGTGTCGATGTCCCAATGTTTGATGGTCATCTCCAGCCCGATGCAGTGGTTGATTGGCTTGCCGCCATTGAGCGGATTTTTGAGTACAAATAACTCAAGGGTCGTCAATGTGTTCTCTTAGCGGCAATCAAATTTCAGGGATATGCTAGTGTATGGTGGAATGACTTGGAGCAATGACGTGCCAGTGAGGGCCTTACTACCATACAGTCCTGGACTGAGCTCCGAGCGCAGTTGATGAACACTTTTGTTCCCGCTACATATGAGCGAGACTTATTTTTACGGGTTCAGTCTCTTCGCCAGGACTCCTCTGTCTTGGACTACACCGAGCGGTTTCAGCTTCTATGTACTCACGCCCGCCTCAGCGAGAGCGAGGAGCAGCGCATTAGCATTCACGGACTTCAAGGCTACATCCAGCGCGATCTTGCTTTGCATGAGGTCACCTCCTTTGCTAAGGCGGTGGAGTATGCCACCAAGGTTGAGTCCTTCCACCAGACTGCCCCTCCACTGCGTAGCCGCTCCACGCCTCCTCCAGCACTCGTGACTTCGGCACCCATCGGGACTCCTTCTACCACTGCACCTCCTGCTTCCACGGTTCCAGCTCATCCGGTCACCTTCAAATGCTACAATTGCGGGGTGATGGGCCATCGCGCCTCCGATTGTTCTCTCCCTCGCCGTCGAGTTCTCTTAGCTTCTGGTAGGCCCGACAATATGGGCTCTTGAGGATGAAACCGTCCATAATCCATTTAAAATAATGTGTTTGGGGCCCATTAATTGTGTTTGTGGGTCAAAATGGTTTGAGCGATCCAATAAGACGGTTTGTTGGCGGGTCATTAGCGGGTCAAAATGGTTTTGGAACCTCTCAAAAATAAAACTCAAATTACTAAGTTTAAAGATTTTTTTTAATTTAAGTACCTTATTTTTTTCAAAATTATTATACCATATTTATCCGTATATGGTATAATATTTGTTTTTTTTTTTTAAAAAAAAGTGGGCCAACCCGACCAGATCCGGGTTTGACCCAACCCGACCCGGATTTGACCCGCCCAAACCCACCCAAATTATTTTGTCTGACCCGCTTTTGACCCACCCAAATTTATCCATATCCATTTTTGACCCGTCCATAACCGCCCATTTGCCACTACTAGCTTCTGAGGACCCAAACTACATTGAGGAGGAACCGGAGATACCATCTCAGCCAACTCTCATCACGATCCTTGATGGTGACACTGACGACCTTCCCCTCTGAGTTCGAGGACGAACTCTTTTCAGGGGGGAGAGTGATGTGAATCAAGGACGTGGTCGTCATTTTATCATTTTTAGTCATTTTTAGTATTTCTTTTATTTTTAGTTTTCATTGTATTTCCCTTTTTTGTAAGTATTTAGAAGGAAGGTTAATTGGCACTTAAGGGCATAATTGTAATTAGATTGTTAGCTTAGAGGCCAAGCAACCTCCTTCCTATAAATACCTCTTTTGTAGACTCATTTGAGCCATTCTTCCATATTTTGAGATTTGATTAGAGAGAATTTGAGGGAGAATTATCTTTTCTTGCTCCCATTAACGTCATTTACGTAAAAAATTCTCATAAATACGGACTGAAAAGAGGATGAGTAGCATCTGTTCATTGAATGTTTACTACCCCTTTATTTCATTTCATGTATGAACATGTCGTTACTGTTTTAATGATTCGTGTTGGTCTTGGGGAAAAACATGCATTTTTTGTGCCATGTGTGTCTTATTGATGCTTTTCGCGTTGTATCAGGCCAAAACACTGCCTAAAACACAAATTTCCATCCCAAATTGACCACCCGATAGAATCAAATGACACCATCCACCGCCACCCAACACCGTGTGAACAAAAAAAGACAATACACCAAAAAACACCCAAAAATGGAGACTACTAGTAAACGCAAAACACAATTAAAATATAGACTATTATAAAAGAAATTATTACAATGTTATTTGGATCTACATGAATCTTCATTGTATCTACAAATAAACAAAAATTCTACTTTCAAAAAGGTAAATATTGACACATGCACAGGGTATTGGTTCACACTTCTAGACTCACCACTCCATGCCCTAATTAGACATCCAATCTTCAAGCACATCCCGAACCTAATTTTCAAAATAGATAGTAAAAGAAAGTTTCAAAATAATACCACTTGATAGCAGACACACAAAAATTTGGATTTTTGTATATACAGAAATAATGAACACATATACAAACAAATACAAAAATCTAGAGATTTTACACGCATATCAATCACCTTGAGTAGATATGGATAATGAACACAAATCACAACAATCTATCAAAAAAAAATGCAATAAACAAAATCGAAAATCACCTCGAGTAAATACGGACCATGAACACCATATTCAAGTTTTGATGCCTATAAAATGCAATAAAAAACATCAGCAAATCCATTAGGTGATCCAACTGTGATACGCTTTTAACGCTTGTATTCTTAATCAATCGGGAGTGATTTTGGTTGAATAAAATCAATCCGCTTGATGATATCACTTATGGCAACATAAAATCAAACAAAACTAAAACACTAAAAGACCCTCCAAACATAACAACAATCAGTAACTAATCACAAACCTAACACCACCATTTGAAGCAGAACTTAGCTAAAGTAGAAGTATTCACCTTCAGTGGCTTCTAACTACTCTGTAGGCCTTGTTAAAACCTACAATGAAATCTTCCCAACACAACTTCAAATTGGTGTTACAAAAAATTCACAAAATCAACAAACTGATTTAAAATTCAATACAACTCATATTGCAATTATACCCATTCTCAAGTGGATGGGGTATCACAATGAACAAAAATATGGGTTAATGAGTCAGCCTTATCTGTTAAATCTTTGAATCAGACTCAAAGTTCGAATATTTTTCCAAATTTGTTAAAAATTGGTAATAAGTATCTCTAATAGTAATTTGGGAAGAAAATAACTGATTCACATGAGATTTACAACTCTTAATAAACTTAAAAAAGTAAACCCAAACACATATATTGAAATAGATCTAATGCTTAGTTGTATATAGTTCAATCAACATCCACTTTATTCTCACAAAAAATGGGTAAGAAAAAATGGACTCTTTGTCCATCCCCTGCTGTTAGAAACCCTTATGCATGAGTTTTAGATGAAATCGGAGAGTGGTGAAATCACCCAACGTTGTTTACAAAAACACAAAATATACATAAGCAAGTACAATTGTAGACAAAGAAAAATTATACCTAAAAAAAAGTATACCTAATTTGAACTGTGATTTTGAACCATGGTAATCATGTTGTATACCCTGTCGGCTGGGTGAATGTGTAGCTTGTATGATGACTGGTACGAAGATAAGTCAAAGTTTAAGCATGGAAGAATGGGGATGGGTTGTATTTTGAGAAAGTGAGTTTTTGAAAGATGCTTGAGATAGAGTTTGGTGCTTGACAGACAGAGTGAGAGAGGGTCCAAAGTTCGTGATATTTGACAGTTTATTTGACGTTGGTAAGGAGAGAGAGCCTTTAGCTTGTTTGAGAAGCCTGTTTAGATTTAATCTTGGGCATTCAGTTTCCTTTTACCTGAGCAACTTTGAATCCTTAGATTACTTTTTATATGTCCACAATAAAACACCTATTCCTCCATATTATATATATATATATATATATATATATATATATATATATATATATCCGTGTTCTAAAAGGCCCGCCTAGGCCCACCTAGGCTTGAGGCTTGAGGGAAACGCATCGCTTACGACTTATTCTTGGTAAAAGGCATCGAGGCACACTTTTTTTTTTAAAACAAAGGATTAGTTGACAAATATTTTTTATGGAGCATGAATATGAGAAAGATGGCTACCAAACATATGGAAATATTTTCAAAATTCAAGGTATGTATTATTTTATTATATTACTAGCCATGGAATAATTAAAATAATAAAAAAAGGAAAAACGCCTTTCTACGCCTAGGCTCCTAAGGCTTGAGACTTGACCTCTACGCCTCGACCACGCCTCGCGCCTTTTAGAACCTTGATATATATATATATGAGAAACTCTCCTTGCAGACTGCACTTTGTTGCAAACATCCATTGCCCATTATAGAGTCGTTCCTCTACGCTTCTCTCGCTTTGTAGAAAAACAGGACTGAAGGGGACACAATGAAAGGTTCTATGCATTTGAAGCACAATATTTCTTAAGGAAAGATTCTATGCATTTGAAGTTTGATGAGAATGGGAAAGTTTATAAATATTTGAAGTTTAATGAGAGAGTTATACAAAACTCAGAACTCAGGGCTGTATCGAAGGTTATATATACTCGACATAATGTTGGGGAGAGAAAGAGGTGAAATAGATTTGGGGAAAGGATAAAAGAAATTGGAGACGTGAGCAGTTTGATGAGAATAGAAAAAAAAGAGTATTTCACTAGAAGAAGAAAAGAAAGCTTTAAATAAATGGGGGAAGAGAGAGGGTTAGATGAATCAATGGTGAGAGACAGCGCGAAAGTGGGTTTGGAGAGAGAGAGAGAGATGGCTGAAAGGGAAAATTATAGTGATTTATTAGATGGCTCACAATACTGCCACGTGGAAGGGGATAATGAGATTGGGTGGTGAAAGTATGAATTAATTATGGGACACGTGGAGGTACATAGTGAGGAGACTCCTCACTGAGGAGCTAGGAAGAATGAACACTTCTCTGGAGGTGACGTACCCGTGTCGGACACTAGGAAGCATGGACACTACTCTGAAGGTGACGTACCCGTGTCGGACACTCTGACACGCGTGTGACACGACTTGTTTGACATTTGGATGAAAGGTTACACTTCCTGGACACGATTTAGACACTCGGCGGACATGTTGGGGCGTCAAAAATCAATAAGAATGTAAAACTAAACCTTTTAGGAGTTCCTGAATAATAAGTAGAAAAGTTAAAAAGAATGAAGTTAGTCTCTCGCTCGATTTCAATGCATAATTTTGACTTAAGGTATTACTCTTGTTATATATTTAACCGTGTTCATTTGATAAATTAGTTTGACAAATAAGTTTTGTTTAAGAAGTGCAAATTAAATGAAACTATATATCTCCAACATACCTCAAGGAGAGGACAAAAAAAAAATGGACCATTTTTTAAAAATAATAAATTTTTTTTTTGAGTTGATATTTTTGTACGGTATTTAACATTTCAACGAACCTACAAAAAAAAATCAGCGCAAAATGATTTTTTTTTGCTATTTAACAAAAATCGGTCAAATATATGTCAGTTTTGAAAATATTTTTTTTATGGTTCTATTTTTTTGTCCACTCTTTGAGTATGTTGGAGATCCTTCATGTATATATATACAGTCAGACTCTTTAACATACCTCACTTAATATACTAATGAACATGCCCATTTTTTTAATATAGTAAAAAATTGAGTTTTTTTTAACCAAACTCGGTACATATGATCTACATAGTAAGGCATCTAAAAAAATCATCAACAATTTAACCGTAAGTGGGTGAGATGATGGCAAAAATTTGAATGGTTGAAAATGATAATATACCCATTTTTCATTTCATCCATTTCCGGGGTGAATTTTTTGATGATTGTTTTTGTAGATGATCTCCTCATTATGGAGATCGTGTATACAAAATTTGGTCGAAAAATACATTTTTTTTACAATTTACAAAAAATAGGTATGTTCATAGGAGGTATGTTGGAGAGCCTAACTGTGTGTGTGTGTGTATAAATATATATTTCTGTTTGTCTCCGTGGTATCGTGTCTTAATTTTTTTTAGATTTGTTGTGTCAGTGTTACCGTGTCGTGTTGGACACGATACCTGTACCCGTATCCGTGCCTTATAGCCGAGGAGACTCTATTTTATATATTAGTAATAGATTAGGAATTGAGGTTGGGCCTTGGTGCAATGTCAAGTTCTTTCTCCCCCCCCCCCAAAGCGATGTGCCGTGGGCAACCTCCAGATTTTGGGTAAGGCTTATCTACATCGACCTCTCCCAGCTCCCGCCAAAAGAGAAGCCTTGTGCACCAGGTGCGACCTTAGGGCCTCGTTTGGTACGCGATAAAGTCGAATGGAGTTTGATTCCTTCCTAACGATCCCGAAAAAGTGTAAGATTACTACGTTTGGTCCGAGGTTAAGTTGCATGGGAATATGGGCCCGAATGGAATTAGATTACCTCCTTGGTGGGAAAATGGGTGGAATCAAAATTCATACAATATAGGTGGGATTCTTACTTTCCCACGGGAATCCTTACAAATAATTTTTTTGTGAAGGCAAAACCGCCCACAAAATATTAAATTATAAAAATTACCCATAAATTTTAAATATTTATTTTGTGAAGACAATTTGGTTATGTCGGTTTGTATTATTAGATTTAAAGTTGTACAAATTTTATTTAGACTTTTTTTTCCTACTCATGTAATAACTAATTTGATTAACGGAGAGGTATAAGGAGAAAAAGAAGGACCTTCATATCTTTTTTATAAATTTAGAGAGGGTGTATGATAAGATATCAAGGGATATAATATGGTTGGTTCTACATAAAAATGAGTGATTCGTAGATATATTGATGTGATCAAAGATATATGTATGATGGAGTTATGACTATAGTAAGAACATCAGCTGGAGAAAGTAATGAATTCTCAATTATCGTAGGTCTAGGTTCAACACTAAGTCCTTATCTATTTGCTCATTTTATGAATGAGTTGACTGGACAAATACAAGATGAGGTATTTGCTGTTACAGATGATATTTTTTTTAGTAGATGAGATAACACGGGGATTAATGCTAGATTGAAATTGTGGAGAGACTCTAGAAATAAGAAGATTTAAAATAAGCAGGACTAAAACAAAATATGTGGAGTGCAATTTTAGTAGTAATAGGAGGACAAACGGGGATGTGGTGAAATTGGAGGGTAAAAAAATACCTAGAAATGACCATTTTAGTTATTTAGGCTCGATTATCCAAAAAGATGGAGATATTAGTGACGATGTTACTCATAGGTTTAAGCAGGCTAGGTTAAGTGGAGAAGTGCTATCGGCGTATTGTGTGATAGGGGTATATCTTTGAAGTTAAAAAGGAAATTTTATAGGACGGTCATTAGACCCGCCATGTTATACGGGACGGAGTGTTGGACAACCAAAAAATAAAGTGTGCCGAAAATGAGTGTGGCGGAGATGCGAATGCTAAGATGGATTTGTGGTAAAACTCAAAAGGATAAAATTAGAAATGAACAAATTCGTGAAACGGTAAGAGTAGCTCCTATAGGAGATAAATTGAGAGAAAATCAACTTAGATGGTTTAGACACGTCAAGCGTAGACTGATGGATGCCCCGTAAGGAAGAGTGATTTAGTTAGTATTGATGGTTACGCAAGGGGTAGAGGTAGGCCTAATTTGACTTGGTGGGATATTGTAAAAAGAGACATGATATCATGTGGTTTAACCGAAGATATTTCACTCGACAGAATGGAATGGAAAAATAGGATTCATGTAGCCGACCTCAAATAATTGGAAAATGGCTTTGTTGAGTTGAGAATAAATATTGGAAAATCTATATATAAAAAAATATTGAGTTTATAAATAATGAACCGTATTATTATGTTTTATGACATTACCAAATTAGATTTATTTAATATATATATATACAGTCAGGCTCCAATGCGGACGTAATTTGCGAATGAATTTTTTTATGATCTTTTAAAAATAGCAAAAAATATGCTTTCAACTTTATTTTTTTTTTCCGTGGTATATAAACATTTCAGGGGACCTCTCTAAAAAAGTTCAAAATGAATTGTTTTGCTATTTTTAGACAATCGGTCAAACATATTTTGACCGATTTTTTAAAAATAGCAAAACAATTCATTTTGAACTGAATTTTTTTAGAGGGGTCTCTCCTGAAATGTTTAAATACCATAGAAAAAAATCTAGTCGAAAACATGTTTTTTGCTATTTTAAAAAAATCACAAAAAAATCCATCCGCAAGTTACATCCACATTGGAGCCTGACTGTATATATATAGTAACCAGTCCGTATTTTAAGAGTGCGGACCGAACATGTGTCACCTGACGGTGAGTCCAGAAAAGAGAGAGTGTACCATAAATAATTTAGCGAATAATTACTAGGCTCACCACCAGGTGACACGTGTTTGGTCCGCACTCTTAAAATGCGAACTGGTTCGCACAAGAGCAGTACTATATATATATATATATATCTGTGTGTGTAGTAATAAAATTGTTGATGGGTATTATTGGTATATATTGTACATTCCCATGTCACTTTCGATGCATGAACCAAACACTATATTTTGATTCTCAATGGGAATCTATTGGTTAACCAAACAAGGGGGAAAAAGGATTTGGAATCTTGGTAAAAGGTGTGACACCCCGCCTAATTAAATACCGGGTGATTAGTCCTTTATTAAATTATAACCAAGGTGAACGGTTGGTTCATTCTTAGCATCACTGTCGCAAAATAAACTTTTCAATTTAAACACCCTAAATAATTAAGCTAAGTATCAAAACCATTTAAAACATTATTTCTATTTTTAATTTAAGTCCAATAATAAAATCTTTCATAATTCACCATTTAAGAGTCACACTTAGTTGCAGCACGTTAAATAACTAAACTGGAAAAGATGATCCAAGAAACTTAAGCATTCAATTAACTAATTCCAACTTTAAAAAAGGAAAAACATACTGACAGTAACAAATCCCAAAGTAAAAATACTAAAAGTAAATGAATCACAATCTCTGACAAAACCCACTCACTGAATAAGGAAAAAGGGCGACACATGCCCAACTGGATAAAACAGAACTAAGAGTGGAGTCAATAATGAGGTCGTCTAAGCAAAAGACCTACAACTCCCACCTAAGCTGCAGCACGTTCCTTCCAAAGAATCCTAAGCATGACGCCCCTATGGCTGGGCACCTGTAGTATATATATATATATGTACAAGAGAGAAGAGATAACAGGAAACGGGTCAAAGCCCGATTGTAAAACAATTTAAAAATTTAGTTTAGCAAGTATTTAAAATGCTTACCGGCTAATGCAACAATCATATTAGTATGCGGCACTCTCTTGAGAAATTTCTCACCTCTCTTCTAATGTGCACTCCTACCGCACTATTAATCCCCACAAGTTTAGCTCATCTTAAATTTCTTATAAGGTTTCATGCCGACAATTACTAGGGCTAAGATAATTAATTTCTGAAAGCAAAGTTTTCACATAAATCTCATTTTATTATAAAGTCTTTCAGTATTGCCTCAAACATTGCAAACACTTATAAATTCGGAATATTTATTCATTACTTAACTACTTTTAGTCATAGTAGAAAGTTCCCAATTTCAAGTCTATATATATATTAATCACTCATATAATATATATATACTAACGGCACCCCACATAAAATTTATGGTGCTGGCAGACTTTGCTATCAAGTCCCCGTCACTCGTACTAAGGGAAATACTAGTTCGGAATCACTCTCGAACTGTATTAATACAAAACACATACAAATTGAGGCGAAGCATAGTTCCAAGTCACTAAGAGGTCAACCACACCCCCACGTCTCTTAGGACCGTCTGACTATCGATCAGATAGCCTGTACCAAGGATTCCTATGTTCTAGGGTACAAGTCAATATCCTCCATAAAGGACCCATCGAGATAAGACTGTCCCCCATAAAGGACCCATCGAGATAAGACTGTCCCGGTGCGGTAACCTCAGTGATAGCAAGTAGCGCGGGCATGATTTTTACACGTACATAGTGTATACATAAACACAGTCATATATATGTATACTACCATTCCCATTTCTAAATTAGGTACGCCCACGACCCATACTATGATATTCGTTCTTAGTACATGTTACTAGATTATCCCGTATAACGGCTCGTCTATTTTATTCTTAATTATAGGTTATTCCATACATTCCTCATTTCACTCGTAATATTCTATTCCCCAATGTATAAATTCAGTAGGTACTCTCTTATTTTCTAACGTTGCTTTCTTACGGGTCTTACTCCTTTAATTACACGTTTCCATAATTTCCTATGAATAAATTACTCCCCGTTAACTTTAAATTCGCCATACTTTCAATGCCCCCTTTTTACTAAGTCCTAATGATCCTCTTTATGTCCCAAAATGTTCTATTAATAAGGTCCAAAGGTTACGACTCATTTAAATCGAAATAACTATTTAATGGAGCGATCGATCGATGCTCTTTGGTCGATCGATCGATCAAGCAGTTATGACGAAACTACAGAAAATCCAGTTACGGGAATCCTATTCCAAACTCATCCAAATCATCATGTTCCACTCCCAAACTCCCAACAAATGATACTACAAGTGTTATATACCCAAATAAATAATTTTCTACGTAAAATGTGTGAGTTTTCATCAAGTATAACAATTGACAAGGGCAAAATCTATATAAACCTCAAGAACCCTAATCTTTTCTTTAACTTAGTTCTTCCCATTTTTTTTCCAGATTTTCTACTCCTAACTCAATGAAAATTCGTGGTTTAACCTCTACATGTGAAATAGATTTCCAGAACATGATTATTACCTCTATAACATGTGAATTCTAGTCTCCAATATATACATTCTTTCATGGAATTGGTTCTAATCAACCCCAGGCTAATATAATTGAAGCATTAACTGAAATAAAGCAAGATAAATACTTGCCTGGAAATCTTTGTTTCTGATTTGTGGAAGAAATTGGTGTGGTTGCGTTCCTCGTCGCGCGATCTACAATTTGGCGGTGACGGCGGTGCAAACGGTGGAGTTCTTGGCCTATAACTCCTTGAAAAGCTTCTCCTCTTCCTCTCCAATGGCCGTTCTTGGTTTTTGGTTATGCTAAGCCTAGAAGACAACCCCTAACATCTGATAAAACCTTAGAAAATTCGTGGGTTTCCATGCTCCAAAATACAAAATGTCTAAAACGCCCTCCCGGGATGCTCATTGGGCCTTAAAATGCCCCGTGACCCAAGCTACACCCCGGGTACATTATTTTGACTATCTCGACCCTTACGGACACATTGACGCACTCAAAATGACCATACTGGTGACTTATAATATATTCACTTTTAATAATTCGAATTTAATCCCAACACGACACAGGCGCGTCCCGATAAAATTTCCAAAATGATCAAATTATATTCTCATGATAATTTTACTAAATTTAATTACACATCTTACTTTACCCATAGAGTAATTTACAACAAAATTCCAATAATTACTAACTCTCATCACGCTAGTAAATATTTAAATGATTTCCGGATTAATATTAAATTAATCTCTAATTAATTTTAATAAATCCCCAAATTTAAAAGTCATAAAAATACGGGGTATTACAAAAGGTTTCCTTGCCATCACTTTCCCAGTAATCACAATCCATCCAAAATATTACCACATACCAGACGGGGCCTATTAGATGTTTTAGGAGATAGGATTAGACTACGATTTATCTTTTATTTGTGTTTGGGTTTATCCAAGTTTCTCTTTTTGCTATTAGGCAGAACTAGCGCTCTAGCTAGTAGTATTATAAATAAGCATTTGACCCTTTCTTGTAGTCATTGTTAATATATGAGAGGATGATTGAGAGAGATTTTCTTTGATTTATTATGCGTGTCATGGTGTAAGGAATATTTCACTGCGTGTACATCAATTTTCTCTCGTTGCTTTAACTTGCTAATTTCCTCAATGATACGCCACTGTAGAATTGCACCGAGTGATATCATATTTCACCAAAAGTGTTCTTTATAATGGTCTCCCATTCTCCGTAAGGATGACCTAAGGATCCCCATATCTACAAATAATGTATTCTCTCATGGAGTTGACCCCCACTTAGCCACTTAGCCAGTTGCCTTCGTGAACTGCTCGGTTACCATCAGAATTTAGATCTCGCATTTCAAAGCCAAACGGAGCTGACTCATAATTTAATATTGTCTCTTCTATTCTTCCATCCCCAAACAGCCAAGATTGCTGATCGCAGGCACTCTTCTCAATACCTAGGACAGCCTCTAAATGCCGCTTCTTGTCGTAATACAAGCCCTAATGCTTGACAAAAGTTCACATTGATGTAAATGGTTATATCAGTTTATCATATTCAATGGTTTCAACTGAACCATAATCTGAAGCTGGTTGACATGATGAAAGTTCGTTCTCATTAGATTAGACCACATCTCTATGGTACGTTTAGTTAAACAGATAAATCTGCCCGTAACTGGAAATTATCACTTTAACTGCATTTCTTGAAAATTTTGTTTTTGTGCTCTTATTTTCTCTTTGAATCCCTTGCTTTTTTTCCATTAATAAGTGTTTCTATTTCTGCTTGTTTGCAGGATTATATCTCCATACTGTAACTGAGACAAAGCTAGTCGTAGACACTTCAAGAGGAGAAACATTACGAATCAATGTAGTGTCACTGTCTTTTCTATATATTCTTTTGTTATATCTCCACAATTGCTAAACACTATTTTACATTTTAACTTCCAATACTCTCTCTTATTTCATACGTTCTATATATAGAGGCCAACTTTAGGCATATTTTTTTCATCTACTCAACTCTGTTCAACAAAAACTTTCCCACTTCCTTGGGTTGGCTGTTTGAATCCTATTACTCCATTCTGCTCTGGATAGGGCAATGTCCTCAGTATATCATGTCTTTCTTAACAATCTTCCACCAAATTTTAGTTTAGGTCTACTGTTTTTCCTAGTATTATCATTAAAATTAGCCAAACCACACTTCCTTGTGGAGAGCACTTATTGGTCTACATGTGTGTCCAAACCATCTAAGACGATTTTCATTTAATTTGACTCAAAACTTTTAGATTTTTTTTAGTTATAAAATTCTCTTCAGAGCACCTGATATTGACTATTTGAAAAATTTAAAATTACTTTTAAATTGTTAAATTATTTCTAGTCATGTGTTTTGGCTCTTTTTTTCTCTCGATAATATACATCTTCACATGACCCAGTGATTTATCTGCATCATATATATATATATGTATCATTTGAAGTGTTTGTTCACATTGTGGACTTCTAGTTTTCATTTTATTTTTGAAAGTATCATCCCACGTTGCTTACCTCAGTTTTATTGTTTAAACTAATCATTGCGTTTCTTCTCCCGTTTCTGAAATTGCAGTTTGATGTGACCTTTCCGGCACTTCCATGTTCCATTCTCAGTCTTGATGCTATGGATATCAGCGGAGAGCAACATCTTGACGTTGTATGTGTTGCAAGGAGATTACAACGCTCTCTCTCTCTCTACTCTCTAGACGTGTTTGTGCTAACTTTGAGGTATCTAATTTGTGCTTCTCACAAGAGACATCTGATTTCATTTACTTGCAGAGACATGACATAATCAAGAAACGCATTGATGCTAGTGGTAATGTAATAGAAACGAGGCAAGATGGTATTGGTGGTCCAAAGGTTAGTCACAAGTTACTTCTTATAATCCACAAATTAATTTTCCCTGCAGATCCTACATCTAATGATGCCTTTTAACTAAGGATTTTAAAATGTTACCATGTAGTGGGAAATCTCGTTTCCCCTGATTGGAAAAGTCTTTATGTAACAGTGATTGATGGCCAACATTTGCAATGGCAAATACGGTTTATTCCATAGATGCGAACTTTTGGTTGTTTGATTACACATATTTGTGTTGGAAAAATGGGCTGGTCTCTCTGCCTGTAAGCGGTGTAGGACAGAAAAACAGAGATGTTTAGATATTTACAAATTGATTTATACTGAAGAGAGCACGTGTTTTTGGGTGATGTTCCTGTTTTGCCCCAACCATTCATAAATGTTATATTTAACAGTGAAAATTCAGATCCAGTTAAAGCTTAAAGTTTACAATTAAATCTCTCTCTCTCTCTCTCTCTCTCTCTCTCTCTCTCTCCCTCTCTCTCTCATTTTCCTGGATATATATTATATTTGATACAGATTGATAAGCCTTTGCAAAGACATGGTGGCAGGCTCGAACGCAATGAGACCTACTGTGGTTCATGTTTTGGTGCAGAAGCGGTATGCATCTCTGACATTTTTTGCTGATTAATTATCTTTTGGTCATATTCTCTCTCTCTCTCTCTCAGTTTTTCATACAATATGTTTATTCTCTTTTGAGCATTTTAGTTTGACTAGGCTTCTTTTTTATTTTATGAGTAGTTAATGATTATTTCCTTTTCTACCTCTTAAAGAAGGAAAGTAGGTTGAGGACACTACTGAAACCTAATAAATATGTGCTTAGTCACGTATTATAAATGTACATGTTTAATCACTTAATTATTATTTAGTGAATTCATTGGAATAAAATTTGGCATGAGTTTTAAGTTTCTTTTAAAAATAATACTTTAAGAGATTAACACACTTCACCTTTGCAACACATCAATAATATATTTGTAACAGAATGGTTGGTTTTTAGGGACAGGTTAATCTTTACAGTTTGATTTGTTATATGCCTCTTCTTTTCCTCTTGTTTTGTTTCAACCTGAAACCAAATGTAGTATGGTGTACTTGTCCATCAGCACTTGGAAAAAAAAAGGCCAGGTGGGTTCACAATACAACTAATACTGGGGGAATGACATGATCCAACCAGAAGACTCAGGACTGTGGGGTTAAGACTGGAAGGAGGTATACTCCCACCTTTGTGAACCGTTATGCCCTGGAATCACAGACATGGGGACGACACTACCCACAAGGCTCATGAAGCACGATTAGGAAGTTCTATAAAACCCTAAAAGGATATTTTCTGTGACACCCCGCCTAATTAATTACCGGGTGATTAGTCCTTAATTAATCAATTTCAGAATATCAAGTTGGTTCAGATAATGCATCACTGCCGAGAACTCAAATATTAAATTTAATAAAACTAACCACCTAGTATTTTAAAAAGGTTGATGTCCAAATTTTATCTTGTCATTAACTACTACCAAAAGAATATCAATAAACACCATGCATCATAGTAACATAAGTACAGTTCGAGTGAAGTAAAATAAATGGTTGGAGTAAACATCTCCAAATACAATCCCATACAATAAATCAAATGGAAGAAACCAAATCTAAAAGAGTGTTTAAAACGACTAAATCTCTGAAAGTAAGCATGAGTAAGGACGACTTGTCCAAACAAGATGAATAACTGAAAAAGGAAGGATAGACTGAATCGGGGTTCTTTGTGAAAGGAAGGCCTTTTTCTAAGGGTTATAGCCAGTGCGCTAATAGAATAGAATTTTGCTGGCCATTCTTACTTAAGTGCTTACAATCATAACTCCTTTCCCCTCGAGCGCAACAAGCTAAGGATCTCCGCGCTGTATCGTTTGAAAGTGGTCCCTCTCCAGGTATTACCTCAGGTAATCCTAGGTAGGCTCTCTCTCGTCTACTAGCAATAATCCTGCAGCTTCCACAGTAGCTACAGCACGACAACTGAATAGAGTCTCCTAAGGTTGGTGTCCTTGTGGCTGAGAACCTAAAATAATGGAACAGTAGAAAGATAGACAGAAAAACGGGTCAGAACCCGAGTTGGACACAGTTTAAAATAGAAAGTGCTTAAATTGATTCAATTAGCACAATTATTAATCAAGTTAACTTAGCGTACTCACTTGAGCTACTCGCCTCTCAATCTAGTGTGCACGTCTAACGAGCCTAACTACCCGTACTAGTCATGATACCCTGATTGACTACTAAGTGTATAATATGAAGTTTGAAAGTCTCTCTAAATAACGTAAAAACTGACGTACTTATAATTTCAATATAGAATTAGGATTTCTTTAGGTTATTCTCATATCTTAAATGCCCAACTGATAATACCATAAGTGTACAAATAACAATATTGACAACAGCAAAAGGCAACAAACATGATTTCCAGTATACACACCTTATTCAATTTATGTATACTTATCAAATTATATAAGTACAACAATATTACGCCCTTGGTTAAGAACCTATTAGTACTACGCATACTCGGCTATCTAGTCCATTTGCAAAGCTCACGCATAGAGGACAACAGGTTAAATCTCTCGAGAACCAATAGAAACATAAACACATATTGGAGGCGAACATAGTCCCAAGCCGAAGGGCTACGCACGTACCTACGCACCCATACAACCGCCATCACTATCATTCTCACGGATAGTCCGTACCTAGGTTCCATGCTCTAGTGGTACAACTCTAAATCCCCCGAAGGCACACAAGATTCGGTTGTCCACAACACGTTAACCTCCGTTCGATAGCTAGTAGCTAGGTATGTTATACACATAATATTTTGAACAATAAGCATGCACACCACTTATATGAATTCATTAGCTTTCCCACAGTGTAGTGTTTGCAGCACGTATTTTAACTCTTATTATAACCCGTACTTTATTCGTGTATACCCTACCTTGTATTTTCGCACCTTCTCAATTTTATGAATTTTATACCTTCCGAGGGTCGACATATTTTCCTCACTATTAATTATCAACAAGTCACTCGACGATCATTCTAGTTTATTACTCATTAAAAGAAGCCTACGGGAAGTTCGAAACAATATCGGCTTAAAAAGGACCATTCTGGAATCTCGTTAGAAGGCCCAGAAATCTCGTTCGAACGAGGGTCGTTCGAACGAAGGGCTTCGAACGAACCACTGGAATCTCGTTGGAAGGGCTACTGGAATCTCGTTAGAAGTCTCGTTCGAACGAGGTCGTTCGAACGACCTGGGCTGGACTTCTATCGAAATTTCCGAAGTTGTCCAGTTCGTCTCTCAACTTCGTTTTTCCCAATTTTTTTACCACTCAAAACTCAACCTAAATCCATTCCAACCCAAATACAATGTTTCCCACTATCCTAAGTCATCTTAGAACATGTAATAACATAATTTTGGAGGTCAAATCCTTCTAATCATCATGTAATTTCAATAAATTCCCAAATTTTACCACCAACCCTATTAACATGAACCCATAATTTATTTTGTTCATAAAAACTCCATTTTAATTGGTGATTTACATCTAGTTCATCAACTTTCACAATTCTACTAAGGGAGAATTCTCTACATGCAAACCCCCATCAGATTTTCTAAATATTCTACACGATTTCATCATAGGAAAACCCAAATTGGTATTTGTGATCTAAAACCTCAATATATGTTAACAAGAGTAATAATTGCTAAGAGAAGAGCAAGATAATCACTTGCCTTAAAAATGAACTTTTGATTTGCGGGTTGAAATTGGTATATGAACGATCCTCCTGACACGATCTACGCGTTGGTGTACTTTTTGTTGTGAAAGGTTGAATTCTTGGCGAAGGTTCCAATGGAGTCTCCTTCTTCTTCCTTGGTTCTCTCTCTCTTTCCCTCTCTTCTCATGTAGGTTGAAACCGACAACCACGAACCCTTAGTGCCTTTTTAATTAACCAAATTTTCGTCCATTTAATTTCCTTAAAATTCCTAAAGACCAAAATACCCCTCCGGGGTGCCGTTTTGGGTTAAAAAGTCTCGGACTCCAAAAACATACCCGAATAGTGTTTTCTGATTATTTCGACATTCCGGACACTCTGGCACACTCAAAACAGTCGTCCGAGTTATACAAAAATAAATTATCTTTTAATCCCCCCAAATATATATAATTAACGCGACTCACGTGTTCCAAATATTTATAACATAACTGCCGTGTATCTCATTCCAGGCCATACTATTATTTCAATAATTACTAACTCTCATCCCGTTAGTGATTATTTTCATAAAATCGGATTAATTTCAATTTAAAATTTTCTCCCTTTAATTTAATTAATCCCCATTTTCCATAAAAATAGTTATGCGTAAAAATATGGGGTATTAAATACTCCCCCCTTAATAACAGAATTTCGTCCCGAAATTCGGAAAATAATATATATACCTGGCAAGAATAACTCTGGATAACGTTCATGCATGTCATCTCGCGCTCCCAAGTCGATTCCTCAACATTATGGTGCCGCCACTGAACACGTACTAATGGTACCACTTTCGACCTCAACTTCCTCTCACTACGATCGAGGATAGCAACCAGTCCTTCCTCGTATGAGCTATCAGGCTGTAAGTCTATCTCCTCCAAGGCAATATGAGTATGGGCCAAATCATCTCGAAGAAATCTCCTCAGCGAAGAGATATGAAACACGTCATGGACTCTATGCAAGTGCTCCGGTAATCCAAGTCTATACACAACTGGCCCAATCGTCTCGATGATGGGAAATGGCCCTACATACCTAGGCGCCAACTTTCCCTTCTTCCCAAAGCGCATAACTCCCTTCATAGGAGACACCCGAAGTAATACCTGATTCCCAATGTTGAACTCTCGAAAATAACATTTTGCATCAGCATAACTTTTCTGCCGATCCTGAGCAACTCGAACACGGCTTCGTATCAACTCTATCTTTGGCGAAATATCCTGAATTATCTCCGGGCCCAGTAACTTGTTGTCCCCCACCTTTAGCCAACATGCTGGGGAGCGACAAGGTCTGTCGTATAGGGCTTCGAATGGAGCCATACTGATAGTATACTGGTAGGAGTTGTTATAGGCAAACTCCACTAATGGTTCCGCCAAAATCAATGATGCACATCCGTAACATGCCCTCCAACATTTGGTTCGTCCGCTCTGTCTGACCATCCGTCTACGGGTGATAGGCTGTGCTCAGTCGCAACTCCGTACCCAACGCCTCCTGAAAGCACTCCCAAAATCGAGAAACAAATACCTTGTCTCTATCAGACACGATATTGAGGGGCACTCCCTAGAGTCTGACTATCTCTACTATGAATAATTGGGCATACTGTCCCGCGGTGTAGTCTGTCTTGACTGGCAGAAAGTGGGCTACCTTGGTCAACCGATCCACTATCACCCATATCGAATCGTGACCCCTCTGCGATGTAGGTAATCCCGTGATGAAATCCATGGAAATGCTCTCCCATTTTCACATAGGAACCTCTAATGGCTGTAGAAGTCCCGCCGGTCTCTGATGGTCCATCTTTACCAGCTGGCAAGTGGCACATTTCGAGACGAACTCGGCAATATCCTTCTTCATTCCGCTCCACCAGAACTGTCTACGCATGTCCTGGTACATCTTGTCCCCGCTAGGATGCACTGCAAATCGAGAACCGTGCGACTCTGTCATCACCTTGTGTCGTAGATTTTCATCCTCTGGAACAACCAATCTCCCATTGAAACGTAGGCTCCCGTCTGAACCCACAGTGTAAGACTCAGCCCCCTCGGCAAGCAGCTTCACTATCTGGCTTTGGCAGAACGGATCATCTGCGTGAGCCTGTACTACTCCCATAATAATCTGGGGCGTAATCGTCATTACAGACATAAACGATCGAGCCACTGCATCCTGGTTTCCTAACTCCTTCCATTTCGCTTTTCACACCTCAGCCACCTCACCAACTGGCCTACGGCTCAACGCGTCTGCTACCACATTAGCCTTCCCTGGGTGGTATTGGATATCAAATTGATAATCCTTCACGAACTTAAGCCACCGACGTTGACGCATATTTAACTCCTGCGTGAAGAGATACTGTAGTGATTTGTTATCCGTGAATAAGCGAAATTTCTCCCCTAGGAGGTAGTGTCTCCAAATCCGAAGTGCGAACACGACTGCTGCTAACTCCAAGTCGTGGGTGGGGTAATTCCTCTCGTGGGGCTTAAGCTTACGGGAAGCATAAGCTATAGCCTGATCTTCCTGCTGAAGTACACCTTCAAGTCCTAATAAAGACGCATCAGTGTAGACTAGATATTCCACTCCCGGTCTGGGTAATGCTAACACTGGTGCTGAGGTTAACATATCTTTCAACTCATAGAAGGCTAGCTGACAGGCGTTACTTCAGATAAATGGCACCCCTTTGCGAGTCAAGTGCGTCAACGGACCTGCTATCTTTGAAAACCCTCTAATGAATCTCCTGTAGTATCCGGCTAAACCCAAGAAACTGCGTATCTCGGTCGGTGTCGTGGGTTGTCCCCACTCCCTCACCGCTGACACCTTCCCCGGATCCACTGATATCGTTTATCGGAGATGATATGCCCTAAAAACTATACCTCCTTCAGCCAAAATCCACATTTCTCGTATTTTGCGTACAGTTGATGCTGGCGTAGTGTCTGCAAAACCTGCCTCAAGTGTTCGGCATGGTCCTCCTCGATCTGTGAGTAAACCAGAATGTCATCTATGAATACGATGACGAATTGGTCCAAGAATTCTCTGAACACTCTGTTCATCAAGTCCATGAACACGGCTGGGGCGTTGGTTTGCCCGAAGGGCATAACCCTGAATTCATAGGAACCATATCTCGTCAGGAAAGCAGTCTTCGACACGTTTTGTTCCCTGATGCGTAGCTGATGGTACTCCGATCTCAAATCAATCTTTGAGAAGAAAGCCGCTCCTCTCAACTGGTCAAATAAGTCATCGATTCGAGGCAACGAATATTTGTTCCGTATCGTGACTTTATTCAACTCCAGGTAATCAACATATAACCGTAACGATCCATCCCTCTTCTTAACGAACAATACGGGAGCACCCCACGGCGAAGTACTCCGACAGATAAACCCCTGCCCCAATAACTGCTCAATCTGGTCACGCAACTCCCCCATCTCTGCTGGAGCCATACGGTAAGGTGCGTGAGCTATTGGTCGAGTATCTGGCGCTAAATCAATGACGAAGTCTATCTCTCTACTCGGTGTTTATCTCTCTACTCGGTGGTAACCCTGAATCTCCTGAAACACATCGGAGAATTCTCGAACTACAGGAATCGAATCAAGCGGTACCACAACCTCCGTAGAGGTCTCCTCCTCTATATAGTATAAATGAGTGGACGATCCTCCTTCAGAGCGAGACATCGCCACCAGAAACATCTCCTGCCCGGGTATGGCAAAAACTATACTCTTACTATAACAGTCAATCATGGCCCTATACCTGACAAGCCAATCCATACCCACAATCGCGTCGTACTCGGACATGTCCAATACGAGCATGTCAGCGGGTAAGATAAACCTCCCAATCTCTATACTTACCCCTCGACAAATAAAAGAAATGACGGAACCCCTACTCAACGGCGAATCCACACAAGTGGTCGTACCCTCTGCTGTATCAAATAATCCCGTAGTACGCGCAAACCCCGTGGCAATAAAGCAGTGTGTGGCTCCCGTGTCAAATAAAATGCGCCCCAAAGTCCCCTGGATAGAAAACATACCCTCAATCGCTGGTGGGTCCTGCTGGACTGCAGCCTGGTGCAGATTGTAAACTCGCCCATACTGAAGCTGCCCTTGCTGAACTGGGGCTGCTGGGATGGGTGACAATGCTGCCATCTATGGAGGTGCTGGGAAGGCTGCGGGAAATAACGGTATCTGGGGTTCCTGACGAACACCCTGCTGCTGCTAGCCCCTACCCTTCTGTTGATACCAAAATTAATATGCTGATGTGGACGAATAATACGAAGACACGTGTCAATCTACGTGGCACAATAGCAGCGAGGAAGTTCATTTCCCGACCAACCATGATTCTTTCCGAGCAACGAGGAACTCTAGCGCACCGAGAAACTCTAGCGCTCCGAGGAACTCCTGAGCAACGAGCAACTATGGCGGTCCGAGCTGCACCTCGGTCGTATCATTAATTGCCAGATAATCAACAGTTCAAATATTCATTGAATGCTTATATTCTTGACGGGCACGCTGCATTAAATGTATTACCCTTTCACATGTATATCATTTAATGTATCGAACCTTTCATGTACAGCCTCAAGGCTATAAATACCTTGTATCAACCCCATTCAAAGGGACCGGAATTTCTTGAGAGAACTTGTAATCAAGAATTCTGCAAACACTCAGCAATAATATAACAGTGGACGTAGGCTTTATTCCTAGCCGAACCACTTTAAAAATCTTTGTCTTATTTATTTATCTGTGATTGAATAATTAGAACAATCTAGTTTTTTACATCAACAGATTGGCGCCGTCTGTGGGAAACGACTGTGACTATCGTTTTTCGCAAAAATCATTCGTTATCAATGGCAGATAATCCAGAATCCAGTAATCGAAATGCTGGAAATGCTGGAAATCTTCCAAATCCATCTGCAACTCCAGATCTGGCTGGAATTATGACAAATCTGGCTCAAGGACAAACCGCCATGCAAGAATCTATGAGGCAACTCATTCAAACTCTTCAAGGCGGTGCACCTACCTATTCAGGACAACGGAGTGATCGTGGGCAATCACGATCCAGACGTACTGGGTCATTTCGCAATGGGGAGTCTAATGATTCTTCTTATCAACCTGGGCGAACTTCATCAATACAGGCTACGGATACAGATCAACGTATCACTCTCTCTCCGGAGAGAACTAGCGCTTTAGAAAGATTAAGCAGGGTGTCTCCTTTCAGTCGATTAGGACCAAGGAGGAATATGAGTCCACCTAGAGCTCCATCGAGAAGTTTTCGGCCACCATCAGGTTTGAGAGAAGGATCAGCACAATCACGACCAGCTACTCGTCGAGATAAATCTCAAGAAGCTACGTCAGAGCAATCAATTGCTCGGACTAAGCGGCCTGAGGAAGGAAATGAAGCATGGAAAGGTTCCATTCAGCGGTTAGAAGATAGACTGGGAGAAATGGCTAAAGCAAGAAACCCCTTACAGAGAACTTTTGTTCAAGGGACACCTTTTGTGCAAGCCATTGTGGATTTTCCTACACCATCGAAATTCAAAGCACCTGTGGTGACCCCCAAGTACGATGGAAAGACAGATCCTGTACTTCATATAGAACAATACCAAGCTGCTGCCGACATCTATGCCGTCCCCGACGAGATGAGGTGTAGAGCATTCTCAGGAACTCTTTCCGGATCTGCACAAATATGGTACAATAATCTTCCTCGGGGTAAGATTTCAACTTTTATTCAGTTAGCCGAGCTGTTCATTGGCAATTTTTGTTTCGGAGCAAAGCCTGTAAAGCGAGTAGCACACTTGCTAAGTGTTAGGCAAAAATCAGGTGAAAGTACTAGAGATTACATAACTCGTTTTAATAACGAGAAGTTGGAAGTCATAGATTACGAAGAAAAGACAGCAATCACTGCTTTGATGAGTGGTTTGTTGCCTAATAAGTTATACTACACTTTGGCCAAAGATCCACCTAAAACTATGTCGGAGTTGATGACAAAAGCGGCCAAAATCATGAATGCTGAGGAGGCTATGGCTGCAAAGAAGAATTTGGATAAAGAAACCAAGGTGGAGGTCGACAAGTCTAAGAAGAAAGAGCAGAAAGGTAATGGTGGTGACAAACACTCGAAGAATAATAGGACGACATGGGAAGTCCTAAAGAAGTACGATAATTATACTCCATTGAAAATGGGTATTAATCACGTTTTAGAAGAAATCAAGAATAGCGAGGAAATCAAGTGGCCAGAAAAACTGAGGACAAATCCTGATCTGAGGAATAAGGCCAAATACTGCGAGTTTCACAAAGATCATGGCCATATGACTAAAAATTGCATAGCCCTTCAGAACGAGATTGAAACGCTCATCCGAAGAGGAAAATTGTCAAAATATGTAGATCGCAGGGGTGAGAGGAAGAATGATGATAGAACTAGAGAAAGATCTAGATCTCCTCGTCGTGCCGAGGAGAAAAAGAAGAGGGACCATGAAGATGATCCAGATGATGACCCCGATCTTCCCAAGAAGCCAAGGCAGCCTGAACGAGAGGTATTTTCCATACGTTTTGGGTCATTTGATTGTAATGTTATTACAGGAGGAGATGCAGGAGGAGGAGACCTTACTGCAGAAAGAAAAGCTTACCTCGGAGAGGCTCAAGCTTGTTCATATATTCAGCGAATAAATCTGGCCGAGGATGATCGTCCGAGGAAGGTAAACAAAGAGAAGCTAGTGATTGGTTTTTCAAAAAACGACCTGGCAGGTGTTCTTTACCCTCATGATGATCCTTTGGTGATCAAAATGAGGATGAAGGACGTGGTCATTTCAAGGGTGTTAGTAGACAACGGTAGTTCGGCAGACATCATGTATTACTCATGCTTTGATAGCTTGAATTTGAAATTATCTCAATTGGAACCTTATCACAGACCCCTTCTGGGTTTTGCTGGCGAGAAAGTTTTTCCACTTGGAACGATCAAGTTGGATATACTCATTGGAACTTGGCCTGCTTGTCGAACAGAAAGAATACGCTTCTTTGTGATGGATAAGAATGTGCAGTCAGCCTACAACATCATCATGGGAAGAGTTGGATTGAAGAAGTTCGAGGCAGTTCCATCTACAGTACATCAGTGTTTGAAATTTCCAACGAATTTTGGAGTCTGAATTATGAAAGGTGATCAAAAAGTAGCTCGGGAATGCTATTATTCGTCTGCCGAGCAAGAGGAACTTGAAGAATCAAGGAAAAAGACTATTACTTACCAAGTGGAGGAAGGCACAGAAATTGAAACTCTTGACCCTAGGGATGAATCTCAACTTGTAAAAGCACAGGTGGTGGAATCTACAGAAAATGTTATTCTGGACGATGAGCATCCTGAACGAGTAACCCAGATAGGATCGTCGTTGGATTTTTCAATAAAACAGGAGTTGATAGTTTTCTTGAGAAACAGGAAGAATACTTTTGCTTGGAGTCATGAAGACATGCCAGGGATAGATCCAAACTTCTTATGTCATGAGCTCAATGTGAATAAGGAGATCAAGCCTGTGAAGCAGAGAAGAAGAGTGTTTAGTCCCGAGAAGAACCAAGCCATACAAGAGGAGGTCGAGAAGCTCCAGAAAGCCCAATTCATTGAAGATGTGAAATATCCAGATTGGTTGGCAAATGTGGTGATGGTAAAGAAGAAGAATAATAAATGGAGAATGTGTGTTGATTTTACTGATCTTAACAAAGCATGCCCAAAAGATCATTTTCCATTGCCCAGAATTGATCAGCTAGTGGATGCTACCTCGGGACATGAGCTACTCATCTTCATGGATGCATATTCTGGCTACAATCAGATCAAAATGAAGCCTGAAGACAGGGAAAGTACTTCTTTTATTACCCCAAGGGGAACTTATTGTTATAATGTTATGCCTTTTGGTTTAAAAAATGCAGGTGCAACATATCAGCGGCTGATGAACAAGGTTTTTGCCGAACAAATCAGTTGCAATATAGAAGTCTATGTCGACGACATGCTCACCAAAAGCAAGAGCGCTACTGATCATCTAGTTGACTTAGGCCAGACCTTTGATCAACTGGACAAATACCAAATGAAGCTCAACCCGACGAAGTGTACCTTTGGAGTACGAGAAGGAATGTTCCTCGGATACATCGTCAATCAACGAGGTATTGAGGCAAATCCAGAAAAGATCAAAGCTCTTTTAGGGCTGCGATCTCCAACGACGAGGAAAGAAGTACAGAGTCTTACAGGACGAGTTGCAGCGCTCAACAGATTTGTATCCCGAGCAACTGATAAATGCCTCCCATTCTTCAAAACACTGCGAAAAAGTTTTGAGTGGACTGATGAATGTGAGAAGGCCTTTCAAGATTTGAAGAAGTATTTGGGAGCCCACCATTGTTGTCTAGGCCAATAACAGGAGAAAAGTTGTACTTGTATCTGGCAGTATCAGAGAATGCAGTCAGCTCGGCGTTGATCAGATTGGAGAATGGAGTCCAGAAGCCAATTTATTACACAAGTAAGGCTTTCCGAGGTGCAAAAATCAGGTACCCAAAGCTAGAAAAATTGGCACTGGCATTAATTGAAGCAAGTAGAAGAATGAGGCCATACTTCCAGGCCCATACAATCATTGTATATACTGACATGCCATTAAGACAAGCCCTTCACAAGCCAGAAAAATCAGGAAGATTGATGTATTGGGCAATAGAACTCGGTGAATATGATATTGTGTACGAACCCAGATCATCATTAAAGGGGCAAGCTGTAGCAGATTTTATAGCAGAATTCACATACCCTGATACTCTTGAGGAACAAAAGGTACTTGCTGACCTACCTGTGGACGATACAGGATCAACAGACACAGGTCCAGACCAACCAAGGTTGGTAAAAGGACTTGTGGATGTAGAAAAATCATCATATTCAAACCCAGACCAACTCCGGTTGGTAAAAGGGCGCGAACAGATGACCGACGAGGAACGAAGGATACCCGGGGATGATGAAAGAAAACAGATGATATTTTACCGAGGAACTCTAACAGATAAGAAATTTGAAGACGAGTTACCTACATGGAGATTATATGTAGATGGATCATCCTGCACAGCTGGTTGTGGGGCAGGGATCGTTTTAAACACCCCAGATGATATTGACATGGAGTATGCCTTGCGATTCCAATTCAAGGCTTTCAATAATGAAGCTGAGTATCAGGCCATGATAGCAGGTTTTCATTTGGCGAAAGTTATGGAAGCATGGCAAATAATTGTTTTCAGTGATTCTCAATTAATTGTGAATCAAATGATGGGAATATATGCAGTTAAGGGAGAATTAATGGTGAAGTACAATGCAAAGGTGATGGAGTTATTGACAGAATTTGATGCTATTCAATTGGTGAGAATACCGAGGATGGAGAATGCTAGAGCAGACGCATTGGCCCGATTAGCGTCAGCTACCCGCACCGAGCTGCGAAGAACGATACCAATTGAAGTATTAGAAAGTCGGAGCATAGAAGAAGATCTTACGGTGAAGATTATTACCCTTGATTTAGGACCATCTTGGATGGATCCTATCAGGGCATACATTGAAGAAGGAGAATTACCAGAGGACAAGCTAGCTGCCAAGAAATTGAAGTATAAAGTTGCTCGGTATGTGTTAACTAATGGTGTTTTGTATAGACGAGGAATTATGGCAGGTTTGCAGAGATGTGTGCATCCATCAGAAGTCAAAGAATTGGTTGAAGAAATCCATGAAGGATCTTGTGGAGCTCATGTAGCAGGTCGGACACTTTTGCAAAGGGTAATGACACAGGGATATTACTGGCCGACGATGAGGGCTGATTGTATAGCCTATACCAAGAAGTGTGACAAGTGCCAACGTTTTTCCTCCATCCGAAGAACTCCACAAGCATTGTTGACACCCATAACTTCACCTTGGCCATTTGCCATGTGGGGGGTTGATCTGGTTGGACCATTGCCGACGACCCGAGGAAGGTTCAAGTATCTCGTCGTGGCAGTGGATTATTTTACTAAGTGGGTGGAAGCTGAACCACTAATTGATATGACGTACGAGAAGGTATATCAGTTCATTTGGAAGAACATCATTTGTCGATATGGTCTCCCCCATGCTTTCATCACAGACCATGGAACACAATTCGATAATGAAGAATTTGCTGCCTATTGTCATCAGTCGAACATTTTGAAGTATCATTCAGCACCAGGCCATCCCCAAAGCAATGGACAGACTGAGGTGACAAACAGAATATTACTAAATGGTTTGAAGAAGAGGTTAAGTGAAGCTAAAGCAAATTGGATTAATGAGCTCCAATCAGTACTATGGGCTTACCGAACAACTCCCCGAGCAGCAACTGGAGAATCACCATATATGCTAGCATTTGAAAGTGAGGCTGTGATACCTGCCGAGTTGGGTCTCCCAACGCATAGAGTACTGAATTTTAATTCCCCAGTCAGCGATTTGATGAGAAGACTGGATTTGGATATGCTCGAGGAGGTTAGAGAAGAGGCAGCCATTAGGAATGCTGCTTACCAACAACGTACAGCTCTGTTCTACAACAAAAGGGTGAAGAAATGTGATTTAAAAGAAGGAGATTATGTGCTGAAGAGGGTCATTCAGAAGAATATTAAGCTGGAAGCAAACTGGCATGGACCTTACCGAGTTACAGAGGTTGTTCGTCCAGGAACTTACAGAATAGCAACTCTAGAGGGAGAAGAATTTAAGAATGCATGGAATGCTGAACCCCTGCGCAAGTATTATCAGTAATGTAAAATGTAAAGCATTTCCTTTATTATGAATAAAACGAGGATGTTTCACCATTTTCTTTCTGTTGAAAGTTTTTCGGGGAATACTAGTGTTGTACACTACGCTGCTTGATAACAAGAAGAAGACTATAGTTCAGACCCACGATCAATTCCGGTTGATAAAAGGGCGAGAACAAAAAAAACTACTCCTTTGGTTAGGAGGCGACACTAGTGTGATCAACTACGGTTGGTAAGATATCTAGTGGACACCTCGAAAGAGCCAAAAAACTACTCCTTTGGTTAGGAGGCGACACTAGTGTGATCAACTACGGTTGGTAAGATATCTAGTGGACAGCTCGAAAGAGCCAAAAAAACTACTCCTTTGGTTAGGAGGCGACACTAGTGTGATCAACTACGGTTGGTAAGATATCTAGTGGACAGCTCGAAAGAGCCAAAAAACTACTCCTTTGGTTAGGAGGCGACACTAGTGTGACCAACTACGGTTGGTAAGATATCTAGTGGACAGCTCAACGAGCCAAAAAGTTCGAAAGAACCACTACTACTACCACTGCTACTCCTTTGGTTAGGAGGTGTACACCAGCATGATCAATTACGGTGTTGGTAAGATACAAGTATACTCTCAAATTACAACTTCTGTTGGTCGGGAGGTAAGATTATTACAAAAAGTTCTTTGAAGAACAAAATATTCCAAAATATACCAAGTATAGCTGGTCGGGGATAAAAACCCACTAACTGTAGTTGGTCGACGAGGACAAATTATTGACCTAAGTTGGTCGGACACATTTTATGAAAATATTTGAAATTGAACCAAGTATGGCTGGTCGGGGATAAAAACCCATCAACTGTAGTAGGTCGACAAACATTATTGATCCACCTTTATTATTCAGTGATTGGACAACCTAGATACTTGTAACTTTTTATTACTAAGTTGGTTGATGGACAGCAATTTTATGAAAATATTTGAAATTGAACCAAGTATGGCTGGTCGGGGATAAAAACCCATCAACTGTAGTAGGTCGACAAACATTATTTATCCACCTTTATTATTAAGTGATTGGACAACCTAGATACTTGTAACTTTTTATTACTAAGTTGGTTGATGGACAGCACAATATTGTTATCTTTTTAACAGATACATAGATACATATAAAGGTGTTTGATAAATACAAAACAATAGCAAGATTTACAAACAAAAATGAAGTCTTTCATTAAAAATTCAAAATGAGTTACATATTACATGTATGTGCTGACTATTACATTAAGATTCCTATTCTATTGGTTTCTTGCCCTTTGCTTTTGAGACAGGATCTTCGCCAGCAGGAGGATCTTCCAGGCAAAGGGGAGAATTAATAAAGTTCAAGTCCTTCAGCATTCTGACGTTCATTATTGAAGGTGTATCCATTAGATGCTCTGGACGAGATACTTCGATTTGGGAATGAAGGCTATAATCACCGAGGTATTTTGAAATTAGGCTACGAGGAATGGAACGAGCTGGGATCCAGGCCATATCCAATTTGAAAGGTGGCACAGGCAAGTCTAGTAACCCGGGAGCATGATAATCCCATAAAAAATGCCTTCGCTCCAATTTTAATACACCCAGGGCGTTCAACCATCCCTGCTTATAACCTTCATTGTTGGCATGTTCAATACGAGCATCCAAATGAACAAGAGCTTCATTATATCCTGCCATCCAGAATTCCCTGGGCTGCTTATGAAATTGAAAAGTTAATCTATCCAATCGTTCGAGAAGATTTTTAGCAAAAAGATCCTTGGTATGAAGAGCAGACTTCGTTGCAGTAAGTTGATCTTCCAAGGATAGATTCTTCTTGGACATTTCTGACAAAGCACGATCCTTAGCATTCAATTGAAACGCTTGAGTTTCCAAAGTAGACTGAGTGCGAGCCTCTTCAACATTGCGACTAAGAACTCTTGATCGGCTCCGAGAAGCAACTGGAGAACTTTGCTCCTCAACAATTCTTCCTCGTCCCCGAGAACCTCTTCCTCGTCCCCGAGCAGTCACAGGAATAACAGACTTTCTCAAGTTATCCAGTTCTTGCCTTAGTTTGGCATTTTCAACCTCTAAGAATGAGAAACCTTCATCAGTAACGGGCACTAGAGCAGTGGAAGATGACGCTGCAGATTCATATTGAGCCAACTTTTTCTGTAAATTATTATTTTCTTGTTCCAGGATCTCGGCAATCTGCCGGCAAGCTTCAACTTCACCTTTTAGGGTCCTTTCCCTAATATCATATCCAGCAATGATCTTTTTATGGCCTGTTTCAGAAGAGAGCTGCTGATATCTATTTTCATAATCCTTGTGCAACGAAGCCATTGATGCATTGTGTTGATTTTGAAGATCCTCTAAGGAACCATGAAGTTCCTCGATCAATTCGTAGTATGCCACATTATTGGCCACAGATCTATCAAGTAAATCCTTCAGGTACCGGTAAGCCTCAACTGCTTGTTCTGAGGCATCGTGACCAAGGATGTCGACAATCTCTGATACACTTAGGTCTGTATGACCAGCTTTATAATAACCATTGCATTGTCGTATCAGGAGCAGATATCAAGTCCATTCTGGCCAAAAACTAATAAAGAAGAGGAAGCAGTAGTTAATAAATAAAAGCAGACAGAGTATCAATAATGAAGAGGAACGAAGATGTATTTTATTAGATCATCAAAAAGTTACATTGTTCGATTACAAGTAATGAAATATAGAAATAATGCCGAACAACTTCACACCTTTTCCTTGTCTCCCAAGACTTTCTCGGGAGGCTGGGACGAGGAGCTCGGTTGCTCGGTGGTAACAACTGTTTGATCAGCAGGAATCTTTTCGGCAGGAGGAGGCATAGAAGAAATGTCCTCGATGACAGAGGGTTGAGAAGCAGAGACTGGGTCACCCATAGCCATAGAAGATTCATCTGAGACAGGCTCATCTTCTTCTTCTTCCACAATTGCTGGAAGAGGACCAGGTAGGTGTCGTTGGAATAGATCAGAATCGTCTTTGACCTTCAACTCTTGCAGAGCAGCTACCCAGCCATCGTGGAAGTATTTCAACTTCCCATATTGGACTTGGGATGTCATAGCAGCAATCCCCTTATCCCATCCTTTCTCCCAACCAGCACTGAAAGATTTCTTGACTGCAACCTTTCTCTTCAATTTCTCCGAGGAGAGTTTTACATCCAATTTTTCTTTTTGGACCTTGATATCTCGCAGGGTAGATAACTCTTCCTCTGCCTTTTTCAGCTTGTCGTCACATTTTTGATGTTCGACTTTTAAGCCTTTCATTTTATCTTCCAAATTCTTGGAGGTTTCAGCCATTTTCACCTTCTCAGCTTCAGCCACAGCCAACTTTTTCTCCCAAACAGCTTTTTCCTCAACATACTGTTGACGAGATTCCTTTAAAGATTGGGTCAAACCCAACAGAGCATCCTCTACACCTGACGAGGAGCTTGAAGCTTTAATAGCCTCATCCTTCTTCACAATATTATTGAAACAGTTCACCAGCTGAAAGACGAGAGAAATAGTAAAGTCAATACAACATGCAAGTATTCAGAGAAAGAAAGAATAACCAGAAGTATGAGAAACTTACTGAAGCAAGGTGACGAGCAGCTAAGGATGTCAACATATCCCTAGGAATTTTTTCATCAATACCATGGACCTCGGGTACGACCGAGCTCATTGCAGAACTTGGGAGAATGATGTTTGGAACATCAGTACCACCAGCAGGTAGAGAGGAGGCAGTTTCAGCCGGAGTAACTGAGGATGATTTCCTCAATCTCCTCAACGGGAGTTCAGAACCTTCAACCAAAGAAGTCTTGGTCGGAGAGATTGTAATTACATCTACAGGAGCATTTTTCTTGCTCGGAACCACTGGAGGCTTCTCGGTAGCTTTAGAAGACCCAGAATCCACCTTTTTAGTCCCCTCTGGGACATCAGCTTTGCTTTTCTTGGCCCCAGCAACAGAAGTAATATCATCAAAGAGAGCAGGAGGAGCTCTTTTCTTACCCATCCTTTGACTTAAAGGAAGATGAGAATCTGAAGAAGAGTCCTCTGGAGTGGAAGCTGGCTCAACAGGGCGAGCAGTATAAGAGGTTGTGTAACTCTTATACTGTAGCAAATATGATGCAGACCTAATGTGCTCGTCTGCAACGTTCTTATGCAAACCCCAGATAAGTTTCAGATGCTTGATATTAACTTCTGATTCCTTTGGAGTTTTTCTTTTGCTATCAACTGCAAATAAATACATAACGAGATATCTATCATACATTTTGTCAAACATGATGAAAGCATAATTTCATAAGTAAAATAAAATGAAAAATAAACCTATCCCATTGCCATATGGGGGGCATCTGGGACCGTTGTATACTTCATCTCCAGTTAAAGGGGCATATTGCCAATTTTTTATGATCAACCCATGCTCAAAATAATCTCTATTTGAGTCAGGGAGGTTAACTACAAGAGCCCTATTCAGAAACCTAGTTTTTAAATAATAAATATTATCTAGAGTAGCCCATTTATAGCAATACATAATTTCAGGGATCCCAATACGAGTCCCATGAGTTAGATTTAATTTGTGCACCCCATTAATTATTCTCCATGAATTGGGGGCTATTTTTGCAGGGACAAGATCAAAATATTGACAAAACTCAAGACACAATGGGTTCGGTGGAAAGGAAAAACCACATTCAGCAATGAAAAGACTGGGGAACCAATGTCCCTCAGCCAGACGAAAATAATTTTGAGGTTCAGAAAGTTCCTCCAAGATTACCCAAGATGGGATGGAAAAGTCAGAGCGGAACTTTTCAAGAGATTCAATAATGTAAACCATGATGAATAAAAGAAGAAGGAAGAAAATCTTACAGGAAGGAAGGAGGTCTGCTGACAACTAACGAAGGAAAAGATGAACGCACAAGAGAGAAGGAGAGAATAGAAAGCTTGAAGGCAGAAAATTGGAAAACGTAGAAGACGGTATGGTTACCTAAGAAGTTTAAATACTTTGCATTGGGAAGCGGCGAAAGAAATGATTACCAAAAAGAAACTACTGAACTTCCGGCGGCTAAAAGGACAAAAACTGCACGGAGATCGAAGCGCTTATAAAAAATTCAAAAAAAGGCGGAAGCTGCGAAATGAGAAGGAAATTTGAACACAATGTTCCTGAAACCCAGGAAAGTCATTTAATATTGCCATATACCGAGAAAGAATGTTCCATACTCCTCAAAGTTCGAAATATGAAACATTGGGGGCTTCTGTTGATACCAAAATTAATATGCTGATGTGGACGAATAATACGAAGACACGTGTCAATCTACGTGGCACAATAGCAGCGAGGAAGTTCATTTCCCGACCAACCATGATTCTTTCCGAGCAACGAGGAACTCTAGCGCACCGAGAAACTCTAGCGCTCCGAGGAACTCCTGAGCAACGAGCAACTATGGCGGTCCGAGCTGCACCTCGGTCGTATCATTAATTGCCAGATAATCAACAGTTCAAATATTCATTGAATGCTTATATTCTTGACGCGCACGCTGCATTAAATGTATTACCCTTTCACATGTATATCATTTAATGTATCGAACCTTTCATGTACAGCCTCAAGGCTATAAATACCTTGTATCAACCCCATTCAAAGGGACCGGAATTTCTTGAGAGAACTTGTAATCAAGAATTCTGCAAACACTCAGCAATAATATAACAGTGGACGTAGGCTTTATTCCTAACCGAACCACTTTAAAAATCTGTCTTATTTATTTATCTGTGATTGAATAATTAAAACAATCTAGTTTTTTACATCAACACCTTCTGAGGGCAGTCCTGGCGTTTGTGGCCAGTGTTGCCACACGTGATACATCTCCCTGAGAAAGGTCCTCCCCTCTGTCCCTGCTGCTGTCCCCGGCCCTGATGGTCGTTACCACCCCTCCCTTGGCCATTTTGGCCCTGCTGAAACTGCTGATGGCCCTGCTGGCCCTGATGGCCATGTCGAACGCCTCCCTGCCCATGTCTAAAACCTCCTGACCTGAACCTCTTAGGATCCCCTGGGTGGAACCCTGATCACTTTGCCTATGTTGGCCCTGAACTGTCTGTGCCCCACCGACACCATTTCCTCCTGCCCTGCGCTGCTCGGTGGGCTCTCCCACCTTCTTAACCTCGGAAAAGTGGAAGCGGTGGTCCTGGTAGTGGAGTAGTGCTGCATTAACCACATCAGAATAGGTGGCCAGGGAGAGATTGCCTATTAAATGCTGGCGGATCCTCCAGGTCAACCCATCCATGAAGCGCTGAATCTTTTTCTCTTCGGTCGGAATCTCACTCGGCACAATGTTAAGCAGATTAGTAAACTCTGCCTCGTATTCTGCCATGGTCCTTCCCTCCTGCTTCAGATTTGCTAACTTTCGACTCATCTCTATTTGGACAGCCAAAGGAAAATACTTGCGGTTGAACCGCACCCAAAAGTCTCGAATACTGAGTGTCTCACTCCTCAGCGGTGGTGATGGACTCCCATCACTGCAGTGCTGCCCCCACTAGTTTGAATGTGGCCAAAATCTGACTCTGTACTTTCGTGCACTCGTGCATCCTCAAATGCCTTTGGATGCCCTTTTTCCATTGGCTTCACTTAAGGATATATCTTTCACTACAATAGTTATATGGCAACTAGGTCTTTTTATCGCATAACTACGTCCTCGAGCTCGAGGTTTTAATTTCTTCACGGTCCATAATAGAGTCCGACCACAACGACCGAATTGATTATCTTCATGCATAAGGATACTAGATTACCTAGTAGAAAAGATTTTAAAATCATCACAAACCTCCCTTTTTCTTTTCTATTGCAATTTCTGGATTATTATATGATGATTTTTTCTGGAAAGCATCCCTAACACGTTCCCAAGCAGACGGGAAAACCTGGACCTGAACTGGAGCCACCACCGGTGCCTGAGGTGGTGTCTGCTGTGCTACGGCCAATGACCGCCTGAGCCACAATGGCTGCCACTTCAGCGGCATTCATCATACCCTGAGCAGGTGCAGGCTTCCCTCGGAACTCTCTGTGCACGTTTAGGAGGCATCTGAAAAGAGAAAAAAATTTCATAAGTCTACAGTTATATTCGCAAATTAACAGAAAAACGTAAAATGTAATAAGAGTACAACAATCCTAAAATATAGGGCTCTATATCAAGGGACGCTATGCGGAAACATAATAAGCCGCACAGATCCTAAGGACACTAGAACCTGATGCTCTGATACCACCTGTGATCACCCGGTAATTAATTAGGCGGGGTGCCACATTTTCCTCTTGTTTGTTTTCTCTGTGCAGTGATATGACCTAGCCGACGGCTGTTCTAGAAATGATAGAGAACCACCACACCTTTCACCCGCGCACTATCGCCGTACTCACGAATAATATGCCACTTGGCTTACCGATGACACTGCTGAGTGCTCTTCTAAGTTGCAACCATAAACCGCTCAACCAGACTTGGACCAAAGGCGAACGACATTACTTTTTAATCAGAAGTACAATGATACTTCTCCATCTCCTCTTTAGCCCTCAATTATGGTACATAGCAATCATGGGGACAAAGCATTAATTACCCCCACATTACCTGTTTGTACTCAACTTAGCAAAGCCTTTTTCCAATTATTTGAGGTCGACTACATGAATCCTATTTTTCCATTCCTCTCTGTTCAGCGTAATATTTTTGGTTAAACCACATGATATCATGGTTTTTTTTTTATAATATCCCACCAAGTCAATTTAGGCTTAACTTTTACCTCTTGGGTTACCATCAATACTAATTAAATCACTCTTCCTTACGGGGGCATCCATTGGTCTACGCTTGATGTGTCCAAACCATCTATAAGTCGGTTTTCTCTCAATTTATATTCTATAGGCGCTACTTTTACCGTTTCACGAATTTGTTCATTTCTAATTTTATCCATTCGAGTTTTAGTACAAATCCATCTTAGCATTCGCATCTTCGCCACGCTCATTTTCTGCACATTTTATTTTTTGGTTGGCCAAAACTTTGTCCCATATAACATGGCGGGTCTAATGGCCGTATTATAAAATTTTCCTTTTAACTTCAAAGGTATAGGCCGATCACACAATACGCCCGTAGCACTCCACATCCCCGTTTGTCATTCTATTACTACCAAAATGGCGCTCCACATTTTGTTTTAGTTGTGCTTATTTTAAATCATCTTGTTTCTAGAGTTTCTCTCCACAGTTCCAATCTAACATTAATCCCCGTTTTAGTCTCATCCACTAAAACAATATCATTTCCAAATAGCACACCGCGACACCTCATCTTGTATTTGTCAAGGTTCTAAAAGGCGCGAGGCGTGGTCGAGGCGTAGAGGTCAAGCCTCAAGCCTTAGGAGCCTAGGCGAAGCGTAGGCGTAAAAAGGCGTTTTTCCTTTTTTTATTATTTTAATTATTCCAAGGCTAGTAATATAATAAAATAGTACATACCTTGAATTTTGAAAATATATCCCGATGCTTGGTAGCCATCTTTCTCATATTCATGCTCCATAACCAATATTTGTCAACTAATCCTTTGTTTTAAAAAAAAAAAGTGTGCCTTAAGCCTTTTACCAAGAATAAGGCGTAGGCGATGCGTTTCTCTCAAGCCTCAAGCCTAGGCGGGCCTTTTAGAACAGAGGTATTTGTTCAGTCAACTCATCCGTAACAAGAACAAAAAGATAAGGACTTAGTGCTGAACCTTTGTGCAGACCTACAATAATTGAGAACTCACTACTTACTCATGTTCTTACTATAGTTATGGTCGCATCATGCATATCCTTGATCACATAAATATATCACCGAGTCACTCCCTTTTTATGTAAAACCCACCATATTATATCTCTTGGTATCATATCATATGCGTTCTCCAAATATATAAAACTATATGAAGGTCCTTTTTTTTTTCTCCCAATGCCTCTCCATTAATCTCTTCAATAAATAAATATCTTCCATTGTTGACCTCTACCTAAATTGATTCTTAGATATTGTTGTTTTCAATCTCTGACGTAAATTACGCGTCAATGGCTAAAAGAAACAAACAAATCCTAACTTTTAGAGAGAATCAAAAGATGTCTTATATTCAAAAATGGAAAAGTAAGTACACATTACATGGGCTTATATGGGAAGGATTACTTGCTAATCAAGTAATTAGCTAAAATGACTAAAAGGACCAACTAATAACAAAAGAATGCCTAATTAGTCCCAAACATGCTTGGAGACTAATTAAGGAGAGAAAATGCCAAAAAAAGAACTAAAAATAGAAATAAAAAGAAAAATAAAAGGAAAATAACAATGGATTCCCATCACTCTGCCCGTCTTCGAAAAAGTTCGTCCTGGAACTTGAAAAATTTGGGGACTCATGTGAAAATTCCAAAAAAATTGTGCCAAAACTTGTGGGGGGCCAAAAATTTATTTCTGAAAATTGAGGGAGGGTGCATCCCACAATTTTCTTCTTCTTTTTCTTCGCCCAATCAAACCCTAGAAGATTCCCCCCGGATCAAAAACCATGTGTGTGGAAGAGGAATAGTGGTCAGCGGGTGGGTTGAAGGGGGCGGGGGCTGATATGGAGTCAGGTCGGGGTCGGAGGGATGTTTCTTGGAGTCAGAGAGGAGAATCGTGTCTAAAGCAGGTCGGGAGGGAAGGGAGGGGCTAGTGGCTGTGTCGGTAGACCCTAGGGGACCATTTGGTGGTTGACCCGGGTCGGAAGATGGGGGGGATGAGTTGAGGGGGTCAGAGGGTAGGTCGCCGAGGGTGGGAAGGGGGTTTTCAGGCGTACCATAGTGGTGGTTGGCAGCAGAGGTATGGTCGGCAGCCCCAGGGCTATAATGGACAGTAGCTGCAACAATAGGGTGTTTGCTCTGGGGTAGGGTAGCAATGAAGAATGGGTTGGGAAGGTCAGTTGGGGGTTTGGGATGGTGGAAGTTGGTGGTAGGAGGGGAAACTAGGGTTAGGTTTTTGCAACTTAGCAAATTGTTGCATTAGGGCTTTAAATTGGGCTTCTTGTTTTCTTGCTAATTCTTCCATTCTTCGATCGCACTTCTCTTCCATTCTTGCCAATTGATTTTTCAATTCTTGAATCTCTTCCACTTGAGGCTTGGATTTTCTTGGAGCCATAGAGAAAGTAGCGTACGATTTTTTTGATACACTACACACACCGATACAAATTAACACACACGAACACCAATGTTTGGAGCGACACCCGCTCTGATGCCAATTTGACGTAAACTACACGTCAATGGCTAAAAGAAACAAATCAACCCTAACTTTTAGAGAGAATTAAAAGATGTCTTATATTCAAGAATAGAATAGTAAGTACACATGAGATTACATGGGGTATTTATATGGGAAGGATTACTTGCTAATCAAGTAATTAGCTAAAATGACTAAAATGACCAACTAATAACAAAAGAATGCCTAATTAGTCCCAAACATGCTTGGAGACTAATTAAGGAGAGAAAATGCTTAAAAAAGAACTAAAAATAGAAAATAGAAATAATAGGAAAAATAAAAGGAAAATAACAATGGATTCCCGTCAATCTCTGTTCAATTACTCTATGTTCAATTACTCTCCCCCAAAGTTTCATTGTGTCAAACTTTATCTCATTTGGTGTTACCGATTTCCATATCAGCATCAATTTGTATCCCTATCAATATCATTGCAGGTAGTTTGTACATTATTTGATATATGCACATTTTAAGAATTATCTCAACATTAGCGAAAAGATTTTCTACTTAATATTCTAAGTAAGATGAATTATTTTAGTATAATTTACCATAAAAAATAGGTATCAAATTTTGGGAGGTTTGAAGCAAGTACTAACCTTAAATTTCTGGGGTCAAACGACCAACGACAATCACTCTCCAATCCGAGCCATATGCCTTGCACACTACACTAACAACAGTGCTATCTAGAAAATAACTATTGTTAGTCGTTAAGTGTCAATGAGAGGAGCAATGTCCATAGTCGCCGTGCCGCTTTACAAGGAGTCAGGAAAATAAAGAAAACGGCCAGTTCAAAAGTAGTACTCTGATTAGGTTTTTTAGTTGTGATATTCATATTTAATAATGAATGGTTTAGGTGGCTTGTAATCAAGATTATAGACAATTCAATCATATACATAAATGATAAATAGTATTACGGATATTCGGCTAAATGGATATCTGTCGATAGTAAGTCGTAGACAAATTATTTGTGCCTAGATACCTTTTTATTCGTATCCATTTTCCCCGACACATAGGGATTTGTCCAATTCTTCTCTTTCTGATTGCTATTTGTATAATTATCTTCAAAATTCAGATTCAAACACATCCTCTCAGCTTACCTAGAATCCTATGCATTTTTTTCCTTTCAGGTTTTTATTATCATGTTGACTCCTTCACAACTCTTACCGTTTTGAAGTAGGAACTTTAATGCACCACTTGATACTTGGTGATGTGCATGAGTCCGCCTTTCGGGCCCGGCCAGCAAGAGAGAGAAAGATGATTTTATCATTCTGTCATTTTGTTGTTATTAGAGTAACAATTAGATTATCCTTACTGTATTAGATATAGTTTATCTTATTTAGTTAATCAAAGTCCTGATTTATCTAGGTTTATAATGTGAATTAAGAATACAAGGAAAGTGTAATATCTTTTATTTTTTATTCTTGTCATTATTTTCCATTATTATTAGTTAAATATTATAATTAGTACTAGGAATTCTAGAAGGTACTAATATTGTTGTCATGAGGGAGGGCACACATGGTTGGAGTCACTCATGACCTCACTATTGCCGGCCCCTTATGGAATAGTAGTATATTTTAGGGAACATTCTCTTGGCTATAAATGTATACATTTCCCAGCGGGGCTACTCATTCAATACATGTTGAGAGTTTGTACTAGAGTCGTTATTTTATTTTCTTGGTGTGATTGACGCGTGTTATGTAAGTTAATATCAGAGCGTGGTCTCGCTCCGTCATTGTTGAGTGTGTCAAAACCTTAAAATTGTCACACCACCAATGGCTGTCGCTGAGGAGAGGATCACATTCTTCTGTAATGCTGTCTCTCGTATTTCTGATTTCATATAAGCCTTTTCGCTTAAATGCCTAAATTGTTACATGAATTTTCAACTTAATAATTCAACTGAGATGAATTTGGATCATATTACTTCATTGCCACCTACACTTTCCAATTTCTTGTCTGTGGTGTTATGTCAAATTTGATTGAAATACTGTTTGAACAAACAATTGTTAGGATATTGTTTACTCCTAGTTGAACAATAGCTTTGTGATTATGCATATTGTTTGACATTTTGCTTATTCCGCTCTGTTTATTACTTTCCAATGTAGATAGTTCTTGATAATATAATTTGAACTTTCAAGCATATGTTAGATTATTTTTCTTAGTTCCCATTGTATTGATTTCAGTTAGGTTATGCTGTTTTCCCATAAGAGTGGAAGATCAACCTACTCTACTTGAAAAGTTCCTTTTATTGTTACTTTTGACCTCAACCCCCCCTTTTTTTTATCCACTCTTAACCCTGTTTTGCAGTCAGATGATGATTGTTGCAATTCTTGTGAAGATGTTCGGGAAGCATATCGAAAGAAAGGTTGGGCAATGTCAAATCCAGATTTAATTGACCAGGTCTGTTATCTTCTTCTTTTGAGGGTTAAATGTTATTGCCAAAAGCATTCGTTTGCTTTTATAGTTTATGATGATTATATGCAACTCACTGACGCTGCATGATACCCTTCAGATGTCCTAAAAACAGCTCTTGATATGAAGTTTTTCTTACATTTAACTCGTCACGAATCTCAAAAGTACATGATCATTAATCATTTGTTGTTATAGATACACTTCATAGGAGTACATACTCATCAATTTATCGAGAAGCACACTTCATACTAGTACATAATCATCAATTTATTTTAGCAAGTTGTTATAGAAAACACTTCGTAGTCGTAAAATATTCAGCAAGAGATTTATTACAACATATGCTCCCTCTCCAACTCCTCTCTGATTAGTTGTTTGATAATAGATTGTTTTTATATCCAAGCTTAACACGTAATTTATATATATGTTTTTCGCATCTTGTAATATGCTTGTTAATAGATTCAAGACACATGAGATAAATTAAAATTTTTCTCCAGATTAATAACTATGTAATTTATCTTTATCCTGACTAATATATACATCAATATAAGCCCTTCTCATGCAATAATAGAACCAGGTGTTAAGTGTTAATTGTTTCCTGAACAAGCCACTTGATGTCGCAAAGCTTCACATGTTTATATTTGTCTAGGGAAGCAACATTAATCTCTTTGTTATCACTTTCACTTGCAACATACTGATTGTTATGAACGATTTATGCACCAAATAATTATTAACACATGCCAACTGAAAGTGCTGAATGTACATACACAAAAAGAGAAGCCTTTGTGCTCATGGTCTTAATATTTAGTTAGTTTTATGGCACTCTTCTCCTATTTCACTCCCGTTGGAACTGTTTTTATGTGTATGTTTTGTTTTGTTTTGTTTTTCTGTCCGCTCTCTCCGTCTGAAAGTGAAATTGATGTTTTTTTTATTTGAGTTGCAAATGTTTGACTACAATTTATGATTCCTCTCTCTCTCTCTATTTATCTACCTACTCTTTCTTCTTGCGTAACTAGGAGGGGAGTAGGCCTGTCATGAGCTGGGCAGCCCGCTCAGCCCAATCCAAAATATTTAGGGCTTGGACTAAGGATATAAGCTTGAAGGATTGGGCTGAGCTAATAAAATGGGCCAGTCTAAAATCGGGTTGGGCTTGATCTTTTCCTATTTAGCCCCAACCCAAGCCCAAATATTTCTACCTTAGGGTCAGTTTGGTTCGTTGTGAAATATTTTTTACCGTATTAAAAAATAATTCACCTAAGTAAAATTTGTGTTTGGTTGAACATTTAACATGGTGAAATAAAATGAATATGATGAAAAATGAGGTGAAATTTTAACCATTTTAAACTATGGTTAAAATGAATAATTTAATAGGTGAAAACAATGATATTTATCTTATTACCAAACTAATCTTTCTTATTTCCACTTCCAACTATTAGGTCACACAATCATTACACATTACTTATATAACAACGATTTTTTTATTAAAAATAACGTTTTCATAACTCTTTTAAAAATAATTTATATATAACTATTTAAAAAACGTTTTTTTTAATTGAAAATAACTGTTAAAAAATTATTTCTAAAAAAAAGTTATTTTTTAAAAACAGTTATAAAAATGTTATTTGTTTAAAAATTATTTTTAAGACAGTTATTAAAACGTTATTTTTTTTAAAAAAGCTATAAAAACATTTATGTATTAAAAATAACGTTTTTATTGAAAATAACTATTAAAAAATTATTTCCAATTTTTTTTTAAATTTTTTTAAAAACAGTAATAAAATTTATTTGTTTAAAAATTATTTTAAAACAGTTAATAGTATGTTATTTTTTCAAATTTTTTTTAAAAAGTTACAAAAATGTTTTTGAATTAAAAAAACGTTTTTATAACTGTTTTAAAAACAATTTTTTTCTAAGTGTTTTAAAAATGCTTTTTTATTGAAAAAAACAGTTGAAAAATTCTTTCCAAAAGACGTTATTTTTTTATAAACAGTCATAAAAATGTAATTTGTTTGAATTTTTTTTAAACAGTTATTAACACGTTATTTTTTTAAATTTTTTTTATAAAGTTATAAAAACGTTTGTCTTAAAAATAACAATTTTATAACTGTTTTAAAAATATTTTTTTTATAAATGTTTTAAATTATTTTTTTATTGAAAATAACTGTTAAAAATTTATTTCTAAAAAAATGTTATTTTTTTTAAAAAAAGTTATTAAATTGTTATTTGTTTTAACATTATTTTTAAAACAGTTATTAAAACGTCATTTAAAAAAAAAATTAAAGTAGCTATAAAAACGCTTTTATATTAAAAATAACATTTTTTAACTGTTTTAGCAATAATTTTTTTATAACTGTTTTTAAAAAAATTATTGAAAATATCTGTTGAAAATTTATTTCTAAAAAAACATTTTTTTAAAAACAGTTATAAAACTATTATTTGCTTAAAAATAATTTTAAAACAATTATTAAAACGTTATTTTTTTAAAAAAGTTATAAAAATGTGTTTGTATTAAAAATAGCGTTTTTATTACTGTTTTAAAAACAATTTTTTTATAACTGTTTTGAAAACTTTTTTTTAAAAATAACGTTATTATAACTATTTTAAAAATAAAGTTTTTATAACTTTTTTAAAAATTATTTTCAAAGCCGTTATAAAAACGATATTTACAAAAAAACTGTATTAAAACAGTTATAAAAAAATTATTTTTAAAGCCATTATAAAAACGTTATTTAAAAAAACCTGTTTTAAAACAGTTATAAAAAAAATATTTTTAAAACTGTTATAAAAACGTAATTTTTAATACAAAAACATTTTTATAGTTGTTAATAAAATAATTTTTAAAACTGTTTAAAAAAAACGTTATGTAAATTTTTCTTAAAAAAATAGTTATTAGAAATTATTTTTAAAACAGTTATAAATATTAATTTTAATACAGAAACGTTTTTATAACTGTTTTAAAGATAAAAACGTTTTAAAAATTATTTTTAAAATATTTATAAAAATAAAACTTAGAGGAAATAATAGTTAAAAATAAAGTGAAAAAGTTAAATATTACGTTACTCATTTTTCATTACATTTGGACAGTATTATGTTTGGTTAGTGACTAATAACTGTGTTCAGTGTGATTTTATCTTGTTAAAAATTTATAGAAAATGTAATGTTCAAACATGATAAATGTGTGCGAGTGGGTGGAGGGGTGGGGGGGTTTGTGTCAAATTTGAGTTTGTGAGGTAAAGAGATGTTTATTTATTTTTTATGGTCGTGACGCTTGTGTGATGAAAATCAAATAGTTAAAATATAACTATTTTTGTATGTATTTGAAGTATGGGGGTAATATGGTCATTTTATTTTTTCACTATATTGCTCTTGACCATCCAAACAACAAATGGCGAAAAAGTTAAAATTTTCACCTAGTGAAAACTCGACCATCCAAACGGAGACGGTGAAAACAAAATCACCAAGCTAATAATTCACCTTTTACTTTTAACACGGTGAAAAATATGTCACCACGAACCAAACGGGCCCTTAATGTATATTTTTTTAATCTTGTCCTAATTATCATAAAATGTAAATATTTTCTATTCTTGCAATAGTTTTTTCAAATTATGCCATAATATTATTTTTTACTACAATGAAATATAACCAAAGTTTTTAAATTTTTTGTCTTTGTCGCATAAATTTATTTTTAGTTAATTTGTGAAAATATGAATAAGTTTACACTTTATATTATTATTTGGAGTCTTTTTTCTTTCTTTTAATATATTTCTATCTTTTTGCTAAAAAAAATCATAATACTTGATCCTTAAGAAATGCTTTTAAAAAAGGAGGATGGGTAGGGTGGAGCCCCGGACTATTTAATTTTGTATGGTTCGGTCTTGGGCTGAACAATATCGGCCTGAGGCCAAGCTGTGCCTGACTTGGGACTTTGTATAAAGTGTTATTATGAGGTGTCAGCCCAGCCCGTACCCGGCTCAGAGCCTAGGCCATTGACAACCATAGAGGGGAGGGGGGCTTTTAGTGTTAGAAAGTCTTCTTATGCAAATATATATATATATATATATATATATATATATATATATATATGATCTGATGAAGGAAAAAAGAGGGATTAATATATCTAGTTACTTAGAGGACAGTACTTCCTTTCTAACCTTCTGAATATAATGCTCATAGTTTGAATAAAGAACATGGTTCAATGTTCAGAAAAAAATCAAGTAACACATGTTATAGATTAACCATTGACGGAAGGACATATATGAAGTCAACGCCTAGAAATAGGATGAATTGCTTTGATGCTTGATGAACTCTACCTCATGTTACTCCATGTTTTGCTAATTCTTATGTTTTTGGTCTTGCTACCTTTGAAACTGATGAAGTGCTGCTCTATTTCTACTTAATAGAATAGAAAAAAGGTTGATTGTCTTGGCGTTTGTTGAATATAAGGATTGCAATGTGATGTAAATAAGCAGGCTAGATTGTTAATTTTAGTGCTATTGGTTCCCCTCCCTTTTATTTTGACTGTATTCTATGTTTATGTAGAGGGAGGAAGTATTCACCTTTATGCATGCCCTTTTTAGTCTTTTGTTATTAGGGATACTTGGTTCTCAATTATGCTATGCCATGAAATATCATTTTATTCTCACTTGTTTGATATTTTAAATTTTATTGAGAAATTATCCATTTTGTCGAGTGCGAGTTTTCTTCTTTTGGTACTTCTCTTCTATGCTTCCTTCACATTGCAATATCTCATCAAGTTTTTGAGCTTAATATGTTTTGGGATTATCTGGTTTTCTATGTGGTATCAGTGCAAAAGGGAAGGTTTCCTCCAAAAGATTAAAGATGAAGAAGGTGAAGGATGTAACATATATGGATTTTTGGAAGTTAATAAGGTTGCTGGAAATTTTCATTTTGCACCTGGGAAAAGTTTTCAACAATCTAATGTTCATGTGCACGATCTGCTAGCGTTTCAAAAGGATAGTTTTAACGTAAGATATTCTGCTAATGCCTTGAGTTCTGGTTGTAATGAAAGTCGCCACTTTTTTATCTGCTTTCTATTCACCTGATATCATGTTGAGGAAGTCTCAATTTAATTATTATACGAATTTAATACAGATAAGTCACAAGATCAGTAGATTAACTTTTGGAGACTACTTCCCCGGCGTTGTAAATCCTCTTGATCGGTACTTATCTTTTCTCCTTTGATTTAGTCATTCAATGTTATGCTTTAACTCTCCTTAGTAGCCTTCTATATTAGAGTATCTCTCTTCATTTTCATTGCTCTAACTTGCAGTGTGCAATGGACACAAGAAGCACCAAGTGGCATGTACCAATATTTTATCAAGGTTAGTGATCTAGATAAAAGCCTCTGCAATTATTGTTTTTTTCTTTTCCTATGCTTGTCTACTTAAAACTAAGCTCGACTTTGGCCTTGCTCAAGAAGATATTCTTTTTCTTCTTTCTTTACTTTTCTTTTCTTTATTTTTGTTGTGTTTTTCTGTTGAAGCTTTGTAGAGGGTTTGGATGGCAAGATCATAAGTAATTGATACTCTTGCAAGTCTGGAAGAAGTCTGAAGGCTTGGGGCATACAATTATTAATTTTTATGTTCTTATTTTTGGTATATATATATGTATACAGTCCTGCTCTTGTGCGGACTAGTCCGTATTTTAAGAATGCGGACAGGACATGTGTCACCTGGCGGTGAGCCCAGAAAAGAGAGAGAGTGTGCCTATAATTTAGGCGATATTTTCTACGTGCACCGTTAGGTGACACATGTCCGGTCCGCATTCTTAAAATGCAGACTAGTCCGCACAAGAACATTATTATATATATATATATATATATATATATATATATATATATATATATATGTATGTATGTATGTATGTCTACACAGGCAGTCTCAGGTGCCTGAGACGGTGCAAGCAGACCATTTTTATACAATAATAAAAAAATGAATTTTTGATGATTTTTTTGTAGATCTCCATAGTGAGGAGATCATCTACAAAAAGTTTCATCAAATATTACAATCCAAAAATGAGTGAGACGATCATCAAAAGTTCCAACGGACAAAAATGCACACATGCATCATTTTTGCATCTCATTTTTTTGAGCTAAATGATGGATGATAGGTACTGTAGCTGGTCTTGTATGTGTTCCTAAGAAAAGGAATTTGTCCATTTTTCGGGGTCTCAAAGGGGCGCGAAAATACACAAGAACTCTTGAATGGAAATAAATAGAAAAGTAAGCAGTTGAATTTTTTGATGATTTTTTTTAGTAGATTTATTTTGTAGATTATCTTCACAGTGAGGAGATCATCTAAAGAAAGGTCATCAAAAAATTTAATTTTTTATTATTTCAAAAAATGACTTGTACGGGGTATGTATGTATGAGATCATTACAGACCTCTACGTATATGTATATGAAAAATGCATATACGGTAGATTTTTTTTATAAATAATTTGATGGATTTCAAATTATTACCCAAAGGAAATAGACTGAAATGGGTAGATGATACAAAACATTTGGTGATGATTTCTCCGAGGGGTTGTAAAATAGATATTCACAGAGTCACGTATACTGGTGTTACAAGACCCACAAATAATATATAAAATATGAGTAAAACTACATGTACCCACAAAAAAACCCAAAAAGTGTACCCGCTTAATAAGACAAAAATGAGTACAAGCTTTTTATGCACTCGATGGGACCCATTTCTATGCCCTGGCGGGACCCATAACAATAAGGTATAAACCTTTAATGCATTGGGTATGGGTTTTGGGTTTTTTTGTTGGTATGTGTAGATTTATTCATAAAATATTGAAGTATGTTTTTTGTTTGTTTGATATACTTTTTTTTTCTCACTTTTGTGTGTGTGTGGTGGTTGCTAGTTGAAGGAAAATTCAGTCCTTTTCACCATTTCACCTTGTGCACATACCAATTGTTGTGACATCTTTTTACTGTAGTCACAACTGTTAACGGCAAACATCATGATTTAAAACCTAAAAAGAGTACGGGTCAGTTTGATAGCAAGGGTGACAAAATTTGCTACCCGCCCCCAAAGAAATTTTTTCCATGGTAAATCATCAAAATGTGCATTAATGTGTGGTACTTTAATGTTAGTTGGAAATATTTTGGCATGTTAAATGAAGCCTATCAAACATGCCAAAAAGATGGCAAATCCAAAAGATTCCCTATTTGCCATGACAAAATTTGCTTTGCCATGTTATCAAATCGACTCTTTAAAGAGTCCAACTGAGGACCAATACCTTTGTGTTTTTTTTGTTGTTTCAGAAAAAAAAAACAGTAATGAACAGTGCTAGAATGGGGCAATATATTTACCCTTACTGAGACTGCATGGTTTATGAAAACCTATTGTGTATTCTGCAGGTGGTACCTACTGTATACACAGACGTCAGTGGACACACTATCCAGTCAAATCAGGTTCTGTATATACCATTGAAGTTTTTTTTTCTGGCTTTGGTCTTATAGTACTGAATATGACACATTATGCTTGCCTTTGTACTATGCAGTTCTCTGTTACTGAACACTTAAGAACTGCAGAAGTAGGACTCCTTCAGGCTCTTCCTGGAGTTTTCTTCTTCTATGATCTCTCTCCGATCAAGGTGGGTATCCTTCTTGTTAAGCAACTAAATAGATCTTTTAGATTGTGATGCATTCCACATTTTGTTTTTCACTCCTTAATTTTGTGCTTTTATATTATCCGTAATACGTGGCTTGATTTCTCATCTTACCATGTGATGTGGTAATATCCTCTCATTAATTACGATTGTTTCTTCTGGTTATCATGGCCCCACATCACATTGGAGAATAAGATTGTAGGTGTGTATTATCACTTAGGGTGTGTTTGATTGGCAATGCATTTCATGGAAACTATAGAATCTTTTATATTTTGAATTTTCCAACTTTTGGTGCGTTTGATTGTCTAAAATTTCCTTGAAAATATCTTTTAAGTTTGCCTAAAGTACAACGTCATAATGCACATTTTGGACATTTTCCTTTTGTGGGGGAAGTAAGAAATTTTTTACATGGAAATGTTTTCCACCCACTTCCCCATAAGTGGGGGACACGAGCTACCAGATTATGTTGGTGTATGCATAATTCTACTTCTCTTAAAATTTCTGAAATTTGTTGTGCAGGTGACATTTACAGAGGAACATGTATCATTCTTACATTTCCTGACCAATGTTTGTGCTATAGTAGGAGGTAATATCCTCTCTCTCTCTCTCTCTCTGTGCGTGTGTGTGTGTATATGACACTTATTGGCTTCTGTAGACTGCCGAGTCTGATCATGTTTTCGTTGTCATTGGATCCAAAAGTGTACTGTTTTTTCAATAATATATACTTTTAAAAATTCAATGTGTTGCATTTTTTAGCTGAATACATTCTTTATAGTTTTCCTTGCTTTGTCAACAAAATGTATGCTTTTGCGTACTACACCCAATAAGGGATGGAGGCTGAAGAAAGCTACCTTTTATAGTCCTTGGTCCATTTTTCATGCTGCTTGTAATTAAAGTTCTTCCTATCTTTCTTTTGTTTCCATTTGTGGCACTTTGTATGTCTGCCAGCCCACACCTGGATGTTCAAACATTCATAGTGATGGAGAGAGAGATCACCATTGAGAAGTGCAATAAATTCAATTGTATGCCCCACTAGGATTCTTTATAAACGCAACCTCTTTGTGCTTTGCAACCTATCAATATTTGACCTTTTGATCTATTGTCTGAGAATATTTGTTCCCCAACTCTGTCCTGAGAAGTTAACACCTTGCCATCTCGCTGTCCTGGACCATTTGGGTTTCCCGACCATGACTTTCCATTCTATTATGATTTTTTTTTGGTTGTAAATCATACAATATGAAAAACAAAGTTTAGAATCTTTTATGTAACAGCGCAATGTGAGGGGAGTATTCCCGTTCACGTACTCCCATACCCGCTGTGCATCCTCTTAGGGAGGAGTGGGGAATGTTGGCACGATGATCCTTTATTATGATTTTTTTAGTGCTCATTTGTTCAGTTTTTTATGCTTTCTTAAAATCCCAGATTTGTAAATTCACGTATAAAATTTGAGCTTAAGGATAGGACTGGACATCATATGATCTCTTGAGATAAATTGTGAGGCTTTATATGTGAATTTACCAATTATCAGATTTACGGAAAGCAAAAAAACTCTCACTGAACGAACACTTAAAGTTCTCAACTGCTATATGTTAATTTTTTTTGGCTGTTTGTTTTTCAGGCGTTTTCACAGTTTCAGGGATATTAGATTCATTCATATACCATGGTCAAAAGGCAATCAAGAAGAAAATGGAAATTGGTAAATTTAGCTGATGTACTTGCCATAGGAAGCTGCTGTATTGTGCTCGGTTTCCAGCATGGGTTTGTCGAGAGAATCATATTGAAAGAAGGAAAACTATAGAGTGGACTCTCCATGCAGGGTTGGCGGACTACCTTTTGAACACACCTTAGATTTTGTCCTGATCTGTAAAGATTATTGAGTTGTATCATTTTTCTAGCTAGTTTTAACAGGTTATAATTTTCTCTTTGCCATGTTTTATGCGTTATTTGTAGTTGGAAACTGATGCGATGTGCTTTAAAGATAAGGGGGGCAGTTAGATTTATCTTCTGAGAGCGTGTTCTCAATGTCCCACACAAGTGGACATTGAAATTCTTCAAGTCAAGTTAGACACTTTCTCGATCCGTGCATAATTTAAGAGGGTCTGGTCCGTCATATCTTTCATTGAAAACTTAACTTCAAGTTAGCCACTTTCCATTTTAATCTTGTCTAATATATATAGCCACTAAGGTGGAAACAGAAAGGATGACTTACAAACGAATTGAGGACAACTTACAAACGAATAGCGGAATGGATGACCAAGATGGTAGTGCAATCGGGGGAAACAGAAAGGCTTGTGATTAATTTTTTTACATTCTCAACTAAATACTACCCTTGAAAAAAAATCCTACCCACCCCGTATCTTTGTGGGAGAGACAAAAATTCAGGAAAAAAATCCAGAAAAAATGGAGCAAAAGAGAGGGAGGTAGCTTGGAAAAAAAATCCTTTTCTTTCCACCTCGTTGATCTCACATTTGCTCCTCTTGCATCGTTGGAAGCCATCAACACCTTCCTAACCTTCCCCGCCATCGTCAAATGCCCTCGTGTTGGAAAATTATAATGTCCCTGACATGGGCTATAATAATATAGATGTGTAAGTACAAGTCGAATCAACAACAAAATATTTTTTAATTTATTATGGAATTTTCAAGTAGACAAATATTGATATTAAATGAAAAAGTGAAATTTAACTATACTAATTGACAATAGAGGCGATCAACGATCACCCTTGGCATGAAACGTTTGGAATTAAAAGTCTTGTCTTAAAACATGTTTAGTCTAAGGCTCTTTTTAAAAAATATTACACGTGTACCTTACTAAAATACCCTTGAAAGTATGTGATATGTCACTTAGAAACTGGCACTTAAAAATGTTAATCAACAATAACAGGTTATCACAACAAAACGGTTATCCCACGTTTATTGGATTTTCAAATATAAGAAGCGTTCCAAAAAATGAAAAAGTTCTCCATTGTTGTTTCAACAAAAAATTCCCAGCATTACCATATTCATACAAATATTGAGCTGTTCCTCCATATGTAGATTGAAATGTAAATTTTTTATATATTCCTTATTTCGCTATAAATTGTGTTCAACCACTATAGAATGTCATTTTTTTAATCATATTAAATAGCAATGTCAACATTAAGTGAAAATTTGATTTTGAATCAAATCTAACACAAAAGCGAGTAAGTGAACTTTCTTTGTGCTTTTGCAAACAAATAACAAAGTGCAAAGTCATTGTATTGTTTGTTATTTTATTGTTTTCAATAGAAACTATATGGGAAAATATGATTGCAAACTAATTTTGATATAATGCGAGAATAACAATTATTTCTATTATTTTTAACATTTTTGTGTGAAATTGCATCATTAATATATCTATTTCCTTTTCTGCTATTAGTCTTTGTTATCATTTATTTACGTTGTAATATTTTTTTTGGTCAAATTAAAGTATTAATATATCTCTTTCATTTTGTGGTAATTGTCCTCGATAGAGGAATTCATATTGCAAAATAACAAAGAAAGGGAACTATTTTTTTATAAAATATCGCACTGCAATATTTGATAGATTTCGCAATGCAAAATAAATATTTTGCATTGTAAAATTAGTTTCGTTCGCAATACGAAATTCCACATTTCACAATGCAAGGTGAACATTTGTTCGCCCATATTTTGTGTAGGACACCATTTTTGGAACTCAAGCATGATAGTTTGAAACTTACATTTAAAAAAAAAATGGTTCTCCTAAGGATTGCATGAATTTTGTAGTCAGTAAAATCTAACTCTTCATACTCTTCCTTAAAGAAAATCCTCTTAAAATTATCATGCATCTTACAAATAAACACATACCGAGCATAACGACCACAAAACCTTGAATTTCTTGCAACCATTTCAAAACGCCGAAATGATTCCTTCAAAAAAGCACAATTCCTTTCAAATCCCTATCCCTCAATAATTTTATTACAAATTCCTTGTCCTTTGGTAAACCAGTGAGGATAAAAAATATTGCAAAAGCATGTAAAATATTCCTATCTCCATTAGCGCCCAAATCTTTGAGTAAAGCCGGTGATGGCCTGCCAACTCCTGCGTCCATAAACCTAAACATAGCATAACAATATTTTATGCCATTTGAAGTCTTGTTAGACCTAGTGTGGTACCATTTTTGCAATAATGTACTCTTTTCAAAATTTGTAATAGGTATATCTCTCATGTAAATTTCATCCACTCTATCATCATGTAAACATATTTCCAATATTTTTTTTGAATACATCAAGTGCCTTAAAAAATATTAATAATTGATAAAAGCGAAAATATCTTAATGAACAATTCATCACTGAGATCAACATTTCCTATGTAATTTGTGAAGAGAGAATATATCTTTAAATTATATAAAAAGAAGAAGAGATAGTGACATGTTAATGAAAGTTTAGCATGTATTTATAGAAGCAAATAATATCCCACTCCTTAACAAATATGTGGATTGTGTTGAAAGTAATTATGAATAATATACAAATTGATGGTAGTACAAAAGCTTGTCTATATGTAATGATTTCATATAACAACTTCTTTATAATTTCGCTGTGAGAGTTCGCACTGTCGTTTCAAAGTGTGATTTTGCACTATGAAATCACACTACAAAATGACAATGCGAACTCTCATTGCAAAATATCACATCTTCGTAAATACACTTAAATAATAATTAATTAAGGGTCCGTTTGATACATATTGGGCAAAAGTGTTGGCATGACAAAATTTGTCAGGATAAATTTTGCCTAGGCAAATTTTGCCTAGACAAATATTTTTTTCTCACATTAGACTATCAAACACCAAATAAGGTAAAACAAGTTTTTTAGGCAAAACATTTTAATAACACATTTTTCGTCCATATTAACATATATAATAATAAAAAATATGTTTTTTTTAATTTTCGTCCCAAGTCTTATTTAATAAAAAAACAGTTTTTCCTTTTCTTTTTTACTTCCCGTTTTTATTTATTAAAAAAGTAACAAACTGCATAGAAAAAAAAAGTTTTTTACGCCAAAACTACTTACTAAAAATAGTTTTTACATTAAAACAGTTTTTAATTTTTACATTAAAACAGTTTTTACGTTAAAACAATTTTTAATTTTTTTAAAATTAAAACAGTTTTTATATTAAAATAATTTTTTGCATTAAAACAGTTTTTACATTAAAACATTTTTAATTTTTTTACATTAAAACAATTTTTACATTAAAACATTTTTTTACATTAAAACAGTTTTTACGAAAAAACAGTTTTTACATTAAAATAATTTTTTACATTAAAACAGTTTTTACATTAAAACAATTTTTTTATATTAAAACAGTTTTCACATCAATTTTTTTTTTAATTTTTTTCATTAAACATTTTTTACAATAAAACATTTTTTACATTAAAACGGTTTTTACGAAAAAACAATTTTTAAACAGATTTTAATTTAAAACAGTTTTTTTAACTATTTAAAATAATTTTTAAAATATTCATAACAATTTTTAAAATATTCATAACAATTTTTTTAATTATTTAAAATAGTTTTTAAATTGTTTTTTAAAATATTAAAAGTGTTTAAGAAGTTAGCAAATTTGTTGGCAAATATTTCTCGCCCATATAGCAAAGCAAAATTTGCCAACATGTTATGCATAAGGGGTGTTGTACATTGACAAATAGCTTGTAGGCAAATTTTGCTATCAAACACACCAAATTGTAGGCAAATGTCATATTTGCCAACTTATTTGCCATTTGCCATAGCAAATAATGCTATTAAACGGACTCTAAGCTTTCATTTTTATCATGGAATACTAAACAAATTCATAATGTATTGAATTAAATGAAATGACTACATGCGTTAAATGAGGACAAAGTAATGATGATGACTGTCTGCATATTTAAAGACGCAAATGGATACTTTTTGCATATGAAAATAAAGTTGCAATAGTATTGAGTTAATCTAATTATTTGAGGTATATGTTACTAATGTCTCTACATGCATTTATTTGTTATTTAAGTAGTCATCGCTAGAGGAAAACAAAAATTATTGTTTTATATTGATAATTATAAAAATGTTTTTTGCTCACTCTAGCGAGGAATACAAAAATAACATATATTTATGTTATTAATGTATTTATGTACCTGTTGGAATTATCTTCTTCGTAATTGGAATTATCTGCTTCGTAATGATGGATTTGATCCAATGCACTTAGAGGAGAAGTGACACAACTTCTCATAGAGTATTTATAAAAAGTAAGTATTCAATAAAATTAATTAATGATCTCTGCATAGGCTGAAGATGTGGATTCGATATATGAAAAGTCAGATAATAAAATGATGTGACTGTTGTGTTATCCACTTTTGTACACACATTGTTGCTATCTATAAATACATATTAATCCCATTCGCTTTCAGTATTCACTTCCTCTCTGCAAAATATGAACACACAAACCCTAATACTCTTTAAAATTTTTTTAGTAAAAAATGATTTAACTTATCAGAAATTTGCAAAACCATCTAAATTTGGAAACAAAGTGGAGACAAAAACTTGAAGACATTGAGGATGTTATCCATCAATACAACATGCCATTATCAAAACTTGCGTTGAATTCCCATATACCTTCTTCCTTTGGTAGATGTATTTTCGTTATGAAGTAGGTCTAAAGGCCATTTCAAAAATTCTTCAAATGTCATATGGATATATTGGTTTCATGATATTGTTTTTTCACATAGCCAGTACATCATTACTAACTGTATGTACTGGCTATGTGGGAGAACTAGACCTGTCAACGGGTCGGAGACGGGTCGAGAGTTAGGAAGATCCAGATCCGTGTAATCGGGTCTTCATCGGGTTCGGGTCCGAGTTCGGGTCTTCATCGAGTCTACAATATTGGATCTAGACCCGGATCCGTGCGGGTCTTCAAGTTTCGGGTTTGGGTTTGAATCTGGCCAAATATATACAATTATTTTATAATATTTTATTTTATCCCCCTTCTTTATTTTTTAATCTTAAATTAAAATATTTTGTAATGTATTATAGAATATTATTAATATAAATAAAACATATATTATTTAGTAAATATATATTTTTATGTATAATACTGACATGTTATATTGATAATATAATAATAATAATAATAATAATAATAATAATAATAATAATAATAATAATAATAATAATAATAATAATAATGTATAACTCGGGTCGGGTCTGGGTCTTGTGTAAGATCCAGACCCTACCCGTTTAATAAACGGGTCTTCGGGTTTCGTGTCCAAAAAAATATGCTCAGATCCTATTATATGAATCGGGCTCGGGTTCAGACCCGACCCATTGACAGACCTAGGGAGAACTAATATTTCAAAACCAATTGTTAACACCCTGCTTAAAAACATTCGAAGAAAACCGAAGGCCTTTTTAGCTAGTTAGGTTTTTGACATGTAATTTTAATTATTATCAATGTTCCAAATAATAGCAGGACTATCTATATATGGAAACCAAGTGGAGATACAAGCTTGAAGATGTCGAAGAAGGTCTAAAGACCACTTTAGAAACTTTAGCATTTTGGACAATGATTTAAAACAATTTTATGATAATCGTTTTTCTCTTTGACTCTGTAAGGTTGGTGCATCTCAAAAGAACTAGTTGTATAAACCAACATCTCATTTCACTAGTACAGTATCGTATGCATATGTTGGTTTCATAATAGTAGTTTCATATGAGCTTATCGAATCTCACATACTCGGAGAATAAAATTACTATTATGAAGCAAACATATGCATTCGAAATTGCACTAGTGAAAGGAGATTGTGGTTTCATACAAGTAATTCCTTCCGAGCTTCACCAACCTTCCATAGTCAAGAGAGAAAATGACTATCGTGAAACCAAAAAATTCCTCTGAAGTGCCGAAGTTTCTAAAGAGGTCTACATGCCTTGTTCAAGAGAAAGTGAAGAACACCGAAGGTCGATTTCCTCATGTTACCCTTTTTAAATGTATTTCGAATAGTTATTCATGTTCCAAACAATAGGAAGAAGTTGTATTCGAAAATTATAACATGTTATGATCATATTGGAAGCAATAGCAAGATATTCCAAACAAGTTATATTTAAAATTGTGACAATTGTGGTTATAAAATATGTATTACGCACTAAGAAGTATTTTATTTTACACTGCAATATATAGTTTTTCGTAATGCGAACTGCTATAGTTCGCACTGAAAAATATAGTAATTAGATATCATATTAAATGAAGTGTATGTCGTAAAATCTAACATGCATTTAACTATTATTTCAATAGTCCTTGCTGGACGAAACCAGAAAGTAGTATTTAATATATTATAACAGTCATCGCTTGAGGTAGTGAACAAAGTTATAATTAAAATATCATAAAATATTACAATATTAGCAAACAAAATTTTAATTTTGTCAAAATAAAATAATATTTTCTTATCGAAATTAGACCCCCAACAACATAGAAATATTGTAATACCCCGTATATTTAAAATAAAATAAAAAACTGGTAGAAATTAAATTAAATCTGTGAGTTTAATTAATTAAATTATGAATAAACTAATTAATTATTATTGTATGTTATGTGAGATTGAATTTTCACGTCAAATTATTTCTGCATGTGTATTGAATAATTGATATACGATGTGTGACACAATTGAAAATGTCCATTTTGAATAAGAAATAATTAAGACGCATTTCAGGATGTTTTGTTAACACATTTAGGTATTTTAGACCTTTAGAAATGGTCCCGAGGTATAGGTATATAAGTTAAAAGGTTATTGGGCTAATTTAATTATGTGTTCGGGCCCATTTGTGGGTCCAAAAATGGGACTTTACGCTTAACTCAAAAATTGGATTAGTATAAATTAAGAAGGGAGATTAAGAAACTCCTCACACTTAACAAAACCTAAACCTATAAGTCAGACCAAAGGCTAAAGGGGAGATGATGCTAACGATTCAAGGAGAAGGCTAAGGAATTCAACTAAGAACATTCAACCAATCTATTCAGGGAAGAATTTTCTTGCTTAATTTAAATGTCCAATTTATTTCTTAATTCATTATAGTACTTGTGACACCCCGACTAATTAAATACCGGGTAGCTACTCCTTTATTAAATTAAATCAAAATGTCAAGTTGGCTCGGTTAATAGCATCACTGTCGAAAATATTTTATTATTTCTAACCACCTAGTATTTAAAAGTAAGTTGCCAAATTTTAATTTAAGTCTGATTAACATGCGACAATTATAATGAAGAAATAAATAACACCATACACCATACTGAAGTAAAACGAATAACCATCACAATAGAGTAAATAAAGTCTGGAGGAAAACTCCTCACTACAATCCCATACTGAAATAAATAACCGAAACTGAAATAAAACATGCTAAAGTCTGAAAACTGAAATGTAAAAGATGTCTAATAGAAATGGGCAACATGCTCTACAACTGATAGGTAGTGACTCTGGAATCCAAAAGGTAGAAGCGTCTACATGCAAATCCCTGTAGCTTCCACAAGCAGCTACAGCTCGTCACCTGAATGAGTACCTATGCTTGGTGTCCTTGTGGCTGGGCACCTAAAATGGTTTTACAAGAAAAAGATTTGAAAAGCAAACGGGTCAGAGCCCGAATGTGGAGTTATATTTTAAAAACCTGCAAGTGCTTTAAAAACATTTAAAACATTAAATGCAAAGTACATGTTAGGACGTGCACTCACATTATATTCTCACCTCTCGTCTAACTGTGCACTCCTAACGCAAGTACCCATCTACAACTACCCATATTACTAGCTAAGTAACAACATATCTAGCTAGACTGCCGAAGGTCCTACCCATAATACTCGGTTCCATTAACATATAACGCTCGTAATTAGGTAGGGATTTAATGTAATCTCGGATGCTCAATACGCATAATATATATATCACTAACCCGTTATGTTATTCTCGAAACGATACTGTAGTTATATTCACAACATTTCCATGAAGGTTCTTATTAATTAACCGTATATTATACACATCATAAATATACAATACAAGCACCCCGAGAACTAAGCTGCGGTGCACACATACTCTGCTATCCATCCCGGTACATCACGTACATAAGGATTACATATTCCGAATCTCTCAGGAATAGTTTACCGATAACAACATCACAAATAATGGAGGCGAACACAGTCACCATCACATGGGTCACGCACATACCTACGCTCCCATGATCAGCGGACTTATTAATATCCCAATAAGTCTTTCTATGACCTATGTTCATCGAGGTACCAGTCTATATCCCCCCCGTAGGCACACAAGGATTAGAGGGTCCTAAGCGAACGCAACCTCCCGTGATAGCAAGTATGGTAGGTATGTCATACACACAATCCATATACTAATACTAAGTAAACACACATCTTAGTAATACCGTATTTTAATCGTAGTACGTATCGCATTCTCGTACTAACTATAATTATCACAATCTATATTATTCCGATTTGTAATTATACGCGCTATAATTTCTCACGTCGTAGTAAACATTCACGTCTCAACCCAAACCGTCCATGTAATACAACTCTCGTATATAATTTACTTCTCATAAATGCCCAAAAGTCCCAATTCTATCACTATATCATCAAAGGAATACTAACTCTACCCTCGAACCAACTTCCGGGACTCCAAAAATCAAAACAGTCCAAAAAGGACCAAACTGTCAACTCGTTAGAAGTCTCGTTCGAACGAGGCTGTTCGAACGAGATCCCAGTTCGTTCGAACGAACTGTTCCTTCTAACGATATCTCGTTCGAACGAGATATCGAACGAGATCCCTTCTCGTTAGTAACGACTGGTCAACTCGTTAGAAGCTCGTTCGAACGAGTTCGTTCGAACGACCTGGGGGCTGCTTCTAACGAGCTACCAGCTTCGGCCCAGATTTTTCCCCATCTCGTTTTTACCCATTTTTATCACTTCTAATCTCTTCCAAAGTTCATCCCAACAACGTTTTAGGGTCTCTAATTCATCCTAAACATATTTAAATCATCTCCTAACATGTTTTCAAGGATTGAATCATCATAACATCAACTAAATTTACAAATCTCTACACTTTTCCCAATTTCTCTAGAACATGAACCCTAGGTTTATATCATCATCAAATCCCAGAATTTATTTCGTTTTAATTCCTTCAAATCACAATTATTATAAGGGAAATCATCTACCTATCATACTACATGCAATTCTCTTCACAATTTTCAAGTTCTAAACTCCAAACTACATGGGTTTTCATTATCTTTCAAGAACAGTTGTAATTTATCAATTTCTAACATGGGGAAAACATTCTACGAATTTAAATATAATTAAAACACTTGCCTTGGTTTGATTTCTGACTTTGGTGTAGGTTGATGAGGTTTTTCTGCAGAATTTCCTCTCTCCAAGCTCCTTCTCCAATGGTGGCTTAAGGTGGCTAGGGTTTTGATTTGGGAACTTAGAAAACCTAAATGATAACCTACGTAGCTTTCTAGGTTTATATGGTTTGGTTAATGGGCTTAATGGGTTTAATCCACATCAGATTTACATCTCTAATTTTCGTCACTTTTAATTCCTAAAAATGTAAAATTACCAAAATACCCTTTAAGTTACTGGTATGGCCTAAAAATACCCCGGGACCCAAACTATACCCCCGGCTAGTGTTTTCTGACTATCTCAACCCTTCCGGACGCATTGGCGCACTCAAAACGACCATACGGATTATAGATTTTAAATTCACTTTTATCATCAAAATATTATACCGTGACGCGGCGGTCCCACGCGTCTCAACAAAATTTCTAAAATGCCATATATAAATCCCACGACAAATTTTATAATACCAAGTTCATATATAATCATATATGCACATAATCAAATACCAACTCGCATCACATTAGTATTTATAACCCGGATTAATTTCCAATTAATACGCATTTAATTAATTAATCCCCAAAATAAATATAGTCAAAAGTACGGGGTATTACATACTTTCCCCCTAATAACTGGATTTCGTCCCGAAATTCGAAACTAGAAAGTACCTGCTAAAAATAGCTCTGGATAATGTTTGCGCATCTCATCCTCGCGCTCCCATGTGGACTCCTCGACATTGTGATGTCGCCACTGAACACGCACTAACGGGACTATCTTTGACCGCAGTTTCCTATCGCTTCGGTCCAAAATAGCAATTGGCCCCTCCTCGTAGGAGCTATCCGGCTGGAGATCGATGTCCTCCACAGCAATGTGAGAATGAGCCAAATTATCTCTAAGGTATTTCCTCAGTGAGGAAATATGGAATACATCGTGAATCCGATGCAAATGCTCCGGTAACCCGAGTCTATACGCAACCGGTCCGATCCGCTCAATAATAGGAAACGGCCCACATATCTCGGTGCCAACTTCCCCTTCTTCCCGAAACGCATAATTCCCTTCATCGGAGATACCCTGAGCAAAACCTGGTCTCCCACTTGGAACTCCCTGAAAAACCTCTTCGCATCAGCATAACTCTTCTGCCTGTCTTGAGCTACCCGAATGCGACTCCGAATCAACTCAATCCTTGCCGAAGTATCCTGAATCACTTCCGGCCCAAGTAGTTTGTTGTCCCCTACCTCCAACCAACATGCTGGGGAACGACAAGGCCTACCATACAATGCCTCGAACGGAGCCATACCAATCGTGAACTGATAGGAGTTGTTGTAAGCAAACTCCACCAGTGGAAGGTACTGCTCCCATCTATCCCAAAAGTCAATAATGCACATGCGTAGCATGTCCTCCAACATCTGATTGGTGCGCTCTGTCTGCCCATCGGTCTGCGGATGATAAGCCGTACTTAACCGCAATTCCGTGCCCATTGCCTCCTGGAAACTCTCCCAAAACCTCGAAACAAATATCTTATCTCTGTCAGACACGATATTTAGGGGTACACCGTGAAGTCTCACAACCTCCGAAATGAAGAGCTGGGTATACTGTCCCGTAGTGTAGTCAGTCCTTACGGGTAAAAAGTGAGCGACCTTGGACAACCTGTCCACAATTACCCAAACGGAGTCGTGACCCCTCTGCGACGTAGGCAACCCCGTGATAAAGTCCATGGATATGCTCTCCCACATCCACACCGGGACCTCCAACGGCTGTAGCAATCCTGCTGGTCTCTGATGATCCACTTTTACGAGCTGACAAGCGGCGCATTTCGAGACAAACTCAGCGATATCTCTCTTCATACTGCTCCACCAATACTGCCGTCTCATGTCTTGGTACATTTTGTCCCCTCCGGGATGTACCGCGAACCGTGAGCCGTGTGACTCTGCCATCACATCGTGCCGCAATTCTTCCCCTTCCGGAACTACCAATCTCCCATTGAAGCGTAATCCCCCGTCTGAGCTAACGGTATAGGACTTGGCAACCTCTGCAAGTAATCGAACTATCTGCTCCTGACAGAACGAGTCATTAGCCTGTGCCCGTACTACCTTCGTGACAATCTGCGGTGTAACGGTCATCACAGACATGAAAGATCGGGCCACTGCATCCTGGTGTCCCAATTCCTTCCACTTAGCCTTCCACACCTCTGCCACCTCATCTGCTGGCCTGCGACTCAACGCGTCTGCTACCACGTTAGCCTTACCCGGGTGGTACTGGATGTCGAACTGGTAGTCCTTCACAAATTCAAGCCACCTACGCTGCCGCATATTCAATTCCTTTTGCGTGAACAGATACTGTAGTGACTTGTGGTCCGTAAACAGCTGAAACTTCTCCCCCAAAAGATAGTGCCTCCAAATCCGTAAGGCAAATACCACTGCTGCCAACTCCAAATCATGTGTGGGGTAATTCTTCTCATGAGGCTTAAGCTTACGGGAAGCATAAGCTATGGTCTGTCTCTCCTGCTGTAATACACCTCCAAGCCCTTGCAAAGACGCGTCGGTGTAAACCAAATACTCAACTCCCGGTCTCGGCAATGCTAACACAGGTGCTGAGGTCAATTTGTCCTTCAACTTATCGAATGCCAACTGACAGGCATCACTCCAAATGAACGGCACACCTCTACGAGTAAGATGTGTCAAAGGACCTGCTATCTCCGAGAAACCCCGAATAAACCTCCTGTAGTATCCTGCTAGACCCAAGAAACTACGAATCTCCGTTGGTGTCATGGGCTGTCCCCACTTCCTCACCGCTGATACCTTCCCCGGATCGACAGATATTCCCTGGTCGGAAATAATGTGACCCAAGAAATGGACTTCCTTCAGCCAAAACCCGCACTTCTCATATTTTGCATACAGCTCGTTCTGACGAAGTGTCTGCAAAACCTGCCTCAAATGCTCAGCGTGCTCCTCCTCCGTCTGAGAGTAAACCAGAATGTCATCAATGAAGACAATGACAAACTGATCTAGGAAATCCCTGAACACTCTGTTCATCAAGTCCATAAACACTGCTGGAGCGTTGGTCAAGCCGAAAGGCATAACCTGAAACTCGTAAGAACCATATCTTGACAAGAACGCGGTCTTCGAGACATCCTCCTCCCTGATACGTAACTGATGGTATCCCGACCTCAAGTCAATCTTCGAGAAGAAAGAATCTCCCCTCAACTGGTCGAATAAGTCATCGATTCGAGGCAACGGATACTTATTCCGTATCGTGACCTTATTCAACTCTCGGTAGTCCACACACAATCTCAGTGAACCGTCCCTCTTCTTCACAAACAAAACTGGAGCGCCCCAAGGTGAGGTACTCCTGCGAATAAAGCCTTGTCCCAACAGCTGCTCTATCTGATCCCGTAACTCTCGCATCTCAGCTGGAGCCATACGGTACGGTGCACGTGCTATAGGTCTCGTACCCGGTAGCAAATCTATAACGAAGTCTATCTCTCGACTGGGTGGTAAGCCTGGTATCTCCTGAAACACATCCGAATACTCCCTGACGACTGGGATAGAGTCTAAAGGAATCAAAACCTCCTTAGAGGTATCCTCCTCTATGTAATACACATGAGCGGTCGATCCTCCATCTGGGCGAGGCATCGCCACTACAAACATCTCTTGCCTCGGAATGGCAAAAATAATGCTCCCGCTGAAGCAATCAATCATGGCCCTATATGCTACGAGCCAATCCATACCGATGATCACATCGTGAACATGCATGTCTAACACTAACATGTCTGCAGGCAATACCAAACCACCAATCTCTACCCCCACTCCCCGGCATATAAAGAAAATAAGTGACCCACTCCCTAATGGTGAGTCGATACACGTCACTGTGCGCTCTGCCGTAGCTAACAATCCTAAAGCTTTCGCGAAGTGTGTAGCTATGAAACAATGTGTTGCACCCGTATCAAATAACACCCGACCCATAGTGCCATGGATAGGAAACGTACCCTCGATCGCGGGCGGTGCCTGTGGAACTGCAGCCTGGTGAACGTTGTAGACACGTCCATACTGTAGCTGCCCCTGCCGAGCTGGGACTGCCGGAATGGGTGGCAGTACTGCCATCTGTGGTGGTGCGGGAAGAGCGGCGAGAAACATAGGCCTCTGTGGCTCCTGGCGAGCACCCTGTTGCTGCTGCTGTGGGGCCCTGCCCCTATCAGGACAATCCTGCTTCTTATGGCCAGTCTTGCCACAAACAAAGCACTTCCCTGGGAAGTTCCCTCCCCTCTGCCCCTACTGTCCCCGGCCCTGGTGGCCGTTACCATTCTTCCCTTGGCCCTGCTGGCCCTGATGAAACTGCTGCCCATTCTGTCCCTGTTGGCCCTGATGGCCGTTTGGACCCTGATGGCCCTGACGGAAACCTCCCTGTCCCTGCCTGTAGTTCCCTGACCGGAACCTCTTATTATCCCCCTGCTGGGTACCCTGCTCATTCTGTCTCTGCCCCTGACCAGATTGTGCCCCGCTGGCACCATGTCCTCCAGTCCTGCCCTGATGGCTAGACTCCCCCGACCGCTTGCCCTCGGCCATATGAAAACGGTGGTCCTGGCAGTGTAACAATGCTGCGTTAACCAAATCAGAATAAGTGGCCAACGATAGGTTCCCTAGCAGATGTTGACGGATCCTCCAATTCAACCCGTCGGTGAACTTATCAATCTTCTTCTTCTCTGTTGGAATCTCGTCTGGAACAATATTCAACAGGTTAGTGAACTCGGCCTCATACTCGGCCACTGTCTTGCCTTCCTGCCTCAGACTCATCAGCTTCCTCCTCATCTCTGTATGAACTGCGGACGGAAAGTACTTGCGGTCGAACCGCACCCAGAACTCCTGAATCGTGAGAGTATCCCTCTCCTCTGCGGTGGTAATAGACTCCCACCACTGTAGTGCAGATCCCACTAGCTTGAAAGTAGCTAGCACCTGTTTCTGAACATCAGTGCACTCATGCATCCTCAAATGCCTCTGTATGTCCTTCCTCCATTGGCTCGAGACTACCACATCTGAGCTACCTACAAACTCCGGCGGATGCGCTTTCTGAAAAGCGTCTCGTACACGCTCCCAAGCAGACTGGAATGCATTAACCTGTGCTGGCGCGGCAACCGGCGCCTGAGGCGGTGCCTGCTGAATCACGGCAATCGCGGCATTTACCGCTTGGGCTACTATAGCAGCAACCTCAGCGGCGTTCATCATGCCCTGAACTGGAGCGGGCTGGGGTTCGGGCGTTGCATTCCTGGGAACTCGTCGTGCACGTCGTGGAGGCATCTGAAATAAGAACAAAGTTTATAAGTTCACGGTTATAAACTTAATATAGCTGAAGAACGAAGCATACACAAAAAGAGTACAACAGTCCTAAAATATAGGGCTCTATATCAAAGAAATGTAGCGAAAACATAATAGCCGTACAGATCCTAAAGGACACTAGAACCTGATGCTCTGATACCACCTGTGACACCCCGACTAATTAAATACCGGGTAGCTACTCCTTTATTAAATTAAATCAAAATGCCAAGTTGGCTCAGTTAATAGCATCACTGTCGAAAACATTTTATTATTTCTAACCACCTAGTATTTAAAAGTAAGTTGCCAAATTTTAATTTAAGTCTGATTAACATGCGACAATTATAATGAAGAAATAAATAACACCATACACCATACTGAAGTAAAACGAATAACCATCACAATAGAGTAAATAAAGTCTGGAGGAAAAATCCTCACTACAATCCCATACTGAAATAAATAACCGAAACTGAAATAAAACATGCTAAAGTCTGAAAACTGAAATGTAAAAGATGTCTAATAGAAATGGGCAACATGCCCTACAACTGATAGGTAGTGACTCTGGAATCCAAAAGGTAGAAGCGTCTACATGCAAATCCCTGTAGCTTTCACAAGCAGCTACAGCTCGTCACCTGAATGAGTACCTATGCTTGGTGTCCTTGTGGCTGGGCACCTAAAATGGTTTTACAAGAAAAAGATTTGAAAAGCAAACGGGTCAGAGCCCGAATGTGGAGTTATATTTTAAAAACCTGCAAGTGCTTTAAAAACATTTAAAACATTAAATGCAAAGTACATGTTAGGACGTGCACTCACATTATATTCTCACCTCTCATCTAACTGTGCACTCCTAACGCAAGTACCCATCTACAACTACCCATATTACTAGCTAAGTAACAACATATCTAGCTAGACTGCCGAAGGTCCTACCCATAATACTCGGTTCCATTAACATATAACGCTCGTAATTAGGTAGGGATTTAATGTAATCTCGGATGCTCAATATGCATAATATATATATCACTAACCCGTTATGTTATTCTCGAAACGATACTGTAGTTATATTCACAACATTTCCATGAAGGTTCTTATTAATTAACCGTATATTATACACATCATAAATATACAATACAAGCACCCTGAGAACTAAGCTGCGGTGCACACATACTCTGCTATCCATCCCGGTACATCACGTACATAAGGATTACATATTCCGAATCTCTCAGGAATAGTTTACCGATAACAACATCACAAATAATGGAGGCGAACACAGTCACCATCACATGGGTCACGCATATACCTACGCTCCCATGATCAGCGGACTTATTAATATCCCAATAAGTCTTTCTATGACCTATGTTCATCGAGGTACCAGTCTATATCCCCCCCGTAGGCACACAAGGATTAGAGGGTCCTAAGCAAACGCAACCTCCCGTGATAGCAAGTATGGTAGGTATGTCATACACACAATCCATATACTAATACTAAGTAAACACACATCTTAGTAATACCGTATTTTAATCGTAGTACGTATCGCATTCTCGTACTAACTATAATTATCACAATCTATACTATTCCGGTTTGTAATTATACGCGCTATAATTTCTCACGTCGTAGTAAACATTCACGTCTCAACCCAAACCGTCCATGTAATACAACTCTCGTATATAATTTACTTCTCATAAATGCCCAAAAGTCCCAATTCTATCACTATATCATCAAAGGAATACTAACTCTACCCTCGAACCAACTTCCGGGACTCCAAAAATCAAAACAGTCCAAAAAGGACCAAACTGTCAACTCGTTAGAAGTCTCGTTCGAACGAGGCTGTTCGAACGAGATCCCAGTTCGTTCGAACGAACTGTTCCTTCTAACGATATCTCGTTCGAACGAGATATCGAACGAGATCCCTTCTCGTTAGTAACGACTGGTCAACTCGTTAGAAGCTCGTTCGAACGAGTTCGTTCGAACGACCTGGGGGCTGCTTCTAACGAGCTACCAGCTTCGGCCCAGATTTTTCCCCATCTCGTTTTTACCCATTTTTATCACTTCTAATCTCTTCCAAAGTTCATCCCAACAACGTTTTAGGGTCTCTAATTCATCCTAAACATATTCAAATCATCTCCTAACATGTTTTCAAGGATTGAATCATCATAACATCAACTAAATTTACAAATCTCTACACTTTTCCCAATTTATCTAGAACATGAACCCTAGGTTTATATCATCATCAAATCCCAGAATTTATTTCGTTTTAATTCCTTCAAATCACAATTATTATAAGGGAAATCATCTACCTATCATACTACATGCAATTCTCTTCACAATTGTCAAGTTCTAAACTCCAAACTACATGGGTTTTCATTATCTTTCAAGAACAGTTGTAATTTATCAATTTCTAACATGGGGAAAACATTCTACGAATTTAAATATAATTAAAACACTTGCCTTGGTTTGATTTCTGACTTTGGTGTAGGTTGATGAGGTTTTTCTGCAGAATTTCCTCTCTCCAAGCTCCTTCTCCAATGGTGGCTTAAGGTGGCTAGGGTTTGGATTTGGGAACTTAGAAAACCTAAATGATAACCTACGTAGCTTTCTAGGTTTATATGGTTTGGTTAATGGGCTTAATGGGTTTAATCCACATCAGATTTACATCTCTAATTTTCGTCACTTTTAATTCCTAAAAATGTAAAATTACCAAAATACCCTTTAAGTTACTGGTATGGCCTAAAAATACCCCGGGACCCAAACTATACCCCCGGCTAGTGTTTTCTGACTATCTCGACCCTTCCGGACGCGTTGGCGCACTCAAAATGACCATACGGATTATAGATTTTAAATTCACTTTTATCATCAAAATATTATACCGTGACGCGGCGGTTCCACGCGTCTCAACAAAATTTCTAAAATGCCATATATAAATCCCACGACAAATTTTATAATACCAAGTTCATATATAATCATATATGCACATAATCAAATACCAACTCGCATCACATTAGTATTTATAACCCGGATTAATTTCCAATTAATACGCATTTAATTAATTAATCCCCAAAATAAATATAGTCAAAAGTACGGGGTATTGAAATTTCTAGATTATTATATGAGATTTGAGGAGAGAATGATAAAGTTTAATTGCATGCATGTAGATGATACAAATCTGAATTGTGGTAGTTTAAATTTAGAAATTAGGATGATGTTAATCTTGAATTGAATCTTAGAACCCATGTTGTAGAATTTTCATTTGATGATTATCTCTTATGTGTATAAACTTAAATCTGAGAATAATTGAGTGGGACATGGAATCAAGATACGGTTAGATGGACTCTAATGTTGGGTTAATTTTATGGGATTTTGGAACATAATGTTGTGTTGATTTGTGTAAATGATCATTTAAACAATGTTAGTTAATCGTAGAGAACCTATATTAATGGAAATAAAGATGGATAAAGCATTTTAATGCAAGTTGGGTTTCAAACTATGAATCCCCTATTGAAAAATAAGCAAAAATTTGAGTTTCTACACTATTTCCATCAATCTCGTTAGAACGTCGTTAGAACCTCGTTCCATTGAGGTGGATTTCTCGTTCGAACAAAGTTGGTATTCGTTCGAACGACACTTGGGTTCAGGTCATGAAGCTAGATCGTTTCGTTATGAATGCGTGTTTGCTAGTTTCATATTTTTTAATTTTTTTGAATTAGTTATGAATTTTCTACGGAAGGATGTACGAGACCAAAATATTTAGTTAGTAATTTCGGGATGGACTTTATTTAAGGCAAGATTGTGTTTAGATTGATTATAAGTCCTTGTTGATGTACTCTCTTGATTAATATGAATTCATAGTTGATGAAATTGAGTTATGGTTTCGCTCGAAAGACCCTTTTAGGTTTGGGCCAGGTTAAGATTGGTGAAACGTCAGGGTGATTTTTATGAACTCAGGCGAGTATGTGGGAGGTGATCCAAGTTGAGCAAGTATTTTATTAAAAATGGATTTGTGTCACTATTTTAGTAATTTGAAAAAATTATAATTAACTAGATGGTTAATTTTAATGCGAAAATATTAACGGGAAATATATGGGCTCTTCGGGGTAATTATAAGATTAATTACCTATATATATATGTATTTGTGTGAACATACCCATATTCATGGATGGCCTATTGGTTAGGATTGCGTACGTTTGGGGACCATAGCACGCATCGACACAAGTGGGCTAGGCATTGTGTAGGTTATTATTATATGTACTATGTAGTAGTGCCACTTACGAGGAGGTGGGTATAGATTATAGGATCCATTGTCACTGTCGGGGATATGGATCGTGCAATGGTGTACTGCGTAAGGACCGCCCCACTTGTATGTATTTTATGATGTCCATTTGGATGAGGGACTCCTCTAGACTTATCGATAAAGTACGAACGTGACACTGAAGGTAGATGGATTTATGTGTCGTGTGTGTGTGTGTGTATATATATATATATATATACTCCTATAAATTAATTGAGATTAATTAATTTGTCTAATGATGTAGACAATCAATTATGAACCCAATTCTATGTGAATGCATGATACACGGTTATGTTGCTTTTGTGGATAATATATCTGGTGTATTATAGGGAATGAGAATACATGTATAATTAATTAATTGTGGTACGTGAGTTATGTTAGATTGCATCATATGTTAATTACTGTTATGGTTATAAGTCCTTCACAGAGTGAGACTTGGGTTAATATGCGTGTAGTATTGCATTTAGGTGAATGATGAGGTACTTAATGCATGTGAGTGATGATGGGGATTACATACTTTGAATTAACTATATTATTGCACTTTAAATTCAGTAAGTTAATTCTTGCAACTCTAGGGCGCTGACCCAAATTATAAATGTTTTCACCCCCAGGTGTACTTTGACAGGGATAACAAGACTATTGAGAGATCAACCTTGTTGTCTCACCTTGCTTATCGGAGTTCAGATTGTTGATTCTAGATTAAGTTACTTCTTTATTTTAGTATTAGTACTTTTGGGATTATTGTATAGGCATAAGCCCGAAGTCTATATTATTTCAGTTGGTTTGAGACACTTATGCTTATGTTGGTTTTTCATTTATATTATGTGGATGCTGAGCTTATAATTATCTTAGTTATTAATTTAAATTCAGTTTTAATTCGAATGTAGATTGCGAATAATTTTTTTATATGGTTTGATGTTGAGAATGATATAAATTGCCAAGCAAGCCCCATCTTCGGCGTCTCGTGTCTGGCCAACCTTTACGTGAGAAAAAGGGTGTTGTTACAAATATGTGCCAAGTAAATTTTGAATTTTTATCAGTAGTCACTTAAGTAAATGCAATTTTATTCTTATAACTTATAATCATATATATATATATATATATATATATATATATATATATATATATATATATATATATATATATATATATATATATATATATATATATATATATATATATGTTCTGCACTGAGATATTACTATATCTAGCAATGCGAAATATAATATTTCGCAGTGTAAATTACTATAATTAGCATTGTGAGATATTGTAATATCTCAGCACGTACTATAAAATGTAGAAAATAATTTGAAATCAATCAACACAATTTTTATTAGTTGTTTATTTCACCCTCAATTATTTTCTCCTTACACAACCTACTATTATGAGATGCAAATTTCTCACATCTACCATATTTAGTAAACCTTTTAGCCTTTACTTTTGATGGATCATCTTCTTTTTTGGACCATAATGCTCTTTCTTTATATTTGGAAGTATGATAAGAGCATTCTTTAAATTGAACTCTGGTATGTTAATAATAGGGATTGGAGAAAATTGATACCTATAAGCATTTCGGAAAGTTTCAACATAGAAATATGACTCCACTAATTGTAATAGTTTTTGCCACTTTTTTGCATCGTTGTAGCAGCGTGAGCACACAAAAATTCCTGTATCTACCACTTTCCACATGAGAAAGTCTTGTCATCATTGTTGATCACCATGGAATAAGAAGGGTAACCCAATTCATATATTCCATGTGTGGACTGGGGCTATACACCATGTATGACCTTCTTTTATACTTAGTTCCAGCCTTTCCATGTTATGACATAACACACTAGACCGAGTGCTTGAATTTGTGCGACTTTTTAACATCATGTTCGTCATCTTCATTCTTATATGGTCAACCATTATGGTAACTGCTAAATGAAGAGAATCCATAATCAATGAATTAAAAGATTCAACCACATATGAATACATATTGCCATACCGTTTTCCAAGAAACTATACCATCCCCAGCGCTTTGGATCATAGTCATCCAAATTTTTTTCTATCTTTTCACCACCATACTTCCTTAGATCATACACACTCTTCTAACATACCTCCACTGTATTTACATAAGCTACAGTTTTAAAGTCGCTTACAACTATTTCATGTAGAATTTCAGAGTATTGATGACCATCACTAAATAAATTCCTTAAATTTCCCTTGAGATGTTGCACACAGTAGTAGTGGTGACTCCTAGGAAAAACTTTAATTAGAGATTCTTTCAACCCATAATCATGATCATAAATGAAAGCCAACTCTCAATAACAACCAACAACACAACGAAGCTGGTTTAAGAACCATGTCCAGTTTTTATCATCTTCAATAACTACTATAACAAATGCAAGGATGAACATACCTAAAAATTGTCCAAATTAAAGAAAATCTAATTCATTTTGAAGTGAGAAATAATACATTTCGCAGTGAAAAATGATTAAATTCGCATTACCAAATTAGTCAATCACATTTTTTGCATCCATATATAACTTCAATTCATTAAATTATTTTTCTACCAATTCCACACATTCTAATATCATGTTAAAAGTAACACAAAACACATAAAGTAACGAACCGTGTAAACCACATAGATTAGTAATGTTTAACTAGCAAAAATGGATGTTTTTATGATAATATTAACACCATGAAGCCATTCACAATAACTGTAAATAAAATCAATGGAAATAGTATTCAATTTATTCTTTGACTCAATTTTACAACCCACAAACAATTAGGTTTTTACTAATTGTATGAAGATATCAGATACACATTCGATCCTAACATCACTGATACTTGAAATGCCAAAGGGATCGTAAAAAAGAATTGAGCAAATCTACGTGGTTAGACTGAAAAATTGTGGTGTGTTTAACATGGAATTGATATATCATTTCTTCTTTGAATACATTCATAGGAGCCACAAATGGTTCTTTTATACTATAACAACAAAATGCACATAATTACACTTTGAAGATAGAAGGAAACAAGAAATCCTATTAGGATATATAATAGCCTCATCGTTGGAAAATAATGAAAATTCCTCTAGCAAAGGCTTCAACAACAAATGATTCATTTGTCAGAATATTTGTTATATTTGTACTGAAATCAATCACATATTGAAACATAGTATTAATTTTTTGCCATCACATTTATATTCACGTTTTTGCAGTTTTATTTTCTCAGTGCTATATATTGTAGTTATATTTCCTCTTTGAAATTCGAATCTAACACTTTGTGTTTCAACTTCGTAATGCAATTTAGAAACAAAAACCTAAAGTATTAAGATTTCATATTGCAACATAGTATTAACGTATTATTTTACATTGTGAAATCGCCTTGCGATATCTCAATGAGAAAATGCAATGCCAAATAGTAGTTCGAAATCATACCATACCTTAATTTCCATTCTTTGTTGTAGATACAAGTAAATTTCCTTTGTATTTAATTTTAAAAAATGTATCATCTAGAATTATCATCGAGGGACAAAATTTAAAACCACTGATGGATGCACCAAAAGAAATTAAAAAAACCCTTTGAACCTCTTTGTTGACTAATTCCAATTTAAGTCAACAACAATTATACGATTTGTTATCCTAAGAACATCATATTACAATCTAAGTTGATCAAATGAAAGGCAAACATCACCATATAACCGCGCCCTTTCCTTTTTAACACAAATTTAGCAGAATAATATGGAATTAGTATACCATAATTTAAGTTTAACTCCTGAATTACATCACAAAGTTTAATCAAAGGTTTTGAACATATTTCATCCACAATCAACTCTAAAATTAGTATCGTTGTTACCTTATGATTCTTTCCAGTTCGCACAACATAACCACTCATATGATTTCCATTGAATGTCCTTATAACAAAAAAAAGTCATTACATTGTTCAATAGAAGCATAAATTAACCATTTACAATCATTGCCGACTTTTATTGAACACTGTGCAACCACTCTACTATGTTCATTCTTTAAATAATCAAACTTAAAACCAACTTCAATAACATACTTGCACAAATCCATTCTTAATTAACTTCCACTATCTTCAAATATCTGACCAACTCTTATAATTAAATTATCCCATCTAGCTAGCATTAATGTCCTGTTCTGTAACACATTACTATTGGATTTAATATCTCTATCAATTTCTATACGGTGTAATTTATCATCAGATGCATTATAACCTTCATCAGATTCAGACTCAAAGTCATGCCTTTCAAAACTCAATGTTATATCAACCTTATCCAAACAATTGGGATATATATATATATATATATATGGAGAGCTTCAAAAGTGAACCAAAAAGATGAACATTGTAATGAACCTTAAGAAACAACACCTTAACAACGCATTAATCTTATTTCCTATGTTTTAATTGGTTTGTGCCAGCGGAAATAGACACGTGTGTGACACGTGGTGGGGTGGGGTGGGTTGGGTTGGGGGGGGGGGTAAGGTGTGTTTATTAAAAGACATGCGTGTCCGTTGCCGCTCGCGCTGATTAATTACAACATAGGAATTAAAGTTAATGGGTTGTTAAGGTGTTTTTTCGTTAAGGTTCATTAAAGTGTTCATATTTTGGGTTCACTTTTGAACCTCTCCCTATATATATATATATATATATATATGTTCAAGTATATATATGTTCACTTTTGAACCTCTCCCTAATATGGATTTGAGGGGTTTATAACCCCAATTCATATCATGAACCTCATCTTAGAGTTAAACCTTATATAACAAAATGTCTCTCTTATTATTGAGAGTGTATCACTCACAAAGTTAAAATCTTAGCTTTCCTCAGCTTCACCTCAGGTTTTCATATTTAAGACCTACCCTGCCACTTTATTCTCTATTGTTTGCCTTATGGTACCATTCTTTCTATTCTATAGAGTATCTCGTAATCACCATTGTCTTTTAAATCTTGTTTATTTCTTATTCTCGAGTAAAGGCTCGAGTCCTAATCTAAGCTTGTTATAACATATTCATCTTTTCAAACATCATTCACGATGGTTGAATGATATGAATGGATGTCAATCGATTGGGTAGCATTTGATGACTACCCCCTTTTAAATGAAGATTCAAACCATGGCACCTTAGTTGGAAGAATTTGTAAAAATATATGTATTCTCATTGTACCTCAGTGTTTAGTTGTTTATAATTTCATGACCAAAATACACATTGAGTCTTATCCAAAGGGTAACGAAAATCTTCATCAAACTCATGCCGAAATCATTCATGCCACTGCCCTCAGTTAATTATTTAGGATAAAGTACATTCACTAGAGGATGCAGATTCACCGCTCGGTTAAATAACTTTTTAAACTGAAAAATCTTCGGAATTTAACATGAGGTTTTTGAGATTGTCAAAAACATGATGAAATATACTTCTAATATCTAAAGTGTATATCTAAAATTTCATATTATTAGAATTTCATGGTTCATAGGTTGGAAAAAACAAATTTTGAGTTTTTTAAAAACTTGTTAAATTGGGTAAAATCTTTCTCAAGGTGCCTTTGACTTTGCCTTAACAATGACAGTTGCAGAACAAAACCTGATGCAATTGTATAACATGCTTCAGTTGTTAGCATCTTTTTCAGACGATATGGTGTGAAAGAGTAGATCATGAAAGTAGTGCTTTGTGTGATTGTAATCTGCTATTTTCTTTTTTCAAAATTCTACCATAGTACATTTTTCACTATCATCGGTCTGAGTTTTTTCCCTTTATTATTTTTTTCTCGTAGATCTTGTTTTTTATTTTTTTTTTATTTTTGTATCTTTTTGCATTTTAGAATCAATTGTCTAATACGAAGATAAAACTTGGTTAGATTCTAAACTTTATATTTTTGCCACATAGACATTTTAGAATGTTATACCCATTGTCATAATAAAAAGGAAATTTTCTTCTAAATTTGGTATTTTTTTTTGGTAACTACTATCAAATGATCTCAATCTCAATCGGTATAATAGAGGTTCTCCTTACTTTTAGGCGTAATCCCTTAGAGTATATCCTTTTCGTGAGAGATGAATAGGAGTTTACCTCTCCAACCCCCACCTTTTTATGGTAAGAATTATTCTATAACACCCCGTATTTTTGAGTATATATTATTTAGTTAATTCAGGTTATTTTAAATTACAAGTGTCGTAATTTAATTGAATTTTATTATGTGTTGATTTAAAATATTTATCAGGAGATTTAATGGTTAATATTTATGAAAATATAATTACTAAGTGAATAGTAAGTTATTAATTTTACGTCCTAGCGAATAATAGTGACATGGTTGTATTTTATCAATCGGGAGTTAGTATAGACAAATTGGAGACAAGATAGGAAGTTATTATAGGGTATCTCGGATGGCGATTTTGAGGTCACGACTGATTCCGAATGGGTCGAGATAGTTGGAATAGAGTACCCGGGGTAGTACTTGGTTCTCGGGGAATTTTTAAACATAATCGGGCCCACTCGGGAGTGTTCGGGTCATTTGAGCTTGACCCATAAGTATAATTTCGGGATTAACAATATTAAAACTAAATCATGGAGTTAGTGGCAACCATAACTCAATTAAAAAACCTTAGATCTGTAGAGAAGAGAAGAGGGAGAAAGTGAGAAGCTTATGGGAGACAAAATTAAAGAGAAAATTGAGGTGCTTGTGTCAAATTCATCTTCAACACCAAATGAATCAGACTCTACGAATCTAATCAGGCAAGTGGTTAAACTTTCTTTCAATCTAAATTGTAGTATTTCAATTCATATCATAGTGGATGTGAATGAGAATTCGCTTTGGATGGGTATTACACGAAAAAGGGGTTTTGGATGATTTAATCATGTTGTGTAGATTAAAGACTAGATTGATGTTGAAATGAAATTTCATAATATAGGAATCTGAACTTTGTGAAAATCGCAATAGTCATTGTTGATAAATTTTGAATTTTAGAATCGAATTGGAAAATACGATAGAATGAGAATCGTGAAAATCCATTTCGGGAATTTTTAACTGTTAATGTGAATCAATGATACTTAAGGGATCAATTCATGATTAGAACCTGTTTAAGTGAAGGGTTGTCTATTGGGTATGGTTGATTAAAATTCTGGGTTGAATATGTAGAAATCGGAGGAATAACAATGGCAGAATAGAGCTGAAGAAGAAGACGATTCTATTCGTGGTGAATCGATTCGATCCCAAATCGAATAGATTTGACAAGGCGAATCGATTCGGAATAAGGCTGAATCGATTCGGTTGCCCAGTTTTGGGGGAATTTTCTATTTAAGCCTTAAACTCGAGATAAATTGTTGGGAAAACTTTTGTGTTAATTTAAAAATATGAGGAGGGGCATATTTAATTTTAATAGGCTATGTTAGAAGAGTTGTTTGCCAAATTGAAAGAAATCCAAGGCTAGGACCTTTTTGGAGATAGTATGAAACAGAGAGAATTTTGAATATCGGGATGGGACTTTCGGGTAGAGTGAATAAACTCAAATTATGAATCAGTATGATAAAGATAAATTTGAATCGGGAAGATAGACTTGGTTAGTCAGACTTATATATATATATATATACACGGATAGTGTGATAGTATATATATGTTTGTGTGCTTATTATAAATGTCGTTGTGAATGATATTTATAGGAATACATGCCCCTCTAGTGTTATCATAGAAGGTTACACGATGTGGGTGAATCCCCTGGCTAGTGAATGCAGGGAGAGTATTGTCCTCGGGTCATAGCATTCGGTATTCATTTATGTGTTCTTTTCGAGGTGAGATGTTTTGGGTATGATTCAGTCTCATTCTCAGGGAACTATGACGGCCTCCACTATGCTTACAATTTTATTGCCTATTTCTGTGTGAGTTAATCGTCTTATGGTATCCGAGTTGGATTGAGTATACCTGGGGTGATAACATTTTAGAGAAAGCATCTGGTGAGTTATTACTCGAAAATGGATGGTTATTATACGCAACATGTGTGTGAATATTGTAGTATTATAAAACGTATATAATGGGTAGATAATTATATATAACAAGAGGATCAATATAAGCGAAATAACAACTGAATTTTTTTACAAACTATTATTACAAACAGGAATTTAAAAACTTACAAACGAAATAAGAGTCCACCGGAATAAGGCCGGAAAGTCCACAAGCTTATTACAATATTAGAGAGAGAGAGAGAGATAGAGAGTAAAGAAAGAAGTGCCTAAATGGGGAATCAGAGACCTTTATTTATATTACATAAGAAGGAATAAATAATTCCTGAGAAAACGACCCTTAGGTCCCTCCATTATTCAAGGCTTACAAAGTCTCTTGTCGTGAAGCGTCGGTTGCTATGCCAATGGGTCCCTCCATTCATCACGGGTTGTTGGCTGATGGGCCAGTGGGTCCTACCACTATCGACGAGTCTGCCAAACTTTGTCTTCAAGCGTCGACGATCATCTTTGTGGGGCCAGGTGGGCCAATTATCTCAAATCATCTAGGCCATCTTCTGGGTCCGGATTAGGAGAGTATTGTCCTCGGGTCATAGCATTTGGTATTTATTTATGTGTTCTTTTCGAGGTGAGATGTTTTGGGTATGATTCAGTCTCATTCTCAGGGAACTATGATGGCCTCCACTATGCTTACGATTTTATTGCCTATTTCTGTGTGAGTTAGCCATATTATGGTATCCGAGTTGGATTGAGTATACTTGGGGTGATAACATTTTAGAGAAAGCATTTGGTGAGTTATTACTCGAAAATGGACGGTTATTATACGCAACATGTGTGTGAATGTTGTAGTATTCTAGTACGTATATAATGGGTAGATAGTTATATATGGGTTTAATACATAAAGTGTGATTCTATTTTAGATATAACTAGTGTAAACGTTAGTATTTCAGATATAACTGGTGTGAACGTTATATGATTAATTGGTACTTCATATATAACTAGCGTGAATGTTATATAAGTAATCAAAGTTAAAATGATTAAATGAGTTAATGAGTAGATAACTTAACAATCAAAGAAACAAAATACTCGGGTTAGAGTAGCGTAATAGAAAAAAGTGTAATAAGGCTAGTTAGGTTGGTAGCGTAACTAGTGAGGTTGAAGGCAAGCGTTAGGTATGCACATTGGATGAGGGGTGAGTTATACCTCAAGAGAGTGCGAAACTAACTTAAATATAAAAAGAGTGCATGCATATTTAATTCAGTGCAATTTAACTGCTTGATAAATATTTTCAAAATGTTTTACTTGGGCCTTGACCCATGTCAAAAATCTTTTCCAAAGCATTTTAGGTGTCTAGCCACAGGGACGTCCATCTTGAGAATTCTATCCAAGGATGCATAGTTGCAGCTCGTGTGAAAGTTGCAGGACCTAGCTATAGACGCCTCATTCATTTATTCCTAGCGTAGGGACTTTATTTCAGTACTCTTTTGGGCATGTCACCCTCAGATTTAGTATTCAGTTTATTTATTAGGCTTTGTGTATCCAATTTATTTCACTTTATTGTGAAACCTATAGTTGATTCGGTCTTCTTTATTCATATTATTTAGCTGTGTTGGATTTAGTTATCAATTTGTGTGGATGGTTTAATTATTATTATTTAATTCTGCAGGTTGTTAATTAATGTAACATAAAATTTGTCACCGGCCTATTTAACTACTAGGTGGTTAGTAACTTTAAATATTCTTTCGACAGTGATGCTAAGAATGTGCCATATGAGACCAACATGTTATTTTGATAAAGGGCTGGCCACCCGATATTTTAATAGGCGGGGTGTCACATATTCATACTTGAAAGTCCAAATGATGAAATATTTATTATATCATTAGATTAGTGATTTTGGAATAGTGTTTTAAGGAGATGGACATCCCCGATTATTGTCATTAATAACATTCAAGTTCCTGATATCAGATCGAGTTGGGATGAAAATTCCATGAGAGATATTTGGTGGATCACTAAGGGTTTACATGTGTTTTTAATAGCATTATCATTAGTGAGTTTAGGCGTATTTTAGTGTGTTCAACATCGACGTAGGTAATAGAAGTTTTGTAAGTGATGTATGATAGCACCTCCACTATGAAGCATGAAAAGCTTCAATGTATAACTTATTAAGGTCTTACTACCCATTTCGAAATCCTCATCATGAATCATAATGAAACTTTTGATAAATTACATGCTCAACCCAATGCCATGGTGAATCCACCTTTTCTTTAGAAAAAAGTGAAGAAAAAGGATATCTCGTAGGTAAGATCCTTATATTATTTTCGTAGGTAAGATCCTTATATTATTTTCCTTTAGGTTTTGTGGAAAAGTTGATGCTATTGAAGAGGTTAGAGTTTTACTTAAGACTATAATGAGAGTAGATGAGTTAGTCATCTCTTTTCAAACCTAGGAGGTAAATTTAAAATATCTCCAAAGATAACCATTTAAAGAGAAGATCAAAGCCTTCGAAGATAAAGATCATAAGGTTATTTATTTAGATTCCATTTATGTTATTGAGGATGATATGTCATTTCTCGCTAGAAATTTTTCCAAGACATGGCAAAACTGTTTCATTCCAAAGGAAATCAAATTTTGCAACCGCCTAGATTTGAGTTCGGTCGAGGAAGTGGGGAAAATAAGCAAAAAACTCTTAATAATAAATTTTCATCATTTATGATTCGAGAGATTCAATGAGTTAGATGATACAATTAATTTTCATTTCCCCTCCATAAGCGTTGATGCGATTACTATCGACACCTCTTTGGATGAGGATGAAGGTGTGGAAAATGAGATCGTCATTGTCTATACCCAACTTTTCCAAGAGTCCATATAACTTAAGAAGAAGAACATAGATCTCTCCATCATGTTAGCCAAATCTGATCAAGATGAGTTATGGTGAGTAAGAGTTAAGTGAGTAACTTTGATGCACAAATAGTTGTGTTTGGTGAACAACTTTGTTTAGAGGGAAGTAACAATAAATTTATTTGTCTTGATATTGAGGAAATATTTATAAGAGAATGAAAACTCCAAGATTGACTTGATGAAAAAAATTCTCTTTGATTGAAATTGAACTTTTATCCACGCCCACTTAAAATTTGGATTTAATTCACATGTCTCAAAAATTGGGAAATATGACTTTATGGGGGAAATCATTGAAAGAAAAGAGAAGATTATTTTTTTTGGTGAGATTCCTTTGTCCAATAGCGCCCAATTCGTCTTTGTAACCCCACATCATAATCCACTTTACCACTTACCTTAAATAGTTCTTCTTCATCCATTTCATATATGAAGAAAAAAAATGAAAAGTGACGTTCATTTGTTACTTTTATGATAAAGATGGACATATGGAAGAGCTTTTATTTAAGTGGAAAAAACATATGCTCAAATGCCACGCTGCCCTTGTACAACCTAAGCCCTATAAGTGTACCCATTTCCATAAGATAGGTCATCTTAGAGAGTTTTTAATTTTACTCAAATCGTTCGTACCTTTTGAGAGTACTAGGGATAGTAGTAGATTTGGTCACAAGGGGAATAAGAAGGTAGGAGAAACTATCATGGATCCTAATGAAAAAATAACCACGGTTGTTCCTCCAAAATTCATTAAACCAAGTCACCATCGTAGTTAGATTAAGAACCACATAAAAAATAGAATCAAGTTTGAATCCCTAAGAAAGAAATATCATCCTCCGTATTCATCCTCCTATCCATAGAGTTAGTATCCTTTTAGGTGTATCTTGGATGTTCTTAGATTTCTCATTCTTAGACTCCAATATAATTAAGGCTCGCTTTCATTTTGTTTTCTTTTGGTATCCTTCTCTACTTGTTTATATCAAAAAAATTTTGTTATGCAATTTTAGTTTTATTTGTTTGTAGGTACTCATATGTCCCATATGTGCCTTTTTTAATTTACATGCTTAAATATTATACTATTAGTTTCATTTATGGAATTTATAATCCGTACTTAGAATTATATAGATTGAAATTCCTCAGTAAATTAAGCTTGCATATCTTAGATTATTTTGTCATAACTCATTCTCTTTACCGCACAATAACTTGAGAAATTTCCATGAAAAATATAATTAAGTGACTTATTTTCTACTTCTAACGGAACTTAGAAGTTTTATGTAATTTTGGACATAAAGTGTTGTTTAAAATCCATCGCGCATATGAGAATTTGATCATAGTTGAAGTTAAAAAATAAATTGCTAAATATTTAAAAAAAAGCATGATATAAGAAGTGGTTAGCACTACAACTTTAGGATTATGGGTTACTGACCTTGGAAATTGAAAATGGTTCCACCCCTTTTGTAAAAAGGGTGAAAGTAATTAATTGCAAAATCATTTGATATTGATGTCTCAAATCTTCTTATCTATCCTTAGTGGTTAACACCAAGGATACGAGATTTAAAAGGTTTTAATGATAAATTGTTTACAAGGAAGGAAAAAATGGTAGTTAAAAATTTATGAAAAGAAATGAAACTTTGTCTATGTTGCATAGAGCTAAAATTTTCAAAAAATGACTTTTAATTAATTTTCATTCTTGATTTTACCAGTTAATGCTCAGTTTATTCACTTTCTCTTACATGTTATGTCTTTGAATAACTCTATCTTATAATGGATTTAATTTATCTTTTGGGCCTTTGAATGATAGATAATTATTTGTGTAGACTATTTGACATAAGTATAAACTATGAGCATAATTTAGAAAACATGCCTCGTAATATCAAAGTTTATATATATATATATATATATATATATATATATATATATATATCTCTTTCATGAATCTCATATTATTACATGCTTGTGTTTCATCCGATACACACATTCGCTCTTCCATGGCGACTTTTGATTTGGAAAACACTCATATTATATTTTGAATTATTATTTTCGAGAACATTCCTAAGGGTTCACTCCATCCTTCTTCACGACGTGATTTGAATGATTCCATTCTTCACTTATATTATGCACACGAGGACACACTTCACGGAGTCTAATAGGAGAAGATTAACAAATGCCCATGAGAGATAGAAAGGTTGGTATGGGTGCCTAACACCTTCCTATTCTGTAACTTAGTCTCCGGACCTTAGAACTACTTGGTTTTGCAAGCTTCTCCTTAATGCCGTTCTCTTGAGGTGGCAGTATTTCTTTTGCTTGTTTTGTGAAAAAATAGGCTGGAGACTCTATATATACACATTATCCTCCACAATAACGATGATCGAATTCTTCGAGGAAGGACTCAACCCCGCGTGCGTGCCGGAGGGAATCCGAAAAGGGAGGCCTCAGGATGGCCACAGTGGTGACTCTGCTGGGGACGTATTTTAGAGGACTAGACTCTATTTGTACATGGGATTTATTCTTTTCTACATGTGTGCATATTCTCCTACCTGTATGTTCCCTTTACTCCTCTATTTAGTTTTTGAGTATATCTACCTTATATCTGTCATGCTACTTCCTCATGTATATATCGCTTTTAACTCACTTATACACTTCACACACTTGTATATACTCCCCCTGTTCACTTCACACACCTAAATTTAGCTTCACTTCTACTCATATGTTCCACATACCACTTAGAATTATCCATACTTAGGCTTCAATAGCACACACCCACACTTCTCACACTTATCTCCATGCTCACTTACACATATCACACACAACTTGTAGTTGATCCATGTATAGGCTCACTACCACACACACTCACTCACATGTATATATCCCCATGCTTTCCTATCACCATGAGTAGTATAGTCTTATGCAGTTTTTCACCAAAGCATGGCAACATTGACCAAAATTTGTCCCATATTGGGGGGTCACTTTGTGATGGGCATTGGTCCTGCGGGGTGCAGTTAACCTAAGCGATATGACTCTCACCTTCCATTGGCATCATACCTTCGATATAAATTCAACGATACCCCCACACGTATCGCTTGATCGGACTCACGACGGGAGGTATATAACAGGGAACTCATTCACGTACATTGAGTGTATTGAATTTTCTCTCACACGTACTATCCCCATGAGGTATATCGTGAGGAGATTCACGTACACTCATGTATATCAAATGGCTTGTCCACACATACCGATGAATGATTGCCCTTATAGGTAAGAGGTATATTGTGGAAGTCATGCCAAAGGGGGGAACCCTTCCACTATCCCAACAAGTTCATAAACCTCATATAGGTGTCAAACTCAAGGCACTCATATTTTATTTGCCGGTTACCATGCAAAACTCTGCTAAAATTCCGGATCGGCATACTGCCCAAAATTTCGCAGTATTTCGTTTTTTTTTCAAAACATGACTTTATCTATGAGCCTAGAAACCAGTCAAATCGTACAATATACTTTTGAACCCTATTTTTCTAGGCTCAGGTCCTCTTCAGTATTTTTTCTGCATTTAGGCAAACCTAATATAAGTGAAAACCTAATAATAATAATAATAATAATAATAATAATAATAATAATAATAATAATAATAATAATAATAATAATAATAATAATAATAATAATAATAATAATAACCATGCTGAGATTCCTCTCCATCTTCCCTCCTTTTTCAAAAAGAAAAAATACCAAAAACATTTTTCGCCTCCTTCCAAAATACCAAAAAATTCTCCCTCTTTCTTTCAAAAATAAATTTGAACCGTCTGCCCTCTCAACTCGATCACATACCTTATTTTGGATTGGCTCCCTATTATCTTCGATCTTTTATCAAGCTGCCTCGAAGCTCAGTCACTTCGTCTGCTACTTTGATTGAATTTTAAATGTACCTCCATGATCTCTACATGGAGAACACCAACCAAGCACCGAATGTTCAGCCTGATCTAATGACCGTCCGAGCGTAACTTAGCGCCAAGATTGACAACCTTTAAACCTAGGTCCACAAAATGCAATGTCACGAAGCCTAGTTACCCAAAGAACCCGAGGTTATCTTTACTCATGGTATGGGTACACCCACTCTTGATCTTGTATGGGTTCCAGAAGAGTAGTATTATGTTCCACATGCCCCACCTGCCAATGGGCCACCACCAGCTCAACTCCTAATTTCGAAGCTTGCTCATACAGGGGTTAATCTTCCAACGCCGTGGATCCCAAAGAGGAGGAATTGAACAAGGTCAATAAAGAACTAAAACTGCTATAAAAAAAGCTCGACCAAGTTAAGATATTCGAGAACTATATGTATTACACCCATATGTCTCCTATCCTAAAGCTAGACTGCCAGATAAGTTCAAGATACGAGACATCAAGAAGTTCTGTGGCTGTAAGCCCTCAATTGTGCACCTTCGAATCTATCACTGATCCATGACTCTTCTTGGTTCCTTAGAAGAGATAATTACCCAGATGTTTAAGCCGAACTTGAAAGAAAGTGCCCTCCGACAGTTCATGTCTCTTGAGGAATACATAATCTATAGTTGAGAAAATGTGACCCGAGAATTCATGTCTCAGTACAGGTAAAATAAAGAATTAGAGGCCACGCGTTAAGACTTAGACCTACTCAGATAGAACCCTGTGGAATCAGTCAGTAGATTTATTAAAAGGTGGAGAGAAAAATCTACCATTATGGCCAACAAGCCCCCCGAAAAGGAACAAGTCAGCAATGTGAAGAAGAATTTTTTACCTTATATCCGAGCATCTATTGGAGGACAATATTACTTGCATTTTTGAGCCCTCAGAGAGGATGGTGTGGAATTCAAAGAAGGTGTCACCAAAGTGGAATCTGAACTGAAGAAAGTGATCAAAAAATTAACCCCCCAAAATTAGTGCTACAGTCTCAACCATAAATGACATTTCATAACCCGCGACTTCTTGTGCCCCTAAAGATCTCCCCAATCCTTCCATAAAAGAGTACATCGAGCTTCTTGCTCCCATGTCCAAAGTTTACTAGGCCCTGTTAAGACAAAATCTCATCGAACCCTGGACCCCTATCCATTACCAAATCCATGCCCTAAAAACTTTAAGCTCGATACCCACTGTGACATTCACCAAGTCACAGACCACACCACCGACCGGTCATTTTATCTAAAAAGATGGATCGATCGAGATATCATTGCCCCACTAGCTTACCCTAAACCTAATGCCACTCACAACCCACTTCCAACACATACAAATGCCATCTTCCTAGAAAGTGACCTGGAATTTGACCTTTTTACCCAAATCATGCCCAACAAAGCACCCATTATCCCCATAGTCTCACCTAAACCTCTCAAGGTTTTGCCTGTTCTTCCTCTTTCAGCCTATATGTCTTGCTGATCAATATCTGTCACTCCTTACAAGGGACTGCATTGCCATTCGTACCCAATCCGAGAGGGGAGGCATGGAGCTACCTATTTTATTGAACCAACTCCTTGAATTTGGGATGAAATTTCCCACTGAGATGTCCATCGATCATAAAAAATTTAGCGACTTACTCATGGAAGCCCGAAAGTGGGCTCGAGAATCAGACGAATGGGCAGTGCCTATTAAAGAAATCATTCTGGATGATGTGGTACAAACCATGGCCAATTTGTTTTGTCAGACGAAGGAAATCAGTAGTATCTCTCACTTCCTCACTATTTTATAACTTTTAGGACGGTTGGTACCTTCACTTCTACACTTACCTGCTGAGTGGGAAGACTTATACTATGAAGCTGCTGAGGTTGTCGAGTGTATTAATTACTCTTGATAAGAAGACATAGTTTTCGCTGGATGAAGGGATGACTTTGACAGTTTAGACTAGGAGTCGAATCATGAAGAAGTCGGTCTAGTTACCAACTTATGTGGAATGATATCCTTTAAGGATTTATTGGGGGAAATCAATAAAGTATCCGCTCAGCCTGAGATAGATGAAGCCACGGGGTTCTTGTTCTTCTCCACCTCAGTGAACAACATGAGTCGATTAGGGCGGTACTATAAAGATTCAATCCCCCATACAACTAAAGTAGACAAAAAAAAGGAGTGGCCGAAGAGCATCCGATGCCAGAAATGACTATTGAGGAAACTAAAGTCCTCAAGAAGACCCAAGCTAATATCACCCAATGGGGGCTCTTCATGTCCTCTCGGTTACACCAGAATGCCTTGATAAAGCTCCTCATCAAACCCATAGTTTCTACCTCTACTACTCCTGAAGAAGATGTAAATATGGTTTGATCCCTAACCTTTTTTGGATTACTCTCCTTTTCTAAAGAAGAAATATCATAGTTCGTCCCTAATCATAATTATGCTCTCAACATCTCCGTCAAACTCTTAGGAAAGACAGTTCCATTATCACTTATCTTCTTTGAATGTCTGTTCGCTCAGAATCTTCAACTATTTAGGACTGAAAGCCAGTGATATCATTCCTACATCTGTCACCATATGCGCTTATTCCAACACTCACTGAGAAGTAATGGGTTCTATAAATCTCACACTAGAGGCTAGCACTAATAACCCCCTGACAAAATTTTAGGTCATCGACATACCTGCTTGCTTTAACCTACTCCTTAGTTGCCCTTGACTCCAAAACATCTGAGGAGTATCCTCTTCTCTCCATCAGAATATGAAGTTCTTTGCTAAAGGTCATGTCATCACCATTTTAGGTGATGATGAAAGTACAGACAGTGCCAGCACTAGTAACCTAATATTGGAGATTTAGCATAGGACCAATGACATTCCTATCTTTAATTTTAGAATTAATCCGCTCCCTTTCCCAATAGTGGATAACATCAAAATCGAGTCTGTCCATAACATAACTCTCATGGTAATGTCAGTGTTTCATGCCTGTGATTGGGCTAAGATGAAGTCAATAAGGAATCCTTGAGCCTATAGTATTGAAAGCATCCTTTCCTTTATGTGTCCTAGGTTACCAACCTTCACCAGATGAACTCAAAGCGCTCCACCGATCGCGACCGAAAAAATGCATAGAGAATGAAAAGACTGTTTCAGGAGACACTTTGAATGGAAGCTTTGTCAAGGAGGGTGAATACTTTCCCTTATATGGATTACCTGAACCATGGTATGACCATGTTGATAAGAAGATGAAATTGGGGCTGGAAATCTTCTTTCAAAATAGTAACTCTTGGGCCGAAGATTGTAAACATGAAGTGATACCTCTCACCGAGTAAACCATGGAAATTCGCAAAGGCTTTGAGGATAGAGACTTTAAAGAATCCTTCAACTTATAGACACTGGGGCGGAGTCTCTACATAATTGGATCAGAGTTTGCACCATCACACCCGTCCACTAAGATCACGACTGCTGACATACCTCTCCTAAACTGGAACGCCATCCCAGTATAGCATGTTCAAATTCAACCCAATCTTGCTATTTATCCTATTCAGGTATCTTCACCTGTTGTTATTTTTTCTTTTCTTGATATCAATGTAACCGAGACCTCTTTTAACGAGATTCTCAATGCTATTTTTCCTAAAAATGAAATACGTGAGGATTTTGAATATCTTACTGCGCCTTACATTAATTATCTTGATTCTAATCAAACTCTTATTGATGATGATTTTATAAATGAATAATTATTAACTGATCTTAATAAGGAAAATAACAAATAACATAACCACGTTCAAATTAATGATGATGAGACTTTTTTATTAATCTCGGTTCTAGTAGCCATCAATTCGAGATTAGGATAAGGTCCACCCTTAACGAGCATGAGCGTGTGCAATTTGATAAACTACTAAAAGAATTCATGGACGTCTTCAAATAGCTCAGTATGAGATCTTGACATTCCCAAAATTCAAGCTAGTGAAACAGAAGTTAAGAAAACTCCGTACATAATGGTTGCTCAAAGTCAAAGAAGAAGTGGTCAAACAGTTGAACGTGGGTTTCGTTCTCATTGTTTAATACCCAAGTTAGCTTGCTAACATCGTCGCCTTGCCAAAGTCAGGAGGAAAAGTCCATATGTGCGTTGATTACCAAAATTTGAACAAAGTATCCCCAAAAGATGATTACGCATTGCCCAACATCGACATGATCATGGACAATATAGCCATCCATGCCCTCAAGTCATTTATCAATGAATTTATCGAATATAACCAGATCAAGATGCACCATGACCATCAAGAGAAAACCGATTTCATCACCCCATGGGGAACCTTTTGCTAAACTATTATGCCATTCGGACTTAAGAACGCCAAGGCTACCTACTAGAGGGATGCCACAACCATCCCACACGACCTTATTCACAAAGAGGTCTAAGTCTATGTTAATGACATGATCATTGAGTTTAAGACTCAGTAAGGTCATATTACTTCCCTCTAAAAGTTTTTCAAGTGGTTGTGATAATATCAAATCCGACTAAATCCATAGAAGTGTGTTTTTAGCATCACGAAAGGAAAACTCTTAAGATTAATGGTCAGAGAGAAAGGAATTGAAGCATACCCTACCAAGATAAAAATGGTATTTGAGATGCCACCACCACAAATGGAGAAGGAGGTTCGAGGATTCCTAGGTAAACTACAGTACATCAATAGGTTGATCAGCCAACTGACCTCTATCTGTGAACACATTTGAAAACTTCTCCAAAAAGATTAAACTAAATACTAGAATGAGGCTTTCTAATAAGCCTTTGAACGGGTCAAATGATACATCACTCGACCTTCGATACTCATGCCTCTGCATCCAGGTCTCACTCTCCTATTATGAATTATCGTCATATATACCACAACCTGGTTTTTGCTAGCCCAATACATTAAAAAATCTCGTAGGGAAAGAACTATCTATTATGATAGTCAAAAACAGGCCTGGTACGAAGTCAACTACACTATTTTAAAGAAAGCATGCATCGCCTTAGTTTGGGTCACATAGAAGTTATGGCACTACATGGTTTCTTTTCTCATCAAACTAATATCCCGAATAGATCCCATCAAATACCTACTTGAAAAACCTGCTATGTCCAGCCAAATTTCCTGTTGGTTGGTGTTGTTAACCGAATTCGATATCGTGTATGTCATACAGAAAGCCATAAAGGGGAGAGCCATCTCTGAATACCTTGCTAATTATCCTATGGAAGGAACTGATGTTTGGGTCTTTGAATTCCTAGATGAAGACATCCTCTGCACCTCACAGATAACCTTTGATAGAAAATGTTCTTTAATAGAGCTTCCAACAAGAAAGGATATGACACGGCCACTGGGATACTCCTGATTGCCCCTGATGACTCTCACACCCCCATTGCCATCAAATTAGACTTTGCACCAATAATATGTTCGAGTATGAGTCGTGCACTGTAGGCCTCAAGATTTACTTTGAAAAGGAATCCAACACCTAGGCATTTACGGGGACTCTAACCTCATTGTCGGTCAAATCCTTAGAAAATGGAAAGTTAAAGACGAGAAGCTCCTACACTTCTGTGACCACCTAGAAGAGATAGCCTCCCAGTTCAAAGATGTCACCTTCCACTACATACCTCATATAAATAACGGTCTAGATGATGCCCTTGAAACCATGGCCTCAATGGGCGACATGCTTGAGGGAATAACAATGGTCCCTTTCCTGGTTCAGAAATAAGCTATGTCCACTCATTGCTACCACATCAATCTCGTTATCGAGGAAGATTCTGACTTGGGTAGGTTATGATACTGTGACATTTGGCGCCTCTCAAACATGGTAGGTATCCCCAAGATGTAAATAAGAAATACCGCATGACCCTTCGTAAATTATCTGCCCAGTACATCATCCGTGATAAAGCTCTTTTCAAGAGAAACTTCAATGGAATCCACTTGCATGCATAACAGGGACTGATATTGAAGGAATGATGCAAAAGATCCATAGTGGGGAATGCAAGACCCATATGAAGAGTCATATGCTTTCCAGGAAGATCATCCGTCAAGGGAACTATTAGACCACCATGGTTTAAGATTGCACTACCTCTGTTTAAAGATGCCTAAAATGTTAGCAGTTTGCTAATCTCCAACATTTGCCTCCTCAAGAACTATACAACATGACCTTTCCCTAGCCTTTCTTCACCCGGGGCAATAACATCATAGGAAAGGTCAATCCCAAAGCTTCTAATGGTCATAAATTCATTCGGGTCTCCATTAACTACTTCACTAAAGGGTTGAAATCGAGTCATATACAATGCCGAATGCCAAAAAGTAGATAATTTTATTAAAAATAATATCATTTGTGGATATGGGGTTCCCCATGAGTTAGTATCTAGATAATGGACTCCACTTTAAGGTCAATGTCACATAATTGGTCGATGAGTATGGGTTTCAAAGCACAAATCTTATCCCTACTGACCTCAACTGTCGAAGTTGCCAATAAAAGCCTCAGAACCATCATCAACAAGATGATCGAGAGTTGCAGATATTGGGTCGATCGAATCTCATACGCCCTCTGGGGCTAATGCACTTTTATCAGAACACCTACTAGGACTACCCCTTATTCTCTGGTATATGGCATGGAAGCAATCCTACCCATTGAGCTAGAAATATCTTCCTTACGTGTCATACTTGGCATCAAAATTGCTACGGTGAACTTTCTCTCTTGGATTAAAAGAGACTTAAGGTTCTATTCCATATACAGGGATACCATCGTCGGATAGCACGATCATTTAACCAAAAAGTCAAGGATCATGGTGTCTAAGAAGGAGTCCTTGCCCTCAAGGAGTTAGTAGAACCCGGCTGGGACCCTATAGGAAAATTTAAACCAAATTAGAGCGGCCCCTACATTATGAAGAAAATTCTGTCAGGTAGCCCCACCATGCTCATAGACCTCGACGGAGAAGAGATGATGTGTTCAGTCAATCTGGACCGTCTCAAGAAATTCTACCCTTAATTCGAAATCTTAGCACCCTACGACTCTTTTCATCCTCCTTCTATTCTAAAAAAAATCTCTTCATTTCCTCTTACCCAAAAATATGTGGGACTTGATCCTCTGAGAATTTTTTTTATTCAAATGAAACTCATGAAAATTTTCAAATCCCCCAGAGGTATGTAGGCTGCCCATACGCCATACATGGGCACGATCCCCCATTTTTTCACAAAATGCTATTCTTTTCTGACCTCCGAGAATGAAGGTCCATATTACCATTTACATGAACAAAAATGATTATGCATGGTGTCAAAGGCATATTTTATTAGTCCATATTACCATATTTTATTCTTTTCTGACATCCTCTATGGTGTCAAAGGCGACAAGCCACCTTTACCCAGTTTCTTCCTCCATAATCTTCTCCACTACCCGCTTCCACAACCATTTATAGTAGTCCCTAGACAGATGCTAGGCCCCTCCTACATATTGTGATGGACGGGTAGACAGTGAGGCGCTTCCACAAGGAATCCAGTATCATCCCCTACGACTCAGTCAGGTCCTCCACCGGGAAGAAGTTCGTTATGCGAGGAGGCACTATTTATTCCCACTCATCTTGGCGCTGGCCGTAAAGGGATATAAAAGGAGGTCTGACGAATGTGAACTCCTAGCTGCAAAACAAAATTCAAGTCTCCCACCATGAAACCAACCAACAAAGACATTGAGCCCTGTGCTCCACAAACCAGTTAACTCAGTTCTCTATTGATGGGTCAAAACTGAAGAAAGGACGGACATAAAAATTAGGCACACCCGCCAAAGGATACTTAGGAGGGTCCGCCATATGAAACCTCTTTATAAGACACATGAACAATATCATTGGGCTCCCCCTTAGAAAATTAGAGAGGCCCTCCTTCCAAGCATCGAGACCATTTAGTGTTTATGATGGCACCATCACCACAAGACTATGGTGGTAAAACATCCATGTTTCTATTGTAGCCACTTGGGGATTATTCATCAAGTCCCCTGTCATCAGCAATAGCTTCCCAGTTATGCCAAAAAAATAGCTTCGACAAAGCCATCATTCTCAAAGGCCCTTTGACGTACTGAATGCATAACCATCGGAAGAGAAATAGTCCCTCCGTGAACCAATGGTCGAGCTGTCGAAGTGGAAATATGGAGCAGTTATGTCAGAAATTCTCGATGAGAATGAGAAAAATTAGGCATATCCATCACAACACTGGGGTCAACCCCCAACATTATCGAGAATTACTTATAGGTAAGACAGGCCTCATCCAAGATATGGTCCTCAGGGTATGAAAATTGTATAACTGTTGCTAGAAAGTTACAATAATGGATCGATTATTCCATAGAGAAACCCGATACAAGATGAAAGTATCATAGTTAACATTGTAGAGGCACATGGCCTTTAAGCCTTCGAGATAAGAAGAGAATTCTTCGTACATTAGAAGATACATTTGGAGAGTAGAGAAAGAGAAAGCAAAATAAGAAATATAGGTGTTGTTGAAAAACACACCCCATATACTCTCCTTTTATACCCAAAAATTCATGCAAATTTTTTTATTGTAGAAATACGTTTAACCCCAAGCCCTACAAAAGTACACTAGTTTATAAGAAAATGCAATCAAAGCCTATGAGTGAATTGACTTGACCCCTATGCCAATAGGCAGGTCAAGGGGTATGCCGATTGAGTATCCCTATTTTAGAAAATTCCATTTTTCCTCTCTTGCCCAAAATCAATTTCCAAAAATCCTTTTTTGAAAGGTTATCGCTCGGGTCATTCCTTTTTATTACTCCTTTTTCAATAAACATTTTTGTCAGAATAGTTTTCATTCTCATCCCTATCTTCGCAAAATAAAACAATCTTAGCAGAAAATTAAAAGTGCATATATGATAGGTCACCAAATCAAGAAAAATACCAAAAAGGAAAAAAAATTCATTTTTGTCATGTATATTGTTGAAAAAAATACCATTGGTGCAAGTGGGACAAGATAACAAACCCTATTCCAGAGGGAGGATTGGGATTTCGAAAGATGGAAGACATTAGTAAGGCTTTGGCAATTAAACAATGGTGGAAACTCAGAAGTGTAGATTCTTTATGGTCTTCTTTCATCAAAGCTAAGTATTGCAAGAACATTCATCCCATTGAAGGAAAGAGCAAAGACAAATCCAAAGCTTGGGGCAATATGTGTCAAGTAAGAATTGAAGCAGAGGAAAAAATCAGCTGGAGGTTAGGGGAAGGATTGTTAGACTTTTTCAAAGATAAATGGATGGATATAGATCCTATTGGTGACTTGATTGACTCAAACCAATCAGGTATGGTTAAAGATTATTGGAATCCTGATGGCAGTTGGGACACTAATAAATTGTAGCAAATTATCCCTGGTTATATATTGCAGCAAGTGCTTAATTCGGAGAGATGGTATAATAAGAAAGATGAGATAGTTTGGACAACTTCCACTTCAGGTGAGTTCTCTTTCAAATCTGCTTAGGAGATTAGTAGATCTATCGAATCTAATTGCAGGTCTGCAGAGTTCTTATGGGATGGTAGAATTCCTTATAAAATTTCCATTTTCAATTAGAAACTTCTAAGTGGGTTAATTCCTATAGATGATAGATTAAAGAAAATCGGATTCCTCATCCCATCTAAATGTCTATGCTGCAAGGTAAGTACTGAAGAAAATTTAGAACATATGTTCTCTTCTGTGGATATAGCTATCAAGGTTTGGGATCACTTTAATCAGTTGTTTGGGGTACTTTCAAATGTTGGGTCTATCAGACAAAGAATGATCTCATGGTGGTTAGCTCCTACAAAGGCTTCACAAATAAGTTTCAAAATCATTCCTAACTTCATTTGTTGGCAAATTTGGTTAAGTAGGAATAGAGCTAAATTTAAAAACATAAAAATGTCCCATCAGAGCATTATCAAACAAATTCATTCTAATTTCAATTTAGCTTTCAATCCTGCTTTAACTAAAAGATCTAAGTCTATGCTAGTTCAGTGGATGCTTCCTCCTAAAGGTTATTTGAAACTCAATTCTGATGGCAGCTCTTTAGGTAATCCAGGTTCAAGTGGTGGTGGTGGAATTCTCAGAAATGATAAAGGGCAGCTGATTTGGTACTTTCATGCTCATTTTGGAGAAATGCAAAGCTTAGAAGCATAATCCAGGGCTCTATTATTTGGAGTTACATATTCGCAAGATTTTAGAGGGTATAAAGTGATTGTGGAGTCAGACTAAAAAATTATCATTGAAGTTCTCAATAACAAATACAAGTGCCCTTGGAGAATCAAATGGATAATTGATAAAATTTTATCAATATCCTCTTTCCTTAATTTCTCTTTTTGTCATGTTCTCAGGGATTCTAATAAGGCTGTAAATTATCTGTCAAAGAGAGGTAGTGGTCAAAATATTTCTTTCTTCTCTCATCAGTTAGAAGATCTCCCCAAGGAGTTTAATTCTATCCTCAAGATGGATAGATTAAATATTCCTTCACCCATTTTCAATTAAACATTGGTTTGTAAGGGCCCTGAGATAAAGAGACTTATTTATTTCCCATTTATTGGTTGTAAGTTCTAGAGATTTCTAGTTGTATATAAATAAATATTTATTAAAAAAAGATTAGATTTTAGCGGGGAAAAAGGAAAAACAAAAATGAAAAATATAAACGAGACTTCGCCGGATCCCTCAATCTTCCCCTCAAACCCTTAACCTCCACGACGTACATGCTTTCCCCGGTGACGAGCTGTGGACCCTCCACTCCCAGAACCTGGACCCTTATCTGAGGTTGCTGATGGAACCAAATAAGAAGGGATAGACTTCTTTATATAATTAGACATAGAGGCCATCCAGTCCTTGACGTCCCTCAGCTAGATGATCGACACCCATACATATTACAAATAAAGAGCAATAAAGAAGACGATCCAGGCAGTAAAGATCAAGGAAAGAATAAATGGAAATAGAAAAAAGAGAAAGAATGTACCTTAGGCCAGAGGGCTCAGCCATAAGCCCTGTCAACCCAGACACTGACACTGACACATGAGAATGGTGAAGCATTCTCAATGACTCCTCGCTACTTAGTCAAAAATTATAATAAGGGGGAGTAACTTGAATAAGCAGAGCCTCCTCTGTCACTGCCACCTTCGATGTACCACCACTCGTGCCATGGGACAATCCCATGGATACATTGGTACCCTAGCTAAATCCGTGATGGGTGGAGGCATATTCTCTACATCATAGATATAGGAAGGCATCAACCAACTTTTCACGAAGTTCAGATAATCGTAACTCACCATCGTATCCATGTAATGAGTATAGGGATTACTTATCATCGCTGTCGCTCTTGCATCATTAGACATCTCCCTCACCCACCTCATATACATAGGGGCATCGACGGTGGGACCGTCACATCCTCCTCCACTATTTGCCTCACCACCCTCTCTCCCAGGTATCAATCATATCCAAAATCATGCGCAATCAACCTCTGCATTTTCGCCTGCATGGCAGTAACCCCCGTGTCCCGCGAAGATACCTCGAGGGGTATAAGGTCACCTGCGTCCCCAATAAAGAATTAATATTTACTCGAGAAATAAAGATGCCAAGAAGAACATAGAAAAGAGAAAGAATTAACCCCATCACTTGTCAAGACATTCAAGACCCACTGCACATCCGTTAGAGATGAGGACTCATTCGACCGTCGGTTGGACTTCTGCCACCGGAACATCTAGCAGAAGTCCCCCAAATCATCATCCTTCAGGGCCAACAACCCGTCATTGTATCCAATCACCTCATAGAACCACATTTGTTAAAAATATAGAAATCAACAAAGGAAAGAATGGAAGGAAATGCATAAAAAGAAAAATAAATCTAAAATTAACTCTAGAAGGTATGCGGCTCCCGTAAAGATCTACTGACAACACTAGCTGAATGCATCCAGAGAAGAATAAAGGGATGCCAAAGTAAGGCTCCCACAGTCATACATCGAGATGTCAAAAATCATCCTCAAATACGTCAAAAACCAAAGATGGACGACGTCACCGCTCGTCACAACCAAGAAACCCCCAAGCAAAAGAAAAATAAATAGACATGCCATCTATCTCACCTACCACCTGTCAATCACATCCACCCTCCTCCTCAAAATAATCTCACCTAAAATAGAAATACGAATAGAATTCCTTGACACGATTATACCACGTCTCCTAAAGCTGCCTGCACCTCCTCTGACGTAACCCTCAAAGTGCGGTCCACCAAAATCTAGAACCCCTCACAATCTAGCCCCAACAACTGCTAGACATCAGTGGGGATAAAAATCATCTCCTCGAATCTAAGATTAAATGTGTGGGTAGTGTCCCACCACCTCTTGCCACTAGCACATAACACTGCAGTGGAACACGGTGTCTCATTCAATGCCATCGCCAATGGGTTAAAATCGATGTACGATACCATCCAGTGCACAATAATAGGGAACTTATCTAAAAATTTCTTCAACCCAGTCATCCTCCAAGACCGAATTCTCAAAGGAGCTATGTTATTCTACAAGAAAATATAAAAAAAAACCTTCATTAAACGCAAGGAACATAGAGAAAAATAAATTGTAAGGCCAAAGGTCACCATACTTACATAACCGTTAGGGTTCTTCACCCTGGATGGACGATGATATGCGGGCTCGTGCAATAAGATACTATCATCAACAACTAGCTCAAACAAGTTAAAATCATTCTCATTGGGCACCGCAGACCACCACTCTAGGCCAACTGAGTTGTCAACCGCCAACCAGTCTTTATCATAAACATCACTTGAAGTACCAGTCATTTAAAGTCTTAAAGAAGAAAAAACTTAAGAATGACTCATTTAGAGAGAAAGTATAAGATTCAAACACTTGAAGGTGCGAAAAATGAAGAGGGATCGCCCCCTTTTTATAGAAGGCTAAGGGGTCTGCCGATCGGTAACCCCCTGACCATGCCGATCGGTAGCTACCTTTTCCTCTTCCCCCAAAAGTCCAGGATTCCATACCCTGTGCCGATTATCACCTCCCCAGGTCTGCCTATCGGTAGTCTCCTTCAAATTTTGTATAAAAAATGTCAAAAAAATTCAAAAAAATCCCGAAAAAATCCCTAAAAAAATATCGAAAATTATTTTCTCTCAAGAAAATTATTTTTAGAACACTAAGCCCCTTACAAACTCTCAAAATCTGAGTTAAATTAATATTACACTCTTATTCTCATCATACTCCACAGAAAAACCAATAATGCATCCGCATCCAAGTCTACTATAATTCCCTAATCGGAGCCTCAGAACTAAACATTCCCTAGAGGAGTTTCAATACAACATAATCCTTAGGGGAATCAAAGATGTGCCTACCTCAAATTATTTCGCCAACGGAGTTTTCCACCACTACAAATTTAGGTCCTCAGAATTGATCCCGACCTGCAAAATTGGTCATCCCAACTTTAGGTCCTCAAAAGTGACCTCGACCCTCAAAATTGTTCATCCCAACCTTAGATCCTAAGAATTGACCTCGACCCTTAGAATTGGTCATTACAACATCGATCTGCAGAATCAATAGTCAGAACTCATGGTCCTTAGAAATGACCTCGTTTCTGAGAATTGGTCGTCCCAACTTTAGGTCCTCAAAAGTGACATCGGCCTGTAGAATTGGTCGTCACAACCTTAGGTCCTTAGAATTACCCTTAACTAGCATTATTGGTCATCATAACCTTAAGTACTCAAAATTTACCTCGACCCGTAGAATTGGTCGTCATAACTCTATGTCCTTAGAATTGACCTCAACTCGTAGAATTGGTCATCCTCGTCATAACTTTAGGTCCTATGAATTGACCTCGATCCGAAAAATTGGTCGTCATAACTTTAGGTCCTCAGAATTACCCTCATATTTGGTCGTCATAACTTTACGTCCTCAGAATCGACCTCGACCATAGAATTGGTTGTTACAACCTCGACCAACAGAATTGGTCATCCCAGCACAACTTTAGGTCCTCAAAATTAACCTCGATCCACTGAATTGGTTATCATCAAGTACTTAGGTCCTCAGAATTGACCTCGACCCAATGAATCGGTTATATTCATCTTCCTAGGTCCTCATAATTGACATCGACCTGCTGAATTGGTCACCCTACCCCCTTAGAATTAATCTTAACACCTCCTTAACCAACTGAATCTTTCTTACTTGTTTCCTTAAGTTGTCAGAATTGATCTCGACTCACTGAATTGATCATCTTCATCTTCTTAGGACCTCAGAATTATCCTCGACTCGCTGAATTGGTCACCCTTGCCCCTTAGAATCAACCTTAACACCTCCTTGACCCGTTGAACCTTATCTCCTTAAGTCCTTAGAATTAACCCCGACCTAATGAATCAGTCATCCTCATCTCCTTAGGTTTGAAGAACTGACCTCAAAACTCTGAATTGTCCTCCTTCATCCTCTAGGTTTACATAATTGACCTAAAATCCTCTTCCCCAATGTTGATATGGTTTTTATCATTCTACGACCTTTACTTGTTCCAAGCTCTCCCGTCGAGGGGCTCTTTATGGACACCCCATTCCTTACCTATATTATGCACATGAGCACACACTTCACAGAGTCTAATAGGAGAATATTAATAAATTCTCATGAGAGACTGAAAGGGAGAGATGGGTGCCTAATACCTTCCCTTTAGACCTATCAATGAGTTGTGTTGGGTCGTATATGGGTCAAGTTAACTGGTAAAAACACCCTTAACCCATATATGAATCGTTAAGACTAACGGGTCCCAGGACAATAGCCAAATGCAACCCGTTAATATTACTGGGTACATGACTTGAACCGTTAGCACCAATTAATATTGACGAATCAGTTTGGGTCTAGACGGGTAATGGGTTAGGTGACCCTACAGTACTCGATAATCTTCATTAGTTTAAAAAAAAAAGTTTTAATGGTTATTCGTACTGTGTGTAGGTTGGGTGATCCTATAGTACCCAGTAGTCTTAAAGGATTTGGAAATAATGGGTTTTAATGGTTATTCTTATTGGGTACAAGTTGGGCGACCCTATAGTACGCGTTAGTGTTAACGGGTAGAAACAGGTAAAAATGGGTACAAGTTAATTTCCAAACTCAAACCTTTAGTGTTAACGGGTTTACCGTGTTATCCCATTAATGACCCAAACCCAAACAAGGTAAACCCATTAACTTATAATTTTGTGTCGGGTCATGTCGTGTTAACGAGTTATCATGTTTTTTGACAGGTCTACTTCCCATTCCATAACTTAGTCCTCGAATATTTGAACTACTTGCTTTTGCAAGTATCAATATTGTCTTTGATGACGTTCTCTCGAGGTGACATCATTTCTTTCACCTGTTTTATGTAAAATAGTCTGGAGACTCTATATCTACACATTATTCCCCACACTGACGACGACTGAGCGCCTCGAGAAAAAAGACCAACCCCACGTGCGTCAGCCACAAGAAAGGTGGAGTTCAACCCATAAATCCAAATGTAGGACTCCTCGCTTTTGGAGAAAAATGTGTTCAAATGTGAAAGTGTGAGAAAATGGATGTCTTACTTTTGGGATTTATGAATAAACCCTCTTTTTGTCTTTTTTGGGTTTTTATGAAAAAAAGTTGTGTGCAATACTAATATTAAAAAAGTGGATATTATTTGATGTGAGATAATGAAGCATAACTAAAAGATATCACAAAGTTAGAATAAAGTAAATAATAGTAGTAAATCAATAAACTAGAAAATGATTGAGGAATGGACCACCTTGTAGATCTTTGTTGTTGAATTTAGAATTTATGTAGGATGGTTTTTATAGTGGTATGAAAGTAATATTATTGGGTGATGGGTATGACTAAGTGTGGTAAGAATGTTAGGTGGGGGAATGTTGGAAAATGGGATTTTTTGGTAGTGAGAAGGCTTTGACTTTGAAAGGATGTTTGTCGACTGCTGAAAGGGGCCTCCTTAAAGGGTGAGGTCATAATCCATTTATATAGTTCCATTTAGGGATAGGGGGTGACGATCAACATGGCCCATGACCTACCTATTAGCACAATGCCTGCCTTCCTAGGTTAGGAAAGTACACCCTGTCGATAGGCAGGGGTTTTTGGGTGCATATAGGTAGTTCAAAATGGATTTTTTTTGGAAAAAGGCATATAATGCAAATCTTCGAATCATGAATGGTTGGGATCATTGGATAGAGAATTCAAAGACCTTAAATAATCCATTAATCCACTCTCAAGTCTGGGAGTTGACCAAAGTCAAGCTCCCGATGGTCTCTAGACAAGGTTTTTTTTAAAGGAAAACGGATCATTCGTGCAAATCGTGAGGCTGAATCGTGCATGGAATGGACCGTAGGAAAGGTAATTTAGAGTCCTTATATATTTATTATGATTCTCTTAGTTTGTAGAGTTGACTAAGGTCAAACGAGGCTCGAAAGTGTCAGTGGCCCTTTGAAGTAAAATGGGTCATTCGTGTGAACTTTGAGGTTGATTCGCGCACAGATGGATCATTGGAAAGGGGAATGAGATATCTTTAAATTTTCATTGATATTTTCTCAGGTTGGAGTGTTTACCGAAGTCAAACGAGGCCTAGGAGTGTCGGATGGCCTCCAGATCAGTACTCGGAGTAAAACGGATCGTTTGTGCAGATTGTGGGGCCAGTTTGCGCACGAGACATACCGTTGGAAAGGGCATTCATATCCCTTCAAGGTTTCATTAAGATTGTCTTAGGTTAGAGAGTTGTCCAAAGTAAAATGGAGTCTGAGAGCGCTCCGTGGTCTCCAAATCAATACTTGAAAGAAAACGAATAGTTTGTGCAAATCACGAGGTCAATTCATACACGTGATGGATTGTTAGAAAGGGGATTCAGTGCCCTTCGAGGTTTCATTGAGCTTCACTCAATTTGGAGAGTTAATTGGAGTCAGATGGGGCCTGGGAGCGCCTAATGGCCTCCAGATCAGTACTTTGATTATGGCCTAGGGTGTATGGTGAGTGGAGGAGTGTTAGGGTCCTTAGGAGGTGCTTGTGTGTGTGTGTGTGTGTGGGGGGGGGGGGGGGTATTAGTATGGGGTGTCCACATAAACCCTTGATAGGTGATATTGGAGAAAATTAAGGCCAACGAAAGATAGAAACCTCCTTGATGTTGGATAAGAGGATTGAGGTCAATTCTGCAGAACTAGGGAAGGAGGTTATCGATTTCGAGGGCCGAGGTCAATTCTGCGGACCTGAAGATATAGCGACCGATTCAGCGGGTCAAGGTCAATTCTATGAACCTAAAGATTCAACGATCGATTCATCAGGTCGAGGTCAATTATGCGAACCTGAGGATGTAGCGATCGATTTAGTGGGTCGAGGTTAATCATATGGACCTAATGTTATTATGATCGATTCAACGGGTAGAGGTAGATGTGGCGATAGATTTGGTAGGTCGAGGTCAATTCTGATGACCTAAAGTGTGGAATGACCAATTCAGTGGGTTGAGTTCAATTCTGAGGACCTAAAGTGTGGGATGACCAATTCAGTGGGTCGAGGTCAATTTTGTCGACCTAAAGATGTAGCTATCGATTTTGCAGGTCGTGGTCAATTTTGTGGACCTAAAGCTTTTGCGACTGATTCGATAGGTCTAGGTCAATTCTATGGACCTAAATATGTGGTGATTTATTCAGTGGGTTGAGGTCAATTATGAGGACCTAAAGTTGTAGTCTAAGGGGACTGTGTTGACTTGCAGTTTTGTTGGGGAAAGCGTAGAGTGCTTTGGTGCAAGCGCACATTTGGTTACTATGGGGAATATGCTGATGAAAAAAGTGAGTGCTTATTATCCTAATGAGGATTTTAAGAGTTTGTAATTGGTTTGGTGCTCTAAAAGGGATTTTGCTTGTAGAAATAATGTTCTTGATTTTGTGCAGGTTTTCTAGGAGTTTTTCAGAATTTTTTGGGATAGTTTTGGATTTTTTTGGCATTTCTTTGTGAAATTTTTTGAGGGGATTGATGATAGGAAGGTCTGGAGATGTGACTATCGGCATAGGGCATAAACTCCTGGGTTTCTTAGGGAAGGTTAAAGGTCACTACCGATTGGCAGGAGCAGGGGACTATTGATTGGTATACCCCTTAGTCTTTTATAAAAAAGGGGTAACCCCTCCTCATTTTCACACCTCCAAGTGATTCATTATCTTTCTTCTCTCTTTAGAAGTCATTTTCTAGTCCATTTATTCACAAGATCTCAAATGGTGGGTACTTCTAGCAATGCCAATAATGAATGGGTGTCCGTTAATGACTGAGAAAATTTGGAGAGCAGGTTGTGATGCTGCTTGCTTTGGGTAATGAAAATGCCTAAAACTCCTTTGAGTCCGTGACTGATGAGATGATCTTGTTGTGTGAGCCTTCGCACCACTATTCGGTGAGGGTGAAGAACCCTAATGGCTATGTGAGTATTTATCCTTTAGCTTTCTAGTTTTCCCTTTTTCTTTTCTTTTTGTTTTTGGGATAATGAAGGGGTTTCCTTGATTTCTCGTAGACTGACATATCTTCTTCGAGCATCCAATCTCAAGGGATGAGTGGGATGAAAGACATTTATAATCGACTTCTTGCAGTGGTATGATAGATGGTGTCATCCACTGTGATGAGATGTCGCTTTCTACTGCAGTGTTATGCGCACTAGGAAAGAGGTGTTGAGATACCACCCACACATTCTATCTGGGTATTAGGGATATTACCATTACTCCCTTGTATGTTCAACATTTTATGGGGTTAGACTGTACTGGTCATTAGATTTTGGTGGAATATACTTTGTGGGTCACGAAGGTGGCAGTTCAGGTTGCCTTGGGGGATGTTGGAAGAATAGTGTCAAGGTATTCTATCCATATATCGGTGATGAAGGACACTCTATTGTTTAGGCATATTGACGAGATGGATGGGAAGTGAGTGAGACAGGAAACCTACTTATTAATTTTTCTTTTGTTGGGAGGGTTTGCAGTGGCGACGAGTAACGAGTAATTCATCTCTAATTTTTACGATATTTGAATATTACTTTTAATTTACATATGTATGATTTAGGGAGCTTCACTTTGGAATACCTTTAGGCATATTTGGATGCATTCATACGGTGCTACCGATAGTCATTCACAAGACCCACATACTTTTTAGAGGTAATCTTTGAGATTAATTTCCTTTTTATCTTCTTGAAGCCTTTTTTGCTTTCTTTCTTCTGATTCTTGGTGTAGATTTTTATAGACTTGGTTTTATGAGGTGATTGGACATAATGTGGGGTTGGTATCCTTGAATGAGATCAAGATGGGAGACTTCTGTAGGATGTATAAGTGGATGAAGTCAAACAGGCATTCAAACCAATCCCTTGCCCTGAAGGACGTAAGGGCGATGCTCAAAACCCTGACGAGCAACCAAGTTAGGGTTTTTGATACTTGTCTCTTTTTGAACTTTTTAGAATCTTTTATTTTTGGGTAGTTACATACTTTTGAATAGGGATATAGGTAACCTTTTACCCTTGGAGTCTTCCTTCGAGGTACATGGTGGCTACGGGTGTACACACGTAGATAAGGCAATTATTGGTGCACGAGTTTGGATATGTTTAGTATCTTGGAGAGAGGGTAGTGCATAAGATTATGGAGGGAGAGGTGAAGGTTCAACCAACGATTTCCTTGGAGTACATGATGCGGGTGAGAGAGACAACGAATGAGGCAAGGGTGACGGTGATGGAAGGTGAATCCTATACGCTCTACATTGATATGACGGTGGGCTAAAACTATCTAGATTTTGTGACTAGATGGTTGATGCTTTCGTGCATATATGACGTGGATAATATGCTTCCTCCTTCATTACTTCAGGTAGAGGTACCAGCATATTGATGGCGTCGACCCATAGCACTGGGACGTGTTATCGGCGCCCCACCGCCTCCATGCACTGGTGGAGGGGTCTTTCTGATGATGCCCTCTGAACTGAGGTATACTCCTTTATTTCTCTTTTTATTTTTTCTTTATTTTTCTATTTACTGCCTTATTTATTTTTGTTGCTTTTTGTTTCTTTTTTTCTTACAGACTGTTAGTGTGTTGACCACCTGGCTGAGGGACATTAGGGAATGGATAGCATCAATGTCAGCCTGTGTGAGAAAGTCAACCAATGCCTATATGGTGCCTTCGACCACATCTGATGAGAGTTATGGCTCTAGGAATGGAGGGTCTACCGCTCATCATAGGGTGAAGCGTGTATGCCGCGGAGGTTGAGGATTAGTTTTGAGGGGTTATTGATGTGCCCCAATGTATTTTCTTTCTTTCTTTTGTACATGCAAGGAAATGTAGTAATCCTAGAAAAAGATATATATACCATGAATTTTTTTGTTATCTTGGTTTAATGTCTTATTTTACATGCATTTTAGTTCACTGCTGTGGTGTCTCATTTTTTACGAAGATAGAGATGAAAATGAAAAGGGGACTCAAATTAAAAAGGAGAACATTTATTTTTAGTAATCATAAAGGGAAAAGTAATGATTTTTCAAAAAGGGACAACCCAGGGATTTTGAATTTTTTTAAAGAAATTTTTTATTTTCGAAATTGATATTGTGTAAAAGAGGAAATACGAAATTTTTATAAAAAGGAGGGTTACCTATAGACATACCCCTTAGCCTGCATATCCGCATAAGGGTTAATTCAGAATCATTCCTTTGGCTTTGATTGCATTTTCTATGTACTTTGGGGGCAGAGGAACCGGTGGTGCTTTGAACGGCTTATTTTCTAGTGCTTTTTTTTTTAATATAAAAAGGGACTTTTGAAGTGTTTTCTTCACCATCTTCCATTTTCTCTCCTCTGTAGCTTTCTTTTTCTCTATAAATAGCTTTTTCGGTATCCAAGGCTTTTTTTCCTACCTCGATCTAGAGGCAATGTGCCTCTATAACGTCAACTACAAAGCTTTTAGTTTGTGCCATATCTCTTTGTGGTGTAACCATACCATAGGCTGGAATTTTCTAGAAGCAGCGGTACATTTTTGGTACCCTGAAGACCATTTTTTTCGATTTGGTTTAGACTAGGTGTGCCCCACCTATGAAGAGTTCTCTGTAACGCTGGGTGTCATCCTCAGTGTACCGGTAGCTATGCCTTATTTCTTCCGTTCTCCCTGAGTATCTTTGGTGGAGTTGATTCATATCTTCCCCTCAATTGCTGGTTCATGGAGTAAATATCGTCCTCCCCACAGTTATGAACTCAGTGTGCCAGAGGGAATTTTTTGACAATGGCATTATCGGAGATTATAGCCTTGGGTCTGAATGATAGTCTTTCAACCATGACAGGTTATATAACGACTGATCCTCAGGTAGCCACAATAGTGGAATGGTCTTCCTACTATTGTAGTCCTGCGACGGTGGTGTCAGTGAAGACTCTGAACTAACTGGATGCCAGGAAGGAAGGTCAGGATGATTTTCTATGGGGGAGTACGGTCATGCTGTTCATGTGGCTTTTTGAGAGACTATGCCTGGGAGCCCTTCCTGAGTCCCCTCTATCGGATGTTCCCAATTTCTTTACTAGACATTTCTTTAGTTTTGGTCCTTCAACGGAGAACTAGGTCAACTGGCTTGTAAACCATGGGGCCTGATGTTTTCGCTGGTCTGTGACATGATGGGAGACCTTCAACCCATTTTTCATTTAATAGAATATCGGTATGTGCGCTTAGTTGGTCTTCACTAGACTTTCTTCTACCTTCCTTGGCGGATTTTGTGCTAAGTAGAATGGGAGAATATTGTGCCTTATTATATAACCAATTTCTTTCTGTAAGAGGACTTAATCGAGTCATCGAGGATGATACTGGGGGCCTTATGGTAGTGCCATCGGTCGTCTACCTATCCATCATAATCTGCAGGAGAGGTTAGGTTTGTATCTGTGGATTACTTAAAGTTATTATGGAAATGGGTGGTTGAAATGATTTTGGTGGAGGAGACTGGACAAAGATGCCTTGTCACTTTTGATACCATAGAGGAAGGTGTTATTGTTTCGTCAAGGCTTATAAAGGCATACCGTTGCATGATGCGCATCTGGAACACTAATCAGGAGTGGCACACTTAGGGGCCTCCAAGAGCAGGTTTTGATATCGAGGCGGGCCGACCTGGTAGCAGAGGATAAGATCTTGTAAAGATGGTTGTTTATGTGTTTTGTGGGGAATTTATGTTTAGGTAGGTGTTTGGTACATTTTTAGATTTTTTTAGTGAATCTTGTTTAATGGTAGGGACCGGTAGGTTGTATGAAGATTGGGAGGGGAGTGTAACACCCCGTATTTTTACTGATTTTTATATTTGGATTAATTGTGAACTAAATTGGGATTAACTAAATTAAATTGGAATAATTAATCTGGGATAATAAATATTAATTAGCGAGAAAAGGTTTAATATTGATTTATATTGAATGTTTCTTAGTGAAATAATAATAAGGAAGTATTATAAATTATCGTGAGTGAAAAATACGGCAGTTACGATGATATAGCAGGGACACGCGTGTTTGAGAAGTAAGACGTAATTTTATTTTGATATTTCAAATGGTTATTTCGAGTGCAACAAAGTGTCCGTAAGGGTCGAGATAGTCAGAGAAGTGTACCCTAGGGTTCAGTTTGGGTTCCGAGGCAATTTTATGCCAAATCGACACCCCGAGAGGGTATTTTAGTCATTTGCATTTTTAAGGAAGGGAGACCCACGAATTTATTAAGGGTAAATCAGATGGGGAGTTCGAGAAATGAGGGTTATGTGAACTAAATTTAGAGAGGTCATCAAGGGAGGAAGAAGGAGAGCCCTGAGAGGGTCCCAAGACTGTCTAATACCATTCTTGAACCAAAAACACCACCGTTGTGTAGATCAGAGGAAGAGGAACACAACCATATCAACAATTTCATGAAATTCAGACATATACACAAAGGCAAGTATTTATCTTGCTTAATTCTTGGACAATATATCATCCATGTTAGAATAGGATGCTCAATACCTTAATTTCATGTGTTTTAATGACTAAATTAGGAACTTAAATCATGTTTTGGGTTGAATTAATATTAGAATTGAATCCCTTATGTATTATGACAAATTTATGATAATTAAACATGAAGAAATTTGGATTTTATGGTGGTACTTGATGACTATTGATGAACTAGGGTTTTTAGAGATAATTCTTGATTGAATTCCAATTAAATGACATTTCTTGATGATTTGGTGATTATAAAACGTTAGAAATCATGTATATAGGTTATAATGATGATTGGTAAGTGTGGTTGGGAGTATGGGATCGTGTAATGAAGGTTTGGTTGATTAAAATGGTGAAAATCGTAACTGTTTAAGGAAGAAGAAACAAACCCATAGTAGGCGAATCAATTTGGCTCCCTGGCCGAATCGATTCAGTAGGCGAATCAATTCGGTTCGGGGCCGAATCGATTCAATTGTCCAGAATTTGACTGTTTTCTCCCTTTTTAATTAAAATTTGCGAAAAGTGATTGAATTTACTTTTGAGATGATTTATATATATAAATAGAGTTATTTTAAAAATATCAGTAGGTCAATATTAGGATATGGTTTAGTCACATGGGAGAAACATAAGGGCTAAGATTAATAAGGCATAATTGAGGAATAAAAGCTTAACTCAGAGAGTAATATAGTGTCAGCAGAATTCGATGGAAATGATTACCTAAACCAGTAGGGAATGAGTGAGATAGCTACGAAATAGACTAATGGGATAATTGGAAGTCTCCTAAGTGATTGAAAACACTCGGGCTTGTACAAATAATAAGTTAACGGTACGGTAATAATACCTAGGCTACGTAAGAGTATGTAGACTATGAATAAAATATTTTATGGGATATGGAATTACTGAAATTGATTATATATTCATAGGTTATGTGAACACCTAATGCGTGACTTATTATGTGTATGACATACCTACGTTGTTTGCTATCGCGGGAGGTTTTGAAAGGGAGTAGTCTTATCTTGCGGAGCCATCTTGGGTGATTTCGACTGGTGCCTTAGAACATAGAACTTAGGAATGAGCACCACTTGTGTGAATGAGGGTGTGCCCAGTCATTTAGGTGCGTAGGTATGTGTGTAGCCCAAATGCCTAGGACTATGTTCGCCTCTAATATGTGTAATTTGTATTTCTGGTTCGAGAGTGATCTTGTACCATTAGTCCTTTCTTTTGTACATGATGTACCGGGACTTGATAGCAGAGTACGCATGCACCGCAACTCAACCTCGGGGTGCTATATTAGTGTATATATATAGTTAGAGTGACATGCAAATACATACTTGTGATTTAATCTACTATTTGTGCTTAGTAGATGAGAAATATAGTGATATCTAAATTAATTTAAATATGTGGGAACTAAATCTAAAACGATAAATTTATAAATGTCTAATAGACATAGAACATTAATAGTTGTTGTAGGGGTGATACAGATGATCACCAAGAGTTAGTGGGTGTAGTCAAATATTTAATTCGAACTAGTTAGGCGGGGTAGCATAACTAGGACGGGTTAGGAGTATACATTAGGCATTCACACTAGTTGAGGGGTGAGGACCTCAAGCGAGAGCCGTAAACCTAACATGTATCCAATATCTGCTAATTATGCATTTTAAATATTTGAAAATTTTAAATGCTTTTACTTGGGCTCTGTCCCGTTTTCCAAATCTATTTTGTAAAAACTATTTTAGGTGTCCAGCCACAGAGTGGCCCATCTTAGGAGTTCATTTCCAGTTGATGTTGCTGCAGTTGCTATGAACGATTGCAAGACCTATTTGGTAGACGCCTCCATTCCTTTCAGATCTGATGCATCCTCTATTTTATCTCAGTCAGGCATTTCGCCCATATTATATGAGCAGTTATTTCCATAGACATTATACTTATTTCATTATCCAGTTGTGGATTTAGTTTTTATACGGATTATTGTATTGGAGTTCCAGAATGGGGTGTTTACTCCCGTCATATCTTATTTGATGCATTATTTCACTATTGGTGCTGTTGATTAATTTAGTATAGTGAATGTGATATGCGAATCATTTAATTTTTTTCAATAATTGCATGTTAATGATAAAGATAAATTTTGACACCATCTTTTCAAATACTATGTGGTTAGTAAATATTAAAATGTTTTTGACAGTGATGCTAAGAGTGGACCAACTGAACATTATGTTTTTAATTTAATAAAGGACTGATCACCTGGTATTTAAATAGATGGGGTGTCAAAGATGGTATTAGAGCATTAGGTTCTAGTGTCTTTAGGATCTGTACGGCTTGTTGCTTTTCAACGTGGCCTTATTTGATGTAGAACCCTATTATTAGGATTGTTGTATTCTTTATTACACATTTACGCCTGGAACTATTTTAAGTCATATTGAATTGTGGACTGATGGAAAATTATTTCTCCTTTCAGATGCCTCCTCGACACGGCACACGAGCCACCCCAGAGGCACAACCAGAGCCTTATCCAACCCTAACCCAGGGTTTTATGAACACCGCAGAGGTCACAACCATAGTCGATCAGGCAGTTAATGCAGTATTGGCCACGGTTGCACAACAAGCCCCAGCCCAGGCACCAATGGTAGCACTACTTCAGAAGCAGTCATTCCTTTCTGCTTGGGAGCGAGTTAGAGTTGTATTCCAGAAGGCACATACTATAGAGTTCTAGGGGAGTTCAAACATGGTGGTTGCGAGCCAGTGGAAAAAGGACATCTATAGGTAGATTTTAGCTACATTTAAGCTACATTTAAGCTACATGTACGAGTGTAACGATATTCAGAGGTAGATTTTAGCTACATTTAAGCTAGTCGGGCGACACTGCAGTGGTGTGAGTCTATTACCATCACTGAGGATAGGGACAACATGACGATACAGGAGTTTTGGAAGTGGCTTGATCGCAAATATTTCCCATCCTCTATCCTAACAGAGATGAGGTGAAAACTTCTAGATCTCACCTAAGAGGGGAGGACCGTTGCTGAGTACGAGGAGGAATTTATGGGGTTAGCAAACTTTATCCGAGGAAAGGTATCGTCTGACGATAAGAATATACAGTTGTTCATAGATGGTCTCACTTGGAGGATTCAACAACACCTATTGGGTAATCCATCTTTAAAGACTTACACGGAGCTACTGAATGCTTCTCTGTTACATTGTTAAGACCATTGCTTCCATGTTAATGGGAGCAAGCAAGTAGGAGATTCATGGGCAGTAGCACTGGTGGGGTACATCCGATATAGAGTTAGCAGAGGAAGGGTGAGAAGGATCCCCACGAGGGGGATACTGCTAAGAGGTTTGCTTATGGGGATTATCAACAGGGACATGATGGATATAGATAGGTCCATAAGGGCTAGCCGAATTAGCAGCGAGTTCATCAAGGCCAGTAGGGCCAGGGTAGGGGCAGTAATGGTCAGCAGGGTCGAGGCCGACAGGGCCAGAGATGAGGTAATTTCATGGACAGATGTTTTATTTGTGGCTGGATTGGCCACAAGCGATAGGATTGCCCTAATAAGGGACGGGTTTTGCAGTAGTAAGGAGGTCACCTGTAGCCTTAGAGACCTATCTTCCCCACCGCCATCCTAGCACCCGTACTAGGCTTACCTGCAGCACTAGCATTTCCAATAGCCCCACCCCAGTACGGGTAGTTACAGTATGGTCACGTGTATCACATCCACTACGCTGTAGTGCCACATAATCCACCCGCTATTGAGGGTATCTTTATCATCCATGGCATTTTTAGGCGCATTTTATTTAACACTGGGGCTTCACACTCATTCATAGCCACTAGGTTTTCACGAGCCGCATGATTGTTAAACACGATCGATAGTACAGTTACATGTGTAGATTCGCCATTGGGCAATGGGACTCTTATATTCTATAAGAGGCGAGTTCTTGAAATGATATTAATGTAAAGGGAGGCGTAACCCCATATCAAGATGGTAATTATGGCCTTAGAACAATCAATGACAATAATAAATGCTAGTCTCAAGTTGACACATTCAATATACAAAACTCCTGTATTAAATGTATTCTTTCATCATAAATGCTATAACAAAACAATCAGTGAGAAAGATCCCACAGTTGACTTGGTCGAAGGGAGTGGGCACAAGAATTTTTGAGGCTATAAAGGTAAGGCAATAACCTTAAACACAAATGGAATAAATGAGGTTGCTCTCTCAATAAGTGTTCTCACAATAAACTCTCTTATATGGGAATATTTCTACCACAATTCTAGGCTAGAAAAGTGTGATTCGTTAAATAGTGTAATGTTGGAGGAATTTATAGGAGGGGAAGATTGTTCGAATGCTCTTCCTGTAATTAATGCGTTTGAACCCTCTTGATATTAATAATCTTGTGCATTTAATGCCAAAGATATTGCATTAAATGAGCCAGACATGATATTTTGGCAGTAACACTATTTAGACTCTTTAGAGTTGTGAATGCATTAAATAAGACGTGATGTGCCAGATGTGGACCTACCATCCTAGGAATATCTTCACTTGAGTACTGTTTTATCAAGTTCCTGAATGCCAGACATGTTGTTAAGCATTAACCTGCGAGGGATGTCAGACATTTTGCTGTCACATCACTCAAAAAGTTGGTTCATGTAATTGAAGGTTGTTTGACTAATGACTTCTTCGAATAACTTATGGTGTGTGTAAACTTTGGAAGTTCATCTTTTGGAAAACTGTTCAGGACTGAGGGCCCTAGAATGGGTTCCCAGAGATGGTATTTTGAATGGGAGGTTTCTCGAACTACAAGTCATTCGAGCAACTTATAATCTGTATGCGAGTAACACAAACTAACACTTGGATAATTGTTTAGGATTGGGGACCCTCGAGGGGGTTCCTAGAGATGGTATCTCGAGGTACCACTGGGAAAAGTTGTGTATAAACCAAGGTTTTAACTAAATGCCCTAAAGGGGATGGTCTCTTCCAACGTTGCCTTGCACGCAATCCTCCAAATAAAATCTCTGTGAGATACCCAGAATGAGGTTGTTCGATAGAGCATGTAAGCTCTCCCATGTACTGCCAGACATGTTCCCTCGAGGATATCGAGCGACCTCAAATCTTTTACAAAGTGAACTTTATATTTACAAAGAGAGATAAATATAAGTGTATTAAAATTCCTACTACAATTTATGCTTTATAATATTTATCTCCTGGGCCTAATCTTTATGAGATGTCTTTCGAACATGATCATCTTTGTGCGAGCAACCATCTTTATAGGAGATATCTCAAGAAACTTCATCTTTGTGTGAGCAACCATCCCTAATCCTTCTTATCAAGTGTTGAAGTTATTTTAATCAACTTTAATCTTGGACCTCCCTCTACATTTGCCCCTTCGTAGAGATATTTGTTTGTTTGAAGAAATATCTGTACGAAAAATGAATTTATGTCATATGTCAATTGATCTACGCACATATCTGTTAGATAAAAAGAATTCACATATTTGTATATTTACACTCAGTATATATAAAAAATAAAACCATAGGTAACTCTGGCCTGTGCTTGAGTTGTTCAGATATTCTTTTTTCTCACATGGAATTACGCCTTTAGTGACTTTTGTTTATCAGTTTTTTTTTATCTTGGGGAATCTGAATAGTTTTAAAATAAAATTTTCCCCAAAACTATTTATTTCCCCAAGTGTGAAAGGGCGTAGAGTTTTCCACCCAAATGTCTCTTGAATTTCCCCCAAAGATAATTATTACTACGTCTCTTCATTTTAAATGCATCTGATAGCCTTTTCCCTAGTCGTAAATGTGTCGATTGATTGTCCGCGCGTGTAACCCATGTGAGCCACTTGAGCCGTTAAAAAGCTAAATGTGATGATTACATTTCCCATGCGCATCTTTTTGTATCAGCCACGCATTCTTTTCAAAATAACACGACCCTTATAAAAGGGTTTCCTTTGATTCATAATTTTTTTTACCTTTGGGTATTTTGAACGAAGCATTTTTTTAATTTGTGAGAGAACATAATACTCTTTGATTCCCAAGATTCTTATTTTCCTTATATACTTGCTTTCATGGCTCTGGTTGTGAAAATAACTCCCTTCGTTATTGGTGTTGCTATCAGGGAAACTTACTCCGACATTACTGACCGTCATTTGCAGTGGGAGAAATACTGATGTGCCGCTTACTTTGGTACTGTAGACCAGTTTTGGGAGTCCTACAATGCTTTTCCTGGTTCCCTTGTGTCCAAGTCTGAGAATTTAAAGTTGTTGGTTGGTGAAGATGATATGATTGAGAATTATGCCTATGTTCCTGGTTACACTGTTACTAGGTTTAGGATTGAGAGAGGGGACTATCCCTACTCAGATGTTGAGTTTGAGTCAACTGATTAATTTTATGAGGGACTAGGTGCGTGGACTGATTACATCCATAGCAAGTACTCTGGGAAATTGCTGATAGTTCGTTTATCTTGTACCAAATGGTTTGGCAATGTAACTTTAGCCAAGAACAACAATACTCTGAGAACCCTGGTTTCTCGCTGGAGTCATAGGACCCACACTTTAGATGATGCCTGGGGTGAATTCACCATCACTTTGGAGGATGTGTGCGAGATCTTATGGTTGGAAGCGGCTGGATCTGATACTTATTTTGAGGAAGCCATCATAAAAGAAGAATGAGATGAGCGTAAGGAACTGAGTGGTGTGGTGAAGAAGTGAATGAAGACCTATAATAAATGTACTTGTTTAGGGATTATAAGGTACTTCTTTTACACGGAAGATAAGGAGAGTGCCCTTGCTCGTGAGCAAGCCAAGAAAGATCCCAAGGGAAAAACATTATGGAAATGCCCCTACTAGAGAAGGGTACGAGAGTAGTATTGAACTTGCTGGGTACATTTGGATTGTCCTATTAAGGTTCTATTTGCCTGGGAAACCCCACGACTTCCCTCAGAAGGACCTCATAAACCTAGTTGTTCTCCTTGACTTTGGGGTCAAGGTCCCCTTAGCTGCCATGATCCTTGGTTCCCTCTAAACCTGGTTAGATAGGGTTTAAACTAATTCTATCCAGTCTCTTATTCATTTTGATGTGTACAATTATGCCAACCACATACTTCTGACAGCCTTCATTTATGCCCGGTTTCCTGAATATGCCCCAGACCACTTACTTCCTACCTCTCACGAGGTTAAAGTCCCTTGAATACTCTCTAGGAACCACAAGCAATCCATTAAGTCTTTCCATTCTTATATTGATAACATAAAACGTTTTAACTTTTGCCCTTACTCTATCACTGATCAATTATTTACCAATTCCTTTTTTAAAGATGTTGCTCGCCCAATCCAGGTAGTCGAGCAATCTTTTTCTCTGAATTTTCCTTCTTCCAATGTTCTATTGGTTCTTATTCCCTCGCACCTCCCCTCGTGCATCAAATGGTCTAATTACTGCACAACCTATTCACCCCATTAAGTAGCTTTGCAGTTTGGTTTTGCTCAAAGGATGCCCCTTCTCAACCATAATACCACAGAAAGTCCTTAATTTTTTTTGAAGACGTGTAGTTATTTTTTATACCGAGACAGTATCCACTCTCTTTGTCCAGTTGAAAGGTCAACTTGTTATCCCTACCCTGCGTATATGAGGAAGTATATCTACTGAGTACCTTAACATATTCTGGCCTAACACTTTTGGCTATTTCCTTAAGGTTATTGAGAGAGAGAGCCTATTTACCCCGCTGTTCAACATTTTACCACTTTCCAGGTGGGATTGAGAACGTGTATAGTTAATCAAGCCCAATTTCCTCGAAGCGATACTAATAATACTACCCCCAAAGAACTTTCCCCTTTGGCACCTTTCAGTGAAGCTATTATGAAGAAAAATAAAGGGGCCTCCAATTCTCAGCAGGTTGAGGAGGTTATAAATCTTCCTACTACTTCTTGACCTGCTATTGAGGAGTCCTATTGATGTCTCTAGTGTCACACTATTTAAGTTCAGGAAAAGACCCCCCAGCAAGAAAAGAAAGGTTGCAACCCCTAGTTCTTCTAAAGCACCTCAATCTCCCTCTCCTCTAGACCCATAGTAGGTCGATCAGTGCACAAAGCTTCTTGATAATCTGTTAAGGCAATTTGATAAAGGGTCTGCATATGCGCAGTCTATCTTGGCTAAGTAGATGGTTGAACGAGGTATCTCATTTACTCCTTCTGCCCCTATTGTTGGTCGTAAGAGGGTGAGATCTATCCCCAAAGTCCAACTTCCTCTTGATGATATTGAGGATGAGTTTCTTCCCAAAAAAGTTAAAAAGGTGGAGGAAGAGGAAGAAGATGATGAGGAAGAGGGCTCCCCTTTGGTTAGACCATCTCGCAGGCTGCATCAAATGTACTAAACTGAGAATCCTAGTTCCATTCCTATGGACTATACAATTCTTGATGATCATAGTGATGACCCTGAGCAAGAGAAATCCAAAGCAATACCTAGTATTGAAGACCTTTCTTCTCAACATACTCCTAGTATTGATCCTCATTCCTCATCCCCTCATCGTGAAGGTAATATTCCCCTTATCTTAGAGCGCAGTCCTTCTTTGGCCATTATTTCTCAGGCCAAAGAGGTGGTTGTAGTTGCATCCACAACAACTGCTGGTCCTATAACTATGGTAAGTGTGTATTAATTTCTTGCACTTTGTGTATCTTATTCATGTATACATTACACTTACACTTTTTCAATGGCTTTCACAGGATGCCCCTATTGAAGAAGTTGATCCAAACCCCTGTATGGATATTGTGATTGTTCCCACTAAAGTTAACATTAGTGAACAAATGTTGGGGGGACTTTTTGGGCCCTCTACACTGGAGGGCAAAACAGCCACTCCTGAGGAAAGTCAAGCTGGAGCAGAAGTCAAGTGGTTGGAGCAGACCATTATTGCCGCTACTGAGGTTTCTCATGAGCCTTTAGTTATTCAATAGGTATTCATCCCCCTCCTTTCTTTGGTCAAATCATCCTTTATTCCTGTGAGTAATATCAGCGTTTTTATAAGCATCACGTCGTTCACCTAATTGAGCTACCCTATAGGTGCTTTAGGTAAACTGAGGCTTGAAGATGCCCAATTTTACTTAGTTGAGTAATTATAAAGGTGCTTTAAGTAAAGCTGGGACTTTTGAAGCGATAATAGTTTACCTAGTTAAGCAACCATATAGGTTCTTCAGGAAAATTGTGGCTTAAGATGCCCAGTCTTACCTAGTCGAGCAATCATAAAGGTGATTTAAGTAAAATTGGGACTTTTAAAGCGACAACAGTTTACCTAGTAGAGCAACCATATAGGTGCTTTACGAAAACTGAGGCTTAAGTTGCCCAATCTTACCTAGTTAAGCAACCATAAGGATTCTTTAAGTAAAACAAACTGGAAGTTTTAAAGTGGTAACAGTTTACCTAGTCAAGCAACTATATAGAAGCTTTAGGAAAACTGAGGCTTAAGATGCCCATTCTTACTTAGTCGAGAAACTATAAAGGTGCTTTAAGTAAAATTGGGACTTTTGAAGCGACAACAGTTTACCTAGTCGAGAACCATATAGGCAAAACTGAGGCTTAAGATGCCCAGTATTACTTAGTCGAGCGACCATATTAGTGCTTTAAGTAAAACTGAGAGTTTTGAAGCGACAATAATTTACCTAGTCGAGCAACCATATAGGTACTTTAGGCAAACTATGGCTTAAGGATACCTGTTGTGCTTGTACCCTATTTTCCCTGCCTTTAATTTATTCTTCATTCTCTCAAGTGGAAGCTAACCAGGCCATGACTTTGGGGGATGCTGTTGTCACTACTGAGCAAGTAGCTCCCGAGAATATTCCTCCAGAGTCTTTTGGGAATTTTTCTAGGCCAACCACTGTTCCTCAGACTTCCAAAAATGTGGAGGGAGGGGAATGAGACACAACTCTCATTCTGTAAGAAGATGACGGAGCTTTAAACTCTGTATTTCCCTCTGCTAGTGACAGTGCCTTTAGTGTTCATCCTCCAGACTTGGCTCCTCTTGATGTTGTGAGGCATTCTTTGATGGATTTTGCCTATATTATAACTCTACCTTATAGAGACTTGATCAAGCGACTAGTGGAACGCCATCCATCCACTTTTACATCTCGTTGTATTCAAACCATTCCTGTTATGATGTCTTGCAGATTATTGGGATTTTGCCAAAAAAGATAAAAAAAAAATGAATGGGCAAATCAATATTCTCGTGGGTGAGGGTTTTGCTCCGAAATGGCTGATTGATCTGCTCAAGTCCTTCAAGAAAGCTGACTTGACCTCTTATTTTGCAAAAACCCAGGCCACTACCCATCCGTAGAGTGACTTAACCGAGAGGATGGACATTTTAAATTCTAAACTTGCAAAAGCTGAGGAACAGGTTGTTGCCAAGGAGTCTTTGGATAAGGCTTAGGCGAAGGTTGATGAGGTTCAGCAGGAGATGGATCGTTATCAGCAGGAGACTTGTCCAATGAGGAGGTTTCTTTAGCCACTCTATTACCCGAGCATCACCATCGATTTTGGACTCTTCTAGCTTGTGGTTGGTTGTAGACTACCCAAGTGATTATTAAGGAGATCCGTGAGTTTACGTAGGTTATAACACAATGTACTGCCCTATTTTATTTTTTTCATGTATCTCGAGGAAGTAGACTCTTTTTTATGTCTTACTTGAATTTTTGGTTTTTGGAATACATAAGATTGGATTGCCCTTTACTTTCATGCAAATTGTCTAAAAAGAAGAAACAACTTGTGGTTGTATAAACATTACCCCCATACTTTCTATATAATTCACAGAAAAATGTTTTAACACGTTGTGAGAACATGCTCTCTTTCCAGTTTACTTGCACATACTTTGCAATCTTCCCCCAAAAAACCGCTAGGACAAGTTTACAACTTAAACAAAATAAATTTTGAGCCACTTGTTCTTGAATTTAAAAGTCTCTTCATACTCAACCTTCGAGATTTCACAATATCCTAAATCATGAGCTTTTCAAACAGCATAAGGTCCTTCCTAATTTGCCTAAAACTTTGGCAGTAAGAGACCCTATATGTGACTTGTACAAGACTTAAAAACTAGGTCACATTCTTGGAATTTTCTTGGCTTTACCATTTGGTCATAATATCTAGACATATACTTCCCGTACATCTTAAAATGCCTTTTTACGTTATCTCTGTGCTCTTTTAATTCTTCCAGTTGCACATGATGATTGTGAGGGAGCATTGCACTTTGAAGGTTGTAGTGTGAAGAAGGTACCTTGAGTTCTACTGGGAGAATTATTTCGGTGCCAAACATTAACGGGAAGGGGGTGTACCCTGTAGGTTTCTTCTTTGTGGTTCAATCTGACCATAATACCTCTGGTATTTTTATCATTCCATGTTCCCGGGAAATCTTCTAACATCTTTTAGTGGATATTTACCAGAGTCTTGTTCGTGTCTTCACCTTGTCCATTGCATTTAGGGTAGGCCACTGTTGACTTGTGGTGAATAATGGAGTATTTTTCAGTTTCTCACATCACTATTAACAAATGGGGTCCTATTATTCGACAGGAATACTTTTAAGATTCCAAATCTATAAATATTGTACTCCTTCATAAAGCGTGCTACTACCCCCGCTGTAGCTTTCTTTAATGGTATGGCCTCTGCCCATTTGGTGAAGCACTCCGTACCCACTAGTATCCAGATCTTTCCCCTCGAGGAGGGGTTGATTGCCCCTACTAGATTGAATGCCCATGTGTGGAATGTAAATGGGATAGAAAGGGAATGTAGGTCCACCAATGGAGAATGCATCATATTCCCATGGAGTTGGCATGCCTTGCACATTCGAACAAATTCCAGTGAATCTTTCTCCATTATTGGCTAAAAGTACCCCAACATCATCAATTGGTCGTAGAGTTTTTCTCCCCCAATGTGCCCTGGCTCATGTTCTTGCCTTACTACCTCGCCTATTTCCTCCATTCTGATGCATCTTAGGACCCTATCGAGGTAACCTTTTGATAAAGCTTCCCCTCCTGGATGTAATAACTGGACACTCATCATCGTAGTCTTATGGCGTCGTCTTTATCCATGGGAACAATCCCATTAACCAACATTTCTAGATATGGCTATCTTCAATTTAATGGCTAATCTATGAAGTTGCACTCCACCGCCTGGTAATATAGAAGGCATTCCCCACATCCTCTGTAGTTGAGCAGCATTTTGTTTCATCTGGGCCAAAAATACCCTGCACTCTGAATTCTTCTATACAAAAGCAATTTCTGTTGTCTCACATCCTTTGTCGTGTATCTCTATCAACCTATGCTTTGCTTCTTCAGGTCTCATGTACCTAGATTGCCATCCCCATTTGTTTTTATAGCACAAATTGCTCGAGGTGGTAAAGTATTGCGCTATCTCTAATAATGTCAGTGGCCCTTGCCTCGTTTCCAGCCATTTTCATGCTTTCCCCTCAAGTCATTGATATCATTAGAAGGAAATTTTTTTAATATAGTTGAGGGTGCTTTTCTCTTTGTGATTCGAACAATCATCGATTCTCCATCGAAGGAGATTTTTTGGGCTATCGTGGCATAGGCATCTTCATGTCTGTTGACCATTCTTGGATGTCTCTTAATCTTTATTTTATGGAATTATCGGAGCAACCTCTGTACAATTGTTCGATAAGGTGCTAAGGTCATGTGTTTGGGATCATACTAGCCAATCACCTCTTGTATCACTAGATTTTATTCCCTTTTTTATTATTAGTAGATGTATACCCCTTCTTATAGCCTCTAACAACCCCAACACTAAAGCCTCGTACTCAGTTTCGTTGTTTAAACATTTGAAATTTAGCTTGAAGGACAATTGGACTTCTTCTTCCCCTTAATGTAAAATCACTCTAGCCTCTCATGTGTTTTTAGCTGAAGAGCCATCAAACTATATGCTCCATTCTTCTAGATTTTCTTCGAGATAATTGGATTGGAGATCATCTCCAGGTAGCTCCTCAATAGGTGGGTTGAATGTTTCCAAAGGGAATATAGCCTATAGATCTGCATAATCTTGACTTTTGATCGCTCTAGGAACCATGCACTTGAGATCATATTCTGAAAGAATGAAGAACCATCGCACAACTCGGCCTATTAACATAGTTTTATCTAGCAAAAAGTTTATGCGGTCATATGTAGTAATGATGTGAACCGTTAAAGCTAACATGTAATACCTAATCTTTTGAGAAATAAATACCAGAGATAAACAATGCCTCTCAATTCTTGTATATCTAACCTCAGTTCCACGTATGATTCGGCTTAGACAATACACAGGTTTTTCCACGCCCTCGACTTTTTGATCCAACAATCCTTTTATTGATCTTTTAGTGGATGTGAGGTAGAGATGTAAAGGAAAACTTGCTCGAGGGGGAACCATCATTTAGGGACATGTCAACAACTTCTTCAACTTGTCCAAAGTTTCCTCATGTTTCTGCTCCTATGTGAACTTTGCCTTTGCTCGCAGAAGTTCCATCAGTGGGTGAGTGACTTTGGCCATCCCAGGCATGAATCTCCTCAAGTAATAAACCTTCCCCAAAAACTCTTCAAATATTTCGCAATCTTTGATTTTGGCATGTTGAGGATAAATTCTCTCTTATCTAGGTCCAATTGCATCCCTTGTCTGTTCATTACAAATCCCAGGAACTTGCCACTAGTTACCCTGAACGCACATTTCAAGGGATTCATATTTAACTTGTATTTTTTGCACCTTTGGAATACTCTCCTCAGATCTTCTAAGTGTGTGGAATCTACCTTTGACTTTATCACCAGGTCATCCAGATAAATTTCTATAATCTCATGAAATAGGTCACGAAATATGTCCAACATAGTCCTTTGGTAGGTAGCTCCTTCATTCTTTAGACCAAAAATCATAATAGTGTACATTAAGTTACTTAATGGTGTGCGAAAGGCCGTCTTCTAAGCATCTTCTGGGTCCATTTTAATCTAGTTGTATCCTACGTAGTCGTCCATAAATCTATACATCTTATGCCCTGCTATTGCGTCTATGAGGCTATCAATGAAAGGTAAGGGGAAGTCATCTTTCGAACATGCTCGATTCAAGTCTTTAAAGTCAACACACATCCTTATTTGGTTCTTGTTCTTCTTCCCTACAAGCACAATGCTAGACAACCAAATGTGATATTAGATGGGGATAATAAAACATGCCGTGAGTAACCTATAGAATTATTCCTTTATTTTCAAGTCTAGCTCCGGTTTATACGCTCAAGTGGCCTAGTTTACTGGTATTGCTGATGGTATAACATTCAACCTATGGCGGCTCACCTCCTGGTCTACTTCAGGCATCTCAGTATATTTCCACGTGAACACGTCCTTGAATTTCCTTAGTGACCCCATCAGTGCTCCTTTTTCACCATCATCCAAGTCTTTTGAGATAAACATTTGTCTCGGGTCATGCCCTTCATTAGCTATGTCTATCGGCTCTAGCTGTTGGATTTGGGATCTTGGCTTATCCTTCATGCACTCCGGTTCTTCCTCAATCTCCTCCACAAATCCTGGATGTTGGCGTTGTTAATCACCAGGCATTGACCTATACTGTCCACCAAAAAGTATTTGTAGACTAGGTCAGCCTCATTATCCAATCCTTCGACTTCCCGATCACACTTACCAAGTTTTTAAATAATCTTGCCATTGGTAAAAACCACTCTTTTGCATTGGCCCCTGGCGAGGTCTTTTGCGTGCATTCTCTTCTAATTTCCTCGCTGAAACTCTACTGAGCACACTTTTAGGTCTTCACATTGACCCATCAGCCTCGACTGAAGAGGAGGTTTGGGCTATCTACCGTTATAAGAAGAACTCAAATTGACCCATCAGCCTCGACTGAAGAGGAGGTTAAAATACACTAGAACTATCCCGGGAGATTCCCTAAATGGAAGATTCATCAGAGAAGGTGCCGATTTCCCCTTCTGCAACTTCCCTGAACCTTGGTATGAACATGTAAACAAAAGGATGAAACCAGGAATGAAGATCTTCTTTCAAGATGGCTACCCATGGGCCAAGTGTTCCCAGCACCGTGTAAAACCACTCACTGAAGAAACCATAGCTGATACAGGGGATTTTGAGGGCAGTGAATCTGAGGAATCTTTCAATTTACAGACACTAGGGAAAACACTCTACATGATCCACTCAGGGGCTACATCGTCTAATCCATTCTGCCTCATCAAATATACCGATGCACCTCTTCTCAACTGGCATGCTACAATTGTTCCACCTGCTAATGTTAAACCTAACCCTAATGTTTATCCCTATTTCCCTTTAGTTGTTTCCCCTCTCTCGCTGTGCCTTACATTAATTATCTTGATTCTAATCAAACTCTTGATGATGATGATTTTACAAATGAATAATTCTTAACTGATCTAAATAAGGTTAATAACAGACAACATAACTGCGTTCAAGTTAATGAAGATGAAACTGTTGTTATTAATCTTGATTCTAGTAACCAAATGCGCAAGATCAGGATAGGGGCCACCCTTAATGAGCATGAGCGCACGCAACTCAAATAACTACTAAAGGAATTCATGGATGTATTTGCATGGTACTATGATGATATTCCCGACATTGGCCCTGAGATTGCCCAGCATGAGATTCCAACTCTCCCGGACTATAAATCGGTCAAATAAAAATTGCAAAATCTCCGCACCGAATGGTCACTCAAAGTCAAAGAAGAAGTAGTTAATCAACTGAACATGGGCTTCATTCGCATGATCGAATATCCCACATGGATAGCTAATATCGTACTTGTGTTGAAATTAGTAGGGCATTCTCACATGTGTATCAACTATCGAGACTTGAATAAGGTCTCTCCGAAGGATGATTACCCACTACCCAACATCGATATGATTATGGAAAATATGACTAATCACGCTCCTAAGTCATTCGTTGATGGATTTTCTGGATATAATCTGATCAAGATGCACCCAGATCACCAAGAGAAAACCTTATTCATCACCCCTTGGGAACCTTTTTCTATGCTATCATTCCATTTGGTCTCAAAACTGCAGGGGCTACTTACCAGAGGGCTGCCACAACCATTCTGCGTGATCTGATATGTAAGGAAGTCAATGTCTATGTAGATGACATGATTATTAAATCAAAGACTAGCGAAGGCCATGTTTCCTCTCTCCATAAGTTCTTCCAATGACTGTGACAGTACCAGATTCGGCTTAACCCACAGAAATATGTCTTCGACGTTACTAAAGGAAAACCCTTGGGATTCATGGTTAGTGAGAAAGGGATAGAAGAAAATCCTGCCAAGCTGAAAGCCATACTTGAGATGCCACTAGCTCGAATGGAGAAGGAAGTCCGGGGGTTCCTTGGGAAATTATAGTACATCATCCGGTTCATCAGCCAATTGACTTCCATCTATGAACCCATATTCAAACTCCTTCGAAAGTATTCAACCAAAGTCTGGAACAAAGCTTGCCAAGAAGCCTTTGATCGAATCAAGTAATACCTAACCCAACCTATGGTGCTTATGCCGCTGCCTCCTGATCTTCCCTTAATACTATACCTAATTATAACCGATACTAAAACTGGGGTTTTTCTATCCCAATACCTCGAAGAAAGCTATAAAGAGAGAGCCATATACTATGCCAGTCGAAAGTTGTCCGATTACGAAGTTAACTACACCGCCTTGGAAAAATCATGTGTCACTCTTATCTGGGTTACCCAAAAATTATGGCACTACATGCTCTCCTTTACTATTAAGCTTATATCCTGAATGGATCCCATCAAATACCTACTCGAGAAGCCCTCCCTGTCTAGATGAATGGCCCATTGGTTGATGCTTCTAGACTAATTCGATATTACCTATGCTACACAGAAAGCCATGAAAGGAAGATCTATCTCCGACTACCTTGTTGACTACCCTATGAAAGAGGCCGATGTTTGGATCTCTAAGTTCCCTGATGAGAATATCCTTTGTACCTCCCAAGAAGACCTTCGATGGAAAATGTTCTTTAGTGATGCTACCAATAAAAAATGTATGGCATTGGAATCCTCCTAATTGCCCATGATGACTCTCACACTCCCATTGCCATCAATCTGGACTTTCCTTACACCAACAACATGACTGAATACGAGTCATGCACAGTAGGCCTCAAAGTCACCCCCACGAAAGGAATTCGATAGCTCGATGTCTACGGGGATTTATCCCTCATCATCAGCCAAGTACTTAGAAAATAAAAAGTAAAGGATGAGAAACTCTTACCCTTCTATGCCCAACTAGAAGAGCTTGGTTCCCAATTCCAAGAAATCACCTTCCACTACCTTCCCCGAGAAAAGAATAACCTAGCTGATGCCCTTGCTACCTTAGCCTCCATGATTAACATGACCGAGGGAATAACCATGGCCCCTTTACTTATCCAAAAGCAAGATAAACTAACCCACTGCTACCACATTGAGCTTAGAACGGAGGAAGATCCGTAGATAGCTGGCTGCTGGTACTATGATATTTGGCGCCTCCTTAAATATGGTAGGTATCCCCAAGGATCTAACAAGAAAGACCGAGAAACTCTCCGCAGACTGGCTGCCTTGTACATTGTTTGTGATAAAGCACTGTTTAAGAGAAACTATTATGGAACCCATTTGTATTACATCACAAGGGTTGACATTGAAGAAATGATGCAAAAAATCCACAACGGGGAATGTGAATCCCATATGAATGGCCATATGCTTGCCAAAAAGATCATCCGATAGGGTTATTATAGGACTACCATGGTTTAAATTGCCCAGCCTACGTTTGAAGATGCCTCAAATTTTAAGAGTTTTCTAACCTATAGCACTTGACCCCACGGGAATTTTAAAACATGACTTATCCTTGGCCGTTATCCACATGGGGCATTGACATTATATGGAAAGTTACATCAAAAACATCCAACGGGCATGAGTTCATCCTAGTCTCCATTGACTAATTCACCAAATGGGTCAAAGTCGAGTCATACGCAGTTCTGAATGCCAAGAAAGTGGCCAAGTTCATCAAGAAAAACATCATCTACCGATATAGGGTTTCGCATGAGCTAGTATCAGACAACGGGTTACACTTCGAGGCAGAAGTTATATAAGTGGTCGACGAGTATGGAATTTAAATACACAAATCTTCTCCACACTGACCTCAAACGAATGGAGAAGTCGAAGAAGCCAATAATAACCTCAAACCCATTATAATCAAGATGACCGAGAGTTGTCGAGATTGGGCCTACATGATCCCTTATGCCCTCTAGGGATATCACCCTTCAATTAGATCCTCTATTGGGGACACCCCTTACTCTCTAGTCTATGGTATGGAAGCAGTCCTACCCATGGATCTAAAAATCCCTTCGCTGCGCATCATGCTAGAAAGCAAGGCGAGTGAGGAAGACTAGCACTAAAGTCATCTTGACGAGCTGTCCCTCTTTGATGAAAGAAGGCTGAAAGCTCTATATCACATACAATGGTACCATGACCGCATAGTGTGATCATTTAACAAGAGAGTAAAGGAGCACGACATTTGAGAAGGGGACTTAGGCCTTAAAGAAATAGTAGAGCCCATCTGGGACCCCATAGGGAAATTCAAGCCCAATTAGAGCGGCCTGTACATCATGAAGAAGATCTTATCGGGCGGTGCCTCTATGATCACCTACCTTGATGGAGAAGAAATGACGCATCCAGTCAACCTGGACCGTCTCAAGAAATTCTCCCCATAGTCCAAAAAGGAAAAAAAGAATTTTAAAAGGAAAAAAAGGACCGACTCTTCTGACTCTTCTGATCGAATCTTCTGATATCCCTTCTATTCTAAAAAAAGGAAAAAAAGAAAAATTCTTCATTCCCTCTAATCATAACTACGTGGGGCTGATCCTTTAAAATCATTTTTGCTTGCAAAAAATAAATTTCAAAGAATTTTCAAAACCCTCAGAGGTACGTAGGCTGCTCATCTGTTTATATGAGCAAGACCCCCTTCTTTTTCACAAAATGCTATTCTTTTCTTATCCTCGAGAACGACAGTTCATTTTAACATATACATGAACAAATGGATTATTTATGCCTTAGAGATTGGTATAGATAATTCAAAAGGCAAAGGTCATCAAGATGCTTAACTAGATGAACAAAAACTCTGTTATTTCGTTATTCAAAAATTCAGTACAATTACATCGACATAGGGAGTTAAACGACTTTCGTTGCTAGCCTACACCTACCTTCCTAAAAAACCTAGATAAAACCAAGCCCCACTACTCCTGAAAATATCCCTCCAATTATTCCCACAACCACACCCATTACAAAAGCTTCACAAAATCCTACCCACAGCTGCCAGAGGAACCAACTCCATCATCACCTACATCCTGGGGCCCCCAAACCTCCCCTGTTTGAATGGAGTGTCGCAGATGCTCCATAGAGTGATAAGCCCAGACTAGCTTGGGGAACAACTACAACGCCTCCCTCTATGGTGTCATATATGGCAAACCACCTTTTCCCAGTCTCCATAGCTAGCATCTTGGCCACTAACTTCTTCCACAACCACTTGATGTAGTCCCAAGAGACGTGCCAGACTCTACCCACAGATTGAGAACGATGGGTCGATGGATTAAGATTCTCCCAAAGATATCCAAAACGCATGCGCATATGCTCCATCAGGTCCTCCACAGGAAATAAGTTCGGTGTTCGGGGTGGCAAAAATCATTCCAAACCAAATTAGCGTAGTAGATGCCAGGGAAAGTAGAAAGAGGTCTGGCTAAGGCCAACCAATAAAAAATAATGGTACTTCTCGAGTTCCAGAATGGGTAGCATTTCCCCCACCAACGCAAACCTTGAGCTCCATGGTCTACAAACCAGTTCTCCCAACTATCAATGTCTAGGCCTACACTAATAAAATAGCACGAGAAGAAGTTTATCATTGCCAAAAAAGGATACTCAGGTGGGACCGCCATACGAAACATCTTTGATAGCCACAAGAAAAACATTATAGGGCTACCCCTCAGGAGTCAGAATGACCTTCCCACCAGGCATCTAGACCATTCAAAGTCTCCACCTGTATCACCATCGTAGGATTATGAGGGTATGACATCCAAGAAATAATAGCTGCAAGTTGGGGATCCACCAGTACTTCCCCAGTCACCAACAACACTTTTGAAACCAGGCCTAGAATAATGGCCCCATCATAACCGACATCGCCCACATCCTATGAATGCACGGACCACAGCATTGCTGGAAGACAAATCATTCCTCTCGTAACCAACGACCTGGCTATCGAAGGCGAGATATGGATAAGTCTAGCCAATAATTCTCTAGGAGAATGGGAAAACCGAAGCAAAGCTGCAACAACGATGGGATTTATCCCCAACATGGTAGAAAATTCCTCTTAGGTAGGATAATTTTTATCCAACCCGAAGCGAAAGACATGACCATCGGGATACCAGAACTCAACTGCCTCCATCAACATATTCCACTCAATGGGCCGATTACACAACAAAGAGACTCGCCGCATGTGGAAAGCATCATAATCAAGATTATAAGAACACATCGCCTCCAAGGCTTCGAGGTAGTTTGAGAACTCAATGCTACCAGGGAGAGCCATGAGCAAATAAGAATGTAAAGGAGAAAAAAAATGAAAGTGTGAGGAGAAAAGACCCATTCACACCCCTATTTATACTTGGAAACTCTCAAGCGAAGACAAGAAACCCTGCAGAAATCGGAGTAAAAATTGACTCACCAAGTACCAAGCAATTGAAGAAAGTGCAATCAAAGCCTTGGGTTGATTAGACTGGACTGATCTGTCGATAGGCAGGGGTCATGCTGATCGACAACCCCTTATTTTGAGAAAAATCCATTTTTCCTCTTTTGTCAAAATAAAAAAACCAATAAAAATAATTTTTATCTTAAGGGAATTTGGAATTTCCTCATGCTTTTACTTATCCCATTTTAAAATAAAATCCTTCTCAAATCAACTTTCAAATTCTTTTTACGGTCTCAGCAGCAAAGTAAAAAGAGCACGTGCATTAATCACTGAAGCATAAATTAATAAAAACTTCATTTATTTGCATATATTTTTCTGTGTTACATTGATATCTTGCAGGAAAAACAAAAAAAAACAACAACAAAACAATGGGACTCAACCTGCACCCATATTCTCTCTCTCTCTCTCTCTCTCTCTCTCTTCACCTACAAATTCTCACCCTCTTTATTCTTTCTCTCTCTTCTCTTTCTCTAAGAGCCTCTATCCTTATGGCGCGCCCTCTTCCCCTGAGGCGAGATAATGTGCCACCACTTCCAGAACTCGACCCTTTCCCGGATGAGGAATACTACACCAAGCAAAAAAGGATCGTAACCACCTCATAGATATGGGAAGTTGCCGAAGATATCCAATCCCTAATATCCCTCAGCCAAGTGGTGGAGACTCGAATATGCTGTAAAAGAAAATAAAAAAAATCAAATAAGTTTAAGTCTGAAAAGAAGAAAGGAATCAGGAAATCAAAAGGCAAAGAAACACAAAGTGTACCTTAGGTCGAAGGACCTCCTCTGTCAGGCCCAACTCCTTCGGGTCCATCATATTGGGAAGATGTTGTAAACACATCGACCCTCCATCAGCTCTTCGAATGTTGTAACCAGGCAAAAATAGCCGTACAAAGGGAGACTTCGAAGTCATCATTGCCGCTAATGTCGTAGCACCGCCCACACTATAGGAGGACCCCACCTGTTGACTCTAACCCACATGAGGAAGAGGCATCACATCGTATATACTAGGAGGCATCATCCAGCTCGATAATAAATCCATATAGTCATACATCACATCTATGTCGGTATACAACGAGTACAGCTCTCCCATCATCGCACCCAAGCATCCTCGGATATCTTCCGCACTCGCCTCATGAACATAGGGGGCTTGAACGAATGTACATCATGATTATCCTCCATGATCTATCGAACTACCCTCTCCCCAAGGTACCAAGAATAGCCAAACTCATGTGCCAACAGATTCCACATCTGCGCATGTCCCCTAGTCACCCCAGTATGATAAATGACCGTCCCTTAAGGATAAAAGGTCACCTGAAAATCCCCAGAAAGAGAAAAAGATCAATATCATTAAAAAAATCATCAAAGGAAATGACAGTCCCGAGATAAAAGAGGGCTTACCCTCTTGCTCGTCAGGCCATTCAAGACTTGACACACCACCTCCTGAGAGAGACTTATTCGATTGTCGGTTGGACCTCCGCCAGTGATATATCCGATAGAAGTCCCCAACAGAGTCATCCTTCAAAGATATCAACTGGGTGTTTAACCCAATCACCTTATAAAACCACGTCTGCAAAGGGTAAATACTAGCATTTAATAAATCAGGAAAAAGCTCATGAAGGAAAATGCGAATGCATAAAGGAAAATGCAAAAAATAAAGAATGCCTCCAGAAGATACGTGGCTCCAGTAAAAGATTACCGACAACATCGACTGAATGCATCAAGAGGCTAATAAAGGGTTGCCAACGTCAGGCTCCCCTAATCATAAATGCGGATGTCCGAGAACACCCTCAAAAATGGAAAAATCCCAAGTGCACAACGTCGCCACCAGAAAGATTCCCAGCACCAATAAAATGAATAAGCGGGCCATTTGATGCACCTGCTGTCCATTGCTCTCAACAATTATCCTCCTTAACAACAACTCCCTTAACAGAGATAAATAGAGAGAATCCCCAGAAACCACCCTCTCCGCATCACCCAACACCGCCGTCACCGCCTTCGGCGTCACCCTCAGTGTCCTGTCCACCTCAATCTGATCTCCATCGCATTCCATCCCCAGCAGATGCTTTACATCAATGGGAGTCATCGTCATGTACCCAAAGACAAAATGGACGGTGTAGGTAGTGTCCCATCACCTCTCCCCCAGAGAACACAAAACAGCAGTGGAATGGGGCGTGTCATCCATTGAAGATGCCAGTCTCCCAAAGCCGACTGATGACACCATCCAGGGCACCACAAATGGAAGATGCTCTCCAAAATTCTTAAGCCCTGTCATCCCCCGGGCAGGTATAATCGACATGGATACATTAGACTGTCGAAGAAATAAAGAAAATCGTTGTCAAATTCAAGAAATAAAACAACCTCGCAAATAAAAAAGGACAAGAATACCAAAGGCCATTCAATACTTACATAGACACCAGGGTTCACCACCCTAGAAGAACAATGACATGAGGGCTCGCATAGAAGAATTCAATCATCCACCACTGGCTCAAATGCATCAAATGAGTTCTCGCTACCCAGTGCATGGGGAACCCTAGCCCTCCACTCTAACCCTGCCCAATCTTCGGCATTAAGACATTCCATGTGAGTAGCGTTGCTTGAAAAATCAGCCATCTCTTGACTTTAGAATTTCAGAACGATTTGCAGAAGGTAACTGCAGAAGAACGCAATTTGAAAAACTACGAAAAATTAGGAGAACCCGCCTCCTTTTTATAAGAGGCTAAGGGGCATGCCGATCGACATCTCCCTATGACCACCAATCGACACTGACCCTCCACCTACTCAAGGCACCCAAAAGACTGTGCCACTATCTTTTGGCACCCCTCCATCTATGCTGGTCGTCACCCCATTAAAATTTCGTACAAAAAGTCCAAAAAATACCAGAAAATCCCTGGAAAATTTCTAAAATCACCAAATTAATTTTAGAACCTCTTCACCAAGAAAAAACATTTTTTTTACATCCCTAGAAGAATTCTAAAAAATAATTTTCCCTAACAATATCTCTAGAGGACGCTCTAAGATTCTAAAAAATCCCCAGCTCAAAATCCTCGGACCATTCCCTCTTCCCCAGAGGAGCTAAAAACCAAGTGCTTCCCCAAATCCCTAGAGAAATATCACACATCCCTAGTGGAGTCCCTAAATTTCCCAAAGGAAAAATAAGCCCTCATAATTGGCTTCAAACCTCAGAATTGGTCGCTTCTACTTAAGCCCACAGAATTGGCTTTGACCCACATAATTGGCTTCGACCCTCAAAATTGGTCGCTTCTACTTCTGCCCGTAGAATTGGCTTTGACCCTCAGAATTGGTCATCTCTTCTTAAGCCCGCAGAATTGGATTCGACCCTAAGATTTGTTCACCTCTACTTAAGCCCTCAGAATTGGCTTCGACCCTCAGAATTGGTCGTTTCTACTTAAGCCCACAGAATTGGCTTCGACCCTCAGAATTTCTCACCTCTACTAAAGACCTTAGAATTGGATTCAACCCTCAAAATTTGTTGCCTCTACTTCGCAAAATTAGTTTTGACATGCAGAATTGGCCACCCCAAATAAGTCCTCAGAATTGGCTTCGATCCTCAGAATTGGTCGCTTCTACTTAAGCCTACAAAATTGGCTTTGACCCTCAGAATTAGTCACCCCAAATAAGTGACCCGAATAATTGGTCACCCCAATAAGCCCGCAGAATTAGCTTTGACCCTCAAAATTGGTCACCCGTATCTTAAGCCCTCAGAATTGGCTTCGACCCTCAGAATTGGTCGCTTTTACTTAAGCCCGCAGAATTGGATTTGACCCCCATAATTGGTCACCCCTAAATAATCCCTTAGAATTAGTTTCGACCCTCAGAATTGGTCACTTCTACTTAATCTCGAATAATTGTCTTTGACCCGCAGAATTGGTCACCCCTAAGTAATCCATCAAAACTGGTTTTGACCCTCAGAATTGGTCATCTCTACTTAAGCTCGTAGAATTGGCTTTGATCCTCAGAATTGGCTTTGACCCACATAATTGGTTGCCTATACATAAACCCACAAAATTGGCTTCAACCCGTAAAATCGATCGCTTCTACTTAAGCCGGCAGAATCGGCTTCGACCCTTAAAATTGGTCATCTCTACTTAAGACCTAAGAATTGGCTTTGACCATCAGAATTAGTCGCCTCCTTCCTCCTCACCTCCTCTAGGTACTCCTAATTGACTGCCCCAACATCACCCTTAGGTTCTCATCATCGACCTCGACCCTCTAAATCGATCATCCTCATCCCTTAAGTTCATAGAACCGACCTCTATCATGTGGTGTCTATTCGATGGCTATCACTTGTTCAGAACTCACCCATTGAGGGAATATATAGACACCACATTCTAGGACTCCCTAAGTCTCCCCTTAGGTCCCTAGCACCTCCCCATCTCACTACAAACCCCATGTCACACTCCGAGTACCTATCTAGAGCCCACCAGGAGCACCCAAGCCCCATTTGACTTCGCTCAACTCTATCGTCAGCGTGAAAGCTCTTTGAATATTTTAAGGTACCTGAATACCCTTTCCAATGGTCCACCCCGTGCATGAATCAACATAATGATTCGTACGAATGAACCATTTTACTAACGAAGATTGATTCAGAGGCCATCAGGCACTCTCGAGCCTCGATTTGACCCCAATTAACTTCATCGTACGAGTAAAAGATCTTTAAATATTTGAAGGGAATTGAAACCCATTTCCAACATTCCGCCTTGTTCATGAAATAGCATAATCGTTCGGATGAACGATCATTTTTCGCTCGAAAATCAATCCAGAGGTCACCAGGAACTCCCAGGCTCCATTTAACCAAAGTCAACTCTTCATATTGAATGAGACTAAATGAATATCTGAAGGGGCTTGAATAACCTTTCCAACTGTCTAACCCTGTACGATTTTGACCTATGTTATGGACGAATGATCCGTTTTACTTCGAAAGGTCCTCAAGAGCTTCCGAGCCTAGGTTGACCAAGGTCAACCTTTTAAACTGAGTAGAACTCTTTAGAATGTCAAATTACATCTCTTAACCTTTCCAACGGTCCACTCCATGTGCAATTCTGACTTACCATACGAACGAATAATTGGTTTGCGTCCGACGATCTCCCATCCAAAAGACCAACGTGCACTTTTGAGTCATATTTGACCTGAAGTCAACTCCCAAACCTGGGAGCGATCCAAAGGACTCTTGAAGGTCTATGAAGTAACTTTGTAATGGTATTCCCCATGCACATTTAAGATCAACGATTTGTGTTCTATGCATGTTTTTCTAGGAAAATTTTCACGGGATTGCCAATCGCTCCGTGAAGGTTCCTTGTTGGGTAGTTGAGGAAGAGATCATCCAAGTTGAAACGTTCTACTTTTCAATAGACTTTATAATTTAGGACACGGAGCCCTCCACCCCGTCAAGTAACCATTCCCTATCATTATTGGTCACCCTTTTCAAGCTATGGCTAACGCGTTGATCAATATGCGTAATGGGAAAATGCAATTAACTTTTGGGAAAATGATGCTTGAGACGAACATCTTTAACATCACCAAGAAAATGGGTGATGAATACATGATACAAATCTTATAAAGGAGGTAGTATAAGAGAACTTTGAGGGTATTAGTTTAAAGGATCCATTAGTGGCGTGTTTGGTGATGATTATTGAAGAGGAGAGAGAGCATTCGAAGTATGATCGTGAAATGAATATGATGGGGGAGATGCTAGGTGAAAGTGAAGTTGAGGATAATGTGAGAAGTTTAAGTTGGGTTTCATGATTTAAAGAGTTACCATAGATGGAATCTTATGAGGTTCCCTCCGATGTTAAATTCCTAAAATTCGAGTTGAAGAATCTACCTTCAAATGTGAAAAATGCTTATTTGAGGGAGGATGAGACTTATCCCATTGTTATCTCCTCTGGCCTATATATAGAGCTAGAAGGGATGATTTTGGAAATATTGAGGAAGCACAAAGGTGATTTTGGTTGGTTAATAGAGGATTTAAAAGGCGTAAGTCCCTTGATTTGTATCCATAAAATCCACTTAGAGGAGGATGTGAAGCCCTTCAAGGAAATATAGAGCAGATTGAACCCGATAATCAAAGACGTGGTTATCACATAAATCATTATGTATTTGGAGGTGGGCATGATCTATCCCACCTCGGATAGTAAATGCGTTAGTCCAATCCAAGTTATTCCCAAGAAACCAGGAATGACTGTGAGAAAGATAAGGGATAATTTATTCCAAAGCGTACCACCATCGAGTGGTGAGTTTCTATTGATTATAGGATACTCAATGTCGGGACAAATAAAGATCACTACCCTTTACCGTTTTTGGATCAAATGTTCGAGAGAGTGTCAGGCCACCCATTTTACTATTTTATAGATAGTTATTTCGGTTATAACCAAATAGAGGTAGACATGCTTGATCAAGAGAAGACTACATTCACATGCCCTTTTGGTACTTTTGCCTACAAAAGGATGCCATTTAGGCTATGTAATGCACTAGTGACCTTTCAAAGGTGCATGCTGAGTCTTTTAGCAACATGGTTGAGAGAGGCCTTAAGGTTTTTATGGGCGATTTTAGCATTTGTGGCCCCTCTTTTGACCAATGTCTTACTATTCTTAAGAAAGTACTTGCTCGCTGTGCGGAAAAGAACCTAGTTTCTAATTGGGAGAAATGTCCTTTAATGGTAACCAAGGGAGTTGTTCTAGGTTACATAGTTTCATCCAAGGGGATGGAAGTAGATAGGGCAAAAATTAACATCATTGCCGACCTCCTCCACCCAAGTCACTCAAAGACATGCGCTCATTTTTTGGGCATGTGGGATTTTACTGTAGGTTTATTAAGGACTTTATCTCCATATATAGACCCTTAAGTAACTTACTTGCTAAGGATGTCCCACTCGAGTGGAGTGAATCTTGCCAAGAGGCATCTTATAAGTTGAATAGCATTCTCGTCTCCGCTCCTATTATGAAAGCACCGGATTGGAGTCTTCCATTTGAGCTAATGTGTGATGTGAGTGACTATGCGTAGGGGATATTTTAGGCCTACAGAAAGATAAAAAGGCCCTTGTAATTTACTACGCTAGAAGGAATTTAGTTGGAACACAATTAAACAACTCCACCATGGAGAAAGAGTTACCAGCGGTGGTATTTTCCTTGAAAACTTCTATTCGTATCTTATCGGGTTGATCATAATTTGTTTTACCGACCACGTGGCACTAAAATACAACCTTTCCATGAAGTATTCCAGGTCACTCCTCATTAGGTGGATCTTGCTACTCCAAGAATTTGACATTTCCATAAAAAATACGAAGGGAGTAAAAACATCGTAGCTGACCACTTGTCTAGGCTTTCATTCGACGTGACTCAAGATCCTGTACCCATAGATGAATTTTTCACAGATGAGCAACTTATATCCACTTCATCTCTACCTTAGTTTGCGAACATCGTAAACTATATAGTGATGGGTTCCTTCCCCTACATCGGACTTCGTAAGAGAAGAAGCTATTTTTCACTTGATACCTCGTATTTTTTTATGATGGTCCATATTTATTTAAGTATTGCGCTGACCAAATTATCCAGAAGTGTGTATCAAATGACAAAATACAAAGCATCATCCATTTTTGTCATTCAGAAGCATGTCGAGGTCACTTTTCCACTAAAAACAAGGTCGTAAAGATTCTTCAATCTGGTCTCTATTAGCCCACTATCTTTCGGGATGTGCACGAGTTTTGTCATTCATGTAAGAGATGCCAATAAATAGGCGGCATCTCTAGGCACGACATGATGCCTTTGTCCCCTATTCTTGCTATTGAGATGTTTTACTACTGGGGTATTGGCGTCATGGGGCCCTTTCCTCCCTCTTTTGATTTTTTCACATCCTTGTTGCGGAAGATTATGTGTCTAAATGGGTAGAGACCATAGCTACATGCACAAATGACAACAAAGTGGTGGTAAAATTCATTCGTGAGTACATACTTTCTCATTTTGGATCTCCTAAATCCGTCACTAGTGATAACGATTGACATTTTTGCAACAAGCCATACGAAAAGTTAATGAAAAAGTATGGAGTTGTTCAAAAGGTTGGGACAACTTACCAACCATAAACAAATGGACAAGTCAAATTATCCAATCGAGAGATCAAGAACATACTCAAAAAAACCGTTGATCCCAATAGTTGGGATTGGTCTATCCGATTACTCGACGCGCTATAGGCTTATCGAACCGCTTATAAGAACCCCCTCAGAATGTCACCATTTCATTTTGTGGATAGAAGGCCCTGCCACCTTCCAGTAGAGTTGGAACAAAAGGTGTTTTGGGTGATCAAGAGGTTGAACTTTAATTTGGACAAAGCCGATGAGACACGAATGCTTTAACTGAAGGAGTTGGAAGAGATACACAATGATGAGTACGAGAACTCCCGAATAGAAAAAGAACGAATTAACTCTCACATGATTGGAGAATTATCCATAAGAAGTTTCATTTGGGACAGAAGATGTTTCTCTACAACTCACGATTAATTTTTTTTCAAAAAGATTTGAGGTCAAGATAGTCTGGACCGTTTCTAGTGATAGAAATGTTCCCACATGGAGCAATAGAGGTGGAAGACCCAAAGGATGGGATCACTTTCAAGGTTAGTGGACAATGCCTAAAGTCATATCTAGAGTCCTACATCGGGGAAGTAGAGACAATTTTACTATCGTACCCTGAGTATGGGGATGGTTAGGTTTTGTAGAGTGGTCATTGCACCCCCGCCATTTATGGGGTGAGTGTTTATTGTATATAGGAGCCTTGTGAGTATTTTGTGTACATATGAGTCATTTGTGTGTATATAAGAGAGAGTGAAGTGTACCTGTTTTGAGTCCCATCCTGAGAGTTTAACAATGAGTCCATGGAGATTTTAGTGAAACTCCTTAGAAAACAGTGTTTTAGGATGAATTTCGAGAGATTTTAGGAAGCACACCTCTTGTGTTCGGGAGGATGTGAAATTTGCGACTGAAATGAGAAAATAAAAAAATGATCTCCATAAAATAGAACCCATTCGATTAAAAACTAAACTCTGGGGAAGTGGTTTGGTATTACAAAATAATTTGGGAAGAAGCAAAAAGCGAACCGATTCGATTTTGGATCGAACTGGTTCAGTTCTTCCGAAGAATCGGTTCAGTTATCTGATGGGCAAGTCTGAAAATTCCACTTGTTTTCTCATTTCCCACTCACCCTTTCACCTTCCTTCCAACCCAAACCTTTACCCTTCACTGAAAACTCAAAAATCCATCCATTTTCATTCCCTCTATCTTCCCACCTCTTTACCACCCAATCAAAACCCTTCCCCCAAACCAAACCTTTCACTTTCCCTCCCATTTTACCCAATAAATACCCCCTCACTCCCATTTCTCCTCACACCTTCATCTAACATCTTCTCCTTCCTAAAAATATTTCAATGTACACCCTAACGTCCTACCTTAGACATCTCCATGGTGTCTAAACAATATCTCAAGCAATACAATTCCACCGAAGTCGAAGACAGGGGATGCAATATTTAACGTTCACCCCAAGAACAAAATTGGTGCTGCGAATATTTTTCTGCACGACAGACGCTATTCATAGAACGTTGTGTCATATGTGATGATTTACCTCATGACCTTGTTTCTCTCTTCTCAAAACATGAATGGCGAAATTGGTTTTCTCAAGACAAAGAGGGTTCGGTTTACGAACACATCACTCGAGATTTTTAAGAACCTTCATCCATATCTCTGATGCCAATTACAAGGCTTATATTGAGGGGATAATTATTCCCTTTTCTCTCAAAATCATTAAAGGAAAGATGCAGGTGGAGAGAGTCGAATCTTACCGTTCATACGATTACCCATACCATCATAAAGACATTCCAAAGATTGAGATGTAAAATTACTGGGCACCTAACACACCATGGGTATTCGAGACTTTCCCATTGGGAAGGCTACCTCTGTGCACTTGTCTTGCAAATCTTATCATGTGCAGAATAGTGTTACAGACAAAGAATGATTCCGCCATCCGAATGAGGCACATAATTTTTCTCTACTTCTTGTTTGACCCAATGACGAAAATAAGACTTCCACACATCTCACACGTGACCCTTGACCAAAGGGGGTCGACATCCTTTCCCTATGCCCTATTCATCACGATACTATGTTTAGAAGTGGGTATACAACCCTGGGATGAGGTGGCATGGGTGCCAAAATAGATCAATGAGACCTCCGTTGATAGAAGTGTTCGGGAGGCAAAAAATCATACTCTTTCCCCAGCACATATTCTGGAAGATTTTGAGATGGGAGAGGGCGGTGATGGAGGATAGGAAAGACAGGAAGAGGATAATGTCGACAGATATGCCGCCACCAATGAGCAAAAAGGCGATGACCCGATGGGCCCAAATTTCGTGAGGGAGTTCGACAAAAGGGCATATGAGGCAGCGTTGATCAATAGCCATATGGACCAATTGGAGTCCCGGATTGAAAAATTCCTACCCGAGTATCATCAATACTAGGGACAATGTTCGAGAAGATTACCGCCAAGATACGTCCATGATGATGAAGCTCCAAGCTGATATGTATCGACTTAGCATGGGCCTGGGAGCCGAGCTTCCTTCCTACTACACAGATCCCTATCGAATTAGAACGTTGATCATTTCTTGGGTTGTACAACTTTTTTATACAGTTTCTTTAATTTATATGTTTTATTTTTAAGAATTTATGTAAACTCTATCTTGTTTATTAATAAAATGTGGACTTTGTTTATATTCTCTCATATCTTCATTTTAATTATTACTAGTTTTAAATTCTCCACTAATTTTTTTCACTTATTTAGATTTTAGTCCTTCACATTGAGGACAATACAAGGTCTAAGCTAGGGGTATAAGTGTGTCTTTTAAAAACTTCACAATCTTAAAATGCCCAAAAAAATTGGAATTTTTTAAAAAGTTAGAAATAATTTTTTTTTTTCAAAATAAGTAAAAATTGGAATTTAAAATCCTTAAAAATATCACAAAAAATTGTTTTAAATATCAATTTACAAAAATTTCATTTAGTAAGTAAAAATTTATCTAAAAATTGAATGAGAATTGATGACTTATACGATTAAGTGTGGCGATTTAGACCTAGTGAGTTATCGACCCAATCATTCTGATTTTTAGAGTTAATAACAATTCTTCGAGTTTTAGTAGCTCAACTTCATTTCAGTATGATTCGTCGTAGATCTCCAATCAATTGTTTTGATCGATTATGTGAAATGTGTGGAGATTTCGTTTTGGAATCACACCTAAAAATGTCTAAAAAAATAATAAAATTATTCTCAGAATGCGTATGGTAATTAGATTAGTGTTCGGACACCTGAAGTTAAACCATTGTTTGTCAACCAAAAAAATATTAGCAAGAAAAATCTCAAAAAATGTCCAACACTTGAAAACCAAATTGAGCCAAAAATTCATATCCCTTTGGATTGTTAACCTAAAAAACTCAAAATGGCCAAAGTTGTGAAAATAATTTTTTTTAGAATTTTAAGTCCATACAGTACAAAAAAAGGTCAGAAAATAGAAACATGCTCAATAAAAAATAAAAATAAATAAATAAATAAAAATAAAAAAAAAGAGAAAAATGAGCAAAACCCCAAAAAACTACCAATAGACATTCAGAAGAAAATTTTCCAACTCCGAAAATTTTAAAAATATCCATAATTCCCCTAAACATCTTTAACCCGTAAAAAGACCTAACCGAGTCTTGATAAAAAAAGTCAATCATTGCGTGGAGATCTATAAAATAAAATAAAATAAATAACGAGACAAGTCGATGCGATTACAGACGAATATTTTCCCATTTTCTAACAACCGTAATCCTTTCATGATATCTTTTCATATAATAATTTTCATGTTTCTATTAGTGTGCATGGACTCGTGTCCATTATATTTAATTTTACTTTCATTCACATCGGGTGGAAAATAAAGCCACTATCCAAGTGATTCGTTTTTGAATGCATTGAGAAAGTACCACTTAAGTTGTTTAATTTAAGATTAAACAGTCTAAATGGCTCCTAACAGTTTTTTGAAGAAACTCTTTTCTTAAAACAAACAACTAACACAAGATGTGTAAAAAGAATTACGAACGAGATATTTCAGGTAATATGTATCCAAGTTTTGAAAACCAAAACTAAAACAGTTTCAAATCAGTATGCCAATAGAAGGCGATGAGAGGAAGATTAAGTACGCAAGGACACAATGATGATACTGAAAATAACACCACCAGATGAGGTGTTGATAAGCTCAAGCTAGTAATAACAATGGCAACACAAGAGTATATATATAGTAGAAGGAGAAGAGGAGGAACACTGGTAGATAAGTGGTTAAGCCAATCTGGCCTACATCCACTGTGAGTGTGTGAGTAAAGATCACTAAAATGATGGCACTAATGGCCTATGATACAACCTCTCACTTTATCCCTCTACTGTGTATACAAACAGAGTTTTTGCTAGGGTTGTATTTTCGGATCCCCCTCCAAGGTAGGAGAAGGTATGTATTTATAATGCTTGGGGGGTGTAGTGTACCCCCAAGCATGCCATGAGCATGTGTGGGTTGAATACACTAATCATGGATGGACACCTGGATGGGCCACATGTAAGGAATGCTGACCAAATATTCCCTCACGTGAGGGGAATGATTTGGTTATAACTGATTTGCTCATGTGATCCAAGTGTTCAATGTGCTTGCACGTGCTCGGACTTGTAATATTATCTATCATAACCTCCGCTTAGCCGAGTACAAGTTTGGGGAAGTTTGATAGTGCTTTGTCCTGTTAATCATCAGCATAACCTCGACCTGGGAGACTGGTTGAGGTTAGGCATGAGGTAGGATGTAACATCGACTGAGGCAGAGTACGATGTTGGAAATATCTTGAGCTCATAAGATTATATTGGCCTCAACTGCTGGCCAATCGAGGTTGGTTAATAAGGAGCCGACCTTGTAGAAAATGACCTTTCCGATGGCTGTTGTAAGATTCCTGTCAACTCGACTGTGAGATAGGCCGAGGTTAGTGACCCTGAGTATGAGGGTACACTTTAGTCATATTAATAACCCCCTAGCCCTTAGTCTTCCATGTGAGTAGGTGACTGAGGGGTATAAGAGTCAGGTTAATGAAGGGATATTTTGATGTCTTGGGGTTTGGAGTGGTTCCTTGGACACATGTCATTCACTGAAGTGAGTAGCATTTTCCTTAAGAAATGACAGTTTTGACGACGCCTTTTGGGTTTCGTAGGGTAATGATGAGAGTATTAGAAATTGCTCCCCATCATTGAGAAGATTTAAAAGCTCTTTCTCTTTCCTCATTTCTAATTCTTCTCCTCATTTCTCTAGCCAAGGCTTTCTTTACTGCAAAAAAAAACCTTGCAAACCCTCCATAGCCAAAGCTTGATCACTTATCTGGTTTCCTGCACATTTTGACCTTGTAATCCTTTTCTCTTCGCTCTTCGTTGCTCTGGTAACCTCCTTCGACCGCTTCTCTCCCCTTTCTGGGTATATTTGCACATTGGTTCATTTTCTGTTGGGTTTTTTGGTTTTTCGGCGAGCAAAACCACCACTGTCTGGTGGTTATTAGACCAGGATTGGTAGGGTTAAGTGTTTTGGGGATATTTTAGGCTGCTCCGAGGTTATTTACACAAAAACCCTTATTTTCTTTCCTCCGGTGACCTTCTAGTCATCTTCTCCGATGACCCAACTTTGAGTGTTCTTGTTTGAAACCTTTCAATTTTCAACCTTTGATCTTTAATTTAGGTAGCATAAGTTGTGTACCTTTTTGAAGATTGAGTTTTTTCCACAAGTGTAGTGTCAACCTCCATATGCTCATACCTTTGTATAAGCTTGCTGAAGAGTTAACAACTCTGCGCGAGAAGACCTTTGAGAAGATTAGACAGATAGAGCTAGCCCAAGCAGAAGTTCATGGGGCCGAGGCCTTTCCCCTCAGACCCATCTTTCCTCCACCTTTGAAGGTCATATACCCTAAGCCTACTGAACCTGCTGAAGTTCCTGAGGTTCTGAGCTAATGTCTGAGTCAGCTTCTTCAGACCCTATGTCCACCTCTGAGGCTGCTGAGTTCGTAGACTCTTTCCAAGAGTCTATGGATTACTCTCCCAAGGGAAGTGGAATCTCTGAAGAAGCAGAAGTTTTTAATCATTTCTCATTTCACCAAGATGCTAGAACCTCTCGTAGGTTTCCCTCCATAGATATCTTAGAACCTAGTGTAGCTTTCCATGCCCCTATTGAGGCAATTCCTCTAACATCTTTTCCTGGAGACCCCTTTGAGTCCCATCCTCAGACCACTGAGGGCTACGATGATGATGATGAAGGGAGTGTACTCAACACTTCTAAGGTTGATGGTATTGAGACTTCTGTCATTGAGTACAACCTTCTTGTCTTTAGACATCTGTATGCCATTACTTCATCCATCACTTTAAGTAAACCTCTAAAGGATGAGAGGTCCTTCGATGACCGAGAGGGAGAGCTCTGCGTCCATGTGCAGATGTTCAAACTCAGCTTTTGTCTTCCAATACACCCCGTTATCTGAGCTATCCTCTCTCATATCAACCTTTCTCTTTCTCAACTTTCCCCCAACTCTTAGAGGGTCTTAGTTGGGGCTATTGTTCTTTGGAAGGTGGTTCATCATACCGACCTTCCAGTTAGGGTATTCTTAGCTTACTACATACCCTCGTTCGCTAAGAATCATCCTGGATACTATCAATTTGTAGCCAAGAATTCTGAGAAGAAGGCGTTGTTGGTGACCTAAACCTCTAACCACAACTGGAAGCCTCGGTTCTTCTTTACCTCAGGGTCTTGGGAGTTTGGCCCTAATGAGGCTGGTGGAATGTATGTTCCAAGGATTCCCCTTAGGTGGGTCAAGGTCTCTGTTTCTTCCAAAATCGATCCTGGACTGAGCCAGGAGAACCATAAAAGCGTTGAGGACCTTCGTAGTCAGGGTAAAGATGGAAACCTCATCAAATACGAGCATCTGATGACCCCTTACTATTTTTCTTAGGCAGGTATTGGGAGTGGCCCTTTGGACAAGCTTCGTAAGTATTCTAGAATAAAACCTTTTTAAACTAAGTCCAGTCTCGTACTTTTTATGTATTTGATCTTCTGACTCCGATATTTGTATTTTTGCAGAGAGACCATAGGGCATTTCTGAAGACCTTTGGAATATGTCTGCTCCAAGCATCACAAAACTACTGGAGAAGCGTGGTGGAAAGACTTTACCACCCATTGCCCACACAAAGAAGGGTAAGGGCCCTGTTGATGAAACTAAGAGGAGGAAGTCTATGACCAACCCTCCACATACGAAACCTAACAAAATTCCAGCCATGGAGCGTGGTATGCCCATTTCTACTGACGAGGCTCTGGCTGCTCATCTCTTTGCTTTGAAGATCGGTGATAAAATCATCAGTTATAGTAGCAAGGCTTCAGATGATCTCGGCCAAATGATTACGCCTGATGATAAACGCTTCTTGTAATCACTAGACGTACCTCTGTTGGTCGAGTTTTCTATTCATAGGGTCGTTCAGGTATTTATGTGAAGTTTTTCTTCAAGTGTTACTTCTGAGTTTAACCGGTCATTCTTACCAATGTGTCGAACCTCTTTTTATAGGGTGTTGTTTCTCTCCATCGCTTGGCTAGCTATACTCTGAAGAGGCTTCCTCTGATTCAGAAAGGAGAGGACGCTGAGAATCTTGAAGCGAGCCTTAGGAAGGAGATTGATAACATGAAGAGAGGTCATAAGGAGAGAGATGATAAGATTATTAAGATGGAGACTGATCATGCACAGGCTCTGAGGGTTAAAGATCAGAGCCTTAAATCCAAGGTCGACACTGCCATCCAGGATGCCTCAGAAAAATTCATCCAAGAGTACCAAGTCTCAGATGAGTTTTTCAGCTTCAGTCTCGAGTATCTGGAGAGGGGCATAAAGGCAACCAGCCGATAGGCTGCCATGAAGCAAGAAAGTTCAAGTAGTCTATTGATCGAGGACTTTATTGGCCTCGACTTTGGAAATGCTCAGCTTACTAAGGCCCTGTAGGAGGTTGAAGATGGTGGCCGAGCCGAGTCGAGCCAGCTTGAGGTGACTGAGACTGAGGATGTTGGGCATCAAGATGACGAGGTTAAAGTTACCAATAAAGTCCCAGAGCCAAACGACCGTGCTACTGGTGGGTCGGTTGAAGCTGAACTCTGAGCATCTCTTCTGCATGCCTGAACTTTTGTGAAGCTTTTTAGGTTACTTTTATTTAATGAACTGTGACCTATTCCCTTGGGATGTAATGTTTTCTTGGTTTAAATGAATGCAATTCCATTTCTTTCGCTTGTGTTGCCTTCCTTTTTCATGTCTACGATGTTTCATTTATCCACCATATCATAAAATTTGGATAATGAGAATAAAAGCAAGTAACAACAGACATATATAACTCACTAAACAAATGATGTTAAAAGGTGTGAGGTCTCGAGGTTAATGATGTTCACCTCATATTTTCACCAACTAAATGATGTTAAGGGTCTGAGGTCACCAAGTTAATGATGTTTCATCTTATATTTTCACTAACTAAATGATGTTAAAGGTCTGAGGTCACCAAGTTAATGATGTTTCCCCTTTTATTTTCACCAACTAAATGATGTTAAAGGTCAAGTTAATGCTGTTTCACCTCATAATTCACCAAATTAATGTCGTTAAAGGTCTGAGGTCACCAAGTTAATGATGTTTCACCTCATATTTTCACCAACTAAATGATGTTAAAGGTCTGAGGTCACCAAGTTGATGATGTTTCACCTCATAATTCACCAAATTAATGATGTTAAAGGTCTGAGGTCACCAGGTTAATGATGTTTCACCTCACATTTTCACCAGCTAAATGATGTTAAAGGTCTGAGGTAACCCAGTTAATGATGTTTCACCTCACATTTTCACCAACTAAATGATGTTAAAGGTCAGAGGTCATAAAGTTAATGATGTTTCACCTTATAATTCACCAAATTAATGATGTTAAAGGTCTGAGGTCACCAGGTTAATGATGTTTTAGCTCATAATTCACCAAACTAATGATGTTAAAGGTTTGAGGTCACCAGGTTAATGATGTTTCACCTTATATTTTCACCAACTAAATGATGTTAAAGGTCTGAGGTCACCAAGTTAATGATGTTTCACCTCATATTTTCACCAACTAAATGATGTTGAAGGTCTGAGGTCACCAAGTTAATGATGTTTCACCTCACATTTTCACTAACTAAATGATGTTAAAGGTCTGAGGTCACCGAGTCAATGATGTTTCACCTCATACCCCACTAAGTAATTGATGTTTAAAACATACACATTGTAACAAAAGTATCAGCACAACATTTCTATCTTTTCATTAACACACTTTGTATACTGATACATGTATTACAAGAAGATAAGAATAATTCCAACATCATAAGTAATATTTCTTTAAGTGATCGGCATTACAAGGGTTGGAGAAAGGCTCTCCTTAAAGATTTTCTAGCCGATAGGTACCTAGTACGACCTCATCAATGACCTTTTAAGGATCATGTCAGTTGGTATCAAACTTATTGGTTTTCTGCCATGTCTTCTTCAGGACCAGATCTCCCACAACTATCGGCCTTAACTTTACCCTCTTATTATAGAACCTTGCAGTTCTCTGCTGATAGGCTGCCTGTCTTATCTCTGCATCTTCTCTTCTTTCCTCAATCAAATAAAGATCAAGTCTTCTCTCTTCCCCATTCATCTGAGGGTCATATGTATAGACTCTATGAGTGGGGAGCCCTATCTCTACTGGGATGACAACCTCTGATCCATGGGCTAGTATAAATGGGATTTCCCCTATAGGTGTCCTCATCGTCGTCCTGTAAGCCCAAAGCACATCATATACCTCCTCTATCCATCTTACTTTAGCCTCTTTTTTATCCCATCAAGGATTATTCAATCTGTGACCTCGATCTAACCGTTTGCCTGGGGTCGACTAGGAAAAGAGAAGAACTGCTTGATCCCTACTCTTTCGTAGTATTTTTCTAAGGAAACATTCTTAAATTGGGTTCCATTGTCTGAGATGAGGGTGTTTGGAAGGCCATACCTGCATATGATGTTCTTCCAACTCAGTGATTATGATCATTGGCTCGGCCTCTACCCATTTGGAGAAATAATCAATTACCACTATTAAGAACCGATAGTTGTTTACAACTCTTAGCCAGGGTCTTACCAAATCAATGCCCCATACTACAAACAACCAAGGGGAACTGATAGAAGTTAGATGTTGGTGTGGCTGATGAGGAATGGTGGAGAACCTCTGACACTTATCACATTTATTTACATACACAGCTGCATCTTTGGCCAAGGTCAGCCACCAGTACCCCCGAGTGATGATCCTCTTAGCCAATGGCCTCCCTACTATGTGGCTTGAACAAGAACCCTCATGCACATCGTGCAAGATGTGTGGAACCTCTGAAGGGTGGACACATCTGAGGAGAGGGAGCATGAATCCCTTTTTATACAAGACATCTCCTACAATAGAGAATTTAGCAGCTCTGAACCTTAGCTTTCTCCTTTCTAACTTTCACTCTAGTAGTTCTCCCTCTCTGATGTATTTGATAAGAGGGTCCATCCATGAGGCCCCCAAACTCAGATTTAAGCAAGTTTTAGCAACCTCTTCCTCTTTGATGGTCGACTAGAGTATAATCTCAACTGGTACTATTCTCCTTATGTCTGTTCTTGTTACTGAGGCCAACCTCATGAGTGCATCAACTCGACTGTTGTCTAGTCGAGGTATCCTATTCATCTTTACTTCCTTAAAGATTTCTATCATTCATATCACCCTTTGTAACTATCTGGTCATCCTTTCATCTTTGGCTTCATATATCCCTAGGATTTGCTTCACAACTAATCTTGAGTCACTGTGGACTAGGAGCTGGCTGACACTGAGGTTTTTTTTCCAAAGAGAGACCTGCTATTAATGCCTCATACTCTGACTCATTGTTAAAAGTTTTAAAGTTGAACCTTAGCACATACTCAATAACTGTACCATCTGGTGCTGATAGTATCAACCCTGCTCCACTTCCACTTTTACAGGACGGCCCATCAATGAAGAAATTCCACATGGTTTCATTTTAAGAGAAGTTACCCTCTGATTGGGGTCCTTTTTTAAAGATGTATCTCTCTTCTCCATTCTTAACTGTTCTTTTTCTGACATTACTTGTCTCGTCTTCGTCCGAAGTTTAACCGACATTTCTCTTTACTCGCTCATCTGCAGCCTTATGATTATTCTCAACCTCGGCCTCATCCCAGGTAAACTCTTCCACAAAATCTGTGATAGCTTATCCCTTGATGGAAAACCAAGGTTGATAAACAACATCGTACTCCCCTAACTCAATTTCCTATGTCATTAGCCTTCCTGACTTCTCAGGCCTATGGAGGACCTGTCTGAGTCGGGAATCGATGAGGATGATCATGGAATGAGCCTGGAAGTATGGCTTTATTTTCCTAGAGGCAAGTATCAAAGCATATGCTAACTTTTCCACCCGGGGGTATTTTTGCTCAAACCCTTGGAGTGCCTTTCTATTGAAGTACACTGGTCTCTGTACTCCATCCTCTTCTCTTATTATTATAACACTGATGGTTGACTTTGAGACAACTAAATATACATATAACTTCTCACCCTGAATTGGTCGAGATAGTATGAAAGGGGATCCGAGGTAGGACTTCATCTTTTTAAAAGCTTTGTCACATTCCTCATTCCATTTGAAGGCTTTTCTAAGAATTTTAAAAAAAGGAAGACATTTATATATATCTCTAGAGACGAACCTGTTAAGTGAAGCCACTCGTTCGGTTAGCCTCTGAATGTCTTTGATGGTTCTAGGTGTCTTCATTTCCAATAAAACCTTGATCTTCTCAGGGTTAGCCTCTATCCCCCTTTGGTTGACGATAAAGCCCCAAAACTTTCCAGCTCTGACCCCAAAGACACATTTAGCCGGGTTGAGCTTCATTCTGTATTTGTCCATGGTATTAAAAATTCTTTCAAGGTAGTCCACATGAGTATCGGCCTTCAGACTCTTCGTCAACATGTCATCCACATAAACCTCCATGGATTTGCCTATCTGATCCTCAAACATCTTATTTACAAGACGTTGGTATGTAGCTCCATGCGTTCTTTAAATCGAAGGGCATGACCTTGTAGCAATAGGTCCCCTTATCTGTAATGAAGACTGTCTTCTCTGAGTCAACCGAGTCCATGAAGATATGATTATATCCGGAATATGCATCTATAAAGCTTAAGAGCTCATGTCCTGCTGTGGAATCCACCATCAGATCTATACGAGGTAGGGGAAAACTATCCTTTTAGCAAGGCTTGTTTAAATCGGTGAAGTCTACACACATCCTCCACTTCCCATTAGCTTTAGGCACTATGACGGTGTTAGACAGCCACTCAGGGTATATAAATTCTCTAATAAACTTGGCGTCTTCAAGCTTTAGAACCTCGTCTCTGATGACTTTGTAATTTTGTCTTGAGTATATCCTTCTTCACTGCTTGATGGGCTTGGCATCCTCTACAATATTGAGTTTATGACAAATAATTTCAGGATCAATACCTGGCATGTCTGCATGGCTCCAGGCAGAGATACTCTGTCTCTTCCTTAACAACTTCACTAGATCCTCCTTGATCTTAGGCTTTAGGGTTCTACCGACTTGGATGGTTTTTTCTGGATCGTACTCATTGAGGACGATGGATTCTACCTCTTCCACAGCCTCTCCCTTTTTGAGATTTGTTTTGTCTCTAAGGTCAAGCGTGTCAATATTGTAAGTGGTTGTTGCCTTCTTATAAGACTCTCTCTCTTCTGCAGAGTTGAAGTAGCATTCGCGTTCCGACGTTTGGTCACCCTGCACTTCCCCTACCCCATAGGGGGTCAGGAATTTTAGCATCTGGTGGACCGTTAAAGGCACCACCTCAAATTCCCTGAGGGTCACTCATCCCATGATGAGGTTGTAGGCTGAGAATACATTTTCATTCATCACAAAGAAATTTATTTTTCTGGTCAACCTCTTAGGCCATTCATCTCCCATTCTCACATCCATCTCATATATACCCAATGGATGGAACTTCTCACCGCTGAAGCCAATCAAGGGATGATGATAAGGGACAAGCCTTTATTTGTGGAGGCCCAAGCTTTTGAAATAAGGCCAGAATATAACGTCTGTAGAATTGACCCCATCAATAAGGATCCTATGAACTTCACACCCATGCACCCTTGTGGTGATGACTAAAGGGTCATCGTGGGGAGCTAGGATACCCTTGAAATTAAATCGTGAGAAGTAGACTACGAAGGTGTCCATATCTACCTTCTTTCTCTTCTCATGTTTAACCTCTATAGAAGCCAAGTTCACAACCTCGACCTTAGTCACTGCTTTGGCCTCTGCCACATGAAACTTATAATAGGATACGTCTGAGCCACCCCCTGCTAGTCCACCACAGATAGTTCTCACACAAAAAGAGATCATACCGACCCTCTTTACTTGGACATTATCATCCTTTGGTGGGAGGTCAGGTTCATCGTCATCATCATCTGAGGCATCAGCTCCTCTGGAAGGGGTATCTTCCCGGAATTTATCATTTCTTTTCTTTTTAGGGTCGTCTCTTCCCCCCTTAAAAGATCTACTATCCACATACTTTCTAAGATTTCCAGACTTCAACAATTTTTCAATATAATCCTTTAGAGTGAAACACTTCTCAGTCAAATGGCCATGATTTTGATGAAACTCACACCATAAGTTTTTATTTCTCTTATGTGGAGGAGCTCTCAGCTTCTCTGACCATCTCAGAGATCTATCATTCTTTATTTCGTTGAGGATGTGTTCACAACTTACAGTTAGAGGAATGTAGTTTGAAAATTTATCGTCTGCATATCTTTTCTTACCATCTTTATTTTTCTTCTGAAATTTGCCTCCACATATTCTCCCCTTTTCATCCTTGCTTTTTGTAGCCATAGCTTCCTCTGCGTTCATGACATTTCCAGCTATTTCCAACAACTCGACCATTGACTTAGGAGGATCCTCGGCTAGTTTCCATAAGAGCTTTCCCTTCTGCAGACCCCCAATGAGACCTGTCATGGCTATACTCTTTTCGTAATCTTCTAACTCTAGTTTTTCCTTATTGAACCTCGTGATGTAGTCTCTGAGGATTTAATTCTTCCCTTTCTTGACATAAAGAAAATGGGTTGTCTTCTTCTGAGGTCTTACCCCAAAATATAAATTGTGAATGAATCGCTTAGCCAACTATTTAAAGTTTACTATGGAATCTTTGGGAAGAGAGGTGAATCATACATGCGCTGCCCCAGTCAAAGATAGAATAGATAGAATAGATGTCATCTACAGACTAATACATCTCAATATGGTGGACTGGGTTAGTAATTCCATCAAAATTGGGTGTTACCATGGAGGTTTGAATTTGGTCGGGGTTAGAAATCTAAAAATCATTGCCATAAAAGGTGAACACTCTGTATACCCCCTCTACAAAGGGTCTCGGATTTTTAAGAGATCCCCAATTTTATTTTCTAGCCTTTGAATAAAGTCATTCCATGGTTTGGCAATGTCGGCTTGGCCGAGGTTGTCTTGATCCACCTCCAAAGGGTGAACTGAGGGTTCCCCAGCTGCTACACAACATTGTCTGTTGACCTCCCATTGATCACAGTCTCGGCCATATGGGGGTCAACCATTATGGGGATGACCGTCACCTCCTTCTCTTCTAGATCTAGCGAGACTTCTTGATCTGGACAGCCTCTCCCTAAGATCATTAACTGGTACGATCCTTTCAAAGGCCAACCCTCTATTTAAGCGATCAAAATTTGATCCTCCTTGGCATGCATCACAATCTCATCTTTCACACTGACCTCAGCTCTGATGACCCCTGCTCTGCTGAATATGTCTCATTGTGTTATTTGAGATATCATACGGCTCCCAATAGCTTGTTGGAGCATCCTCTTCTTCAATGTCATTGTACCTATCCTCAGGGAAACGGTTTCCTTGCCTCCCTAGGCGTAAATGCCTAGGATTAGAAACATCCCCCCTCCGCTGAGGTGTAGGTAGGTCCTTTCGTGGTGCCTGGGGTGGTCCCCTAGCCTCATAATGTGGCTGAGCACCTGTCAGAGTAATCATCTCCAGTGAGACTCGAGGTGGTCTCATTATTCTGTTCTGGCTTAGCTGGGAAAATTTCGCTTTCATCGCTTATTGAGTTGCAGCTAAGGAATTCAAGGTTGCTTCCACCTCAGCCATTTCGGACTGGGGCGGTGCCTGGATGGAACTGGGCCCTCTAACACCAGATGGTGGAGGTAACTCTGGTGCCATGGAAAAATACTAGAGAACTCGTAAATAAAAACACTAGAGAGCTTGATACCTTTAAAGATATCTTTAAATGGTGAAACATCTCCACGCGATAAGGGATGACTGATGCACCACCAAAGTCTCTAGTGAGGCCAAGCTTCAAGAAGGAAGAGATATAGCTTCTCGTTCCCACATACGATGCTAAAATGATGATACTGAAAACATCACCACCAGATGAGGTGTTGATAAGATCAACCTAGCAATAACAATGGCAACACAAGAGTATATATCTACTAGAAGGAGGTGAGGAGAAGAAGAGGAACACTGGTATATATGTGGGTCAGCCAATCTGGCCTACATCCACTGTGAGTGTATGAGTAAGGATAACTAAAATGCGAGCACTAATGGTCTGTGATATAATCTCTCACTTTCTCTATCTACTGTGTATACAAACAGAGTTTCTGCTAGGGTTATATTTTCGGATTCCCCTCCAAGGTAGGAGAAGATATGTATTTATAGTGCTTGGGGGGTGTAGTGTACCCCCCAAGCATGCCGTGGGCATGTGGGGGTTGAATACACTAATCATGGATGGACACCTGGATGGGCCACATGTAAGGAATGCTGACCAAATATTCCCTCACGTGAGGGGAATGATTTGGTTATAACTGATTTGCTCACGTGATCCAAGTGTTCAATGTGCTTGCACGTGCTCGGACTTGTAATATTATCTATCATAACCTCGGCCTAGCCGAGTACGAGGTTGGTGAATTTTGATAGTACTTTGTCCTTTTAAGCATCATCATGGCCTCGACCTTGGAGACTGGTCGAGGTTAGGCATGAGGTAGGATGTAACATCGGCTGAGGCAGAGTATGATGTTGGAAATATCTTGAGCTCATAAGATTCTATTGGCCTCGACTGCTGGCCAACCGAGGTTGGTTAATGAGGAGCCAACCTTGTAGAAAATGACCTTTCCGATGGCTATTATAAGATTCCTGTCAACTCGGCTGTGAGATAGGCCGAGGTTAGTGACCCTGAGTATGAGGGTACACTTTGGGCTTATCACACAAGATTTTTAACGTGGTAAGACCCCACCCAATTGGGGAAACATCCACGAAGGTCTCTGCACCTCAAAACAAAAAATCCACTAAAATAGAGTAACATATTACAAACTATTTAACAATCTAAACACACAATCAGACCTAATCTAAGTTCAAAAATTATACCAGCTCCTCTGGATTATTCTGACTTCTTCCAAGGCTCTGATGTTGTAGATGTTCTCTCAGCTTTGTAACTTCACTCCTTTTAGCTTTACGTCGACTCTTAAAGTCCAAAATCTCTCTACCAATACGTTTTAATGTTGTAGTGTGAAAGTGTTATGATGTGATGTGCCTAACACATGCATGCAACTCACACACACTTATTACACACAGAATGAGTATTAAATTACAAACAGATTTCTAATATGCAACAATTTCCAAAATCAATTTGATCAAAACTTTCAGACTTTTTGATCTTTAATTTTATCCATAGATCAAGAGGTAATCTTGCTATATAAAAGAGCCAAGATTCTAGACACTTTATTTATTCGAAAATGTACAGTTATTTCACAAAATGTGAAATATATGAATGTGTAAATCCCCAATCAAGATCTCAACTAGATCTAAGTCTGGATTTTCTCAAAAACTGAAATAATAAATGATTTTGTTGGTTTAGGTTTTGAAAGCAACATAAACGTTCTAAAAACAACCAACAAAATAAAGATTTCTCGAAAGAAGAAATCAAACTCAGTAAATTTTTTGTGATATGTATCACAGAGGATTAAATATCAACTTTCTATGAAAGAAAATGAGATCGTAACTACGTGACTTAGTTGGACAAGAGATTAAGAACTATAGAGGATGGATCTTCTCAAATCTCAAACTAACTCAACTCTCAAAAAGGTTTTCTGGTGAGAATTTGGTCGGAGTTTGGTTAGGGTTTTATTTCTCTCTCTCCTCTCTTTTTTCTCTCAGCGGTGAAAATGATCCAAAGATTGAAAACGTTGCATGCTTGGGTTCTATTTATACACGAGCATAGAAGGCAAAGCAAATCAACGATCAGGATTGAATACAAATGATTGAAGTAAATCTAAAGGCTGATGATGCACCGCTATTAAACACACTCTTATTGGTTCAAAAGGTTAACAAATGGATCTCTTTGGATGACATCAAGACCATTGTTAAAAATGATCCAACGGTGTAACAAAAGTCTTAGATATGTGAGGTAAAGAAAACACAAATCTAGTTGTTATAATACGAACACGTTTAAAGCTACGATCAACATAAAAATGCGTGTTTTTAAAGAATGAAAGAATTCAAATTTCCTCTATAATATTATCTAGCGCTTTCGGATTCTACCCAAGAAATGTTTTAGGCACTTAGGGAAATTATAAAAAAGCCCCAAAACATTATAAAATCCAATTTTAAATGCCTAAAAATTATTTTAAGAATTCATAAAATTATTTATAATATCCCAAAAATTGTAAAAAATCATTTTAATGGGATTTAACTCTCACACATCCATATTATGAAGAATGCAACACATAAATGCAATCCTTGGTGAATGTGTTGGTGTTCTATCTTTAGGAACTTTAGAGGAATTGACATGTAGAGTCTGAAGGCTTTTTGGTAGACTAGGATATGACTGAAGTATGTCACTATTTCCAAACTAGACGAGCACCTATATAATATAGACTCAAGTGAGTCAAAGATATAGGGTGATTCAATCTCCCACTTTGGAAATATGAGGCAAAATCTCCTTTGAGTCATCGAGGACTCGTAGGGATACAAAAGAAATAAGAAAATCCTATTCCTATACAAACATTCTATCTACCCAATATCCTAGAAAAGAAAATTACATAACTCAACTGGTTACAGACCAATACCCTATCTAAATTTTGATGTAAATGAAGGCACTGATTCTTGAAAATAATATAACTAAGATCAAGATTTTTAGTTGAGAATACAACAAGAATGTCTACGTAGACTCAAATTTCTCCCCATTTTGTCTCAAATGGACAAAGAAAATAAATATGAAACAATAAATCATAATTCTGCCATAACCATACCAATAAAGTTGTGTAAAGATTAAAATCGAAGATAATACAATGGTTTAGTAAATAAGGCAGCTAATTGCAATTCAGTAGGCTGGCAATTAATTTCTAACTCCTTAGATTCAACTAACTCACGTATGAAATGATATCTGATTTTAATATGTTTGGTATGAGAGTGCTGAACTGGATTTTTAAAAATATTAATCTCACTTTGAATGTCACAATAAAGATCTAACGTATCTTCAGTTATACCGTAATCTTTCAGCATTTGTTTTAGCCAAAGTAATTGAGCACAACAACTCCCTGTGGTAATATATTCCGATACGGCAGTAGATAAGGAAGTACAGTTTTGTTTCTTGCCACTCCATCCTACCAAATTGTTACCAATGTAGTAACATGCTCCTAAAGTACTACTATCATCCGAATGCCCAGCCCAATCAGCATCAGTGTATACTACTATAGTACTAGAAGTGTCTTTAGTGTACCAAAGTCCTAAATTTAGAGTACCTTTAATGTATTTGATAATTCTGTTAACGCATAATCAATGAATTTTTTTAGGATTGTTTTGATATCGGGCACACATGCAGAAAAAGTACTTAATATCCGGATGGGAGGCAGTAAAGTAAAGTAGGCTTCCTATCATGATACAATATAAAGTATAACCGATTGATTTACCATTCTCATCTTTTAAAAGTTTGATAGAAGTACTCATAGGAGTCCTAGCTTCTTTAGCTATTTCTAAGCCAAACTTTTTAACAATCTCTAAAACGTATTTGGATTGTGATACGAATAATCCATCTAAATTTTGCTTAACTTGGAGTCCTAAGAAGAATTGTAACTCCCCTATAAGTGACATATGGAATTCCTTATGCATAATGTCAGAAAATGTTTTAACATCTGCAGGGAGGTAGATCCAAAAATGATATCGTCTACATATACTTGGGCTATGGTAATGTTTCTGTCAAAATGTTTAACAAATAGAGTTTGATTATTCCCTCCTCGTTTAAAACCATTATTCAGAAGGAAGGTAGATAAACGTTCATACCATGTTCTAGGAGCTTGTTTTAACCCATAAAGAGCCTTTTAAGCCGGTAGACGTGATTTGGATAATGAGGGTCAATGAACCCTTTGGGTTGTTCTACGTAGGTCTCTTCAGTCAAGATGCCATTAAGGAAAGAAGATTTAACATCCATTTGATAAAGTGTGAAATACAAATGACAAGATATTGCAAAAAGTAAGCGAAAAAACTCGAGGTGAGTGACAGGTGCAAAAGTTTCCTCGAAATCTATTCCTTCAATATGAGAGTAGCACTGGGCAACTAATCTAGCTTTATTCTGAATAATCATCCCATATTCATTTTATTTTATTTTTAAAAATCCAACGTGTGCCGATAACCGTTTTATTTTTAGGACGGGGTACAAGATACCATACATCATGTATGACAAATTAAAGAAGTTACTCCTTCATAGCACTTATCCACAATGGGTCATTCAGTTCTTTATTAACATTCTTTGGTTCTATAAAAGAAACAAAGCATGCATAATGAGCAAGGGTACGTTGTTGGGATCTTGTACGAACTGGCCCAGTAGGGTTACTAACTACACTATCTAAAGGATGATCTTTGTAAACCTAGTTAGGTACTTTAGGGGTCTCAGTTAGTAAGGACTCATCTATCTTTGGAGAATCATAATTTAAAATGTTTTCGGATTCGGACTCTATAGTTGGTCCTTTGATCTTACTTTCTACATTAGTGTCACATACAACCACATTAATGGATTCCATCATGGTTTTGGTACGAAGATTGTAGACATGGTAGGCTTTGCTATTTGGAGAATATCCTAAGAAAATAGCTTTATCTCCTCTAGTTTCGAATTTAGAAAGATGTTCTCTATCCTTAAAGACGTAAAAAGTTCTACCAAAGGATTTAAAGTATTTTAGGTTAGGTTTCTTCCCATACCAAAGCTCATAAGATGTTTGTTTGGTATTTTTCCAATGATAAACTCGATTGATTATGTGACAGGATGTACCAATGGATTCTACCCAGAAATATTTAGGTAGGTTCTTCGCATGAGTCATCACACGGGCCATTTCTTGAAGAGTGCAATTTTTACGCTCAGTAATTCCATTTTATTGAGGCGTCTTAGGGGAACTAAATTCATGTTTGTAACCATTATAGTCACAGTACTCGATGACACCTGAATCTATGAATTCTCCTCCTCGATAACTACGAATTCTATCTACTTGGGAATCCTTTTCATTTTCAATACGAACTAAGATTTTCAAAACTTACGAAAAGTTTCTGACTTATTTTTTAAAAGGAAACCCAGGTAAATCGAGTGAAGTCATCAACCATAACTAGAATATAGCTGTTGCCACAAAGACTAACAGTACGAGAAGGACCCATTAGGTCCATATGGATGAGTTCTAGAGGTTTAGTGGATATAACTTCTTTAACTTTCTTATAGGAGCTTTAATAATTTTTCTTTCTTGACAGGGACCACATATGATGTTTGAAATTAGTTTGATCTTAGGAATACCTTTAACTATATATTAGGAGCATAATTTGCTAAGACTGTCATAATTAATGTGACCCAACCTATTATGCCATATCTCATTGTCATCCGTTTTGGCAATGTTACAAAACTCTGTACTTGGATTGACTGTGTAATAGTTATCTGGAGTACGGAGTCCTGTAATAATGCAATCACCTTTTTCATTTAAAATTTTTGCAATTATTCTTTGAAAAGGTGACAGTATGGTTGGAGTCACAAAACTATAATATACATAGTAAATGGCTTTAAGACCTTTTACCAAGAGAATATCCTCAAGAATAGGTAATCATTCTTCATGGAGTGTTCCTTTACCAATGATCTGGGCTGATACACCATCTCCAAACAAGACTTTTCCTCTAGAGAAGTTAGTTTTGTTTGAAAGTTTGGAATCAACCCCGATCACATGTTTGGAACATCCAGAGTCTAAATACCATCCAGATTTCGTGTGTTCAACTTTAAAAGCACTGATTACAATGTTACATTTCATCTGGGATAATATATAATATTTTCTGACCCAAATTGCTCTAGTTTTCAATTTACGCTTATTATCTCGTATTTGATAAAACTTGTGGGCTTTTGCCTTTTTTTTAAAAGATTTTTGCACAGGTTTATGAGTATTATAGACTGTTTAAGAATTTGGTTTAAAAAATAATCTAGGATTCCTTCTTATTGATTGTCTTTTAGTATTAGTTATTCTCTTCCTATTTCAATTGTTAGAATTCTTGTCTGGCTATCTAGGAAGGACATAATTATTTTGGCGTCTCATAGAATAGTTGAAGTTATGGTAAACACGAGAGTTAGATACCGGATTATATAGATGTTTGGGATATCAACCATCAAGGGAATGTCCATAGACATCACAATAGGAGTAGTAAATATGGCATGTAGAACTCATAACCTTAGGAAATTTTTTATTTGAGGGCTTGTCTAGGTTTTGAGATCTAGTCTTGTTCCTAGGTGGCACACGATGAAATGATGAATCACCTTATCCAATAGGGGCATATGTATTTAACCTAATGTTCAACATTATGCTTAGAGTTACTTGATTCACAAATGTCTAACTTTTGTTGTTTTGAGTTAAAATCATTTTTCAAAGTTTGAAAATCTGGAGAAGTTTCAACAAGTCTTTTGCCACCAGAGACAAACTTGATAGGTTTAAAAGTTTTTGTTTAATTGGAATTATTGGGGAAAAAGCCTATTCTAGTTCTGTCATCGGAATTGGTCTTACTTTCTGCAACACAGTCTTTAAAACATTTAGAACTATTTTCAAAATTAGCAAACTTTTTAAAGATGTTTGATGTCTTTTCTTTTAATTGTTCCAATTTTAACAACGTCCCTTTGTATTTCTTTTTCAGAATTTCATTTGAGTTAGACAAATCTTTCAGTTCTTGCTCAAAATTTTTAGTTTCATTCTCATGAGTTAGACATTGAGAAGTGTAATCTTCAGTATTCTGTTTGATCATATAACTTAGGGTTCTTATATTCTTTGTAAGATCTTTGACACTCTTTTCAAGTTTAGTGATTTTCTTGAGAGTTTCTGTGTACAATGTGTTAATGTCAGGAAGGTTCTCATTGTCGGAGTCACTAAGTGTGCAGTGTCCCCTAGCGATTCATTTTTAGGACTCACACACCCATTGGCATCAACAATAGATCGTTCCCTTTGACTCATAAACACCGCGTTTGAATCATTATCAACATTCTCAAGTAACAAAGCAGACAAATCAGTAGGAATAGCATCATTTAACATAGCATGATTACGTTCCTTATCATTAGTGTATATGATTTTAGCAAAGAATGACAAAAAAAGGTCATAAGTATTAGATGAATCAGGTTCATCAGTTTTTGATTCACTTGAGTTATCCCAAGTCTTACACAAGTTAGCCCTAGTATTCTTGTTTTTATTCAAATTAACTCTATAGTCACTAACTAAGTGTCCCAACTTACCACATCTGTAGCATTCAAAGTTCTTAAGGTCTCCACTAGGTTTTCTGTCAAGTATTTTCTCATGAGACCTATTATTAGAGTTGTTTGGATAGGTAGGTTTGCCTTGTCTATTTACAATTTTATTTTTGAATTTCACAATTTTCTTGAAATGTTTAGACATTAAGGCAATATGGTTATCCAAGCTCTCTAAACTACAGTCTTTATCAGAATCTAAGTCAATTTCAGGTAAATGACATTCGAGTTTAGTCAACTTAGAGGTAAAGACAAGATTGGAGGCAAATTGTTTCTTATGGGTCTGTATTAATTTCTTCTTAAACTCTAGTTCCATTTCCCCAGTTATTAGCTTGCTACTGAGGAGTTTAGGGGTAAGGTTTTGATCGTCTATCTTCTCAATTGCATAGAGCTTATTATTAAATTTTTATGGAAGTGACCTTAGAATTTTAGAGACAATTTCTTTTCTATCATAGATTATCCCATTGGCATGCAGCTTAGTCACTATGTCTGTCAACCTAATGTAGAAGTCATCAAATGACTCAGTCTCAGTCATGACTAAAGTGTTTTACTATTGGATTAACATTTGGGTTTTATCAGCTTTGACACGTGTGTCTCCTTCATGTGCAATCACTAGGCTTTCCCATGATTCCTTAGAGGTAGTATATAAATATATCCTCTTGAATTCGTTTTCATCGATAGACATGAATATAACAATTTTGCCTCTGTTATTGTTAAGGGAAGTCTATTTCTCTTATTTAGTGAATTCACATAGTAACTTTCTAATCCTCATAGTACTTCCTTCAGCAGCTGCTTTAGAAGGAAAAGTATAACCGTTTTCAATAGCATCCCAGACATCATCTTCCAATGTCCCTGGGATAAAAGCAACCGTCCTCACTTTACATTAAGGGAAGCTGGTTCCATCAAAGAGAGGGGGCCTGGACAGGTTACCTAATCTCTCAAATTTCTCATCCATTTTTTATTTTGAGAATTTCTTTTAGAAACTCAAGATCTAGAAGAATTTATAAAACCAAAGCTCTTATACCAATTGAAAAAGTACCACTTAAGTTGTTTAATTCAATATTAAACAGTCTAAATGGCTCCAAATAATTTTTTGAAGAAACTCTTTTCTTAAAACAAACAAATAACACAAGATGTTTAAAAAGAATTATGAATGACATATTTCAGGTACTATGTATCCAAGTTTTGAAAACCAAGACTAAAAAAGTTTTAAATCAACACACCAATAAAAGGTGATGAGAGGAAGATTAAGTCCATAAGTGCACAAGATTTTGAACGTGGTAAAACCCCACTTTATTGGGGAAACATTCTCGTAGGTCTCTACACCTAAAAACAAAAAATCCACTAAAATAGAGTAACATATTTCAAACTATTTAACAATCTAAACACATAATCAGACCTAATTTAAGTTTAGAAATTATACCAGCTCCTCTGGATTATTCTGACTTCTCCAAAGGCTCTGATGTTGTAGATGTTCTCTCAGCTTTGTAACTCCACTCCTTTTAGCTTTACATCGACTCTTAAAGTCCAAAATCTCTCTACCAACACGTTTTAATGTTGTAGTGTGATAGTGTTATGATGTGATGTGCCTAACACATGCATGAAACTCACACACACTTATTACACACAGAATGAGTATCAAATTACAAACAGATTTCTAATATGCAACAATTTCCAAAATCAATTTGATCAAAACTTTCAGACTTTTTGATCTTTAATTTTATCCATAGATCAAGAGGTAATCTTGCTATATAAAAGAGCCAAGATTCTAGACACTTTATTTATTCGAAAATGTACAGTTATTTCACAAAATGTGAAATATATGAAAGTGTAAATCCCCAATCAAGATCTCAACTAGATCTAAGTCTGGATTTTCTCAAAAACTAAAATCATAAATGATTTTGTTGGTTTAGGTTTTGAAAGCAGCATAAACGTTTTAAAAACAACCAACTAATAAAGATTTCTCGAAAGAAGAAATCAAACTCAGTAAAATGTACGTAATATGTATCATAGAGTATCAAATCTTAACTTTCTATGAAAGAAAATGAGATCAAAACTATGTGACTTAGTTGGGCAAGATATTAAGAACTAGATGGGATTGATCTTCTCAAATCTTAAACTAACTCAACTCTCAGAAGGGTTTTCGGGTGAGAATTTGGCCGGAGTTTGGTTAGGGTTTTATTTCTCTCTCTCTCTTCTCTCTTTTTTCTCTCAGAGGTGAAAATAATCCAAAGATTATAAACGTTGCATGTATGGGTTCTATTTATATTGGAGCATAGAAGGCTCTAGAAGGTCAAATAAAATCAATGATCAGGATTGAATACAAATGATCGAAGTAAATCTAAAGGCTGACGATGCACCACTATTAAACACAGTCTGATTGGTTCAAAGGGTTAACACATGGATCTCTTTGGATGACATGCAGACCATTGACAAAAATTATCCAACGGTGTAACTAAACTCTTAGATATGTGAGGTAAAGAAAACAAAAATCTAGCCATTATAATACCAAAAAGTGTAAGGCTACGATCAACTGAAAAACACGTGTTTTTAAAGAATGAAAGAATTCAAATTTCCTCCGCTATATTATCTAGCGCTTTCGGATTCTACCCAAGAAAAGTTTTAGGCACTTAGGGAAATTATAAAATAACCCCAAAGCATTATAAAATCCAATTTTAAATGTCTAAAAACTATTTAAAATATCCCAAAAATTATGGAAAATCATTTTAATGGGATTTAACTCACACACATCCATATTATGAAGAATGCAAGACATAAATGCAATCCTAAGTGAATGTGTTGGTGTTCTACCTTTAGGGACTTTAGAGAAATTCACATGTAGAGTCTGAAGGCTTTTTGTTAGACTAGGATATGACTCAATTTTGTCTCTATTTACAAACTAGATGAGCACCTATATAATATAGACTCAAGTGAGTCAAAGATATAGGGTTCTTCATACATCCCGTGAGAAATAGAAATCAAAACAATTTTTCAGAAAGTAACGTGGTGATCAATCGATGGATATTGATGGTTAATTTTTTGCTTCACACACATGCACTATGAATTGAGATTTGTGAAATAATTTTTTATTAGTTTTATGGAATTTATATTGTACAGATTTTAATTATTTTAATTTTCCCTTGAGTTGTGCCATGTGGTACGAACTGGATTTTGTGGATAAATTCACTACAAATCCTCATGAGACATCACTCGCTCTATAAGGGTAACATAGGGGTTTAACGACTTGTTACATAAGCTCTATGCAACCGCGTGCTCGCGAAACAGGTATTCTATCACTTAGTTATTAAATGTTATTTTTGGACCCTATTTTTGGATTATCTTCCATTGCTCAGAACTAACAATGTCTTAATTTAAGGGGGTTGATTCGTCCTTATTATTTCATATTTATCCCTCTAATTTTGGCACTTTTACAGTACCGAACACCGATTTATCCCAGACTTAGCTCATATTAATTGCAACTAACGTTTATGGAAAGTGTTTCTTGTTTGTTGTATCTCCATTGTGTTTTATAGGTAATTTGTGCAAGTTAATGGAAGAGAATAGCGCAAAATAAGGAATACAAAACAAGAAAGGATAGTTTAGGGAAAATCATTCATTTTTCAGCCAAAACTCGGAGAAAGTGCCAACTTGAAAATCGTAGACCCCGAGTTCATGAGAACATAGGATAAATGACACCTTATTGCAAATCCCAGTGAAGAAGATACATCACTTTGAAGATTGAACAAAATTTTGGGGTTAAAAGGGTAAAAAAGGAAAAGCTTTGATCATGATACAAACGTTTGACCTATAGCCCAAACCGAAGCAGTTCAGTTTTGGAGCGTAACAGTTCTCTTTTCCCAAGAGGTTCACTCCATGGGTTCAATTTACGGCGATTTATTTTATCTTTTCATATTTTGTTGCTAAGATGGTAAGAGGTTTGACCTAGCCTTTTGGCCTTTTTTAGGTCTATAAATAGGGTATTTAGGATCTTATTTCATATAATTAATAATATACTATGATTGGGATTGATCTCTCATTGTGAGAATTATAAACACTTAGTAATTTCAACGTTTGCAATTCTATAAAGATGAGTTAATTCAATTTCTGCAATTATTGCTTAGTTGGAATTTCTTTATTCATGCATCTTGGATTCCTATCGATTGGTATCTAAATTTTAATTATTCCTTTCTACATATCTTGATTATGGATTCCTACATTCTTAGTGTAAGTTGTTTAAAATATTCTCCATGTCTAGCTAAATTCTTCCATAGGTTGGGGAACATGAATCCAACCTAGGGTTTCAAACTTTGAATATAAAAGTCGTAGCAATTGCTTAATTAATTCATCGAGGTTGATATATTAACCAGGATTAATCGCGTAGATCCCTTAGATTGATTTAATAATAGCAACCCGACTATTTGACAATGCATTATACATGTTGGTTAATGTATCAATTGCAGATATCAATTTTTTTGACCAACTATTGCGTGGGTTAATGACCAAATATTTGGTTATACGAATCGATTTGACACTTTTCCTATGATTAATTAATTAATTCAAAAAGATTTACTTTTATCGTAGAAACCCTAGGGTATGGGGTATTGAATCCCAACCTCTTTTTTTAATCTTCTTTTAAAACTGAAATTTATGTTCACATAAATTAGTTTAATTTTCGATTTGATTAGATTAAATTTTCCCGATAGTTATAAATCATTTCACACAACATTTCATCACCTTTTGTTTCTTTTATTGAGTCAAAGTTTAGAATTAAGAGACTGTCCTTATTCTCGTCGTGAGTATTCTATTCCCTGAGGATTCGACCCTGACTTACCAAGTTTTATTACTTAAGAGACCAACTTGTACTTGATCCATACATGTTGGAGAGAAAGTCCAATGGTCTATTGAAAACATGTATAGACCGAACTATAAAAAAATTACACATACATGAAATCCGACAAGGCAGAATTAGGATTTACCTTTCGAGATCTATTTGATTTGATCTCATCTTTGCATGAATAGAATATGTGATGGATCGATTCATCTCACAGTCTTCTACTGTATTCCTGATATGAACAATCACGAGTAGAGGGTGGGCTCCTGTTTCGTGACCACCTTCTTGTCTCCTCTTTCTTTTCTTCTACCTTTCTTTCTCACAAGTCCGAACTTAGGTCTTTTGAGTATCCAAGAGTGACGGCTAGGTTAAGAAAGAATGAGACTTAGGTGCATATATATAGGCTATAGTAAGGACCCTAAGGAGAGATAAGGATGTGGATCCTAATGGGCCAGAGAAAACTAAATCCTTCTTAGATCCTAGTCTCAGTCCCTTAACTATAATTAATACCACTAAATAATTATAATTATAACTCCACTCCTTAACTAAAAAATTATATTTTGAGCCTCTCATTATTAATTACTTAATTCTCCCCACGTTAAGGTTACAGATAACCGTTACTAAAATAAATTACTGATAATTTATTCGATTAACTTCTTTAAATCCTTGAGCGATCCGAATTAACTTATTTGTAGTGTTAGATTAACATAATTCGCCTACAAGGTTTGGCACGTACAAAAATTATAAGTATCTCAAGGGGGTATCACCAGTCTCTATATTGAGATGTGGATTCCGTCCATAAACGACTTTCACCGTACATTAATCACCATTACCCAATTTATTAAGATTATTGATCGAATAATGAATCTCACCCGATAAGTCAAAGTAATAAATAACTATTGCATGTGTCCATCAATCATATCTGGATTAAGAGCTTTAAGTAAACCTAATAATGATGGGGTATACATTGCCTTATAAAATCAATATAAAAACAACGACGTCAAATTGGCCCCATTTAATACACACAATGTGTACTAGCACAATAAGTTAAAGCTCTACAATTTCTCGTAATCAAGATAGACCTATTAAAATATTGCCTACTGATGGTGTGTCCAGTTCCATATAAGAATTTGAATGATAAAACTTATATTATACAAGAACTGGTGATCTGATCCTCTGTGTGTAAGTCGTATTCAACATACCAGAACACCTGTTGAGCAGAACAAAAGACACTAGCAATATATAAAATATTGCAAAACATTATGTCCATATATGATTCTCATTAAAATAGGAATAAATTATTTTATTATAACAATAAATCCATAACTAAAATTATTACATAAAGCATGGTTTTAGTCTACTTTGCTAACAGTACATTCACATGTAGCACTCACATTTCGATGCTCGTTAGTGCATGTTGAGTATCTTTTCGGATATGGTGGAATGGTTTCCTGAAATCTTTATGGATGATTTTTAGTGTTTGGGTCTAATTTTAATGAGTTACCTAACCACCTCACCTTCGTTTTGAAAATATGTAGGGAAAAAAACCTTGTGCTTAATTGGTAAAAGTGTCGTTTCATAGTCGAATAAGGCATAGTGCTAGGTCATATCATTTCTCAAAGGGGTATTGACATCAATAAGGCCAAAATTGCTATCATTGGTAATCTTTCACCCTCAAAAACTGTGCATGAAGTTCAATCACTCTTAGGACACACTCGTTTCTACCGGATATTTTTTAAGGATTTTAGCAAAATTTCTCAACCTTTGTGTAATCTTTTTGCGAAGGACACCCCTATTGATTTCACCGATTTGCCTTCAAACCTTCGAAAGGCTAAAGAAGGAACTGACCTCAGCACCCATTATGCGACCTTCCAATTGGAGTTAGTCCTTTGAGGTCATGTGTGATGCTTTTGACTATGCCATAGGTGTTGTTCTTGTTCAGCATGATAAGAAACTTCCTCACAACATATACTATGCCAATAGTACTCTTAATGATGCCTAATTGAACTATTACATGGACTAAAAAGAGTTCATATCTATTGTCCTTACTTTATGAAATTTTAGGGCTTACTTAATACGATAAAAAGTTATCATATTCATCGATCACTTGACCCTATGGTACCTTTTATCTAAGAAGGATAATAAGGCTCAACTAATTAAGCGGATCCTATTACTGCAAGAGTTTGATCTTGAAATTCGAGGTATGAAAGGATGTAATAATGTAGTTACGGATCACTTATCTCGGTTAACCATTGAATCATCTTTAAACCTGTTGCCACTCAGTTAGTCCTTTCATGATGAGCAATTAATGTTTGTGTCCCAGCTTACATAGGTTGCCTATATATGAATTATATTATGATGGTTGAGATGACCCCGCATTGGCCTAAACAAGATCATTCAGAATTTCTTAAGGAATCCATGCATTTGTTTTTGGGTGATCCATACCTCTTAAAATATTGTCTCGATTAAATCATTCATAAGTGCATCCCTGATCATGAGATTCAAAGCGTAATCTCTTTCTACTATGTCCAATCTTGTGGATTCTATTTCAGTGCCAAGAAAGTTGTTGTGAAGATTCTGTAGTGTGGATTCTATTGGCAAACTATTTTTTGTGACTCAAATTATTATAATATTAGTTGTGGCTTATGCTAAAGGTTAGGAAAGATCACATGTAGGAACATGATTCCCTTAAATCCTATTTTCATTATCGAGGTTTTTGACTAATAGGGCATCGATTTCATGGGTCCATTCCTGAACTCATACAGTTATCTTTACATACTTTTGATGATCGATTATGTGTCTAAGTGGTTAGAATATATACCTATTAGGACAAATTACCGACATGTGGTAGTCAAATTCACTCGAGAAAACATTTTCTCCCATTTCGGTATGTCATGAGCCATTATTGGTGATCAGGGAACCAGTGTCTATAATCGGAGTCCCATAAAAAAGTAATCAGTCACGGACAAATAGAATGTTCTTATCACCCTCAAACCAGTGGTTAAGTAGAAGTTTTCAATAGGTAAATCAAGAAAATCATTGAGAAAATAATGAATTCGAATCGAAAGGATTGGTCCTTACATTTTTTAAATGCATCGTGGGATTATCGTACTTCCTACAAAATACCAATTGGTATGTCCCTGTATTGGCTTGTCTATGAAATAGCCTATCATCTCCCAGTAAAGTTAGACCACATGTCCTACTGGGCCATTAAGAGCTTCAATTTTGACTTGCTACGGGAGAGGTTCAAAAACTCTAACTTAGTGAGTTGGAAGAGATTACTAATGATGCATACGAGAATGCAAAATTGTATAAAGAGAAAATGAAAATGTTCCATGATAAGTCTATCTAAAGGAAGTCATTTAAACTTGGACAAAAATTTCTCTTGTATTACACTAGGTCGTGTCTCTTTCCCAATAAGTAGATGTCTAGATGATCTGAACCCTTTGTCGTTAGGACAGTCTACCCACATGGAGCGGTTGAGATATATAATCATAAAAATGGTAAAATTTTAAGAGTTCATTGTCAAAGGTTAATACCATATATGGAATTGTGAGATTGCGAAGTGGAGGACATTCTCCTTCAAGACCCAATATACTATAATTGAACATGAAATTGGGTCATTGTTGATGTATCATAGTTTTATTTTTATTTTTATAGTTTATTAAGAAAATGTGTGTTCGAGAAATTCACTCATTGTGGTAATATCTTTTATAACTTTTTTATTTGTCTTCTACATTAAGGTTAATGTAGAAATTAGGTTTGGGTATATTGAGGTCATTTTATTCATATAAAAAAATAAAAAATCCAAAGGATTTTCGATATAATTGAGTTTTAAAATGACGTATTAATATAAAATTAATCCACAAATCTCTTAACTTATAAATTTTTTACATATTAGCCATATAATATGATCAAAAATTAATATTGAGGCGAAAGTTAATATGTTTATCAAATAAATGTGATGATTTTTTAACCTGGTGAGATTTTTGTGCCATTAATTATATTTAGGATAATTAAATCAATATGAGTTAAAAGTAACTACAAATTTCCTTCAGTTGTTAATTCATCGATGATCTCAAACTTTTACTTTGTTTGATTACAGAAATCAAAAGTCAAAGCATGAATCTTATGAACAACGATTCTTAATAAGTCGACTTAAGACACAAATTAATGAAACTTGAGGAATGAGATTAGGTCACTATGTTGAAAAGCCAAAAATTATGCTTAAATCGATATTTTTACATTGTTCCATGAGAATTTGAATCAAAACACATTTTCAGATAAGAAATTTGATGATCAAATCTTTTGAAAAGGACGATTATATTGGCTTAATTGCAAACACACAATAAGTTGAGATTTAAAAATGAAGTTTTACTATATTTTTGAAGTTTGCATTTGAGACTTGGTTATATTAATTTTGTGTCTTTTGTAAAGTGAGTCATGTTACAAACTCTCATTAGACAAAACTCATTCACTAGGGAAACTTAGGGGTTTTAACGACTCGTTTCACATGGTAAGTGCAATCGTGATTCCTACAAAAGTGAGTTAGATTTAAATTTTTTTAGTTTTACTCAAGGTCTAGAAAACTTTAGGTTTGGGAGTATTTGATGAGTGCATTATTTTATATAATTTATTACCAAATCTTGGCTTTGACTACACAAAAAATGGCAAATAGCCATGGTATATTTATCACGGGCCAGAACCGTGACTAGGTGGTCATGGTCCAAAATCGTGAGTCCTAGTTAATTATTGTGACCAATTATGTGACCAGGTTTTAGGGTGACCACAAATAGGGGATGATTACAGTCCGGAGCCGTGACTAAAGTGGTCACAATCCAAAATCATAACCCAGAAGTAACCTATTATGGTGCCAAACTTCACGCCCTTTTGGTCACAATGATGGGTTGTAATCATGACCCCTAGAACCTTTTTAAAATTATCAAGTTAACTTGGTCACGATCCATAACCGTTACCATTTATTGAGCTTCAATTGGTCATAGTCAGCAACCGTGACCAATTTTAAGTCATTAATTGGCCATAGAAGGGATCACGGGTTTGGACCGTGACCACCTTTTTGGTATATATAAAATTAGAAACCCCCTTATTTCATTTCACCCTTACTCTCTCTCCCCCCAATAGGTGCCTACTTCGAATCCTCCATTTTCGGCCATACCCTTTGTTATCTCCTTTGATTTATCCATTTTGTCCATCTCCCTTGTTGCCTCCCTCTATCAACACAAGTACATTAATCATCTTTCTCTCAATTTGCATTTGTGTTTATTTATTACGTGTGTGTTTGAGTGTGTGTGTGTGTGTTTCATTACGTGTGTATGTTTCAGTGTGTGCGTGTAATGATGTGTGTCTACGTTTCATTGCACACATTCGTATATTTCATTGTGTGTGTGCGAGTTCGAAATTATTAATAATGTTGGAAATTTTTAGGTTAGTAATGTTGATATATAAATTGTCAGTAATGTTGGAAATTGTTAGGTTAGTAATGTTGATATATAAATTGTTAAGTTAGTAATGTTGAACTATATCTGAGTTGGAAATTGATATGTTAGTAATGTTTATATAAAAATTATATCCAAAGAAGAAGGGTTGCTGAAGAATTCTAGAATCTTTTAGGTTGGTTTGATATGAGTATTGGTCACCATTTTAATGTTGTTAGAGAAAATTCACATGCACCAGGAGCGAATCGATTCAGTCAAGTGAATTGATTCAGAGTTAGAAATAATAGATTCACGTTTGGGAAAATTCCTTTAGGTGGTTATTTATGGATGTTCAATGGAAGTAGTTTAATTATTTGACTTGAAGGACTAATGGGATAATTAAAATACATTAGTAATCAGTAATATGTAATCTAGCTAGTTTATATCAATAATTGTAGCAAATTTATATCAATGATAAGTAACCTAGCTAATTTTGCGGTACAACTAAGGAGATTTGGTTATGGTTTGAATGTGACCAGGTTTATCTAATAAGACGTTTTGTTATTAAATACCTAGAGTAGGGTTTATCATTGATGGGTGAAGGACTCAACAATTTAAAACATAATAAAAAGATGATTACAAAATGAAAACCGTTTTGGTTTCTCCTACACACAAAATAATATCCATTTTATCTAAAATATACCCTCACATAAGATAAACCTTTTGAAATGTTTAAAAGGCACGAATTGAGTTGATGTTTGAAAGGCACAAATTGAGTTGATGTTTAAAATGAATGAAAAATAATTTCTAAAAAGTCCTCAAGTTAGTTAAAAATATTATATATAAACGGCTAAAAATCAAAATTTCAAATCTGGAAATCCTTATCAATGTACATAACAAGTGTTTGTGTGTGTGTTTCATTATTCTCATATGTTCTACATTAAAATATGGCCCTATTTATGTTAGAATTTGTATATGAAACGCTTGATGTCGAATTGTATATGAAATCTCATGTTCTATAATTATGTTCTTAGAAATCGATCAAATAGAGGATTTATAAGTAGGTTGGGACAAACTTGTGTTGGATTGTTGGATTGAGGGTTATTGCGGCTTATGATAAATGACCATGGTTTGATACGGATGACGGATACTTAAAATGCTCACTCTTTTAATTATTCATAATAAACCTTAACTAATTATTTGTCATGACTACTACCCTATCTTAATGACTATATACATGAAAACAGACTCACACGCGCACATATATACATTAAATGTTTAGAATATCGTCATTTTGTTAACTTGTTGTGACTGTGTTCGCCCCTTCCTTAAATGGTTGCTGTTTGGGTGAACATTAGTTAGTAGAAGGGCTTGAATAATTATGGATAAATAGTAATTTTAGGTTTAATTAAATTAAAATGAACTTAAATTGGACTTGTTATGACTGATTAATCGAATCGAAAACCATGATTTCTTTAGGATTAATTAGAGCCATTACCTCTATGACTCATATTCAAACCCTTTTATATATTTTCTTAGGAAAAATGAGCCACTGTAGTAATGATTGGAAATAATAGTATGAGAGGGTACAATTTGACCGCACTAAAACATCTTTCATTTGTATGCGCCATATAAAGGGAACTCTTATTCACAAGTACGCTAATAGGAGAATTGAACAATTTACTTACCTTACAAATCATGGAGTCGCTCTCTTTCAAGACTACCAGTTAAATAATATTATGTTTTCCTTACTAGAATGCTAGGATGAGATAGTAGAGAATATATTTCCCCTGCATAATCCCAACAGGGCACTGACGTTAGTGACACTGTCTAAAAAGGCTGAAAAATATTCATCCTTTGTGGATACAATTCTATGAAGAGGGCATTCACCAAGATTGAGACTTCTTGCGATATATGCATATTAAAAATGAGATTGAAAATAAGTTGAAGAATAAATTATTCTGAGTTCATTTCACAGACCTTTATATATCAATCATTGACACACTTTTGCCTAGTTGGCCGAGTTGCAAAATTTATAGATTAAAATAAAATAATATTGATTGGATGGAAATCAGACACATTGAGCATGCTTTAAAAGATGTTGAAAAGGTATATACATATATATAGTCGTAAATCATAATATCTTACACATATTGCTTATTTTTTTAATTGTACAAAATGTCGAAGAGAAACGACAATAATCAACTGAATAGCGAAACACCGCCAACTGGGCGCTCTCCTACACCCCATCATCAATTCTCGTCTCCCCCAAATTATCAATACTTTACTTCGTCGGAAATTCATTTTACTCCATCTTTGAGTCATAAAACGCAAAAAATCCCTAATAATCCATTACCACCAATTGCTGCTATCGAGGGATCCTAAGCTAACCATTAAAAGCTCAATGGGTTCTCCTTTGGCGGGGATAATCTAACCAGTGATAAAGGCGATATTCATCTTTTTAAAACAATTATTTGTCTCTAAAAAAGATGACTGTGGGTATCAAGGGAGCCGACAACTGGAATAAGGTTGGTCCTTCCTTAAAGGATGGCGTTTGGGAGCAACTTAGTAAGACATTTTCATTTCTAACCGGTTCAAAGCCAAAGGTTGTTTCCAATGTAGCCGATGCTTTAAAAACCAATCGAAAAAACTCCCAAAAGAATTTTTTTCCCAAAGGGATGAGTTATGTTATTTTAGGTCTGAAAGGAAAATTCCCCCAAGATGTTAAAATGCTTACGGACCAATGTAATGACTTATTGGAGAATGAAGCCAGGAATGGAAAACTGAATAAGAGGGAAATAAATAAATTGATCAGACCAAAGAAATCAATGTACACAAACTTGGGGAAAAATATTATGATGATCTTAAGGGTGAATGGACGAAACAGACCAGAAGGAATTCGGAAGAAGGTGAAGATGATAATTAGGTCAACTTGTACTTACATGCTCGACGGGAAAAAAAGATCAATAAATTCCAAGACAAACTGGCTCTGACACTGGTTAGTTTGAATTTAGTTATCATATATACACGTGTTATAATATTATTGTTATTAAAGTCATAGTCCTAAATATAATATTATGTTACATGAAATGATAAAGGGCATGCCCAATAGTCAGTCTGAGTGCAACCCCAATGATATTCAATCAGTGTCCTAACCAAGGAGCTTGGGAGGGACCATAAGGGGAGGAAAAAAGGTTATGGATCACATATGCCAAGTACATAATTATATCATAGTGCACCTTTATTGGACAAGATCTCTCCAGTGAGGGGTGAGGTGGCGAGAGAGGTAGAAAACCATGCCAAGATGAAAGGATAGGTGTTAGAGCTTCAAAAGGAGGTGGGAAATGTTTATAAAAACACGAAACTCCTGATGAATGAAATCCACGGGTTGGTCTGAATCTATACTCAACAACATGATTACCACCTCAGATGCCTCAAACATTCCCATATCCTCCCCATGGAACATTCCCCTCCAAAATGCCTCATCCGGGAACATTTCCCTCCTAAATGCCTCATATAAAAACATTCCCCTCGTAAATTCCTACAACTGGAACATTCTATGTATCATCGTCATCCACGCACGGTGACTTTGGTGAGTTTTATTATATTAGGGACTTGACAAATAATAGGGTTATTGGTGCGTTTACTCTCATTTCCATGATTATTAGAACACATGTTCACAAATGGCCTTTGGTCATGGCTGAAGCTCAAATATTGGTAGATAAATTATATTCTGGTTATGGAGACGAGCCTATGTACGTTGACGATGATGAAGGGATTATGTTAAAATAATATGAAAATTATTTTATTAATTGGCCAGTTAATTTGTTGGACAAGTCTACGCATTGAAAAATGTTTTCTTTTTGAACAAATTTTAATATTTTAATTATCTGGGATATTAGTTTGGTTTGAATGAACTTGCGTGTAATAATTCTTTTTGATCAAGTTGAATGAATTTTATTTGAATTTCTTTTGAATTTGGTGGGTGAATTATAACTTGAGAGTTTTTGTATCCAACATGACCTTCGTTCCAACATATTTATATAGGTGAATTGAATTTTGAAGACCACTTAATGGATTTCCCATAATCCAAAGAATGTATGGGAGATATCCATAGAGTATCTAATAATCATATAAAGGGCATCCAAGAATTTATTGAATATGAAAATAGAAATCTTAGTAGTGATAAGATTCTATGTCCCTGGATCCGTTGTATAAATGGAAAATTTAAGTTTTTGGAAGACGTTGAATTGCATTTACTAATAAAGGATATGGTGCAAGACTATAAGATATGGATATTCCATGCGAAAAACAATGTATCATATATTCAAAAAGAATTATTGGTACATGAACACATGACAAAACCCTATAGGGTGGAACTGGTGAACGATTATCCAGAACATCACCCTTTGACTGACCTAATTGATGATGCTTACGGAGTCCACCAGCATCAAAACAACCAGCCTATGGATACAGATAATATGCATTATGACCAAGTTAATGAACATGTTGATGCTGAGTTACCCAAAGATCATGATACATACAGCCGAAAGATGTTGTGGTTATACCTTCGTATAAAAAATGTGAAGAAGATCACTCGGTATTGTATAGAATGATCAATTTTCATAACTTAAAGAGTCAATTTGGGCTTTTGGGAAATAGCATAATTGCAATTCTTAAGTGGGATACATACATTCTCCTGAAAGAGAATACGTTACCAGATAGTTATCCGGGCATGAACAAGAGCTTGACGGGTTTGGGTTTGAAGTACATCTCTATTCATCCATGAAAGTATGATTGCATATTGTACCATAATGAACACCGACTGAAGAATGAGTTTCATGTATGCAAGGAGCCAAGATATATCGTTTGCTAGATTCAAAAAACGGTAAAACAAAATTTCATAAGTTCTCGCAAGTTCCATATAAGGTATTAAAGTATTTTCACTTCAAACCACGATTAAAAAGATTTTTCAATGTCCTCTGTATAGAAGAGTCCACGACACAGCATGATCGAGCCGAGGTGGGAGGGAAACTCATGTGTCACCCGGTTAATTCACTTATTTGTCAAATTTCAAATGCATGACACCCTAAATTTGTAAAAGAACCCCACAATTCCCGTCTTGCATTGCCAACTAATGAGTTTAACCTTTCGATACTTTAAGTACTAATCAGAGTTATTGGCCAGTTCTCATGGCGCTTTTAACTCTCCTTCCAACATTTTTCATGAGAAAAGAGTTCATATTATTGATGATATTAATACCCGGGACAAAGGCTCCCGGTGATTATATTAATATTTTCTTTGCCCTGTTAATCGAAGAACTTATAGAGTTGTGGGATGAAGGCATGAGGGAATTTGAGGCTCACAAGTGTGAAATGATCACACTTAACGCAATGGTTATGTGGGCGATCCATAACTTTCCTCCCTATGGGACCTTATCCGGTTATAATAGTCATGTTTATTATGGATGTCCCATCTATTGGGAGGAAATTGAATCCACTTGGCTAACTCATAGTGGGAAGATAAGTTATACCGATCATCATAGATTTCTGCTGAGGAGTCACCCCTTTAGGAATGACAAGTCTATATTTTTATTGTCGGTAAACTTGCGTAGGGTTTGGAGAAGGCGAAGGATAAGAATTTGGAGAATTAGTTTGTAGGCAAACAACCTCAGTTTTATGCTAGAAGCATAATTCTAGTGAGGATTCATAAGATCCTAGTAAAATGAAGGCATGGTCCAAATGATCAATCTTTTTGACTTTCCGTATTGTAAAGAGAACCATTTAAGGCATGAATTGATATGATGCACAAGGAGAATAATTTTAAAGAATATCTCACATGAACATGTTTGGGTGGGTCTCATTCAAAATATGGAGAGAGGACGTATTGTAGTCTAAAGGAGATGAACATAATAAAAAAACTCAGGGTAAAAACTGATCTTATAATTAGAATAAATTTAATTCTCATAGGTTCTTTCACTTTGACTATTAGTGAGAAAAAGATCCTCCTAGACACGATGTTCAATTTGAAGACTTCATGTGGTTATTTTGGTAATTTGCGTAGGGTTATAAGCTACCAGACAAATGAACTAAAATAGTACAAGTCTCACGACTAGCACATCATCATCTAATTAATCCATCTATTGTTTAAACATTGCTTTTTTAAGCAAAAATATCTCTGCGGGGAAATTATGTAGATTAGTTTGTGATTCACCTTACTATGTGTAAAATTGGTAAACAAGAAACACATTAAGGTTGCAAAATCCACCTCAGTCAAGGCGATTTGTGTCTTGGAGAAGTATTCTCCTCCATCATTCTTTGACATAAACGTCCACTTGGTTGTGCATTTATACGATGAGGCACTATTGTATGGACCCATCGGGTATCGTTGGATGTATCGTTTTAACGAATAATGAAAACCTTCAAAGACTATATAAAAATACATGGTATATTAGAGGGTCAAATTCAGAATAATATATAATAGCAGAATCATCGTTATACGTCCGGGAGAATATGTCAAAACACGGTCTTAGTAGGTTCAATCCTCATGGAGAAAGACTGATTGAGCAACCTAACAAGTTTGAGGATGAATGCTTTTCAGGAACCCTAAGGAGTTGAGACTGACTAATCTGTAACACGAGCATGTAACTCTTTACGTCTTTGAATCTCGAGCTAAAGTTAAATATTGGAGAGAGAAAGTAACTGCATATATTCTTATTTTTGTTTGATTACTTGTATTCTTTATATTACTATCTAAACTTTACAATTGCTTGAACACATTTAGGATGCATGAGTGAGAAATGGTGAGAAATAAGAATGTAAGGACATTGTCCGTCATATTTAGTATGTCGTATACCGCTACAAGTTTATCGAAGAATTGGGAAGCTTACATCTACAATCGACAATCCGAATTTCAAGGACACTTCAACAATCATGCCCAACAAGGACGAATTTGGTAAAATGTGTTTTAGTTCCATTTACATTTTACATTAAAAGTGTTAGGATATTTTTATGAAAAGAAAAATTATTTATAAATGATTTTAATCATAATTTTTTTTGGCTAAATACTCCTGATCCCGTAAACATTTTTGGTTTTTAAGGATTCCAAGTTATTTAATTTTTAAATTTTTTTTAAAGAGGATCAGTGACAGTCGTTTGAATGATGTCACATCTCATTCGAACGAGATGAAGTTGTCGCTTGAACGACGTCGTATTTCCTTCGAATGACAAGGTTTATTTCTGACAAATCATCGTAATGAATTTTCTTATATAAAGGGTGTCAGACTTCTGTTTTTCATGTGGAGAAAACACTAGTTTTAACAGAATACATTTTTAGTGTTTTTGGTTTATTCTCCATCACTTTTGAGGGTTCAAAATTTATTTTTACAATTCATAAAATCCCAGACTTTTTGTGTGAGTTGTTTGTGGAACCCAAAGCAAAGTTTTATTGAGAATTTTGCTGCCGAATCATAGGTGCCTTGTAGAGGTACTGGGCTGACCACAGGGGACACTTGCGGGAGGTACTAGGATGATCGACTGTGTGTCATAGGGAGTGCTATAATATTTTTGGGTTGAAAATAGAACTGCGGTTCTTGTGGTATAGCTGTATGTGAACCACTGCTGACAACTACGACCGACACCTGCGGGTATTCGTAAGTTAAGTGTATTTTCACTATAATCCGATTGTAACCGTTACTTTACAAATTATAGTGAAAATAAAAGGTTTTTGCCTTGCGGGGATATTTTCCTGAATACTACTTTGCACCTTTATTGATGTTTGTTTGACATGCACAAACACATGGTTGGTTGTGTTTAAAAGGGTTGATTTAATTGGTATTTGGGTTTAGCTAATTTTGACATCCAATTAAATAAGTTTGAATTGAAATTTGCGAATCTATTCGAATCAATATCGCACATGCACTTTCAAATTAGTATTAGAGCGGATTACGCTATTTTATTGCGTTTGATCCTCGTTTTTCTCATACTTGTGTGATATTGATTTTGTTTCTTTGTCGCAATTTTCCATGGCACTAGATTTTAGACATGCTGATTCCTGTTTTCTTACACATGATTTTTCCCTTGTTATATCATATAGATGATTGTGTTTGCATTTTTGTCATACGCTAGTTGTGTTTCATGATTCATATCTTTGCTAGTGCTATGACATGTACTTTTTGTATTATTTTGTATTAGAAAAATTTAAAAAAAAAATACCAAAAGATTTTTGTAGTTTTTTTTGCACCATTTATGAATGCACATTTAGAATGACCAAGTCACAATATCATTCCATTTATCCATATGACTGTTTAATTGTGTTTTAAGACAATATATTGTGTCATTCATGTGCTTTACAAAGTTTGGAGTCTTTGAGAAGATATAGTGTTACTACCTACATGATTGACTCTATTTGTCCTTTTTCGCACATATGCACAGATTTGTTTGAATATTGTTCTTGTCGAATCGCATGTTGGTTATGTGTTTTCATCTCAATTCTGTCTATTAAAATGAACCAAATGCGATAAAATAAGATAATAAAATGTGTGCATGTTTTTTAACCGTTTGCTGTGAGTTTGCATGAATTTTATACACGGTGAAGGGTTACGAAAGGTACTCATTTATCCTTTGCGATTAAGACACCGTCTAAATGAACCTAAAAAATTAAGGTATTTTAATTATCCGGGGTCCAAAGAGGTTTAAAAGAGACCGAAAAAAATTCAAAGGCAATAAAAAGAATTTAGGCCAAAAAGGGGCCATTAGGTTTATTCACCAATTCTCCAAAGTTTGAGAATTTAGATCACCTCAAAAAGAAAATATATATGAGGGAGTTTGGTTTGAGAATTAAAACGTCTTTGCACGTCCTTAAAAAGTCTTGAAAAAACATGAAAAATTTTTAAGACGTTATTGGTGTGAAAATCATGTTGACTTTGATTTGTTGATTTTGATTTAAGACGATGTCATCTAAATTCAACAATTTTACATCAAAGGACTATTTTTGATGTTCATTCGTTAGGATCACACTTATGCATCTTGCACATATGATATGATTGAATTGATTTTCCTATCGAATTTGTTCACACCCATTCATTGAGTTTCCATGATTTGGTTATTTGAGTATAAATTCATGGTGCATGATTTTTGTAATATTATATTTTTTTGTATAAAAAATTGAAAAATAGTTTGTTTATTTGTTTCACGTGACACCCCAATTGCATTGACTTATTTATTATTTTCCTATCTATTTCGAAGAAATAAAAAGGGGGAGAAAGAATTATGATATTATGGGGGAGTTTAAGTATGAGAGAGATTTGATTATTGTAGACACCTCATTCTGTTACCCCCTAACTCTCCTTAGGTCCCTAGTACCTCCACTCATCACGGCAAACCCAGGTCATGTCCCGAGCACTGACCTGGAAGCCATCGGGCCCTCCCCGGCTCGGTTTGACCAAAAATCAAACTCTTCATCTCGACCGAGACTCAATGAATCTTATAAGGGGACTGAATACCCTTTCCAACGGTCTGTCCCGTGCGCGATTCTGACTTACCATGCGGACGAACGGTCCATTTGCGTTCGAAACTCGACCTAGAGGCCACCGGGCGCTCCCGATCTCTGTTTGATTTAAATCAACTCTTCAGATCAACCGAGGCTGAATGAATCTTAGAAGGGCACTAAATACCCATTCCAACGGTCCGTCCCGTGCGCGATTTTGACTTTCCATGATGACGAATGATCCGTTTGACTCCGAGAGGTCACCGAATGCTTCTCGAGCCCGGTTGACCAAAGTAAACTCCCTGAACCGGGTCAAACTCTTTGGAATGTTGAAGTACATCTACTAACCTTTCTAACTATCCGCCTCGTGCGCAATTCGGACTTACCATGCGGACGAACAATCCGTTTGCGTCCGAATGATTTCCGTCCAATGGACCGACAAACTCTTTCGAGCCATATTTAACCCAAAGTCAACTCACAAACCCGGGAGTGGTCCAAATGAATTTTGAAGGTCTAGGAATTACCTTTCCAACGGTATGCCCCTTGCGCGATTCTGACCAACGGTTTGCCCTCGACGGTCGATTTTCCAAAAAAGCCTGAAACACACTGCCAAACGGCAGGTTCCAAAACCTGCCTATCGGCACCTGCCTATCGAGAGACAGGAAGGGTTCTATGCCAATCGGAAGACCCCCGGGCCTATAAAAGGAGGCCTTGGCCTCATTTGCAAGGGGAGCCCAGATCAGAAGGAAATCACTCTCAGCGAATCCCAAAAATCTCTCTCGAAGGAAACGTGATTTCAACTTCCAAATCCTCCCTTTATCCCCACTTTTCTTCATCCCTTTCATCAACATGATGAATTAACCACCCTCCATCATCATCCAAGTATAAGGGCTGCTTTTTAACATTCAAGATCAAGCTCAAGATCTTTAAGAAGGTCCAACTTTCTCAAACTCTCTCTTAAATTCTCTTAAATTCCCAATAACTTGTTTTCTTACTTAGCACCTTTATTATCTCATCTCACGCATCCTAATATACATTTTATTTAGTATTATTGCACATCTCTTATTTTCATATAAATAAAAAACCCAAAAAAATAAGAAAAGGAGGGTTTGCTCATAAATTCCAAGTAGGGATTCTCACACTTTTTCTACACTTTTCTCACAACTAAAACACTTTTTCTACGCACACATACACACCCACAAATAAGAGATCCCAATTTGGATTTATGGGATAAACCCCAACCCTCGTTTTATATGCGAACTACGTGGACTTTGATGCCTTTATAGGCTACGTAGGCATCTCGGGGTAAAACTCGAGGCTCGAGTCCTTTCTCTCCCTTTTTCTCTTATTTTCTATCTTCTCTAAATCCATTTTCCTTATATTCTATATACTTGCTCTTAGTGACGTATTACTCCATATACGTTATCGTTCCGTTATAATGATCAACGTAAGGGTAATCGCGTAAATCCTACTATCCTAATATTTTTCTTATAGCTTCCTACGGATGACTCGCTTTATCCTTTGCATTATACAAGTCGAGGATTCCTACCTCCATTTCTATATATACACATGCACACATATCACGGGGGGAAACATAAAGGAAAATAGCAAATATTCATGAGAGACCGAAAGGGCGGAATGGGTGCCTAACACCTTCCCATTTCGTAACTAAGCCTCCGAACCCTTCTCGAATCATTTTGGTTTCGCACGCACCAGTATGTCTTTGGATTCCATCCTTCGGGGTGGCTTCCCCTTTTTCTTTTGTCTGTTTCGAGTAAAATAGACTGGCGACTCTGAATCTCTCTACATTTTTCACACCTCACAAATCAACGCTGGTCGAAGCACTCTCCCGAGAGGGACGCGCGGGACCCGAAGGATCCTTTTCCTCCGCGACGGGGATCGGGGATGGCCAAAGTGGCGACTCCACTGGGGATTAATATATTTTTAGGGCTTGGCTCTATTTACATGAATGCTATATTTTCTTATGTTTCCCCCTATACCTGCATGTTCCCCTTTCTCATATGTACCCCATTCTTATACTTCTATTCACACACATGTAGAAAAGTCTCCATGTACACCTCACACCACGTGCACCTGGGATCACATGTATATCCCCATGCTACACGCATCACCCATCAATACTTGGTGTACCTTTTGGGTACTCGTACTTTGCTCCCTATTTGTCATAATCAAGAAAGGCATTCTCTTCATAAGATACTAATAAGAGAATCATGCATGATTCACACAATATCACCAAAGAGCATTGCTATTGACCAAATTTTGTCGAGTAACTGGAGGTTCACTTCGTGATGGGCGCTGGTCCAGCAGGTCGCAGTTATCCTAAGTGATATGACTCTTACCTTCCATTGGCCTAGTACCTTCGACGCATATCGAACGGTTCCCACGCATCGTAACGCTTGACCGAAGTCATGACGGGAGGTATATCGCAGGGAATTCGTTCACGTACGTCGAGTATATCGAATTCTCTCTCACACGTACCGTCCCCACGAGGTATATGGTGAGGCAATTCACGTACACTCAGGTATATCAAATGGCTTGTCCACATGTACCGATTGCCCACAAGAGCAAGACGTATATCATGGAAGTCACGCCAAAGGGGGGAACCCATGCCGATTCACCCAACCAACTGCATACCCGCATATAGGTGTCAAACCTAGGACACGCACTTTAGATTTCCGGTTTCAACCCGAAACTCTGTAGAAATTCCGAGTCGGCCTGCCACCCAATTTTTGCGCATTTTTTTTAAAACGGGACCCTGTCCGCAAGCCTGGTTACAAGTCAAAATGTAGCTTTGCATATATTAGGACCCCAACTTTTCCAGGCTCGGATCCCATCCGACATTGCATTTATGAGAATTAAATACAAGTGAGAACATAATAATCATAATAATCATGCTGAGTTACGTCTCCAAAAACATTCCTCCCTTCTTTATTAAAAATCCAAAAACATTTCTCCCTTCTTTATTGAAAATCCAAAAACATTTCTCGCTTCTTTATCAAAAAATCAAAAAAACATTTCTCCCTTCTTTATCAAAAAATCCAAAAACATTTCTCCCTCTTTATCAAAAATCCAAAAATAGTTTCTTCCCTTTTTCTCAAAAATAAACCTTATCCTACGCCTTCTCAGGTCGATCGCACGCCCTTGGCCTGGCTCCTTATTGGCTTCGATCTTCAGTCAAATCACCTCGGAGTTTCATCCGCTCCTCTACTACTTCTTCCAAGTTCGGAATCCATTCATCTTCCATGGAGAATGCAAATCAAGCACCAGTCATACAACCAGATCTGTCGACCGTCCTGGCTCAGCTCGTGGCCAAGATTGACAACCTCCAAGCTGAGGTCTGAGAAATGCAACGAAACTAAGTTCCTATTCCTCAAGAGCCCGAGTCCCAATTCCCTCATGCTATGGGTCCACCTGAGCCTATCTGGGTCCCAAAAGATTATCAGCACGCTCCACATGCCCCTCCTGCCAATGGGCTGCCGCCTTCCCAACTTCCAATGCCAAACATTGCCCAGCCTATGGCTAACCTGCTTGTGGTCGCTGATCCAAAGGAGGAGGAGTTGAATAAAGTCAAAGAGGATCTCAAGATTCTCACCAAGAAGTTTGACCAAGTTAGGGTCTCTGGGAATTACATGGACTACACCCATATGTCTCCTTATCCTAAAGCGAGGTTACCCGAGAAGTTCAAGATGCCAAATATCGAGAAGTTCGGGGGGAGTGGACCCCCGATTGTTCATCTTCGCAGTGATCACTATTCCATGAATCTCCTAGGGGCTTTCGAAGAGGTAATGGCCCAACTGTTTCAGCAAACTTTGAAGGATAGTGCCCTCCGATGGTTTTTATCTCTTGAGGAATCCAGAATCCGTAGCTGGGAGGATGTAGCCTGAGAATTCATGTCGCAATAAAAATACAACGAAGAGCTCGAGGTCACCTGCCGTGATTTAGAGCTGCTCAAACAAAACTCTGGAGAATCAGTCAGTAACTTCATAGCTCGATGGAGGGAAAAAGCAGCTACCATGACCAATCGGCCATCTGAGGAAGAACAAGTCAACATAGTGAAGAAGAATTTCTTGCCCCATGTCCGAGCAACCATGGGAGGACATTACTACCCCCACTTTCGAGCTCTCAGAGAAGCAGGAGTAGAAATCGAGGAAGGTCTTGCCAAAACAGAAGTAGAACCGAAGAAGGTGTTGGGACAGTTCACCCCCAGAAAATATGACAAACCTGTCAGTGCCGCAGTCTCAACCATCAACAACATCTCTCAACCAACCACATCATGGGCACCAGAAAGTTGGCCTGCCCCCGTCCGTAGGGAATACACTGAGCTCCATGCTCCCCTATCCAAAGTCTATCAAGCCCTGTTAAGCCAAAACCTTATAAAACCCTTGGATCCTCGTCCATTACCCAATCCACTTCCTAGAAATTTCAAGACTGATGCTCATTGCGCCTTTCACCAAACAGTTGGCCATACCACCGACCAATGCTTCCACCTTCTAAACATAATCCAAGATCTCATCGATCGGGGTACCATTACCCCACTAGCCAATCCTAAGCCAAAAACTACGCACAATCCACTTCCAAATCACACCAATGCCATCTTCTTGGAAGAAAACCCGAATTTCGATCCATCAACCCAAATCACACCCCTATACCCTCTTAAACCTCTTCAAATTTGCCCATATTTCCTCCTACACCCTACTAGCCCCGCTGATCAGGCACTGTCACTCCTTACTAGAGAATGCATCATTGTCCGTACCCGTTCTGAAAATGGAGGTATGGAATTATCAGAGGTGTTAAACCAACTCCTAGAGTTCGGGCTGAAATTTCCCTCACGGATGAATATCGATTGCCAGAAGTTCAGTGCGTTATTTTTGGAAGCGCGGAAATGGGCCGGAGAATCAGATAGTTGGGTGATACCCACCGATGAAGTCATCTTAGATGATGTTGTCCAGATTATGGAGGAGGCATTCAGGGAAACCAACAACATTTGCAGTATCAACGGGTTAATTGACACTTTGAAGCTACAAGGGCACCTGGTCCCTTCACCCTTACACATCCCCACAGAACGGGAAGACCTATATGAGGAAGACGTTGAAGTTATGGAATGCATTGACCTTACAAGGGAAAACAAAATTATTGCCACCAGGTGGGGGAAAGAATTCGAAATTTAAATGAAGAGAAAGCTTCAGGAAGAATTGGCCCAGTAACCGACTTATGTGGGATGATATCATTTGAAGAACTCCTCGGAGAAATAAATAGGGTGGCAGAGTAGCCTGAGATCTATGAAGAAACGGGATTCATATTTTTCTCTTCTTCGGTAAATCACATGACCAGATCAGGGAGACATTACCAGATTCCGAGCTCACTACCAGCAAATGACAAGGGGAAGGGCGTTGAAAACCTTCCTATGCCAGAAATGACCATCGAGGAGAGAAATATCCTCGATCAATTGAAGAAAACTCAAGCTAACATCACTCTATGGGGGATTTTCATGTCTTCCCAGCTGCACAGAAATGCTTTAATCAAGTTTCTCACAGGACCCACAGTTCCTCCTTCTACCACACTAGAAGAAGCAGCAAATTTGGTTAGATCCTTGACCTCCACCCGCATGCTGTCATTTTTTGAAGAAGAAATCCCCAAAATTGGGCCGAATCACAATCATGCACTCAACATCTCCGTCAAAGTTATGGGAAAGGCCGTGCCACTCTCTCTTATCGATAACGGATCCGCCTTGAATGTTTGCCCGTTGAGAACCTTCAAATGTTTAGGTCTGAAAAAAAGCGACCTTGCTCCAACCTCCGCCGCTGTGCGTGCCTACGATAACACCAGTCGTGAGGTGATGGGATCCATAAAACTTACAATAGGGGTTGGACCTATAAACCCTGTCGTCGAATTCCAAGTCATTGATATCCCAACCTGTTTCAACCTGTTGCTCGGACGACCCTGGCTCCACAGTATAAAGGGTGTCTTTTCCTCATTCCACCAGAAATTGAAGTTCTTCACCGATGGGTGAGTCATCACCGTTTTGGGTGACGACGATAATGCCGAGGGTGCAAGAACCAGCAGTCCAATTTTTGAGATACAGAATGGGTCAAATTATATGCTCATGTCAGGATTCCGAGTCGAGCCATCCCTACTCTTGGCAGGGGACGATTTCAAAGAAAGTGTTTGTCCATAATATGACTCTCATGGCAATGTTAATGTGATTCAGATGTTCAAAAACATGCACTTCATGCCCGGACTGGGGCTAGGGCGAAGGCAGCAAGGGATACTTGAGCCCATCGAACTAAAGAAAGATTTCCCTCCTTGCGGCTTGGGGTATCAACCATCAGAACAAGAGCTCAGAATGATCCACCAGACTCGATCAAAAAGAGGGTTAGACTGCGTCCGAACCATCTCAGGAAATTCCTTAAATGGACGATTCATCAAAGAAGGTGAGGATTTCCCCTTTTACGGTTTTCCAGAACCATGGTACGACCACACAGATAAGAAGATGAATCCTGGAATGGAGATGTTTTTCCAAGATAGATACCCATGGGCCAAAAGTTACCCACACCGCGTACAACCGCCCATCAAAGATATCGAAGAGACTGAGGAAAGTGATCCCTAAGATTCCTTCAACTTGTAGACACTGGGGCTATCACTCTGCATGGTTCATTAAGGCACTACATCAATGGACCCATCCCTTCTGATTAAAGCTGCTGATACACTTCTCCTCAACTGGCATGCTGCGCCAGTTCTATCTCTTGAAATCTCCCCTAACCCCCAATGTTTACCCTATTTCTTCAACTGTTGTCTATCCTTGCTCAAATGTATTCGAGACCTCTTTTGATGAGGTTCTCAATGCTGTTTTTCCTATCAATGAAAAAAATGAAGATTTTGAGTATCTTGCTATGCCTTACATTAATTGTTTAGATTCTAATAAATCTTTTGATGATGATGATTTTACAAATGAACAATTCTTAACTGATCTAAATAAGGTTAATAATAAACAACATAACCGCATTCAAGTTAATGAAGAAGAGACTGTTGTTATTAATCTCGGTTCTAGTAGCCAACTGCGCGAGATTAGGATAGGGGCCACCCTTGACAAGCATGAGCATGCACAACTCGATGAATTGCTGAAGGAGTTCGTAGATGTCTTCGCATGGTCCTATGATGATATGCCTGACATCGATCCTGAAATAGCTCAGCATGAGATCCCCACTCTCCCAGATTACAAGCCAGTTAAACAAAAACTGAGAAAACTACGAACCGAATGGTCGCTCAAGGTCAAAGAAGAGGTCGTCAAACAGTTAAACGTAGGCTTCATTCGAGTGATCGAATATCCCACATGGCTAGCTAACATAGTACCTATACCAAAATCAGGAGGAAAGGTTTGAATGTGTGTGGATTACCGAGATTTAAACAAAGCCTCTCCGAAGGATGATTATCCGCTACCCAATATTGACATGATCGTGGACAACACAGCCACTCATGCTCTCAAGTCATTCGTCGACAGGTTTTCTGGATATAACCAAATCAAGATGCACCCCGACCACCAAGAAAAAATGGCATTCATCACGCCATGGGGAACCTTTTGCTACACCGTTATGCCATTTAGTCTCAAGAATGATGGGGCTACCTACCAAAGGGCTGCCACAACCATCCTGCACGATCTGATTCATAAGGAGGTCAAGGTTTATGTGGATGATATGATTATCAAGTCTAAAACTATAGAAGGTCATTGTCCTGCTCTCCGAAAGTTCTTCGAACGACTGCGACAGTATCAGATGAGACTCAATCCACAGAAATGCATCTTCGCCGTTACAAAGGGAAAACTCTTAGGATTCATGGTCAGTGAGAAGGGGGTAGAAGTAGATCCCACCAAGCTGAAGGCCATACTTGAGATGCCACCTCCCCGAACAGAGAAGGAAGTCCAAGGTTTCCTTGGGAAATTACAATATATCAGCCGTTTCATCAGCCAGCTAACCTCCATATGTGAATCAATCTTCAAGCTCCTCCGAAAGGATTCAACCAAGGTTTGGAACAGGGCCTGCCAAAAAGCTTTTGATCGAATCAAATAATATATCACCCAACCTCTAGTTCTCATGCCACCACAGCCTGGTCTCCCTTTGCTCCTATACCTAACCATAACGACACTGCAGCCGGGGCATTGCTAGCCCAATACCTTGAAGACTCCCACAAAGAAAGAGCCATCTATTATGCCAGTCACAAATTGGACAGGTACGAGGTCAACTACACTACTTTAGAAAAAGCATGTGTCACACTTGTCTGGGTTACCCAAAATTTGCGACACTACATGCTCGCCTTCACCATCAAACTCCTATCCCGAATGGATCCCATCAAATACCTGCTTGAGAAATCCGCCTTACCCAATCGAATGGCCCAATGGTTGATGCTCCTAACCGAGTTCGATATTGTGTACATCACACAAAAATCCGTTAAAGGAAGATCCATTTCTGACTACCTCGCAGATTACCCCATAGAAGAAGCTAATGTCTGGATCTCCGAATTCCCAGATGAGAATATTCTTTTCACTGCCCAAGACAACCTCCCATGGAAAATGTTCTTTGACGGCACTGCCAACAAAAAGGGATATGGCATTGGGATACTCCTAGTTGCCCCAGATGACTCTCATACTCCCATAACCATCAAATTGGATTTCCCCTGCACCAATAACATGACGGAATACAAGGCATGCACAGTGGGCCTCAAGTTCGCTCTCAAGAAAGGTATTCAATACCTTGACGTATATGGGGATTCTGCCCTCATCATTGGTCAAGTGCTCAAAAAGTGGAAAGTCAAGGACGAAAAGCTCCAACCATTTCACGCCCAATTAGAAGAGTTAGCCTCCCAATTCCAAGATATTACCTTCCATTACCTACCCCGATCAAAGAATAACCTAGCCGATGCTCTCGCTACCTTGGCCTCCATGGTTGACATGCCCGAGGGAATAACAATGACCCCCTTCCTAGTTCAAAAGTAAGACAAACCAACCCACTACTACCACATTGAGCTCGTCACCACAGAAGATCCTGAGCTAGTCAACTACTGGTACTATGATAGTTGGTGCCTCCTCAGGTACGGTAGGTATCCCGAGGGTTCCAATAAGAACGATCGAGCTACCCTCCGAAGGCTGGCCGCCCAGTACATCATCTATCATAAAGTACTACTCAAGAGGAATTTCGATGGAACTCATTTTCACTGTATCGCAGGGGCTGACATTGAAAAGATAATGCAGAAAATCCACAGTGGGGAATGTGGGCCCCATATGAAAGATAACATGCTTGCCAAGAAGATCATCCGACAGGGATACTACTGGGCCACCATGGCCTAGGATTGCACCGCCTATGTTCAGAGATGCCCTAAATGCCAACTGTTCTCCAATCTTCAACACTTGCCTCCGTGAGAATTATATAACATGACCTCTCCCTGGCCATTCTCCACCTGGGGTATCGACATCATAGGGAAGGTTACACCAAAAGCTTCAAACGGTCATGAGTTCATCCTGGTTTCCATCGATTACTTCACTAAATGGGTCGAAGCTGCATCATATGTAGTATTGAATGCCAAGAAGGTGGCCAAATTCATTAAGAAAAATATCATCTAGTCCCTCAAGAGCTAGTGTCAGATAATGGTTTGCACTTTGAGGCAGAAGTCACAGAAGTAGTCAAAGAGTATGGGATTCAGAGACACAAATCTTCTCCCTACCGACCTCAGACCAATGGTACAGTTGAGTTTGCCAACAAAAACCTCAAATCCATCATCAGCAAGATGATCGAAAGTTGTAGGTATTGGGTCGACCGGATCTCGTACGCCCTTTGGGGCTATCAAACCTCAATCCTAACTTCTACTGGGGCTACTCCTTACTCTCTAGTCTACGGCATGGAAGCGGTCCTACCTATGGAGCTGGAAATACCCTCGCTATGCATCATGTTCGAAGGTAAGGTTAGTGAAGAAGACTGGAGCCAAACCCTTCTTGACCAGCTGACCCTCCTGGACGAAAGGAGATTGAAGTCTCTATACCACATACAAGGGTGCCATCGCTGAATAGCGCGATCATTCAATAAGAAAGTCAAAGACCGTGGTGTTTGGGAGGGGGATTTATCCCTCAAGGAGATAATAGAACCCATCTGAGACCCCAGAGGAAAATTCAAGCCCAATTGGAGCGGCCCTTACATTGTGAAGAAAATCTTATTTGGCGGTGCCGCCATGCTCACTGACCTGGATGGGGAAGAGATGGCTCGTCTAGTCAATCTGGACCATCTCAAGAAATTCTACCCCTAGTCCGAAATCTCAGCGCGCTACGACTCTTCTCATCCCCCTTCTATTATAAAAAAAACTCTTCATTTCCCTCTACCCAGAACTACATGGGCCTGATCCTCTACAAAAAAACTATTTTAAAATTTTTCAAAAACCCCAGAGGTACGTAGGCAGCTCATACATCTCACATGAGCACGGCCCCTTCTTTTTCACAAAAATATATTCTTTTCTTATCACCGAGAACAACAGTTCATTCTAAACATCTACTTGAACAAAAGGATTATGTATGCCTTAGCGATCAGTATAGATAATTCAAAATACAAAATTCATCGTAAGGAACATCTGGATGATTAGAAACTTATTTATTTCATTAATTAGAAATTACAGTAGGGATTACATAAGAAAAAGGAGCAGATGACTCCCTTCCCCCTATTACCATAAAAATCCAGATAAAATCCCCCACATCTGTTACACAAATAAACCCCCCTAGGAGTCCTACCCACAGCTACCAGAAGATCCTTCACCCTCATCATCTATATCCTGAGGACCCCAAGTTTCCCCTGCCTGAATAGAGTGTCGCAAACATTCCATGGATCGATGAGCCTTAACCATCTTTGAAAAGACCACAACACCCCCTTCCATAGAGTCAGATAAAATAAACCACCTTTGACCAGTCTCTACTGCCAACATCTTGCTGACTACTTTCCTCCACAACCACTTTATATAATCTTTGGATACATGCCAAACCTTCCCGACAGACTGACAGGGACGGGTTGACGGATGCTAATTTTCCCACAGAGATCCAAGCAATAGACGCAGACGCTCAGTCAAATCCTCTACTGGAAAGAAATTTGAGGTCTGAGGGGGCACGACCTGCGCCCCGCCAAATTGGCGCATAAGCCATCAAGGAAAATAAAAAGAGGTCTGGCTGAGACCAACCAGCCGCACATATGAATACTCTCCTAGATCCAGAACATGATGCAACTGTCCCCACCAAGGCACTGTCCAACACAGTCCACGAGCCCCATACTCCACAAACCAATTCCCCCAGTTCTCAACATACAGGCCAACACTGATGAAGTAGCGAGAAAAGAAGTTGGGTACGACCGATAAAGGATATTCTGCAGTGGTCGATAAGCGGAATCTTTCAGACAACCACATGAACAACATCACAGGGCTACCCCTAAAAAAGTCAGAACGACCCTCTCTCCAGGCATCCAGGCCATTCATAGTCTCCGCCAATATCACCACCGCAGGATTGTGACGGTATGGCATCCATAAAGTAATGGCTACAAGTTGAAGGTCCACACGCACCTCCCCAGTCACCAACATTAATTTTGAAACCAGGCCCAGAACAATGACTCCAGCATAGCCGGCATCACCTACATCCCATAAATGCACGGACTGTAGCACTACCGGGAGGGAGATCATTCCTTTAGCAACCAATGACCTGGCCGCCGAAGGCGAGATATGAAGAAGCCCGACCAATAAATCCCTAGGAGAGCGGGAAAATTCGGACAAAGTCGCAGCAACACTGGGATTCACACCCAGTATGGCAGAAAATTCCTCGTAGGTAGGACAAACTTCTTCCAACCTAAAGCGAAATACATAGTCTTCGGGGTACCAGAATTATACCGCCGCTATCAGCATATTCCACCCAAAAGACCGATTTCGCCACAAGGAAACTCGATGCATATTGAAGGCATCATAGTCGACATTATAAGAGCACATGGCTTCCAAGGCATCAAGTTAACTGGCAAACTCAATGTTACCAGGGAGAGCCATCTTACAAGACTAAAAGATAATGGTTGGCAGATGAGGATGCAAAGGTGTGATGAGAACACTCCACCCTTCTCCCTTTTTATACTTAAAAATCCTCACAAGGGATATAATCCCTGCAAAAATCGGAAGGAATCCTACCCCACAAGGTACCAAGGGATGAAGAGGGTACCAATCAAAACCTTCAAATGATGGGACTGGACTAAGCTGCCGGTAGGCAGGTCAAGGTGCTTATCGATTGGCAACCCCCCATTTTTGGAAATTTCCTCCTTTCCTCTTTTGTCAAATCAGAAAACTCAATGAAAATAAATTGATATTCTCAAAAGAATTTAAAGAATCCTGTTTTCTCCTTATTGGATCCCCCTTTTTGAAAAAAAGAAGAAGAGAATTTTCCTTTGAAAAATTCCAAAAATATTCCTTTTTATGGTCTCAGCAGCAAATTAAAAAGCGCATGTGCATGCATTCATTCATCATTAAAATAAAAGATAGCAAAAAAACTACATTGCATTGCATATATTTGTTTTATGTGTTACATCATTTTGCAGGAGATAGAAAGAAAAGCCAAAAATAATGGGACTCAGCCCAAACCCACATTCTCGCTCTCTCTTTCTCTATCAAGGGCTTCCACCCCTGCGACGCGCTCTCTTCCCCCTACGACGAGACGAAGCGCCCCCACTAACTGAGCCAGAGTCTTCCCCGGACGAGGCTGACAGCACCAGGCAAGAAGGAACAGGGACAACATATCGAATGTGGGCAGTCGCCAATGATATCCAATCTTTAATGTCTCTCAGCCAAGTGGTCGACACCCGGACTTGCTGCAAGGAAAAGGAAGAATCAGTATCAAGCAAAAGAAAGAAAAAGAGGAAAAGGGCCGAAAGGTTTATCGAAGGATGAAGGACCTCCTCTATCAAACCCTGCTCCTCCGGATCCATCGCAAGACGACAGTGCAGCATCGGCACTATCCCTCCATCAGCCCGTCGGATGTTGTACGAAGGAGTGTGCAACCGCACGAAAGGAACTTCTGAAGTCATCGCCGCAGATGTCGACGGACTGCCGCCGCTATGAGAGGACCCCACTGGTCAACTCGAAACCCCAGGAGGGAAAGGCAAGGCATCATGTATGCTGGGCGCCATCAACTAGCTCGTCACAAAGTCCATGTAGTTATACAGCGCAGCCGTATCAGTGTACAATAAGTAGGATTCACCGATCATCGCCGCGATCCTCTCATCCTCCAACAGCTATCGCTCCCACCTCATAGATGTAGGAGGCTGTGCGGGTGGCACCATCACCTACTCCTCAGTAATTTGGCAAACCACCCTCTCCCCGAGATACTAGGAATGGCCTAACTCATGCGCCAACAAATGCCTCATCTGCGTGTTCACCCCAGTCATCCCAATATCATGAATGGTTGTTCCCCAAGGATAAAAGGTCACCTGAAAATCCCCAAGAAGGCATGAGTCAATACAAGATCAGAAGGTGCAAAAACCAAGACTAAAAAAGAAAGGACCTTACCCGACCACTAGTCAGGTCGTTCAAAACCTGACGCACCGCCTACAGGGAGACAGTTCCCTTCGACTGTCGATTGGCCTTACGCCATCGATACTAACGACAAAAGTCCCCAATAGTGTCGTCCTTCAAATCAATCAGCAGAGTGTTGCACCCGATTACCTCATAGAACTACGTCTGAATTCACAAGCAAAAAGTGACGTATAAGGAAAATGAGAATGCATGAAAGGAAAATATGAATGCATGAAATGAATTAGTGCAAAGTAAAGAATACCTCAAGGAGATACGTGGATCTAGTAAAAGTTTGCCGGTAGCACCGGATAAATGCATCCAAAGAAGAGTAAATGGTCGCCAATGTCAGACTCCCCCAATCATAGAAAGGGATGTTCAAAAACATCCTCAGGTATGGAAGAAACCACAAATGGACGACGTTGCTGCTCGACGCCACCATGAAACCTCCCAACACCAGCAAAATAAATAACCGGGCCTCACCTGCAGCCCATCCTCCACATCAATCACCCTGCTCAATAGAACATCCTTCAGCAGGGACAGTCGAATAGAATCTCCAAAAACTATCCTCCTCACATCACCAAGTGCCGCATGCACCGCCTCCGGTCTCAACCGCAAGGAGTGATCCACCTCTATCTTCTCCCCATCATAATCCAGCCCCAACAGTTGCTGCAGATCTATGGGAGTCACCATCATATCCTCGAAGCTAAAATGGAAGGTGTGGGTAGTGTCCCACCACCTCTCCACCAAAGCACACAGGACCGCTGTCGAACGAGGCATCTCATTCAGCGTAGTCGCCAACCTCCCAAAACTCGCTGATGATACCATCTAGAACACCACGGTTGGAAGATGCTCCCAAACATCCTTAAGCCTCGTCATCCCGCGGGCACGCATGTTCCTCAAGGAAATATCAGACTGGCAAAAGGAAAAATCTCATCAAAAGTCAAGAAAGAAAGAAAAATCACCCAAAAAGAAAGGAATGCCAAAGGTCAGGTTACTTACATAACCACTGGGAATCACTCTTGAAGAGCGATGATGCGATGGATCCCGCAGCAAGGTCCGCTCATTCGCAATCGGCTCAAATACATCGAAAGCATTCTCGTTCCCCAAAGTAAGGGGCACCCTGTCCCTCCAATCCACATTCGCCCAGTCATCAACGGTCAACCAATCCCGGTGGACAGCGGTGCTCACAAAGGCGGCCATTTCTTGAAGATTGGAATGTTAGAACAATTCACAGAGAGAAATCACAGAAAGAGAGAAGGCAAGAAGCTATGAAAAATGAAGGGGATTCGCCCCCTTTATATAGGAAGCCAAGCGCCATACCGATCGGCACCTCCCCCTCCCATACCAATCGGCACTGACTTTTCACCTTCCCGAGGCAGTCCAAAAGTCCGTGCCACTACTGAATGGCACCCCTCAGTCTATGTCGGTCGGTTTCCCCCTTAAAATTTCGTACAGAAATTCCTAGAAAATGCCAGAAAACCCTGAAAAATATCCAGAAAATTCCTAAAAATTCCAAGAAGGATTTAAAACGTTTTCATCAAAAAAATTTCGTACTCCTTCAGGCGAAACCTCCTTTTCCCCTATGGAACCCTCAAAATCCAAGTGAATGACCTCTCGAGCAATCACCTCCTCAGCAGAGTTTACAACCTCAAATCGGTTATCTCCCCAACATTCACCTCCTCCACTCAAATCAAGGACACAATGCCTCCCCAGCCATCGGCTACCTAGTGCGAAACAATATCACATGATATTTGTCCTGGCAGAATTTAGAAGAATCACTCGACCCAGGCGATCTCTCCCAAGGGACGATCCGAATTTTCTCCAACTCATCCATCGTTCCCCAACGGAACCTCAAATCCAATTCTTATTCCCAGCAGAACCTCAAATTAAATTCTTACCTCTAGTGGAACTCTCTTCTTTTCCCAAGGAAATACAATCACTCTTGGATCAGAATTAACCCCGATCTTGGATCGTCACCTGAGTTAGGTCAGAATTGACCTCGATCCTCGATCGTCACCACTCCTGGGTAAGAATTGACCCCGGTCTTGGATCATCACCTGAGTTAGGTCAGAATTGACCTCGGTCCTCGATCGTCACCACTCTTGGGTCAGAATTGACCCCGATCTTGGATCGTCACCTGAGTTAGGTCAGAATTGACCTCAGTCCTCTGTCGTCACCACTCTTGGGTCAGAATTTACCCCGGTCTTGGATCGCCACACGAGTTAGGTCAGAATTGACCTCGGTCCTTGGTCGTCACCACTCTTGGGTTAGTATTGACCCCGGTCTTGGATCCTCACTTGAGTTAGGTCAGAATTGACCTCGGTCCTCGTTCGTCACCACTCTTGGGTCAGAATTGACCCCAGTCTTAAATCGTCACCTGAATTAGGTCAGAATTGACCTCGGTCCTCAGCCGTCACCACTCTTGGGTCATAATTGGCCTCAGTCCTCAGTCGTCACCACTCTTGGGTCAGAATTGGCCCCGGTCTTGTATCGTCACCTGAGTTAGGTCAGAATTGATCTCGGTCCTTGTTCGTCACCCCTCTTGGGTCAAAATTGACCCCGGTCTTGGATCTTCACTTGAGTTAGGTCAGAATTGGACTCGGTCCTCGATCGTCACCACTCTTGGGTCAGAATTGACCCCGGTCTTGGATCGTCACCTGATTTAGGTCAGAATTGACCTCAATCCTCGGTCATCACCACTCTTGGGTCAAAATTGACCCTGGTCTTGGATCGTCACCCGAGTTAGGTCAAAATTGACCTCGGTCCTCGATCGTTACCACTCTTGAGTCAGAATTGACTCTGATCTTGGATCGTCACCCGAGTTAGGTCAGAATTGACCTCGGTCCTCGATAGTCACCACTTTTAGGTCCACATAACTGTCCTCGACCCTCTAAATCGATTATCCTCGCTTCCTTAGGTCATAATTGACATCGGTCCTCGATCATCACCACTCTTAGGTCCTCAGAACTGACCTCGACCCTCTGAATCGGTCATCCTCGCTTCCTTAGGTCCTCAGAACTAACCTCGACCCTATGAATTGGTCACCCTCGCTTCCTTACATCCTAAAAACTGACCTCAACCCTCTGAATTGGTCATCCTCGCTTCCTTAGGACCTCAAAATCGACTTCGATCCTCTAAATTGGTCATACTCTCTTCGAAGCATCATGTGGTGTCTAATCGACAGCTATCATTTGTTCCAAACTCACCCATCGAGGGGCTCTATAGACACCTCATTCTATTACCCCTAACTCTCCTTAGGTCCCTAGTACCTCCACTCATCATCACAAAACCAGGTTATGTCCCGAGCACTGATCTGGAAGCCATCGGGCCCTCCCCGGCTCGGTTTGACCAAAAGTTAAACTCTTCATCTCGATCGAGACTCAATGAATCTTTTAAGGGCACTGAATACCCTTTCCAACGTTCCATCCCGTGCATAATTCTGACTTACCATGAGGACGAACGGTCCATTTGCATCCGAAACCCTACCTAGAGGCCGCCGGGCGCTCACGGACTCTGTTTGACCTAAATCAACTCTTCAGATTAACTAAGGCTAAATGAATCTTCGAAGGGAACTAAATACCCTTTCCAACGGCCCATCCCGTGCGCAATTTTGACTTTCCATGCGGACGAACAATCCCTTTGACTCCGAGAGGTCATCGAATGCTTCTCGAGCCCAGTTGACCAAAGTCAACTCCCCGAACCGGGTCAAAATCTTTATAATGTCGAAGTACATCTCCTAACCTTTCTAACGATCCACCCCGTGCATGATTCAGACTTACCATGTGGACGAACGATCCATTTGCGTCCGGGTGATTCCCGTCTGATGGACTGACAAACGCTTCCAAGCCATATTTGACCCAAAGTCAACTCTCGAACCCGGGAGCATTCCAAAGGACTTTCGAAGGTCTCAGAATTACCTTTCCAACAGTATGCCCCGTGGGTGATTCTGACCAACAGTTTGCCCTCGGCGGCTAATTTACAAAAAAAATCCTGAAATACACTACCAAACGGCAGGTTCCAGAACCTGCCTATCGGCACCAGCCTGTCGAGAGGCAGGAAGGGCTCTATGCTGATCGGTATACCCCTGGGCCTATAAAAAGAGGCCTTGGCCTCATTTGCAAGGGGAGACCAGATCAGAAGGAAATCACTCTCAGCGAATCCCAGAAACCTCTCTCGAAGGCAGCGTGATTTCAACTTCCAAATCCTCCCTTTAGCCCCACTTTTCTTCATCCCTTTCATCAACATGATGAATTAACCACCCTCCATCATCATCCAAGTATAAGGGCTGCTTTTCAACATTCAAGATCAAGCTCAAGATCTTCAAGAAGGTCCAACTTTCTCAAACTCTCTCTTAAATTCTCTTAAATTCCCAATAACTTGTTTTCTTACTTAACACCTTTATTATCTCATCTCACACATCCTAATATACTTTTTATTTAGTATTACTGCACATCTCTTATTTTCATATAAATAAAAAACCCAAAAAAACAATAAAAAAAAGGTTTGCTCATAAATTCTATGTAGGGATTCTCACACTTTTTGCACACTTTTCTCACAACTTAAACACTTTTTCTACACACACATACACACCCACAAATAAGAGATCCCAATTTGGATTTATGGGATAAACCCCACCCCTCGTTTTGTATGCGAACTACGTGGACTTTGATGCCTTTATAGGGTACGTAGGAATCTCAGGGTAAAGCCCGAGGCTCGAGTCCTCTCTCTCCCTTTTTCTCTTATTTTCTATCTTCTCTAAATCCATTTTCCTTATATTCTATATACTTGCTCTTAGTGATGTATTACTCCATATGAGTTATCGTTTCGTTATAACGATCAACGTAAGGGTAATCGCATAAATCCTACTATCCTAATATTATTGTTATACCTTCCTACGAATGACTCACTTTATCCTTTCCATGTTACAAGTCGAGGATTCCTACCTCCATTTCTATATATACACATCCACACATATCACGTGGGGAAACATAAAGGAAAATAGTAATTATTCATGAGAGACCGAAAGGGCACAATGGGTGCCTAACACCTTCCCATTTCGTAACTATGCCTCCGAACCCTTCTCGAATCATTTTGGTTTCGCACGCACCAGTATGTCTTTGGATGCCATCCTTCGGGGTGGATTCCCCTTTTTCTTTTGTCTATTTTGAGTAAAATAAACTGGCGACTCTGAATCTCTCTAAATTTTTCACACCTCACAAATCGACGCCGTCCGAAGCACTCTCCCGAGAGGGATGCGCAGGACCCGAAGGATCCTTTTCCTCCGCGGCGAGGATCGGGGATGGCCACAATTATGCTTACATGTTTTATGTTTATATCATTTCAAACTCGATACGTCATGAGATTTTTTCGTTGTCTCATATGTGTAGGTACAATTGAAGATCATTATGTTGCACACCCTCATGAGAAAAGCTTGGAGTTTAAAAAGTTTATTGTTGAAGATTGAAAAAGTTTGAAGACTTGTTAAGTTTATCTTTCCTTTTTTATTCATGGGAGGGAATATTTATATAGGTCATATTTTGATTAATAATTTAGATATTTTTATTTTGTACCGGCCTAGATAAAGGGGGAGATTTGTAAGGACATTGTCCGTCACATTTAATATGTAGTATACCACTACAAGTTTATCGAAGAATTGGGAAGATTACATCTACAATCTACAATCGACAATCCAAATTTCATGGCGACTTCAACAATCATGCCCAACAAGGACGAATTTGGTAAAATGTGTTTTAGTTGCATTTACATTTTACATTAAAAGTGTTGGGATATTTTTATGAAAAGAAAAATTATTTTTAAATGATTTTAATCATAAAAAGATTTTAAATAAATACTCCTAATCCCGTAAACAGTTTTGGTTTTTAAGGATTCCAAGTTATTTAATTTTTAAAAGTTTTTATAGAGAATCAGTGACGGTTTAGAACGACGTCACATCTCGTTCGAACGAGATGGAGTTATCGCTCGAACGATGTCGTATTTCATTCGAACGATATAGTTTTTTTCCGATACATAACTACCTTGAATTTTCCTATATAAAGGGTGTCAGACTTCCATTTTTCGTGTGGAGAAAACACTAGTTTTAACAGAATAAATTTTTAGTGTTTTTGGTTTATTCTCCATCACTTTTGAGGGTTCACAATTTTTTTACAATTGAGAAAATTCCAGACTTTTTGTGTGAGTTGTTTGTGGAACCCAAAGCATAGTATTACTGGGAATTTTGCTGTTGAATCATAGGTGCCTTGGAGAGGTATTGGTCTAACAATAGGTGCCACTTGCAGGAGGTACTGGGATGATCGACTATGTGTCATTGGGAGTGCTACGGTATTTCTGGGCTGAAAATAGAACTATGATTCTTATGGTATAGTTGCGTGTGAACCACTGCTGATGACTACGACCGACACTTACGGGTATTCGTAAGTCAAGTGTATTTTCACTGTAATCCGATTGTCACCGTTATTTTACAAATTATAGTAAAAATAAAAGGTTTTTTCCCTGCGGGGATTTTTCTTGAATACTGTTTTGCACCTTTATTGATGTTTGTTTGACATGAACACACACATGGTTGGCTGTGTTTAAAATGGATGATTTAATTGGTATTTTGTTTGAGATAATTTTGACATCCAATTAAATAACTATGAATTGAAAATTGTGAATCTATTTGAATCAATATCGAATCAGAGTATGATCTAGGGTTATATGATGAAGTAAGAAGTGCTAGGGACCTGAGGAGAGTCTTAGCTGAGTCCTAGGATGTGGTGACTATAAAGATCCTTAATGGGTGAGCTTGGAACAAGTGAAAGCTGTCGAATATACACCACATGGATATTTGGGAAAAAGGCCAATTCTAGGAACCAAAGGGATGAGGGTGACATATTCAGAGGTTCGGGGTCAATTCTGAGGACCTAAGGCAATGTTGGGGATGACTAATTTTGAGGGATTAGGTCAATTCTGAGGACCTAAAGTTGGATGAACGATTCTGAGAGTCAAGGTCAATTCTGAGGACCTAAAGTGACGACGACCGATTCTGAGGGTTGAGGTCAATTCTGAGGACCTAAAGTGATGATGATCGATTATGAGGGTCGAGGTCAATTTTGAGGACCAAAATTTGGACAATAAATTCTACGGGTAGAGGTCAATTCTGAGTACCTGAAGTTGTAATGACCAATTATGTGGTCAAGGTCAATTATGAGGTTCTAAAGTTAGATGCCTGATTTTGTGGCCTGAGGTAAATTTTGAGGACCTAAAGTTAGCTGATCGATTATAAGGATCGAGGTCAATTTAGAGGATCTAAAGTGATGACGACTAATTATGAGGGTTGAGGTCAATTTTGAGGACCTAAAGTGATGACGACCGATTTTGGGTTAAGGTCAATTCTGAGGGCCTAGAGTTGAATGACCAATTCTGCGGGTCGAGGTCAATTCTGAGGACCTGAAGTTGTGACGATCGATTTTAAGGGTTGAGGTCAATTTTGAGTAAAGTTAGACGACCAATTCTGTGGGTCGAGGTCAATTCTGAGGACCTAAATTTTAGGCGACCGATTCTGTGGGTCAAGGTTAATTTGGAGGACCTAAAGTTGTAACGACTAATTCTGTGAGTCGAGGTCAATTATGGGGACTTAAAGTTGAGGCAAAAAAATTTGCGGCTCGAGGTTAATTCTAAGGACCTAAAGATCAAAGACCAATTCTAAGGGCCGAGTTAAATTTTGAGGACCTAAAGTTGTAATGGCCAATTCTACGAGTCGAGGTTAATTCTGAGGACCTAAAGTGATGACGACCGATTTTGAGGGCTGAGGTCAATTCTAAGGACCTAAAATGGAAGGGATCGATTTTATAGGTCGAGGTTAATTTGAAGGACCTAAAGTGAGACGACCGATTCTGAGAGTCGAGGTCAATTTTGAAGACCTAAAGTTGAGGAGATCGATTCTACTGGCCAAGGTAAATTTTGAGGACCTGAAGTGATGACGACCGATTCTGAGGGCTGAGGTCATTTATGAGGACATGTGGTTGTATCATGGGGAGGTTTGTTTTATGGATAATCTTTCGTACTTGTGGCTTTGTTGAGGATTGTGTTATTTTAAGATTCTACTGGGGAAAGACATCTGACTGAGGATCATGTCTTTTGAGAGGAGATAGCTTTGCTTGGGAGAAAGTTTCATCTGGAAATTCCACTGGGGAATTGGGAGGATATTTTGTAATCCTACTCGGGAAGCATTTGATTTTGGGTTCTGTTGGGGAATTGGAGAAGCAATTGGGTTCCGTTGGGAAATTGTAGTGAATTTTTAGGATGTACCTTTTTTTGGCATGTGTTTAGGGTTTTTACTAGGGGTAAGAGTGTTATATTAATACTATTGTGGATTGTTGAAGCTTAAAATGATTTTCTTAGTGAAGAAATGTTCTAATACTTTTTTGGCATTTTTATGAATTTTGAGGAGATTTTTTTGAATTTTCTAGCATTTTCTGTACAAAAGTTTAGGGGTTATGCCGACTGACATGTTTTAGGGGTTGCCTTTTGGTAAATGGAATAGACCCCTAGGCTTCCTTAGGTAGAGGAACGTTCAGGTGTCGATCGATATGAGCAGGGGGCTATCAATCGACATACCATTTGGACTCTAATAAAAAGGGGGCAAACCCTCCTCATTTTCACATCTTTCTTCATCTGAATCTTCTTCTTCTTCTCTCTAAAATACATTTATAAGTATTTCTTTCTTCAAGACTTCAAATTTTTGGTTCTCCCAACGATGAAAGATACAACTTAGAGTGGTTGAGCATTGATGATTGGGCGGGCTTGGAGTGGAGAGCTAGGGTGCCCCTTTCTTTGGGAAATTGAAATTCCCTTGACTTGTTTGAGACACTAATTGAGGAACATTTTCTTCTGCATGAGCCCTTATACCACCATTCTTCTAGGGTGAGGAACCCTAGTGGCTATGTAAGTTTAGTGATCCTTTCCATTCTTTGTTCTTTTTCTTTTTTTCTTTGTCTTTTGGTGATGATGAAAAGGTTTTTCTTTCTTTTTGGTTTTGACAGATTGCCATCGCTCCTTCAAGCCTGCATTCTAGGGGGACAACATAGTTGAAGGATTTGTGGGGGAGTCTTTCAGTAGCGGTGTGCTAAGTCATTGCTTATGATGGCTTTGGCCACTTGGCACAGGCTTTTGATGAGATACCGCGTTCCACTATGGTTTTATGCGCGTTGGGAGAGAGGTGATGAGAAACCACCCACATCATTCACTTGGGTTTTAGAGCCCATCAACATTAAGCCGCTGTTGCGGATGGATTGCAAGGGTGTGCAGAATGAGGTGGATCGTACTACGAGGTTGATGCCGAAGGTGATTCAGGTAGCTTTGGGGATGTAGGAAGGATAGTTTTTGGAGATTCTATTCGCATATCCTCTCTTAGGGAGGGGATCTTCAGTTGGAGGATTGATGAGACTAATGGGAAACAGGTGAGGAAGAGGGCCCGTTCATTTATCTTGCATATGTTGGGTGGTTTCTTGGTGGTGATGAGTGGTGATGTCGTCCATCTTTGGTTTTAGCCCCTTTTAAGGATCTTTTCGAATGTCCCTCTTTATGATTGGGGAGCCTGACCTTGGCGACCCTTTATTATTCTCTATATGCATTCAGTCGATACTTTCAGCAGACCTTAACGTGGCCATGTACCTTTTGGAGGTAATTCTCACATTTTATTTTCTTCTATTTTCTAGCATATTCTTTTATTTTTGTTGACTCTTGCCTTTTTTTTATAGATGTGGTTCTATGATGTGATTGGACTCAACGCCACGTTGATATCCCTGAAAGATGAGGACTTGGTGGACTTCTATCGGATGTAGCGATGGCAAAAGTCAAACAGGCGGTCGAACCAGTCTTTTTCCCTAGCGGTAGTTTGACAGGCCCGAACACGCTGATGAACGATAAGGTTATTTCTTGTTTCTCTTTTGAATCCTCTTTTGGTCATTTTCTTTCTTTTCACGAATATTAATCGCGGGGCTTTCATGTGACCTTTTACCTCTGGAGGATGGCTCCTCAGTACACGCGGGTGATAGGCATGCATGCACAGATACGGAGGCTGATGGCTCATGAGTTAGAGTACTCCTAGTACCTAAGAAAGAGGGTTGTGCGACAAATAGTGGAGTATAAGGTGGTGGTCCTATCGATGGTGCCTTCGATGTATATGAGGCATGTGCGGGAGATATCGGATGAGGCTAGGATGGATGCGAGGCTTATTCTCTCTACACGAATTCGGTGGCGACTTATGATTTCCTAGATTTTGTGACGACATGGTTGATGCCGTCATGTATTTATGATGGGATGAACATTCCTCCATGTCCTACAACTTCGGGTAGGGGTACGAACATGCTAGTAGGATCCACCCATAGCATAGGTGGAACGTCATCAACGGTAGAGGAGGATCCACTCATTTAGGTCACTCTGTCCTCATATAATTTTTGACTGAATAGAGAGGAATAATTGAGCCTGACGCATCTCCTTAATGCGGTGGATCCGGGGTTGATGGGGCTTATGAAGGACATCCTTCATCCTACGGCATATTTTTCTCTTTTCTTTTCTTGTCTCCTTTTGATTATTTTTTTTATTTTTACATACTGATTTGCCTTTTGTTTATGTTACGTTGCTTGCAGCATGTTCGGGTACCAACTACTTAGCTGAAGGACATCATGGTCTGGGTCGCCTCAGTGACTGCCTATATCAAGGATTTTATTCCTTCTTATCTGGTTTCTCTTTCTACTTTAGATGAGGGATCGATCTTGAGTAGTGGAGGTTCTATAGCCCGTCGTCGGTGGAAGCATGTTTGCTATATGGATTGAGGCTTTAGAGAGAGAGAGAGAGAGAGATTGTGGGTTCGAGATGAGTCTCGTTGTTGTTTATTTTTTGTTTCTTCTTCTACCTGAAACAAATTTAATCATACAATAGCAATGTATATGAAGATTTTTATTTCTAATTCTTGTTTTAATGACTTATTCCACATGCACTTTTCACTTTGCTGCTGAGACTATAAAAATAATAGGATATCTATTTAGAAAAGAGATTAAATAACTCAAGGAAAATCCTTATGATGAAAAATGATGGGTAAGAATGAATAAGTTTAGAAAAAATAACCACGAGGTCTTAAAATAATGATTTAATTTTGAGTGTTTGATTTTGACAAAAAAGGAAAGATTTAATTTTCTAAAATAAAGGGGGTTGCCGATTGACATACCCCTTGTCCTACCTATCGGTATATGGGTCCAGTCAAATCACCCAGGATTTGATTGCACTTTCTTGGAGCCCAAAGTACTTAGTGGGGCAGGCTTTATTTAGGGCTCTTTAGTTTTCTTATCTTTATCCCAGGCCTTTGTTTATAAAGGGGGTGTAGTTTTTCATCCATTCTCATTATTTGTTCCTTCTTATTTCTTGCTTTCTATCCCGTTATTTCTCAAATGTTCCTTTCAATGAGTGTAGAATTCTCTTCATAACTTGAAAGCCTAGAAGCGATGTCCTGTATAACGTGGACTATGAAGCTTTCAATTTTCATCGAGTCTTCTTGTGGCATAACCCGGCTATTAATTAGAACACGTTGGTAGCAGTAATGCAATTCTGGTACCCCGAGGACCACATTTTTTTCTTTGGTTTCGACGAGATCTATCCGACCTATGAGGAGTTTTCAGCCACATTGGGAATTAATCCCAACATAACGATGGCTATGCCTGGATTTTTTTGATCTCCTCGGGCGCTATTGGTAGAGTTCCCCATATTTCCCCTTCGACGGCTCAACCGTTGGTCACTAGGGGAATGATATCTCTTCTAGTTGTCATGTATTCTGTGCATCTAAGGGATTTAACTGATACGGGCCATGTCGGAGCTGTTGCTTTGGGACTAACTTTTAGGCTCTTACTGGTGACGAGGACCTAATGGTGGACCCCCAGTTGGATACAATCACAATGTGGATGTCTTATCATAAAAATCCTATGGCAATGATATTATTAGAGACACTGAACGACCTAGATGCTTGGCAGGAAGGCCGTTCTAATTTTTTGAGAGGGATCCCAGTGATGTTGTTCATGTGGCTGGTTGAGATATTTCATTTAATGGTTCTCCCTAAGTATCCCTTGGAAGTCATGCTGAATTTCTTTACTCGATACTCCATAAGTTTTGTCACATCCATAGAGAACTGGGTAAATTAGTTCATGGAGCATAGATCTCGATGCATTCTCTGGTCGGTTGTATGGTGGGGACAGTTGTAGCCCATTCTAGAACTGGGAGAATACCGATATGTTCAGTTAGTTGGACTTTGTTAAACCTCATTATATTTCCCTTGGCGGCTTTTGTGCCAAGTTGGATAGAAGAAAATAATGCCTCCTTGGGTGGTAGAATTCTTTCATGTGTAAGACTTAATGGAGTCCATGCACATCAGGTTAGGTTCTTTGTGGGAGAATCGTCGACCATCAACCAGTCCTACTCAATCCATAGGTAGGGTCTGACAAGTGTCTAGAGACTTTTTGAAATGGTTGTGGAAGCGAGTCGTGGTGGTGGTTTGTCCTTTTTGACACTATGGACGAGGGAGTAGTGGTTTTCTCCAGGATAGTTAGGGCATACCATTTTATGGGGCGCCTTCAAAACACTAATCAGGCAGGGGAAGTTTGGGAGCCTCAGGGAGTAGATGATGAAGGGCCCGGGTATTCTGGCAGCTGCAGATAGGGTCTTTTGTAAAGCTAGGATTATCTTTTGTGAAGCTTATGATGATTGGGATGTGTTTGGTTTGTTTTTTATTTATGGGATTTTGGGAATAATTTTAGGAGGCTTGGATATCTTGTTTTAGGGATAGTTTTCCTAGGGAAGGGTGGTTGTTTTAATTCCTTTTGTTGATACTTCGTGTAATTGTACTGTACTCCCCTATTTGAAATAAAAAATATTTTGATCAAATTGTTGTGCCTTTTTATGAGTTTTACATTTGAGTTATCTTACCAATCTCTAAGGAATACATAATCCTTTTATTCAGGTAAATGATAACATGAACTGTCGTTCTCGGATGAAAGAAAAGAATAGCATTTTATGAAAAGATGGGGACCGCGCCCATGTAAAGAATATGAGTTGCATACATACCTTTGAGTTTATTGAAAATTTTCTTAGTTTCATAAGCAAAAAGGTTTTTTAGAGGATCAGGTCCCACGTAGTTCTCGGTAGAGGGAAATGAGTAATTTCTTTGAAAATAGAAGGGGGATGAGAGCAGTCGTAGTGCGTCGATATTTTGGACTAAGGGTAGAACTTCTTGAGATGGTCTACGTTGACTGGATGTTCCCTATCTTCTCCATCAAGGTCAGTGAGCATAGAGGCATCGCCAAATAGGATCTTCTTCGCGATATAGGGGCCACTCCAGTTTGGCTTGAATTTCCCTTTGGGGTTCCAAATGGGTTCTAAGATTTTTTTGAGCGCCAAGTCTCCTTCTCGAACAAAATGATCCTTAACTCTTTTATTGAATGATCACGCTATCCGGTGATGGTACCCTTGTATGTGGTATAGAGCCTTCGACTTCTTTTCATCCAAGAGTGACAATTCGTCAAAGCGGATCTGATACCAATCTTCCTCGCTGACTCTGCTTTCAAGCATAAAGTGTAAGGATGGTATTTCCAACTTAACAGGTAGGACTGTTTCCATGCCATATACTAAAGAGTAAAGGGTATCCCCTGTATATGTCCTAACTAAAAATCGATAGCTCTAGAGGGTTTAAGAGATCCGATCGGTCCAACTTCGACGACTCTCGATCATTTACTGATGATGCCTTTGAGATTTTTATTGGCATCTTCAACTGCACAATTGGTTTGGGGTCTGTAGGGAGAAGATTTGTGTCTATGAATCCCATACTCCTCAACCAGTTCCATGACCTCAGCCTCAAAGTGTAACCCATTATTTGATACTAGTTCATGAGGAAACCCATATCGATAGATGGTGTTCTTTCAGATAAAATTGGATACCTTCTTGGCATTTAATACTACATATGACTCAGCTTCGACCCATTTGATAAAGTAATCAATGGCTTTGGGTGTGAATTTACCTATTATGTCAATGTCCCAGGTGGAGAACGTCTAGGGAGAAGTCATCTTGTATAATTCTCGATTAGGCAAGTGCTGGAGATTAGTAAACTTCTGGCATTTGAGGCATCTTCGGACGTAGGCAGTGCCATCCTGAACCATGGTGGCCCAATAGTACCCTTAACGGATAATTTTCTTAGCAAGAATATGACTGTTCATGTGGGGTCCTCATTCCCCTCTATGGATCTTCTGCATCATTTCTTAAATGTCAACCCCATAATGCAGTGCAAATAGGTTCCATTAAAGTTTCTCTAGAATAATGCTTTGTCGCAGATGATATACTAGGTAGGTAGTTTGTGAAGGGTTGCATGGCCTTTCTTATTGGCATTTTGGGGATACATACTATGCTTGAGGAGGCGCCAAATATCATAGTATAAGCACTCGGCAATATTAGAATCTTCCTTTATGATGAGCTTAATGTTATAGTAGCAGGTTAGCATCTTATTTTTGGCCCAGAAAAGGAGCCATCGTTATTCCCTCGGGCATGTCAATCATGGAGGCTAATATAGCAAGGGTTTGGACGAGGCAAGTAGGGGATGGTGATATCTCAAAACTAGGAAGCTATCTCTTCTATGTGGGCATATAAGGGCAAGAGATTTTCATCTTTAACTTTCCATCTTCCAAGGACTTGACCGATGATGAGGGCGGAGTCCCCAGAGACATCTACGTATTTGATACCTTTCTTGAGGGTGACTTTGAGGCTTAACTAATATTTAGTCATATTATTAGTGAAGGGAAAATATAATTTGATGGAAATGGGAGTGTGAGAGTCATCATGGGAGATCAGGAGTATCCCAATGTTGTATTCTTTTTTGTTGGTGGTGCCATTAAAGAACATTTGCCATCCAAGGTCCTCCTGAGATGTGCAGAGAATATCTTCATTCAGGAATTTAGATACCAAACATTAACCTCTTCCATGGAGTAGTTAGCAAGGTAATCAAAGATAGCTCTCCCTTTCATGACTTTCTGCGTAACATACATGACATAGAACTCAGATAGCAGTGTTAACCATCATGCCATTCTGCTAGACAGGGTAGGTTTTTTAAGAAAGTATTTAATGGGGCCCGTTTGGGATACTAGTATGATAAGAAAGCAAGCACGTAGTGTCATAACCTTTGAGTGATCCAGACTAGGGCAACACATACTTTCTCTAAGGTAGTGTAGTTGACTTCGTACCCGACCAACTTTCGACTAGAATAGTAAATGGCTCTTTCTTTGTGGGTTTCGTTAAGACATTGTGTTAACAAGGCCCCTACTTCAATATTCGTCATGATCACGTATAGGGGTAGAGGGAGTCAAGGTTACGATGACATGTGTATCGGAGGTTGGGTGAGGTATAACTTGATTCTCTCAAAGGCTTTCTGACATGCCTCAATCTATATTTTGGTAGAATCCTTTCGGAGTTTAAATATGGGTTCGTAAATAGAAGTCAGCTGGCTGATGAACCGACTGATATACTATAATTTTCCCAAGAATACCTAAACTTTGTTCTCCATCCGGGGAAATGGAATTTAGAGTTTGGTTTAATTTTAGCAGGGTCTGCTGCGATTCCCTTCTCGATAACCACGAACCCTAAAATATTTTCTTTGGTGACATCGAAAGCACATTTATGTGTGTTTAACCTCATCTAGTATCACTGTAGTTGTTTGAAGAACTTTAGAATGGTGAGAATGTGACCTTCTTGAGTCTTATACTTAATAATCATGTCGTCTACACATAATTTGATCTACTTGTGTGTTAGATAATGCACGATTGTTATACTATCCCTTTGGTAGGTAACCCCTACATTCTTGAGCCTGAATGGCATAACTCCGTAATAAAAGGATCCCCAGGAGGTGATGAATGTAGTTTTTTTTCTTGATGGTCACGGTGCATATTGATCTGATTGTATCCCACAAATCCATCGACGAATGATTTGAGGGGATGTCTAGTCGTGTTGTCCACAATAATGTTGACTTTGGGTAGTGGGTAATCGTCCTTTGAAGATGCTTTATTCAAATCCCGATAGGCGATGCACATGCGGACTTTTCCTCTTTATTTTGGTACGGGTATAATGTTGGCTAGCCATATGGGATACTCAATCACCCTGACTAAGCCTATATTCAATTATTTGATTACCTCTTCCTTGACTTTGAGTGACCATTCAATACAGAGCTTTCACAGCTTTTGTTTGACCAATTTTCATTCTGGGAGAGTTGGAATCTCGTGCTGAGATATTTCGGGATCAATGTCGGGTATGTCATCATAGGACCATGCAGAGACATCCACAAATTCCTTTAACATATCTTCAAATTATGCACGCTAATGCTCGTTAAGGGTGGACCCTATCCTAATCACATGTTGTTGGCTACTAGAACCAAGATTGATAATAATGGTTTCATTCTCATTAATTTGAACGCGGTTATGTTGTTTGTTTAGTAACCTTATTAAGACCAGTTAAGAATTGTTCCTTTGCAAAATCATCTTCATCAAGAGTTTTATTAGAATCAAGACAATTAATGTAAGGTACAATAAGATACTCAAAATCTTCATTTATTTCACTTTTGAGAAAACTAACGTTAAGAACATCTTCAAAAAAGGTCTCGATTACATTATTATCAAAAAAAGGAGGCACAACAATAAATGAGGAGATATGGTAAACAACAAGGTTGTGTTTCATCTTAGTAGGTGGGACCAGTACAACATTCCATTTGAGTATAGGTGCATCAGTGGCCTTGATCAGAGTGGATGGGTTTGATGATATAGTGCCTAAATTGATCATACAGAGAGTTAGCCCATGTGTACGTAGGTCGAACGAGTATTCAGAATCACTTCCCTTGGAGACCTCGATAATGGCTATGACTTTATGAGTGAGATTTTCCACTTGATGATGGGAGTCTTTGACCCAGGATTAGTTGTCTTAAAAGAATATTTCAAGTCCCCCCCTTCATCTTCTTATCCATATGATCGTACCATGGTTCAGTAAATCCACAGAAGGGGAAGTCTTCACCCTCTTTGACGAATCTCCGATCCAGAGAATCCCTCGAAACAGTCTTGGCATATTCTAAAATTCTCTTCAATCGCAGTTGGTGGAGCATTCTGAGTTCTTCTGGTGAAGGCTGATAATCTAGGCCACATGAGGGAAGGCCTTTTTTAGGACTATGGGCTCTAATATTCCTTATTGACGTCGTACTAGACCTAATCCGGATGTAAAGTGAATATTCTTGAATATCTGTATCACGTTAACATTATCATGAGGGATATACTCTGGACATACTCGATCTTTAAAATCATCCCCTCCTAGAAGGGGAAGCGGATCAATGATGAATCCGAAAAGAAGCATTTAATTTATCCCATGATGTATTTCTAGTACTGAATTACTGGTGATTGCATTTTCAGTGTTGTCATTATCTCCTAAGATGGTAATAACTTGCGCCTTGGTAAAGAATTTTAACTTATAATGAAGGGAGCAGGTCACCCCTCGAATACTATGAAGCCACGGTCGACCAAGCAGTATATTGAAGCATGTGGGAATGTTCATAACTTGAAATACAGTAACAGGATTAATAGTGCCAGCCCCTATTGTGAGTATTATGGATCCCATCACCTCTCAGCGAGTATTATCATAGGCACGCTTTGCATCGAAAGTAAGCATGTGGTCACTTGCTTTCAACCCCAAGAAATTGAAGGTTCTTAATGGGCAAACATTGAGGGCAGATCCATTATCGATGAGTGAGAGAGGGGCGGTATTTCCACTTTAACGGAGATGTTGAGGACATAGTTATGATTAAGGCCTATCTACAAAATTTCTTATTCGAAGAAGGAAATGAGTCTAGTGCTGGTTAAGGATCTAACTACGTTTACGAATCCTTCTAGAGTGGGGGAAGGACGAACAATGGGTCCAGTGAGAAAATTTATCGGAGCATTTCGGTGCAATTGGGAAGATATGAAGAGTCCCCACAAGGTGATGTTGGTTTGAGTCTTCTTGAGCTGGTCAAGGATCTTACTTTCCTTATTGGTCATCTCTGGCATGGAGAGTTACTTGACAACTACCTTTTCCTTATCAATTATTGATGGATAAGTATTTGAATCTTGGTAGTGTATCATTGATATGGTCATATGGTTTAGAGAGGAGGGGAAAGATAAGAACCCCCTTTCCATATCAATTTCTAGCTGCACGATTACTTTACAGATTTTTGCTAATAGGCCCTTGAAAGATATCATCCTACACATGCTGATCACTGGATTGACCTTTTACTGACTTAGTTAATTATCTGAGCTGTCAAATTTGTCCCCCCATCCTATGGCGATGATGTCTTCCTGCCAATAGGAGTCAAAACCTCAATGGCTTCTTTATGTAAAACTTCTAACTCAATGGGGATGTGCGAGAGTGAAGGGACCAACCACCCTTGAAGCTTCAAAGAAGTGAGTAGATCAGAAATGATACAGATTTCGTCAGTCTGTCGGAACATGTATACCATAATTTGTACTACCTCGTCCAAACTAATTTCATCAACGGGAACCACCTAATTTTTTGATTCTCGAACCCCTATCCCGACTTCTTTGAGCAAGATGCTGAGCTTTTGATAGTCGATGATCATTTTTTTGGGTAATTTCATCTCAAACTCGAAGAGTTAGTTCAAAACAGTCGGTAACTCCATATCTCTTCCTTCGAACCGGGTACGAATGTCAATACAAGCCCTCGCGAGGAGTGATAGAGCTCAGTTGACGAAGTAGGAAGGGTGTAGGAGAAAATATGGGCAAACTTTGAGCGGTTTGGGTGAAAATATGGGTATGATGGGTGCATTATTGGGCATAATTTGTGTAGATGGGTCGAATTTTGGGTCATTTTCTAAGAAGATAGCATTTTTATGGGTTAGAAGTGGGTTATGAGTGGTGTTGAGTTTAGGATTTCCTGGTGGGGTGATAGTACCCAGTCAATTAGACCCAAGATTACATTCCGAAGGTGGTAGAACTGATCAGTAGTATGGACGAAAGACTGGTGAAAATCGTAGTGGGCATCAATGTTAAAGTTTTGGGGAAGTGGGTTGGGTAATGGACGAGGGTCCAGGTTTGATAAGATTATGACTTAACAAGGCTTAGTAAAGTTTAGAGAGCGGAGCATGGATCTCAATGTATTATTTTCTGGAGGGGTTAGGGAATCTCTTTGGCACCTAAGAGGTAGTAGGTTGGGAGATATTGTTGATGATTGAGACTATAGTATTGGCAGGCTTCTCATACTTTTTGGGAGTGAACTATCCAAACACTTTCTTAATCTGTCCTTTCATCATGGTAACATTTTCTCCAATATCCACACTGGCTTTCCAAAAGGCTCAGAAATGTGGGTAATAATGACCTCCCATAGTTGCTCTGATACGGGGTAGGAAATTCTTCTTCAATATGCTGACTTGTTCTTCAAGAAGGTCCAATTAGTCATAATGGCATCTTTTTCCCTCCACCTTGTTATGGGGCTTCTAACAGTTTCTCCAGGGTTTCTGTTGAGAAGATCTAGATCACGACGTGTAACCCCTAGTTATTCATTGTACTTGTATCGTGACATGAATTCTCAAGCAACATCTTCCTAACTGCGTATTCTAGATTCCTCGAGGGATAAGAGCTAATGAATAGAGCGCTATTCTTTAAATTCTGTTGGAACATTTGGGCCATTATCTCTTCAGAGTCACCAAGGGGAGTCATGTCTTGGTGATGTCTATGAAGGTAAATAATTGGAGGCCCGCTTCCCCCAAACTTCTCGATAACTGGCATTTTAAATTTCTTCAGCAATCTTGTTTTAGGGTAGGGAGGCATGTGAGTGTAGTCCATGTAGTTCCTGGATATCCTAATTTGGTCAAACTTCTTCGACAACCGCTTGAGGCCTTCTTTGACCTTGTTCAGTTCTTCCTCTTAGCGATCAAGGGGTATTAGTAAGTTAGACTTGGATGGGAAAGGTTTGAAATAGGTAGCTGAGCTGGTGGTGGCCCATTGGTATGCGGGGCACGTAGAGAATGCTCATATTATTTCGGGACCCAAATAGGCTCGGGATATGGTGGACCTATGGCACAAGGAAAGAGAACCTCGAGTTCTCTGAGAACTTGGACTCGATTTTTCTATATCTCATGAACTTCGATTTGAAGGTTATTAATCTTGGCACCGAGTTAGAATAGGACTGCCATCAAATTGGGTTGTATGTTCAACTCTTGATCGGTGTTTTCGATGATGGAATCATGAAGTTGGATTCCAGACTTAGAGGAGGTTGAAGGGGAACTAATGGATCTTCGGGGTAGTTGACGAATGACCGAATCTAATAGGAAGCCAGGCTAAGAATCGGGTATGCACTCAACCTAAGAAGGAAAATGATTCGAATTTATTTTTGAAAAAGGGAAAACGGAATTGTTTTTTGCTGAAAAAGATGGAAAATATTTTTGACAATTTTGGTAAAAAGGAGGAAAAATATTTTTGGTATTTTGTTGAAAAGGAGGAAAATTCATTTGTGGTATTTTTTATATAAAGGAGGAAAAATGTTTTTGGTATTTTCGTTTTTCTAGAAAGAAAAGGAAAAAAGGGAGAGAAAAAGTCTCAGCATGATTATTATTATTATTATGTTTATGTTTTTACTTGTATTAGGTTTACCTAAATGCAAAAGAAATGTTGGACAGGACCCGAGCCTAGGGAAATTGGGTTTATAAAATAGGTAAGATAGGGTTTGTCTTGTTTCCAGGCTCATGGACAGGGTCCTGTTTTGAAAAAAGATAAAATAACTCGAAAATTTTGGCAGCATGCCGACATGGTATTTTGGCAGAGTTCCGTGTGGTAACTGGAAAACTAAATATGAGTGTCTAAGGTGTGCCGCTTATATGAGGTTTATGCATTTTTTGGATTAGTGGAAAGGTTACCCCATTTGGCATGACTTACACAATATACTTCTTGCTTTTGAGGGCAATAAGTATGTGTGGAAAAGCGATTTTATATACCAGAGTGTACATGAATTGCCTCACTATATACCTCGTGGGGACAATACGTGTGAGAGAGAATTCGATATACTCGATGTACATGAATGAGTTCCCTTCTATATACCTCCCGTCATGAGTTTGGTTAAGCAGTACGATGTGGGGGAACCATTCGATGTACGTAGAATGTACTAGGCCACTAGAAGGTGAGAGTCATTCCTTAGGCTAACTTTGACTTTTCGGACCTGCTCCCATCACAAAGTGACCCCCCAGTACGGGACAAAATTTTGGACAATAGCCATGCTCTTGGTGATGTAGTGTGCAAAATGCATTATTCTTGATTATTATATTCTGGAAAGTGTTGGAGTGGAAGTCCAAGGGTCTATTGAAAATGTGTATAGATTTAACTACAAAAAAATATTACACATACACAAAATCTTATAAAGAGGAATGAGGATTTACCTTCGAGATATCTTTGATTTTATCTTGTCTTAGCATAAATCGTATGTGATGATAATTGATCAAGAATGCCGACCCAATGCACCTTACGATCTTCTACTGTATTCCTGATATGGATAGCTATGAGCAGAGTGTGGGCTCTTCCTTCGTGACCATCTTTTCTTCTCCTCTTTCCTCTTTGCTGTCTCTCAGTCTCATAAGTCCGAATTTGTGTCTCTTGAGTATAAAACAGTGATGACTAGGTTAAGAAAGAATGAGCCTTAGGTGCATATATATAGGCTACAGTAGGGACCTATGGAGAGATAAGGATATGTCTCCTAATGGGCCTAAGAAAACCTAATCCTCCCCTGATCATAATCTCGGTCTCTTAATTATAATTAATTCCAGTAAATAATTATTATTATAATTACAACTCCACTCCTTAACTCAGATTTATATTTCGAACTCTTCATTATTAATTACTTAATTCTCCCCATGTTAAGGTTACAGATACCCGTTAATAAAAGAAATTATTGATAATTTATTTGATTAAATTCTTTATGTCCTTGAGCGATCAACCTTAACTTATTTATAGTGTTGGATTAACATAATCCACCTGCAGGGTTTGACACATACAAAACTTATAAGCAACTGAAGGGGGTATCACCAGTATCTATATCGAGATGTGGATTCCATCCGTAAAATACTTCCACCATACAATAATCAACATTAACCAATCTATTAAGATTATTGATCCAATAATGAATCTCACCTGAAAGGTCAAGGCAATAAATAAATCGTGCATGGTCCATCAATCATGCCCGGATTTAGAGGGTTAGTAAACCTAATAATCAAGACTTTTACATTGTCTTATAAAATCAGTATAAAGGATATGACCTCAAGGTGGTCCCATTCATTACACATAAAGTGTATTATCCCAATAAGTTCAAACTATATAGTATCCCATAAGCCAGATAGACCTACTAAAATATTATCCTACAACCCTACTGATGGTGTGTCCGGTTCCATCTAAGACTGTAAACGATAAAACTTATATTATATAAGAACTGGTGATTTAATACTCTTTGTGTAAGCCGTACTATACACACCTGAACACCTACTTTGAAGAATAAAAGACATCGACAATATATAAATAATGCAAAGATTATGTCCATACATGATTCTCCTTAAAACAGGAAAAAACTGATTTTTTTCATAATAAATCCATAAGTAAAACTAATACATAAAGCTTGGTTTTAGTTTACTTCTCTAACAATATTCGACTTAGACTCAAAGCCATGTTGTAATGCTTCTCACTCCCATCCCCTCTATGTGACAATCAAAAGTCTTAGCTTGTAAGCTCTTCGTGAAAGGGTCTGTTAGGTTATTCTCTGATGCAATCTTAATAACCGTGACATCACCTCACTGTACAAATTCTTAAATGAGATGATACTTATGATCGATGTGTTTACCTCTCTTATGGGTTATGGTTCCTTTGAGTTAGCAATCGCACTACTATTATCATAATAAAGTGTAATAGTCGATTGAACTATAGGTACCAATCCTAGATCCATTAGGAAATTTCTAAGCCATACTACTTCTTTGTTTACCTTGGAGGACACCACATATTTAGCTTCCATGGTGGAATTAGCAATGCAATATTTCTTGAAAATCCTCCAACTATTGGATTCACCTCCTAGGGTAAACATATATTCAGAGGTAGACTTTTTGGAATCTCTATCAGACTGAAAATCTGAATTGGTGTACCCAATAGGTACTAGACTCTCTTCCTGGTAAACTAACATATTGTCTTAGGTTCTTTTCAAGTATCTAAGTATATGCTTTATCGCAGTCTAGTGTTCTTGCCCAGGGTAAGACTGATATCTTCTAACCATGCCAATAACAAAGCAAATATCAGGTCTAGTGCATAACATAGAATACATAAGGCTCCCAACTGCCAAAGTATAAGGGACGTCTTTCATCCTCTCTATCCCACTAGGTGTCTTAGGACATTGATCCTTAGATAGAGATATTGCATGTCTTAAAGGTAATCCTTTCTTGGAATCTTTCATGTTAAATCTGGTAATAATAAAATAGATATAAGTTTCTTGTGATAAATCTAACATCCTATTCTTGTGATCACATATAAACTTTATTCTAAGGATGTGACTAGCTTCTCCTAAGTCTTTCATATTGAATTGGCTTGGAAATCACACTCTAACTGAAGACAACAATCCAACATCATTTCCAATGATAAGAATGTCATCCACATATAATACTAAAAATACGACTATGTTTTCTTTGCATTTATTGTACACATAAGACTCGTTTGGATACGGATAAAGACCAAAAGATTTGATTGCTTGATCAAAACAAATGTTCCATATTGTAGATGCTTGCTTAAGTCTATAAATGGACTTCTCAAGATTACATAATTTATGTTCTTGACCTTGGGAAATAAAATCGTCTGGTTGCACCATATAGATACACTCATCAAGATTCCCATGAAGAAATGCAGTCTTGACGTACATTTGCCAAATTTCATAATCGCAATGAGACGTAATGGATAAGAGAATTCAGATGGACTTCATCATAGCTATCGATGAGAAGGTTTCCTCATAATCGATGCCATCTTTCTGAGTAAATCCTTTTGCATCTTAACCTTCCTATCCACCCATTTACCCTCCTATAGACCCACTTGCATCCTATGGTTTTTATCCTTTCAGATGGATCTACAAGACTCCATACTTGATTAGAATACATAGATTCCACCTCAAAATTCATAGCTTTAAGCCAAAGTTCTTCATCTTTATCTTGGATAGCCTCACTGTAGTTATAGGGATCGACTTCGAGTTCATAAGTAACCTTATCCTGAAATTCTCCTAAGAACATAAATCATTCAGGTTGACGTATAGCCCTTCCAATATGATGAGGTAGTCCATGTGCTAGTGTACTAGTGTAAACACGTTGTGTTATTTCACTATGTGCCAATGGTATTGAAGAATCTTATTGGTTCCGTCATACCTCTTCAAGAATAACTTTACTTCTAGGTTTATGATCCATCATATAATTCTCTTCCAATATTGGTTCTAACAATGACCTTCTGATCCTTAGGATTATAGAATAAATATCCCTTATTTTCTTTAGGATATCTTACAAAGAAACAAACTTATGATCTTGATTATAACTTACTAAGATCTCTTTTCAGCACATGTACTGGACTACCCTAGATTCGAATATGTTTCATACAAGGCTTGCACCCAATCCACAATTCCTTGGGTGTAGTAGAGATCGCCTTTGAAGGTACCAAGTTCTGTAAATAGGTGGAAGTTTTTAAAGCATGTCCCCGAAAGGAATCTGGGAGATCTGTATAACTCAACATGGACCTAATCATATCCAAAAGAGTCATGTTCCTCCTTTCTGCTATACCATTTTGCTAAGGAATACCAAGTGTAGAAAATTGGGATGTGATCCCTTGATCTTATAGATATTGCCTAAACTCCCTTAAGAGGTACTCGTTACCACGATCAGATCGTAGTGTCTTGATACTTTTACCTTGGTTATTCTTCACTTCTTCCCTATAAACTTATGGTGCATTAGGTAAATGTACCCATAACTTGAGTAATCATCTATGAAAGTCATAAAATACTGAAAGCACCCTCTTGCTCGGGTCGTCATCGGTCCACATAGATCATAATGAACCAATTCCAATAATTCTTTGGCTCCATATCCCTTATTCTAGACAGGCCTCTTGGTCATTTTACCTTCTAAATAAGATTCGCAAACCGGAAGTGCCTCCAGTTCTAGTGATCTCAATTGCCCACTTGCTACCAGTCTACGAATCCCTTTTAGATTAATATGGCCTAAGAGTAGGTGCCAAAGATACATTTGGTTCACTAAGGATGGTTCCTTTCTATTTAAATTTGGTCCAATTGAATTATGCAAAATATTAATTTGTTATGGGGTATAGATATGATTAACAATATAAAGATTATCAACTAATGTACAAAAACAAATAAAAGATTTATTTTTCTTAATAAACACAAGTTTATTAAAAGAAATAAAATATCCATAAAAGCCTAAACAAGAAACTCAAATCAAATTCCTCCTAATGGAAGCTGAATAAAGACAATTCTTTAAAAGTAAACTCCTATCATTATGAAAGATTAAATGATCATCTCCCACAGCAACTACTGATACTCTCGTAGCATCTCCCATAGTCAGATAAATATCTCCATCACTTAGTCTCCTAGTTTCCTGAAACCCCTATAAATAATTGCATACATAATTAGTGGCTCCCGTATCGACACACCATGTATCGGTAGTACGAACCACAAAACATGATTCAACGACGAATAATTGGAATTTACCCACATTGTTCTTTTTATTTCATAAAACCAAATAATTATTCTTCCATTGTCCCGACTGCTTATAGTGGAAACACTTGCCCTTGGGCTTTTTCAAACCTCCCTGAGGTCCAAGAGCTGCCTGAGGGACCATAACCTATTTCTGAGTTTTCTTCTCCTTTTTATTCTTGCCTATAGGCTTAGAAGTAGAACTTTTCTCAGCAACAAAAGCATTTACTAACTTCTTGATGAGACCCTCGGCTACTTGTAGTTCTTTAACTAGTTCCGCCAAAGAGTAAGAAAGTTTGTTCATGTTGTAATTAAGGCAAAACTTCTTAAAGAACTCAGGTGGAAACTGGAGAACAATATAGACATGGGTTTCCTCATTGATTTTGGCTCCAAGGATTTCAAGCTCATTGAGAAGAGACATCATCCTTAAAACATGTTCCCTCACTAGGGTCCCTTCATCCATGTTTGTATTCATGAGTTCTTCTTGGCAACCTGCCTTGCAACACGATTTTAATCCCCAAATATATCTTTGAGGTTCAACATCATGTCATAGGCACGGTCCATCGACTGATGCTGATGTAGTAAAACATTTAACATAGATGCCAAACTATAACACCGATCCATCTCATCAGCCTTAATCTATTTCTAGTAATCATGGGTTTCCTTTTCTATCACCCCCACCAATTTTCTCAGGACAAATCTCATAGAGCACAAACTTATACCCTTTTATAGTCAACACAATATCTAAATTCCTTTTCCAGTCAATGTAATTAGGTCCAGTTAATTCATTTTCCTTGAGAATGACAACAAGTTGATTGAAAGAGCTTCACATCTTAATACTGAGAGTTAAATAATAAAATGAATTATCATAGGCCATAAAACTTTTTTAATTAAAAATTAAAAATAATGTTCCCTCTTTAATTTTACGCATCCCGATTACCATTTGAATAAAATTCCTATTTAGAGAACCTACTTTCCAAAAAAAAATAATTAGGCAGGCTTATTCCTTTTAATTTTATTATCTAGACAAAACCTATGTCAAATATAATTAAATAGCCGACACTTTGGTCCCACAAAAGCATAACATTCCTATTTATAGAACCTACTGTTATTTTATGTCTAAGTTTATACCATCAACTAACTTTAGATTATCTCATATCACATAGACTTCTCCTTTGGGGGTTGCCTTTGTGAATAATGAATCCAAAATTACCCTTACCGACTGCCATAATAATTTTCATTCCTCGTTGAAAGTCTACAAATCGTTGATAGAGACCATGGGATTTTCTCTTGGAAAATTCCTTGTTTCACTTAGTAATTTAAAAAAATTTGCGAGGGTTAAAAAACAGATGTGTCGAATTTTTCATTAATTTGAAAATTCTAGGACATTTGATGTATTTCCAAAAATATCGAGATAACCATATTTTAATATATCAAGAGAATGTGTGATAAATAAAAAAATTCAAATACCCTTGATTGCTTAAAGAAATACTCAAATTTTTTAATTCTCTAACCACACATATTATTCAAAATAATTATGAATTATTCATATTTAAAATATACATGATTCAAGTCTGGTTAGTATACCATATTGTCCATAATTCTAAGGGAATCGTTAACACATATTAACAACCCAACAATTAAAATATGAATACTAAAGACATAAATCAACATAAATAAAAAAAGGAGATTAATAAGGATTCCCGACTATTGTGGTCAAGATACAACTCCGTCATAGATTGGAGTTTTCAACAGTCATCCTTGAACCCAAACACTTCATGTTGTCACTACGCCGGGACGGCATAGGGTTCCACTTGTTTAACACTTTCGAAACTGATTTCCATGCAAAAAACTTCCTTCTATCACCAATCTAGTTTCACACTCCTCTATTAGCAATCATGATGAAAACAATAGCAATTTACACATGCCCTATGCCTCCATGAAGGAGTTCACATTCTATATCAATATTATGTTAATCCAGAATAAAAAAATAACCACGAATAAACCATTGTGGGATCTAATCACATAAAATAAAACCATAAATACGTGACAATAGTAGTGGGATTAAATCACTATAAAATAAAAGTTAGCACAAATCTATATTCTACCCAACATCCACGCACATATATGATTGTTTTAATTGGACAACATGGATGAATTAAACCTATACGCGGTATCAATAGGGCTTTGTTACAAATTGTTGGATCTAAAGTCCAAGGGTCTATTAAAAATGCATATAGATTGAACTAAAAAAAATATTACACATACGCGAAATCTAATAAAGCGGAATGAGGATTTACCTTCGAGATATCTTTGATTTGATCTGGTCTTATCACAAACCATATGTGATGATAGTGGATCAAGAACATAGGGTTGATTATCCTCACAGTCTTCTAATGTATTCCTAATATGGACAGTCACGAGCAAAGTGTGGGATCTTCCTTCGTGACCACGTTTTCTTCTTCACTTTCCTATTTGTTGTTTCTTTGTGTCACAAGTCCAAATTTGGGTCTTTTGAGTATCAAAGAGTGACGGCTAGCTTAAGAAAGAATGAGACTTAGGTGCACATATATATAGGCTACAGTAGGGACCCTAAGGAGAGATAAGGATGTGGCTCCTAATGGGCCTAAGAAAACCTAATCCTTCTCGGATCCTAATCTCATTACTTTAATTATAATTAATACCCCTAAATAATTATAATTGCAACTCCACTCCTTAATTCAAAATTATATATCGAGCTCCTCATTATTAATTACTTAATTATCCGCACGTTAAGGTTACAGATACCCGTTATTAAAATAAATACTGATAATTTATTTGATTAACTTCTTTAAGTCCTTGATCGATCCAACTTAACTTATTTGCAGTGTCGGATTAACATGATCCACCTGCAGGGTTTGGCACATAAAAAACTTATAAGCATCTCAAGGAGGTATCACCAGTCTCTAAACCGAGACATGGATTCCATCCATAAAAGACTTTCACCATAAAATAATCACCATTACCCAATCTATCAAGATTATTGATCCAATAGTGAATCTCACCCGAAAGGTCAAAACTATAAATAACTAGTGCATGTGTCCATTAATCATACTCAGATTAAGAGCCTTAAGTAAACCTAATAATCACGAGGTTTACATTGTCTTATAAAATTAGTATAAAGACATTGATCTTAAGATGGTCTCATTCAATACACATAAAGTGTAATAGCACAATAAGTTGAAACTATACAATTTCCCATAATCAAGATAGACCTATAAAAATATTTTGCTACAACCCTACTAATGGTGTGTCCAGTTCCATCTAAGACTGTGAGCGACAAAACTTATATTCTACAAGAACTGATGATCTGATCCTCTGTGTGTAAGTCATACTCTACACACCAGAACACCCACTGAGTAGAATAAAAGATATTGACAATAGATAAAATAATGCAAACATTATGTCCATACATGACTCTCATTAAAATGCGAAAAACTGATTTTTATTTTAATAATAAATACATAACTAAAACTATTACATAAAACATGGTTTTAATCTACTTCTCTAACAGATAGAGTCTTTTATTCAGCATGATGAGCACTATGCTAATAGGGGAAAATGTACAAGTTTTATGAAAATTAAATCTAGCATAGAGCATGAAGATTACACTAAGCATGGATACATGTGAGTGAGTGATGTGAGAATATCTATAAGTGAGTATGGTCGTGAACCTAGGCATGGATTAACTACAAGTTGCATGTGATAACTCCAAGTGAGCATGGATATATACAAGTGTGATAAGTGAAGGTGTGTGATAGTGAAGCCTAAGCATAGATATTCTAAATGGTGTGTGAAACATAGGGATATATGTGATACTGTGTATAAGTGTAAGTAGTGTGAGGTGTACATGGAAGATATTTACAAGTGAGTGAAAGTGAAAAGTGAGTGATAGGTGATATAAGCATGAAATAAATATTTACAAGAAATAAATAGAGGAGAAAAGGAACATACAGGCAGGTGCATACGCACACATGCATAAAATGATAACACCCATGCAATAATAGAGTCTATGCCTCTTATGATAAGTTATACCCAGCGGAGTCGCCACTGTCGCCATCCTCTCTCCTTACTTTTTCCCATTTTACCCTTTTGGGGGAAAGGTTTCAACGCTCGTGCAATTGGAGTGAGAGAAGAAGAAGGTCTCACGCCTTTTCTAGGAGAGATTACATCATCATCGATGAGGGTGATGTAAAGATATAGAGTTGCCAGCCTATTTTGCACAAAATAGGCAAAAGAAATATTACCACCTCCAGAGAACGATATCAAAGACAAACTGATGCTTGCTAAATCAAATAGTTCAAAGGTTCAGGGATATGTTATAGAATGATATGTTAGGCACCCGCCTTCCCTTTCGATCTCTCATGGGCATGTGTTATTCTTCTTCTTAATAACTCTATGAAGGTGCTCACTTATATATATAATTAGAGAATGGAATTTCTCAACTGCCATCTGTTGATGTAAAAAATTAGATCATATCTAATTATTCAATCATAGATAAATAAATGAGATAAAGAATTTTTAAAGTGGTTCAGCCTTATAAGAATGACCTACGTCCACTGTTATGGTATTGCTGATTGTATGGGAATTCTCGATTACAAGTTATCTCAAGAAATTCCGGTCCCTTTACAATGAGGATTGTACAATGTATTTATAGCCCTGAGGCTGTAATATGAAAGGGTAATACATTAAATGATGTACATATGAAAGGGTAATACATTCAATGCCCCTTAAGCGTATGCGTTTGAATGATAAGCATTTAATGAACAATCAAACTGTTGGTTATCCTGCTATTAATGCTTTGTTCGAGGTGCAGCTCGGACCGCCTGAGTTGTTCAGATCGCCTAAGCTTCTCGGTATTCAAGAGTTCCTTGGAGAGTTCTTGTTCCTCGGAGCGTATGAGTTCCTCGGGGAATCAGTGCTCCTCGTTGTAGTATGGTTCCTCGGAGAATGTGAGTTCATCGGAAGCATTTGTTGTTGCTACGTAGATTGCCATGTGTCTTCACTTTATTGAGCCATGTCAGCAGACTAAATTTGGTATCAACAAAAGCCCCCAATGTTTCATAGTTCGAACTTTGAGGAGTGTGGAACATTCTTTCTCGGAATATGGCAGTTTTAAATGGTTATCCTAAAATTTAGGAGTCTTTTGTATTTATTTCTCTTTCCAAATTCGCAGAATCAGGCTTTTTTGAATTTTTATAACCGCCTCGATCTTCGGGTACTTTTTGTCCTTCTAGCCGCCGGTAGCGTAATCATTTCTTTTTGTAATCATTACTTTTTCCTTTTCCCAAGGCAAGGTATTTAAACGTCACAGACACTCCCATCATCTTCTACCTTTTCAAATTTGTATTTCGAGTTTTCCATTATCTTACTCTCTTGTGCGTTCATCCTTTTCATCGTTCGTTGTCAACAGATCCACTCTTTTTCTGTAAGATCTTCTTCCTTCTTCTTCATTTCTTTTATTCATCATGGTTTACCCTATTTAATCTCTTGATATGTTTCGCTATAATTTTTCTATTCCTTCTTGGGTTGTTTTGGAAGAGCTTTCTGAGCCTTCTGACTATTTCCGTTTGGCTGAGGGACATTGGTTCCCCAGTCTCTTTGTTGCTGAGTGTGGATTTTCTTTTCCACCCAATCCCTTATGTCTGTAATTCTGTCAATACTTTGACATTTTTCCTGCAAGAATAGCCCCCAATACATGGAGAATAGTTAATGGGGTTCATAGATTAAATCAAATCCATGGAACTCGCATAAGAATTCCAGAAATCATGTTTTGCTATAAATAGGCAGTTGGTGATAACACCTTTTAGTTAAAAACTAGATTTTTAAATAGGGCTTTAGTGGTCAATCTCTCGGATGCCAATAGGGACTATTTTGATCACGGAGTTGTTATAAAAAATTGGCAACATGCTCCTTTATCCAGAGATGAAGTTTATCAGGGTCCCAGATGCCCTCCCTATGGCAATGGGATAGGTTATTTTTATTTCATTTTATTTATTTTGAAATCATGCTTCTTCTGTGTTTGACAAAATGTGCCACTGGTATTTTAATGTTTATTTATTTGCAGTTGACAGCAAAAGAAAGTGTCCAAAAGAAGCAGACGTGAATATAAGGCACTTAAAACTTATCTGGAGTTTGCATCAGAGTGTTGCCGACGAGCACATTAGGTCAGCCTCGTATCTGCTGCAGTACAAGAGCTACACCACTTCTTTCACTGCTCGTCTGGTGATAAGTGAAGTAGAACCATTACCAGCTTGTACCAATTCCTCGCCTGAGTCACACATTCCTTTAAGTGAAAGGATGAAGAAGAGAAGACCTCCCACCCTTTTTAAGAAAATTGCCTCTGGTGCTGGAGAGGCAAAAAGAAGTAAGATTGACGTCCCAGGGGAGGGGACAAAGAAAACTGATGGACCTTCCTCGGCTGCCCCTGTTGTGAAGGTTGTCGATAAGCCCCCAGTGGCTCCGAGCAAGTCTGCTGCTCCAGGAGAGGTGATTGTAATATCACCGACCAAGAGTTTCTCCTTGGTTGAATCTATTCCTGCTCCCCCGAGGAAGCTGAAGAAGAGCTCCTCGGTCAATTTGGTTGACACCATCTCTCAGCCCCCGACTAGTGGAGTTCTTATTTTCATTCCCCCGAGCTCTGCCATGAGCTCAGTGAAGACTTGCTTGGATCATTACCGAGTCCAAGGTATCGAAGAAAACCTTTCTTGGGATATGGTTACCTCTTTGGCAGCTTGCCACATTGCTTCTGTAAGTCCTTTTACTTTAAACTTTTCATCTTTCCCTTATTATATCTGTCTCTGACTTGCTTTCATTTTCTTTTCACAGTTAGTGAGCTGCTTCAATACAATTTTGAAGAAGGATGAAGATATTAAAGCTTCAAGCTCCTCGTCTGGTGTAGAGGAAGCTTTGATGGGCGTGAGGCAGTCTTTGGAAGAGTCTCGCCAAAAATATGCTGATGATAAGGAAACTTGGGAGAAGAAGCTTGCCACCACCAAGAAGGAGAAGGCTCGAGTTGTTGAAGTCTCCCAAGAGTTGTAGAAGAGAATAAAGGACTTGGAAAGGAAAAATAAAGAGCTTGACAAGAAGCTCAAAAATGCTGGAGAGCTTGAGAATAAGCTCAAGGTTGCTGAGGAAGAATTGGGTCAGCTTCGGGAGGTAAATCGACAGAAGGAGGAGGTTAAAAATAAATTGAAGACTGCTGAAAACCTTCTGTCCGAGAAGCTTTCCTCGGAGAAGTTGAAAAGAAAATTGGCTATGAAGAAGTCTTTCAGTGCTGGCTGGGACAAGGGGTGGAACAAGGGCTTGGATGCCATGATGTCACAAGTAGAATATGGAAGCCTCAAGTACTTCAGGGATGGATGGGACGCTGCTCTACAGGAGATGAAAGTGGATGAAAATTCTGGACTCTTCCAGCGACACATCCCTGGTCCCCCTCCAACTCCTGAAGATGAAGAAGAGGACGAAGGTGCCTCCGAAGAGTCTTCTATGGTGATGGGAGATCATCCCACAGCCATCCATCCTGCTACCGAGGAACTTCAGCAGTTCACTACTTCCTCCGAGAAACCTCCAGCACTTCCCCGGCTACTATCTGTTCCTTCCGAGCAACCTACTTCCTCGTCCTAGCCTCCCGAGAAGGTTTTGAGAGACAAGGAAAAGGTGTAGAGTTGTTCGGGTTTCTCTTTATATTTTTCTTTTGTCAAATGTAACAATGAACATGTAACTCTGAACCTTGATATAATAAAACTTGAACTTTTGTTCTTGCATAATGTTGTCTCTTCTTCATGCTTAGTTGGTACTTTTATTGATTACTGCTTTTTCTTTCTCTACTAGTTTCTGGCCAGGATGGAATTACTATCTGCTCATGATACCAAGTTATTGAGGCAATGCAATGATTATTTTAAGGCTGGTCACATAGATCTGAGTGCAACACAAATTGTCGACATCCTCGGCCAAGATGCTTCGGAACAAGCGGTTGAGGCCTACCAATACTTGAAGACCCTGCTTAATCGTGCATTGTCCAATAATGTGGCTTATTATGATATGATTGAGGATCTCCAAGACATTCTTGAAGACCTTCAGCAACAATACAAAGAATCCACTACCCTTTTGCACGAGGGGTATAAGAAGAAGTATCAACAACTCAATGCTGACAAGGGGTACGAGAAGAATTTTGCTGGCTACGATGTGAGGGAGATAACTCTGAGGGGTGAGGTCGAGGAGTTCAGACAAATAGATGAACAATTAGAGCAAGAAAATAACAACCTGCAAAAAGAGTTGTCTTAGTTGAAGTCTGCAACTTCCACTTCAAACGCCTTGATCCCAGTGAATGATGAGGGATTCTCGTTCTTGGAGGTCGAGAACGCCAACTTGAGGGAAGAATTGGAGACCTTAAAGAGATTTGGTCCCTCTACATCTTCTCGTGGATGAGCAAGAGCTCCTCGGGGACGAGCAAGAGCAGCTCGAATTCCTGTCGAGGAATAGATGACTCAATCTTCCTTAGAGAACCAAGCCTTCCAATTAATGGCAAAGAACTAGGCGTTGGCTGAAATGTCAAAGAAGATCAGGGACCTGGAAGAGCAGCTTTCTGTGCAGCAGTCAGTCTTGGAGAATAAGGAACTCTTCATCAAAAGTCTCCATGAGCAGCTGGAAAGACTGACATATCAATTCCACAAACAGCCCAGGGAGTTTTGGATGGTTGGGTACAACGAGGCTCTTTACCACTTAGACAATCGTATCCAGAATGCCAATAATGAGGGCTACAAGCAAGGCTAGTTGAATGCCTTAGGTGTGATGCAACTCGAACAGGGTCATTACCTGTGGGATTACCATGATCCTGGGTTGATCGACCTACCCGTGCCACCATTTAAACTTGATATGAGCTGGATCCCTGCTCGGGCCATTCCTCGATGCTTAATTTCAAAGTATCTCAGCGACTATAATCTCCATTCAAGTGTTGAGATATCTCGTCTCGAGCACCTTCTAGATCGACCATCCGTGATGAATATCAGGATGTTAAAAGATTTGAACTTCATAAACTCTCCTCTTACTTTAAATGATCCGCCTGCTGGCGAGGAACCTGTCTCAAAAGTAGAGGGGAAGAAACCAATAGAGTAGGAATTTTGATGTAATAGTTAGTATACATTTCATTATCAATGTAATCTATTCTTGGATTTAATGAAAGACTTTTATTTTTGTTCGCAATCTTAATCGCTATTGTCTTGTAAAATACTTTACATTTGTGCATGTATGTCTATTAAAAAGATAACAATATTATGTTGTTTTGTGTTGTCGATCAACTTATTGTCGACTAGCTTGAATTTGTGGTAGTCATTAAAAAATTACTAAGTTATTCCTCGACCAACTTACTAAGTTGTTTCTCGACCAACTCACTAAGTTGTTTGTCGACCAACTTACTAATAATTTTAAGAAGTCACGAGTATCAATAATTTTTCTTGATCATTTTCTCGTATTCATAAAATGTTTTCGACCAACCAAGGTCGGTAAATTTCCTTCTCGACCAACTACAGTTATTGGGTTTTTATCCCCAACCAGCCATAGTTAGTGGATTTTTCCTCTACGAGGAGCTTTTAGTTGGCGTTTTCAAGAATATATTTACTTCCTAACCAACATAAGTTGGTAATTTTATGAATATTTTTATTTCCCGAGAAACATATAGTTTTTTTTCCCGTAGGAATACAAGTTTTACTTCCCGGAGGAATACAAGTAGCTTTACTTCCCGGAGGAATACAGGTAGCTTTACTTCCCGGAGGAATACAGGTAGCTTTACTTCCCGGAGTAATATAGGTAGCTTTACTTCCCGGAGGAATATAGGTTTTACTTCCCGGAGGAATATAAGTTTTACTTCCCGGAGAAATACCTTTGTTTCTTGACCAACCTTAGCTGGCATTTTCGAGAAAAATTTTGAGTAGCCCGAGTTTTGCCGAGTAGTGTGTAGCACTAGTATTCCCCAAAAAAATTTCAATAAAAGGAGAAAATACACATCACTAATAATACTTGCGCAGGTGCTCTGCGTTCCATGCGTTCTTAAACTCCTCCCCTTCTAAAGTTGCTATTCGGTAAGTTCCTGGTCGAACAACTTCTTTAACTCGGTATGGCCCATGCCAGGTTGCCTCCAGTTTGTTGTGCTTTTGAATTACTTTCTTCAGCACATAGTCTCCTTCTTTAAGGTCGCACTTCTTCACCCTCTTATTATAGAATAGAGCTATTCGTTGTTGGTATGTAGCATTTCTGATGGCTGCTTCTTCTCTAACTTTCTCGAGCATGTCTAAATCCAATCTTCTCATTAAATCGCTGACAGGGGAATTGAAATTCAGTACCCTGTGTGTTGGGAGGCCCAACTCGGTAGGTATAAAATCTTCACTTCCAAACGCTAGCATATATGGAGATTCTCCAGTTGCTACTCGGGGAGTAGTTCGGTAAGCCCATAGTACTGACTGTAACTCGTTGATCCAATTTGCTTTCGCATCGTCCAGTCTTTTCTTCAAACCATTCAGCAGTGTTCTGTTTGTCACTTCAGTTTGCCCATTGCTTTGAGGATGGCCTGGTGCTGAGTGGATCTTCAACACATTTGATTGATGACAATAGGCAGCGAACTTCTCGTTATCAAATTATGTTCCATGGTCTGTGATGAAAGCATGAGGAAGACCATATCGACAAATGATGCTCTTCCAAATAAATTGGTACACCTTCTCGTACGTCATATCAATGAGAGGCTCAGCTTCCACCCACTTAGTAAAATAATCCACTGCGACATCGAGGTATTTAAACCTTCCTCTAGTCGTTCGCAGTGGTCCGACCAAATCTATTTCCCACATGGAAAATGGCCAAGGGGAAGTGATGGGTGTCAACAATGCTTGTGGAGTTCTTCAGATGGAGGAAAAGCGCTGGCACTTGTCATATTTCTTGGCCTAGGCTACACAATCAGCCCTCATCATCGGCCAGTAATATCCCTGCGTCATCATCCTTTGTAAAAGCGTCCGACCTGCTACATGGGCTCCACAGGATCCTTCATGGATCTCTTCAATCAATTCTTTCACCTCGAAGGGATGTACACATCTTTGCAAACCTGCCATAATTCCTTATCTATATAAAATACCGTTAGTTAATACATACCGAGCAGCTTTAAATTTTAATTTCTTGTCTGCGAGCTTATCAATTGGCAATTCTCCCTCCTCAATATATGCCCTGATGGGATCCATCCAAGATGGTCCTAAATCAAGGGTGATAAAGTTCATCGCCAAATCTTCATCTATACTCCGACCAACTAAAACTTTAATTGGGATTGTTCTTCGTAGCTCGATACGAGTAGGTGATGCTAATGGAGCTAGGGCATCTGCTCTTGCATTCTCCATTCTTGGTATTCTGACCAGCTGAATAGCAGCAAATTTTGATACCAACTCCATCACCTTTGCATGGTATTTGATCATTAATTCTCCTTTGGCTGCATATATTCCCAACATTTGATTTACAATTAATTGCGAATCACTGAAGACAATAATTTGCTGCGCCTCCATAATTTTTACCAAATTAAGACCAACAATCATGGCCTCATACTCAGCCTCATTATTGGAAGCTTTGAATTGGAAACGTAGGGCGTATTCCATGTCGACCTCCCCCGGAGTGCTCAAGACTATTCCTGCCCCACTGCCTGTTGTGCAAGATGAGCCATCTACATATAGCCTCCATATAGGTAACTCGCCTTCAAACTTCTGATCTGATAGAGTTCCTTGGTGAAATATTTGTTGCTTCCTTTCATCTTCCCCTGATATTTCTAGCTCTTCGTTGATCATCTTTTCTTTCCCTTTTACCAACTGGAGTTGGTCTGAGCTCGAATTTGATGATCCTGTAACATCCACTTGCCCATTTATCAATCAAAGTTGGTCTGAGCTTGTGTTTGTTAATCCTGTAACATCCACAGGTTGATCAAAGAGCAACTTTTTCTCCTCGGGGGTATCAGGATAGGTGAACTCTGCTATAAAATCCGCTACATTTTTCCCTTTAAGCGATGGTCTGGGTTCATAGACTATTTCGTATTCACCGAGCTCTCTATTGCCCAGTACATCAATCTCCCTGATTTTTCTGGTTTATGAAGGGCTTGTCTCAACGGCATATCAGTATATATGACTATAGTATGAGCTTGGAAGTATGGCCTCATTCTCCTACTCGCCTCAATCAGTGTAGTGCTAACTTTTCCAGCCTTGGATATCTGATCTCTACTCCTCGGAAGGCCTTACTTGTGTAGTATATTGGTTTTTATACTCCATTCTCCACTTTTATCAACGCCGAGCTAACTGCATTCTCCGATACTACTAGATATAAGTACAATTTTTCTCCCATCACCGGCCTGGACAACAGTGGATGTGCTCCCAAATATTTCTTCAAGTCTTGAAAAGCCTTCTCACATTCATCATTCCACTCGAAAGTCTTTCGGAGTGTCTTGAAGAATGGGAGACATTGATCAGTTGCTCGCGATACAAATCTATTGAGTGCTGCTACTCTTACTATAGGACTTTGCACCTCTTTCTTCGTCGTTGGAGATCGCAGCCCTAATAGAGCTTTGATCTTTTCTGGATTCACCTCAATGCCTCGTTGATTGATAACGTACCCGGGAAACATGCCTTCTCGTACTCCAAATATGCACTTCGTCGGGTTCAGCTTCATTTGATACTTATCTAGTTGATCAAAAGTCTGAATTAAGTCAACTAGATGATCGACATCTTTCTTGCTCTTTGTTAGCATATCGTCAACATAGACTTCCATATTGCAACTGATTTGTTCAGCAAAGACTTTGTTCATCAGCCTCTGATATGTCTCACCTACATTTTTCAAACCAAAAGGCATAATATTATAACAATAAGTTCCTCTAGGGGTAATGAAAGAAGTACTTTCCCTATCTTCAGGTTTTATTTTAATCTGATTGTAGCCAGAATAAGCATCCATGAAGCTCAGCAGCTCGTGTCCCGAGGTAGCATCCACTAGTTGATCAATTCGAGGCAGTGGAAAATGATCCTTTGGGCATGCTTTATTGAGGTCGGTGAAGTCTACACACATCCTCCATTTATTATTCTTCTTCTTCACCATCACCACATTTGCTAACCAGTCAGGATATTTAACATCTTTAATAAAGCAGGCTTTCTGGAGCTTCTCTACTTCCTCCTGTATAGCTTGATTCTTCTCGGGGCTGAATACTCTTCTTCTCCGCTTCACTGGCTTGATCTCCTTATTCACATTGAGTTCATGACACAAGAAATTTGGGTCTATCCCAGGCATATCCTCATGACTCCACGCAAAAGTTTGCTTTCTTCTTCTAAGGAAAGTTATCAATTTCTGTTTTAGTGAGGCTTCCAACGACGAACCTACATGAGTAGTCCGTTCAGTGTGCTCGTCGTCCAGAATGATGTTTTCAGTAGCTTCCACCACTTGACCCTTCACGAGTTGAGACTCATCTCTAGTATCCAATGTTTCAATTTCTGCACCTTCATCCACTTAATAGGTAGTAGTCTTTTTCCTTGACTCCTCCAGTTCTTCTTGCTCGACGAATGAATAATAGCATTCTCGAGCTACTTTCTGGTCACCCTTCATAACTCCTACTCCAAAATTTATTGGAAATTTTAGGCATTGATGTACTGTAGATGGTACAACCTAGAACTTCTTTAATCCTACTCTTCCCATGATGATATTGTATGATGATTGAACATTCTTATCCATCACGAAGAAATCTATTCTTTCTGTTCGACAAGCAGGCCACGTACCAATGAATATATTTAACTTGATCATCCCAAGTGGAAATACTTTCTCGCCAGCAAAACCGATGAGGGGTCTATGATAAGGCTCCAGTTGAGATAGATTTAGATTTAAACTATCGAAGCACGACTAGAACATGATGTCTGCTGAGCTACTATTATCGACCAGTACTCTTGAAATTATTACCTCCTTCATTCTCATCTTGATCACCAATGGGTCATCATGAGGATACATAACACCTACAAGGTTATTCTTTGAGAACGCAATGACCAGCTTCTCTTTGTTCACCTTTCTCGGGCAATCCTCCTCAGCTAGATTTATTCGTTGAATGTACGAGCAAGCTTGAGCCTCACAGAGGTAAGCTTTTCTCTCGGCAGTAAGGTCTCCTCCTCCTGCATCTCCACCTGTTATAACATTACAGTCAAATGACCCAAAGCGTATTGAAAATACCTCTCATTCTGGATGCCTTGGTCTCTTGGGAATATCGGTGTTATCTTCGAGATCAACTTCATGGTTTCTTTTCTTGTCCTCCTCTACTCGACGAGGAGATCTAGACCTCTCTCTTGTTCGGTCGTTGTTTCTTCTTTTACTTCCACGATCAACGTACTTTGCCAGCTTTCCTCCTCTGATGAGTGTTTCAATCTCATTCTGAAGAGCTATGCAATTTTTGGTCATATGGCCATGATCTTTATGAAACTCGCAATACTTTGCCTTATTCCTCTTGTCAGGGTCTGCCTTCATTTTCTCTGGCCAGTTTAATTCCTTGTTGCTCTTGATTTCTTCTAGAAAATGGTTGATATCCTTCTTCAAAGGAGTATAATTCTCAAATTTCTTCATTGCATCCCATACCGACCTTGTTCTTGAATGTTTGTCATTACCATTGTTCTTATGCTCTTTCTTCTTAGCTTTATCACCTTCCACCTTGGTTTCTTTGGCATCCATGTTCTTCTTCGCAGCCATAGCTTCCTCGGCATTCATAATCTTGGACGCTTTTCCCATCAGATCCGACATGGTTCTAGGTGGATCTTTGGCCAAAGTATAGTACAACTTGTTAGGCAGTAGTCCACTCATCAAGGCAGTAATCGCTGTCTTCTCCTCATAATCAATGACTTCAAGTTTCTCGTTATTAAAATGAGTTATATAATCTCTGGTACTCTCACCAGCTTTTTATCTAACACTTAACAAATGTGCTACTCATTTAACTGGCTTTGCCCCAAAATAGAAATTCCCAATGAATAACTCGGCTAGTTAAAGAAAAGTTGAGATCTTACCCCGAGGAAGATTATTATACCATATTTGAGCAGACCCGGTAAGAGTTCCCGAGAATGCCCTGCATCTCATCTCATCTGGAACATCATAGATGTCGACTGCATCTTGGTATTGTTCTATATGAAGGACAGGGTCTGTCTTTCCATCATATTTGGGGGTCACAATAGGTGCTTCGAATTTTGATGGTGTTGGAAAATCTACAATGGCCTAGACAAAAGGTGTTCCTCGAACAAAGGTTCGTTGTAGAGGGTTCTTAGCTTTAACCATTTCCCCAATCTATCCTCCAGCCTTTGAATAGATCCTTTCCATGCATTCTTTCTGTCCTCGAGCCTGTTGGTTCGAGCAGCTGATCGCGTTGAAGTAGCTTCTTGGGATCTATCTTGACGAGAAGCTGGTCGTGACTGGGCAGATCCTTCCCTTAAGTCTGATGGTCGTCGAAAACTCCTCGATGGGGCTCTAGGAGGACTTTTGCTCCTCCTAGGACCTAATCGATCAAAAGGAGATACTCTGCTTAATCTTTCTAGTGCACTGGTCCTTTCTGGGGAGAGAGTGATACGTTGTTCAGTATCTGTGGCTCTCACTGACGAAGTTCGTCCAGGTTGATAAGAAAAATCTTCAGACTCCTCATTGCGATATGAATTGGTACGCCTAGTACACGAAGAAGCTGTACGGGTATTTCTTTGAATACTTCGTGGTCTTGAATGGGTTGGTGCACCGCCATGGAGGGTTTGTATGAGTTGACGCATAGTTTCTTGCATGACGGTCTGGCCCTGAGCCAAATTTGTAATTATTCCAGCCAGATCTAGAATATTTGGCGGAGCAGATGGATTTGGAGGGCTTCCAGCGTTTCGAATGCTAGATTATGGAATATCAGCCATTTGTGATGGATGATTTTTGATGGAAAACGATATTACCAGTCATTTCCCACAGACGGCGCCAATATGTTAATGTAAAAAATTAGATCATATCTAATTATTCAATCACAGATAAATAAATGAGATAAAGAATTTTTAAAGTAGTTCATCCTTATAATAATGGCCTACGTCCGCTGTTATGGTATTGTTAATTGTATGGGAATTCTCAATTACATGTTATCTCAAGAAATTCTAGTCCCTTTACAATGAGGATTGTACAATGTATTTATATCCCTGAGGCTGTAATGTGAAAGGGTAATACATTAAATGATGTACATATGAAAGGGTAATACATTCAATGCCCTTTAAGCGTATGTGTCTGAATGATAAGCATTTAATGAACAGTCAAACTGTTGGTTATCCTGCTATTAATGCTTTGTTCGAGGTGCAGCTCGGACTGCCTGAGTTGTTCAAACCGCTTAAGCTTCTCAGTATTCAGGGGTTCCTCGAAGAGTTCTTATTCCTCGGAGCATATGAGTTCCTCGGGGAATCAGTGCTCCTCGTTGTAGTATGGTTCCTCGGAGCATGTGAGTTCCTCGGAAGCGTTTGTTATTGCTATGTAGATTTCCATGTGTCTTCACTTTATTGAGCCATGTCAGCAGACTAAATTTGGTATCAACAACCATCATGTAGAAAAGGCGGAGTGGGGTCATCCGTAGGAGTATTCCCAAGATAATAGTTAAAAACATAATATGTGCGTTCATTGGGATATCGATCTTTATGGTGAAGTGATGATATGTTATAGATAAAGTGAAATAGTAAACACAAGTATAATAATACACGAATAAAAATATGAAAGGAGGACTCAAGTCTCGATTTTTGACCCGGGACGCCTACGCAACCTAAAAGGGCATCAAAGTCTATGTAGTTTTCATGCAATATGAGGGTGGGATTTATCCCATAAATCCAACCGAGGGTTTTATTTAGAGATGTGTCTGTGTAGAAAAAGGATGTTTTGATTTGAGAAAATGTGGTGAAGAATCTCGTTTGGAATTTATGAGTAATCCATCCTTTTCTTAGTTTTGGTTTCTTTTATAGAAAATATATTATGTGCAATACTAATAATAAAAAGTGAGATTATTAGTATGTGTGGACTAATAAAGATGAAATTTTAAAGTAATGATTAAATAACTAAAGCTAAAATAAGGAAATTAAATGAGAGAGAAAAGTGTTTGGAACTTCTTTGGAGACTTGGAGGTTGATCTTGAGTGTAGAGAAGGCTGCCCTTGCTAGTGGATGGAGTCGGTAGTAGGAAAGGGAAAGGATTTTGATAAATTGGGTGTGAAAAGGATAGAAATGGAACGTAGATGAGAGGTTTTAATAGGAAAACCACGCTGACTTTGAGAGAATGTTGTTGAGATTACTGAGAGGGATGTTTCTGAGGTGGCTTTCCAAGTGAGCTCATGTTCTCCTTTTATAGGGTCAAGGGGGTGCCGATCAAAATTCTACTTGACCTGCCTATCAGCAGGTATCCCGAGAAACACTATTGATAAGTAGGAAAATGTGTTTTCCATTCGATAACCTCATATAGTTTTCTCAAAAAAATGATCTTAAAATGAAATCCGAAAGTTCGAATCGTGCACGGGGAATACTGGTAGAAAGGTTATTCAGATAACTTTAAGAATCCATTGGGTCTCTCCCAATTTTGGGAGTTGACTTTGGTCAAACGGGTCTCGAAGCGCTTGATGATCTTTTGGACATGAGATTCCCGAAAGAAAACGGATCATTCGTCCGAACTGTAAGGCCGATTCACACACGTCATGGACTATTGGAAAGGGTATTTAGAGACATTAGAAGATTAATTTAGTCTCATTTATTTTAAAGAGTCGACCTTGGTCAAATAGGGCTTGAAAGATCTCGGTGACCCTTTGAAGTAAAACGGGCTGTTCATTTGTACTGTTAGGCTGATTCACGCATGGGGTGGACCGTTAGAAAGGGTATTTGGATCTCTTTAAAGATTCATTTAGTCTCGTTCAAAGTGAAGAGTTTATGGGAGTCAAACGGAGTCTAATCTATAGGGTTGATTTGTGCATGGGGCAAATCATTGGAAAGGGGATTTGGAGACATCAAAGATTAATTGAGCTTTTTCTCGGGCAAGGAAGTTTATTGGGGTAAAAAATAGGTCTCGAAAGTGCTTGGTGGCCTCCAGATCGATTTACAATATTAAAAAGGACCATTCGTTTGAATCGTAAGATTGATTTATGTATGGGGAAAATCACTGGAAAGGGGATTTAGTGCCCTTTGAAAATTGAATGGGCTTTTTCTCAGACAAGAAAGTTTACTAGAGTTAAACGGAGCTTGGGGGTTCCCGATGACTCTAGATCGATACTCGGAGTATGGCCTAGGGTTTATTGGTGAAGGAAGGAGGGCTAGGGACCTAAGGAGAGTCTTAGGTGGGTCCTATGATGTGGTATCTATAAAGATGTTAAAGGGAAAAATATAAAATAACCACCAAATAGCCCCACAAGAGGTATGAACACCTCGTACGGGACCAATATAACTCACAGTAATTGACTGCATAGTCACGGGAACCCCAATTCGAGAATATGTCCAAAATTTTTAAATTGTTAGAATTATGCTTAAAACATGTCGTTAAAGGGAGAAAATGCAATATAGCCACCAAATCTCTCGCAAGAGGCATGAACAACTCACACAAGACTTTTCAGTTTGAGAATATGATTAAAATTTACAAATAGTTCGACTTAGTATTAAAAACATGCCATTAAAGGGAAAAATGCAAAATAGCCACCAAACGGTCCCGCAAGAGGCACGGGCACCTCACATGAGACTAATGTGACACATAGCAACTAGCTACATAGTCATGGGACTCTCGATTTGAGAATATGATCAAAATTATAAAATAGTAAACAACCACCAAATGGCCCCATAAGAGGCATGAGCACCTCGCGGGGGACCATTGTAACTCGTAGCAGCTGCCCGTGTAGTCATGGAACTCCTGGTTTGAGGATATGATCAAAATTTGAAAATAGTTAGATTTAGACTTAAAAAGATGTCATTTAAGGGCAAAAACTCAAAACATCCATCAAACAGCCTAACAAGGGCAACAAACACCTCACATGGAACCCATGTAACTCGTAACAATTGATCGCAAAGTCACGGGAGTCCCGATTTGAGAAAATGACCAAAATTTATAAATAAATAGACTTAGACTTAAAAACATGTCGTTAAAGAAGAAAACAAAATATAACCACCAAACGGCCTCGTAAGAGGCAAGAACAAATCGCATGGGACCAGTGTAACACTCAGGAACTGACCACATAATCACGGGACTCCCGGTTTGAGAATATGACTAAAATTTTCAAATAGTCATACTTAGGCTTAAAAACATGCCGTTAAGGGGTGAAAATGTAAAACACCCACAAAATATCCCCGCAAAAGGCATGGGCACCTCGTACGGGCCCAATGTAACATGTAACAATTGATCACGTTATCACGGGACTTTCGGTTTGAGAGTATGATCAAAATTTTCATATAGTTAGACTTTGGCTTTAAAACATGTCGTTAAAGGGTGAAAACATAAAACAACCACTAAATGGGCCCACCAGAGGCACGAACACCTCGCACGGGATCAATATAACTCGTAGCAACTGACCATATAGTCACAGGGTTCTAGATTTTAAAATATGACCAAAATATGCAATTAGTTAGACTTGTGATTAAAAAATATGTCGTCAAAGGGATAAAATGAAAAACAACCACTAAACGTTCTTGCAAAAGGCACGGGCACCTCAAATGGGACTAGTGTAACTTATAACAACTGACCTCATCATCATGGGACTCCCATTCTAAAAATATTACAAAAATTTACAAATAGTTAGACTTAGGCTTAAAAGCATGGCGTTAAACGATGAAAATGAAAAACAACGACCCAACGACCGCATAAGAGGAACGAACACCACGCACGGGACCAATGTAAATAAACGACGAAAATACAAAACAACCACCAAAAGACCCCATAAGAGGCACGATCACTGACACGACTCAGAATGTGTCTCTAAAGTGTGTACTTTCTAGGCTCAGGTGCAAGCCTGTCGTTCAAGTAATAATCTGACAAGTCGGGTATCGATCCTCAGGGAAAAAGGACAACGAAGTTGTGATGACGGGAAAAGATGGAGGAATACTAACGATGACTCTAAGAAGAAATGAAAAGATTGATTTTTGGTTTTTGGGATTGATTAAACTAAATGTAATTATGAAATTATGATGAAATATGCAACTAACTAAATTATCTAAATGAGGAATGAAGAATTAAATTGAAACTGTTAAACTTAAATGATGAGAAAACAGGATGGGCATACAATCCCCCAACCCTAGTGTAGTGCAGTAACACCGTTAATCATAAATTTATCCGATTAATCAGACCCGAAATTTAGGACTCCCAAGCATTATGTATACGAGGTTCAAGCCCGCGTCATACCTAATCTGAGGATGAGTAAATCGGTATCGCGGTAATTACACTCAAATTGTACTCCAAATCATCACGAGTACCCCGGGGCAAACGAGATATAAAGATCCACAATTATTATGAAATTATGCGATACGATCAAAATTAATCATTAAATTCATCGGATTGACGTTATACACATGCACTAACACATCAGGTTGGGTTCATGCATCCCAACCTTTAAAACCTAGCCGGACATGTTAAATGGACTAATGCATGAAATAATAACGTTGCATGTGTATGAATTCATGATGAAACTAGATTTAAACATGTAAATATATATTATGAACGCAGCAATGAATTGAATCAACTACGGAAAATACGCATGCAAGAACAATAACAAGAATCTTGAATTAAAACGTGAAAAACAAACCCGAAAGAATGAAATCTTGAAGCAATATAATCCCTTGATGTTCCTAGATGTTCCTACTTGTTATGGAGCTTTTACATGAATGAAATCCTGATTAAAAAGAGTCCTAATGACTAAATATATAGGCTAAGGGTCGTTTAGAAGAGTCCCCAAAACATAAAACTCTTTTGGCTAAAAGATAAGCACAAAATAAAAATCCCGTATCTGCCAATTTGTCACACTTAGAAAGCGTGACTAATTTTGTAACGGATCTGGTGCGTGACAAATGGGCGAACCGGTTTTTTTCCCTCAACTTCGGTTCGGTTTGGGTCTGACAGCTTTTTTCTTGAATTTCTTCTCAACTTTAAATGGGCATAACTTCTTCACCGTAACTCGGATTGAGGTACCGTTTTTTTCAGTGTTCTTGTAATTGAAAGCTCTTCAAATTTCCAGTTGGCCCCACCTCCGGACTAAGGCTACAAAATTACAAAAATGCCCCTCAACTCCCCGATTCTTGGTTTGTTTCACTATTTTGAGTTCTCTTTTCCATCTTTCTTGCATGAAATATCTGTAAAACACATAAGAGATACACAAAATACAAAATACTTGCCAAAAAGGGTTAGTATCATTGATATGAGATAAATCCAAGCTATTTACACCGCACGGGATCATAAAAATACAGAAATTAAGGGGATAAATGTGAAGAATTTATGCCTAATCAAACCCCCCTAACTTAGAACTTTGCGCGTCCCGAGCAATGTAAAAGAATGAGAGTATGAGTTAAGGACCCTTCAAAAACTTTATTGGGATAGAATACCTCTTTCGCGGGCAAGCGATTGCATTTAGCGCATGCAACAAGCCTTTAAACCTCTAGGTTACCCTAGTAGGACGAGTCGTGTCTCGTGAGGGTTTGCAGTGAATATACCCACAAAATTCGACTCAAAGAAAAATCAAAATACGCAAAAATTGTGCAATTCAAACTTTTCCAGAAAATAGTCATCATCAAGTCATATTTACAAGTCTCAAACCGTAGTGTGTGTGTGCGAAGCCGGAAATATAACCGCCAATTTCCATCGATTGATCATTACGTTACTTATCCGAAAGTTCGTTTTGATTTCAAATTCTCACGGAATGCTCTCTCAAACGAATCACTCGGATTGTGGCTATTCTCTCGGTATGCGTGATATAAAGAGTAAATGTAATGGAAGCAAATTCACGCATGCAATTAGAAAGACAAAAATTTTATGGCGAAAGGATCTCTTCAACGGATTACGATTTTAAAAACGGGAACATTGCCTCTATTTCGCACACTTAACCTCTTATATTATCTTTTGGTGTCTTAACTCTCCACGCGGTAATCAATTTTCGCACTTTGGACTCGGTTAGGACTTTTTCGGGTTAAAGGGTGCCTTGGGTGAAATGAAGGAGGAATGGAAGGTTGGAATTGGAAAAGTCATTAATGATGTCCATTTGTGCTTTTTCCGGGCTATTGCTCATTTTTTCTTTTTTCTTTTTACTTCTTTTCTTTTCTTGTTATTTTTGTTGAGCATTCTTCTATTTTTTCTTGCCCCTTTTTGTTGCACTTTTCGGACTTAAATTTTGAATTTTTTTCATTTTTCACAATTCCGGCTATTTTGGATTTTTTCGGGTTGTCAAACGAAAGGGAAAATTCGGCTCAATTTGGGTTGCAAATGGTAATTTTTCGCTACTTTTTCTGGTCAATATTTTTGGGGTGACAAACGATGGCCTACTTCATTGTCCAAAATGCCAATTGCGTTACCATATGCGTTTCGAGATGAATTTAAGTTTACAGACTAATTTGGCACGTTTTTCAAGGCAATATTGCACACATTTTTCAAATCCAATCAAAATGAAAGGATTGAGATCCTTGACAACTTATTAAGCGCTAAAAAGAACTTTGAGTTAACAATTAACTCAGATTGATTTAAAAACTCGCAAAAAGTGATAGGCTCGAATCTCACCGGGTTTGTTAATCTCCACATTTATTCGTTAAGTCGTCAATTTTCGCTCAATTTCCATCTTTGGTCAATTTCGGCTTTGTGTATGTTAGATGTTTACAATTTGAGACTCCAATTCGACTTTTAATGATATTTTTGAAAATTTTGAATTCCAATTTTTATTTATTTTGAACAAAAATATTTTTGGATTTTTCAAAATTTTATGATTTTTTTGGAAATTTATGGGCATTTTTGAAAATTTGTGAAGTTTTAGAAAAACGCACTTGTGACCCCCCCCCCCCCTAACTTAGACTTTTGCATTGTCCTCAAGCAAAAAGGACGAAAATCTAACTCAAGGCGAATGAAAAGTGCGGAAAAATAAAACAAGCAAATATTAAAAATGCAACAAGACACTATATGACACTCATGCATGACTCAAAAATACAACAGCAATCACCCCATACGCGTCGGGGGTGCGACGACCTCTCATCTCTCCACAAACTCACCCGACTCCACTTACGAGGGTCGATGCTCTCCTTGTCTCTCCCGTCCTAGGATTATAAGCTAACAATCGGAATAAGTTGGGACCTCGCCCATAGATAAAGGATAGACCGGGAGACTCGTCGTGACTAACTAGAAAGGGATCCTCGTGATGCTGGCTCAAAGCGTGGTCTGCGTGGACTGACTCGGAGGGAACACCTAGGTTTCTTTTAATTTTTAAGATGCATGGGTCGGGCTCTAAGTCAGATGAACCGCAACTTTTCTCCTCACTTGCCTTCGGGGCCTCTAGTGTTGTGGGTGGATTGTCACAACGAAGGAATTCATCAATTTTTGCTTTTAATTCACTGTCGTCTAAGTGACTACATGAATCCAATAGGGATTGGCCTTCAATAGTAATACTTTCATCCACCTTCCCGAATTCTCTTTCAAAATCTTCCATGCTCATGTTGCCTAGTTCTCCTTCTCTAGTAGTGCCTACATCCTCTCTTACTTGCTCGATCTCCAACTCCACCAGTTTTCTCTCTTATACCCCCTCTCTCTCTCTTTCAATTGCGGTCACAACACACCTCTCCCCCTCTTTGCTCTCATCGTCACATCTACCACTATTACCTGATGAAATAGGGCACACCCCTAACGGCTCTCTCTTGTGGGACCTCTCATTCTCATGGCTCGACACTAAGCAGGACCCCGAAGCATCTCCACAATCATTTTCCTCAAAGTACTCCCCTACAACCTTATCTATGAAACTCACCTTGTGAAGGTCATCTTCTTCCCCCATATGTTGAGCGACATGGAAGATGTTTGTCTCTAAGGTCATGTTCCCAAAGGTGAGTTGCATTCGCCCATTCCGAGTATTGATGATTGCGTTAGCCGTCGATAAGAAAGGGCGCCCAAGGATGATGGGAACATGATTGCTCGAGTTGAAGGAGGGTTCCGTGTCCCAAATGACAAAATCTACCGGGAAGTAGAAAGTGTCAACTTGGACGATCACGTCCTCAATTATGCCTCGTGGAACCTTCACGGTTCGATCCGCTAGTTGGAGAGTGACCTTTGTGGGCTTGAGGTCGCCCAAGTCAAGTTGCCTATAGATGGAGTAAGGGAGGATATTGACACTTGCTCCCAAATCAAGTAAGGCTTTTTTGATTTTGTTTTCTCCAATGATCCAGGAAATGGTGGGTGCACCAGGATCTTTGAATTTAGGTGGGAGATCATTGATTAGAATTGAGCTCACATTCTGTGCTAGAAAGATATTCTTCTTTGCCTTCATCTTTCTCTTTACCGTCAACAAGTCTTTGATAACCTTGCCATATGCTGGGATTTGCTTAATGGCATCGAGTAACGGTAAATTCAACTTTACTTGCTTTAGCACGTCTAACACTTCATCACGTGGGGTCCCCTTTTGAGCGGGAATTAGCCTTTGAGGAAATGGTGCCGCGGTGGGTGGTTCCGCTACTACCTCAGGCTCACTAGTGTCGTTTTCATCACCTTCATTCAAGGGGACATCTTCGGCCTCTTTTGTGCCGGGCGAAATCTCCTTGTCTTTAAGTATGTCTCGTGGGGGAGGTGACAAGTCAACTACCCTCCCACTGCGTAGAGTGGTAATTGCGCTACATTGCTCAGGATGGTCATGGAGTGTCGAGCTAACACTAGTTTGACCTTGGAGAGGTCTTTGGCCTTGGACAGGGAATTTTCCCTTCTCTTGAACACTTAACGAGGATTGTATTTTAGATAGATTCGCATTTATGTCGCCGATCAGACGATCATATTTGGCATTGGTTGTGGTCTGGTTTGCAATGAATTGATTCACGGTATCCTCGAAAGTTCTCCGCTGTGGCGGGATATAATTTCCATGAGGTGGTGGTACTTGCATATGTCCCTGCATGTGCGGAGCTTGTTGAAATTGTTGTGGAGGAGGAGGGGCAACATGTGAAGGAGGGTTCATTGCGGCATGTTGTTGCCCGTAGCTAAAACCGGGATGGTTTTTCCACGAAGGGTTGTATGAATTCCCGCGCGGGGCACCGAAATTACCCTTAAAGCCTCCTATCCCACTAACTTGATCTTGCAACATTACTTTGTAGGCGGGTATCGTCGGACACTCCTCAGTTGAATGTCCCGCCTCACAAATCGCACACACCGTTACGATAGAATTTTTGATAGATCCAACTACCTCACATAAGTCTCGCAGTCCTTTCTCAATGGTGTCCAACCGACAGTCCGACATAGAATTCTTATCTACGTGGAATAGACCGGACGCCGACGGAGCAGTGGTGGTTTGTCGATTTCGGTTTTGAGCGTTTGGATCAGAGGTATCCCAGGATTGGGTAGTCTCGGCGACATACCTCATGTGCAGATCAGCGTCATGGGCATCTAGATCGACAAATGGACCACTTCCCATGGTTTCAACAAGCTGTTTAGAATTGAGATTCAACCCATTATAGATAAAGGAGATGATTTGCGATGGATCGAATCCATGATGGGGGCATGAAGCCACTAAATCGTTGAAACGTTCATAACATCGATGGAATGGCTCATTTTCTTGTTGCCTAAATGCTTGAATTTGAGCCTTTATAGAGATTGTTCGATGTGTTGGGAAGAATTTCTTGAGAAATTTAGACTGTAGCTCATTCCAGGATGGAATCGAGCTTGGAGGTAAAGACCATAGTCAAGCTTTAGCTTTATCTTTAAGCGAGAAGGGGAAGAGTTTGAGGCGGATTACCTCTTGTGTGCAGGTTTGATCGTTGAGAGTATCACACACGTCCTCAAATTCCCTTATGTGGAGGTATGGCTTTTCAGAATCCATACCGTGATAATGTGGTAGTGTCTGGATCATCCCATTTTTGAAACGAAACTGCCCGGCATTATACGGGACTATAATGCATCCCGGAGTGACAGTGCACTCGGGATATAAGAATTCTCTCAACGGGCGGTACGGGGGCTCGTCCTCACCGGTAGGTGCATTACTGTGTTGCGACATCTCTCTCTTACTTGATGACTCGGCGATCTCACTGGGTGTACTCGAAGTGTGTCCTACGAAGGAGAAGGGAGTGTTGCTAGAGATTGAGTGTGACGGTGTGGGAGGTGGGATCCAGAATTATGGGGCGTTCGGAGTGTGGGGACTATCAGGATTATACTCAACAAGTGGATTTTCGTGAATGCTGGTTGGAGTATTATGGGGTGTGGGAGTGGTTTCAGAATTTTGCATTAAAGCTTAGGAGAGGTGATGGTGATTTTTTTTTTTTTTGAATTTTCAGTCAAAGTTTTGGATTGGCTCACTCTAATCCTAAGTCTACCTAGTTCCCCGGCAACGGCGCCAAAAACTTGACACGACTCAGAATGTATCTCTAAAGTGTGTACTCTCTAGGCTCAAGTGCAAGCCTGTCGTTCAAGTAATAATCCGACAAGTCGGGTATCGATCCTCAGGGAAAAAGGACAACGAAGTTGTGACGACGGGATAAGACGGAGGAATCCTAACGATGACTCTAAGAAGGAATGAAAAGATTGATTTTTGGTTTTTGGGATTGATTAAACTAAATGTAATTATGAAATTATGATGAAATATGCAACTAACTAAATTATCTAAATGAGGAATGAAGAATTAAATTGAAACTGTTAAACTTAAATGATGAGAAAACAAGATGGGCATACAATCCCCCAACCCTAGTGTAGTGCAGTAACACCGTTAATCATAAATTTATCCGATTAATCAGACCCGAAATTTAGGACTCCCAAGCATTATGTATACGAGGTTCAAGCCCGCGTCATACCTAATCTGAGGATGAGTAAATCGGTATCGCGGTAATTACACTCAAATTGTACTCCAAATCATCACGAGTACCCTGGGGCAAACGAGATATAAAGATCCACAATTATTATGAAATTACGCGATACGATCAAAATTAATCATTAAATTCATCGGATTGACGTTATACACATGCACTAACACATCAGGTTGGGTTCATGCATCCCAACCTTTAAAACCTAGCCGAACATGTTAAATGGACTAATGCATGAAATAATAACGTTGCATGTGTATGAATTCATGATGAAACTAGATTTAAACATGTAAATATATATTATGAATGCAGCAATGAATTGAATCAACTATAGAAAATATGCATGAAAGAACAATAACAAGAATCTTGAATTAAAACGTGAAAAACAAACCCGAAAGAATGAAATCTTGAAGCAATATAATCCCTTGATGTTCCTAGATGTTCCTACTTGTTATGGAGCTTTTACATGAATGAAATCCTGATTAAAAAGAGTCCTAATGACTAAATATATAGGCTAAGGGTCGTTTAGAAGAGTCCCCAAAACATAAAACTCTTTTGGCTAAAAGATAAGCACAAAATAAAAATCCCGTATTTGACAATTTGTCACACTTAGAAAGCGTGACTAATTTTGTAACGGATCTGGTGCGTGACAAATGGACGGGCCGGTTTTTTTTCTCTACTTCGGTTCGGTTTGGGTCTGACAGCTTTTTTCTTGAATTTCTTCTCAACTTTAAATGGGCATAACTTCTTCACCGTAACTCGGATTGAGGTGCCGTTTTTTCCAGTGTTCTTGTAATTGAAAGCTCTTCAACTTTCCAGTTGGCCCCACCTCCGGACTAAGGCTAAAAAATTAAAAAAATGCCCCTCAACTCCCCGATTCTTGGTTTCTTTCACTATTTTGAGTTCTCTTTTCCATCTTTCTTGCATGAAATATCTGTAAAACACATAAGCGATACACAAAATACGAAATACTTACCAAAAAGGGTTAGTATCATAGATATGAGATAAATCCAAGCTATTTACACCGCACGGGATCATAAAAATACATAAATTAAGGGGATAAATGTGAAGAATTTATGCCTAATCAATCACCTTGCATGGGACCAATGTAACATGTAGCAACTGACCGCGTAGTCACGAGACTCCCAATTTCAGAATATGGCCAAAATTTGTTAATAGTTAGACTTAGTCTTAAAAATATGTCGTTAAAGAGAGAAAACACAAAACATCCACCAAATGGCCTTGTAAGAGTCACAAACACCTCACATGAGACCAATGTAACTCGTAACAGCTTAGTGCGTAATCACGGGACTCCTGATTTTAGAATATCACCAAAATTTATAAATAGTTAGACTTAGGCTTAAAAACATGCTCTTAAATGGAATAAACACAAAAAAACCACCAAACGGTCCCACAAGAGGCACGAACACCCCACACTGGACCAATGTAACTCGTAACAACTGTTCGCGTAGTCACAGGAATTTCGATTTGAGAATATTACCAAAATTTATAAATAGTTAGACTTAGGCTTAAAAACATGTTGTTAATGGAAAAAATGCAAAACAACCACCAAACGGCCCTGCAAGAGGCCGGAACACCTCGCACGGGACCAATGTAACACATAGCAATTGACTACATAGTCATGGAACTTCCGTTTTAAGAATGTGACCAAAATTTGCAAATAGTTAGAATTAGGCTTAAAAAATGTTGTTTAAGGGAAAACATGCAAAACAATAACCAAACAACCCCACGAGAGGCACGCGTAACTCGTACGGGACTAATATAACACATTGTAATTGATCGCATAGTCACAAGGATCCTGATTTGAGAATGTGACCAAAATTTCCAAATAGTTAGACTTGGGCTTAAAAACATGCCGTTAAAGGGAGAAAATGCATAACATCCACCAAACGACCTTGTAAGAGGCATGAACACCTCACACGGGACCAATGTAACTCATAACAACTAACTACGTAGTAATGGGACCCCCAATTTGAGAATATCATCAAAATTTAGAAATTGTTATACTTAGGCTTAAAAACTCGCTGTTAAATGGAGAAGACACAAAATAACCACCAAACTTCCCCGTAAGAGGCACGAACACCTCACACTGGACAAGTGTAACATGTAGCAACTGACTAGGTAGTCATGGGATTCTTGCATTGATAATGTGCCCAAAATTTGTAAATATATATAAACATGCCGATAAATGGGGAAAATGCAAAACAACCACCAAACAGCCCTACAAGAGGCACGAACAACTCATACGGGACCAATATAACACATAGCAAATCACCATGTATTCATGGGACTCTCAGTTTGAGAATGTAGCCAAAATTTGAAAATACTTAGACTCAGGCTTAAAGGCGTGCCGTTAAAGGGAGAAAATGCAAAATAGCCACCAAAAGGCACGAAAAAATCATGCAGGACTAATGTAACACATAGAAACTGACCGGGTAGTCGCGGGACTTCCGGTTTGAGAATATGACAAAAATTTTTAAATAGTTACGCTTAGTCTTAAAAACATGTCGTTAAAGAGTGAAAATACAAAATAACCACCAAAAGGCCTCGCAAGAAGCACGAGCACCTCTCACGGGGGACAATGTAACATATAGCATTGACTGCCTATTCATGGGACTCTTGATTTTAAAATATGACCAAAATTTAAATAGATTTAGACGTAGACTTAAAAACATTCCATTAAAGGGAGAAAACAAAAAATAACCAAAAAATGGGCCCACAAAAGGCACGAACACCTCACATGGGATCAATATTAGTCAAAGCAATTGATCATGTTGTCACGAGACTCCCAGTTTGAGAATATGACCAAAATTTATAAATAGTTAAACTTTAGCTTAAAAACATGCTGTTAAAGGGAGAAAATGCTAAACATCCACCAAGAGACCTTACAAAAGTCACAGACAACTCACATAGGATCAGTGTAACTCGTAACAACTAAGGATCAGTGTAACTCCTAACAACTAATTGCAAAGTCACGGGACCCCCGGTTTGACAATATTACCAAAATTTACAAATAGTTATACTTAGGCTTTAAAATATTCTTTAAAACATAGAACACGCAAAATAACCACCAAACGGACATGCAAGAGGCACGAAAACCTCGCACGAGACCAATGTAACATGTAGTAATTTACCGGGTAGTCATGGGATTCTCATTTTGGGAATATGCCTAAAATTTGTAAATAGTTAGACTTAGGCTTAAATTTTTTTCGTTAAATGGAAAAAAGGCAAAACAGCCACCAAACAGCCCTACAAGAGGCACAGACAACTCCTGTGGGACCAATGTAACATAAAACAACTTACCATATAGTCACAGGGCTCTCGGTTTGAGAATATGGCCAAAATTTATAAATAATTATACTCATGTTTAAAAATTTGCTGTTAGACGGAGAAAAGGAAAAATAGCCACCAAAAATCCCACAAGAGGCATGAACAAATCGCACGAGACCAATGTAACATGTAGCAACTGACCGCGCAGTCATAGAACTCCAGGTTTGAGAATATGACCAAAATTTTCAAATAATTACACATGCTTAAAAACATGTCGTTAGAGGGCAAAAATACAAAACAATCACTAAATGGACTTGCAAGAAGCACGAGCACCTCTCACATGACCAATGTAATATGTAACATTGATCGCCTAGTCATGGGAGTCCCGGTTTGAAAATATGACCAAAATTTACAAATAATTAGACGTAGGCTTAAAAACATTCCATTAAAGGGCGAAAACACAAAACAACCACCAAATGGGCCCATAAGTGGCACGGACACCTCAAACGGGATTAATATTACTCGAAGCAACTGATTGTGTAGTCACAGGACTCCCAGTTTGAGAATGTGACCAAAATTTACAAATAGTTAGACTTTTGCTTAAAAACATGTCGTTAAAGGGAAAAAATGCAAAACAACCACCAAATGTCCTCACAAGAGGCATAAACACCTCACATGGGACCAGTGTAACTTGTAATCACTGACTGCATAGTCATGAGACTCCTGATTTGAGAATATTACAAAAAATTATAAGTAGTTAAACTTAGGCTTAAAAACAAGCCATTAAATGACAAAAATGCAAAACAACCACCAAACAGCCCCGCAAGAGGCACAAACACCTCACATGGGACCAATGTAATAAGTAGCAACTGACCGCATAGTCATTAGATTCTCATTTTGAGAATATGACCAAAATTAACAAATAGTTAGACTTATGATTAAAAACACACCATTAAAGGGAAAAAATTCAAAACATCCACCAAAAATCCCTAAAAGAGGCACAAACAACTCATGCAAAAGTAATGTAACATGTAGTAACTGAATGCGTAGTCACGGGACTCTTGATTTGAGAATATGACCAATATTTGGAAATTTTTAGACTTAGGACTAAAAACATGTTGTTAAAGGGATAAATGCAAAACATCCACCAAACAGCCTTACAAGAGGCATGAACACCTCACACGGGACCAGTGTAACTCGTAATAACTGACTCCTTAGTCACGGGACTCCCGATTTTAGAATATTACCAAAATTTCCAAATAGTTAGACTTAAACTTAAAAACATGCCATTAAACGGAAAAACACACAATAACTAGCAATGGCCCCACAAGAGGCACGAACACCTCGTACTAGATGAATATAACATGTAGAAATTGACCGTGTAGTCGTGGGACTATCGTTTTGAGAATATGACCAAGATTTACAAATAGTTAGACTTAGGCTAAAAAACATTCCATTAAAGGGAAAAAATGCAAAACAACCACAAAACATCCCTGCAAGAGGTACGAACAACTCGAGAGGGACCAACGTAATACGTAGCAACTGATTGCATAATCATGGGACTCCTAGTTTGAGAATATGACCAAATTTTGCAAATATTTAGATTTGAAAACATCTTGATTAAGGGAGAAGATGCAAAATAGGCACTAAACATCCTCGTAAGAGGCACGACCACCTCACACGGGACCAATATAACTTGTAGCAACTGATCGTGTAGTCACAAGACTCCCTGTTTGAGAATATGACCGAAATTTGTAAACAATTAATCTTGGGCTTAAAACATGTCATTAAAGGGAAAAAATGCAAAATAACCATCAAACAGCCCCGTAAGAGGCACGAACATCTCGCACGGGGATAATATAACTCATATCAACTGATCGCATAGTCACCGGACTCCTAGTTTGAGAATATGACCAAAATTTGTAAATAATTAGATTTAAGCTTAAAAATACAATTAAAGGGTGAAAATGCAAAACAACCACCAAACGACTGCTAAGAGGCATAAACACCTCGCACGGGACCAATGTAACATGTAGCAACTGACCATAAAGTCACGGTACTCCCGATTTGAGAATATGACCAAAATATTCAAATAATTATACTTAGGCTTAAAAACATGCCATCAAAGGGCGAAAATGCATAACAACCACCAAATGGCCCCACAAGAGGCGCAAATAACTCACACGAGACCAACGTAATTCATAGCAACTGACCGCATAGTCGGAAGACTCCCAGTTTTAGAATATGACCAAAATTTTCAAATAGTTAGACTTAGGCCGAAAAGCATGTCGTTAAAGGGAGAAAACATAAAAAAATCCACCAAACGTCCTTGCAAGAGGCATGACCTCCTCACACAAGACTAGTGTAACTCGTAAAAACTGACTGCGTAGTCACGGGACTCCCAATTTAAGAATATTACAAAAATTACAGATAGTTAGACTTAGGCTTAAAAACATAACACAAAATAGTTACCAAACGACCCTGCAAAACATAATGATTTTCTTGTACTTGTACGTGATTATTATCATATGTTTAAAGTATATGTGGTTTCCAGGATTGTACTACTAATCCATTCTTTATAGTATCAAATATACATTCACATATATTTTCATAAATAAAATCCCCAAAATGGCGTTCTATGCCATAATTCCCAATTTAGAGTGTGCTCATATTTTTTTACATTTTCATCATATTTGACATATATTTTTATAAATCAAAAGAGACACATTCGATTCGAATTATGAGTTAGACCCCATACATGATCATCTTACGAACATCGATGACTTTGATGTTATTTTTGTCTACGTAGGCATTCCAAAGATATTTTTAGGATTCTAGTCCTTTGCTACTTATGATTTGGAACATTTTAAAGTTTTATTTGTAGGCCTAGTCGGAGAAGGAACATTTGGACTATTTGGAACATATTCATGCAAGCATGCATTGCATTTTATTTATGTTGTACCTATTCATGCAAAAATGCATTGTATTTTATTACACATTCATGCAAGCATGTATTAGTTAACTTCTATTGTATTGTTATATTTTTATTTGTGGATGGTGTATTGGCTAAATATTTATTTTCGTAAATGTAAACTAGTTTGAAAAATGTGCAAGTTTTTTTGAGATGCAGAAAAATAAATTTATTTTTTTATTTTTAATTTGCTCAGGGTCTAAAACCGTAACCGTGTATATATTTTTTAATTTAATCACATTAGTGGTCACTGTTCGAAACTATGACCATTAAGGTGACAATTTAAAAATAAATTATTTAGCCACGGGTTTTGACCGTGACTAAGTATTTTATTTTGAATTTAATCAAATTAGTGGTCATGGTCCAAAACCATGGCCAATATGGTGACCATTTAAAAATAAAAAAATTAGTCATGATTTTGGACCGTGACGATATATTATTTATTTAAAATTCTCACCCTTTTGGTTATGGGTATGGACCATGACCACTAATGTGACCAAGCAAAAATGTCACATTGGGGTCACGTTTTGGACTGTGACCACCAATGTCACATTTTTAATTGGTCACGTTAGTGGTCACGGGTCTAGACCATGATCCACAATGACAGGGTGGTCATAGTTTTGGACCATTACCCACGTTGGATCGTGGCCCACCCTATGAGTCACAGTTTTTTATCGTGACCCATTGTTTTGTCACCCTCAATATGGTCATTGTCCAAAACTGTGATCCATAGGCTTTGGTCACGGGACAAAATCGTGACCATCAACCAGTTTTGGTGTGGTGCTTGTTAATCACATTGTATCATAAATAAGAGCTTTTAGAGTATTTTTTGTTGAAAAATACAAGTTTGAAATAATTCAAATTAATAATGCAATTTCAGCAACCCAAGGGTTATACTTATACCCTAAACAAATCAACTGATTTTAATTATTAGTTCTTATTAATATTGACCCTATTTGTGTAAATTTTAATTTTTATCTTGTAGGTCAATGTGCAGTTGTGATTTTAAAATGCTTAATTCAAGGCAATTACGACAAGAATGCAATCAAATACATAAAAGTAAAATTTCATGCAACCTGAAACGTGAGTTCTCGATATAGCCATTCCCAAACCATTTCCCATTTCCCATTTCCCATTTCCCATCTCCCATATATATATATATATATATACACGCGTGTGTGTGTGTGTATGTGTGCTTATTACTATTGCATATGTTTTATTATATGAAAGTAAGTGAATGTATATGTATATATATCTCCCATATATATATATATATATATATATATATATATATATATATGCGTGTGTGTGTGTGTGTTTGTGCTTATTACTATTGCATATGTTTTATTATATGTAAGTAAGTGAATGTTGTTGTTGTTGTTGTTGTTGTTGTTGTTGTTGTTGTTGTTGTTGTTGTTATTATTATTATTATTATTATTATTATTATTATTATTATTATTATTATTATTATTATTATTATTATTATTATTATTATTATTATGTGTTATCTTATATATTCTTGGTATTTGTTTATTAGGGTCATTTTATTAGTATGTAGATATGTTGTGTATTTTATGTATACACGTGTCTTTACTAATATGCAAGCGTCGTAAATATTTTTGGTATTAAATATTTTACAATTTGTGTTAGAGTTACACGTATGTATTTTTGTGTCATGTATATATATATATATATATTTTTGTGTCATGTATATATATATATATATATATATATATACTCGATTTGAGATTATTGGTATATTGTTGTTCTTTGCTCGAATTCCATCCCATTTTAGTTTGGACTGTAATCTCAATATTAGCTACTGTAATTGTTATCCTAACAATACCTATTTATTATTCATACTCGATTACCTATAAAAATGGTCGTAAACACGAAATCCTTATACGTACGAGTAATCATACATTTTTCTGAATATAATTGGACTCGTTGTCATTTTTCTAATAAAATTATCACTTTTCTTTTAAAAGTACATTTAAAACGAGTTACGACACTAAACGACTCGAAATTATGTCGTTATAATCTGAGACGCTATTACGAGCCATTTTTTATTTTTATTAAAAACATGATTATGCAGGCGTTGTACAATTTGTTGTGCTTTGTTGACTAAGATTGGAAATGGCATGACCATTGGTTTATTGTCCTAATAAGGAAGGAAGCTTTTGACTTTATTTTAATTCTATTATGTCACGAAGATTAATTTTATACTCACCGTAATGATATTAACACTCAAATAATATAAAATATGATAGACGGAGAATGGCAAACACTAACATGGTATCGGATTAGAACTAATATTTTAATCAATTTAATTAAGTAATTAATCTCAGAACAACTTTTTTTTGGAATATTATATATCGAAATAATGCTAGAAAAAGATCTCTACGTTCGTATAAAATTTGGAATTTTGTTAAAATAGTCAAATCGTATATTTTACTTGAGTAATATTTTTATAAAATATAAAACCATTGCTTATTCAGACAAAATGAATCCTTTGATTCTATATAAAGAATATTTTCACAGCAAAATTGTATTATTCAAATATATAGTTGTCATATAAACATATGTCCTAATTTCCAAATATTGCTTATTTGTCAACGAACGAAAGAGCGTAATTTAGAATTATATACAAAATTCATATATTTATACTTGTCATAGAATAAACTTTATTCGTATCAATTGAACGACGTCAGATACTATAAACCCAAACTATTATTTCCAAACACTGATATAATCACTCTCATTTAAACCCCCAAAGTGAATAACTACGAAAACTTGAATGCAACAATGAAAGATCCGTGAATAACAATGAAAAGATCATAAACACCGGTAGGTGGTTCTATTTAACTAGTATGCCTTGAACTTATGTCTTTGACATTACTACTTGTTGTATCACTTTGTGACAGCCTTGAACTCTTATTGTCCTTTATGAACCTTTGTGTACCGTGAATATTTATTCAATCTTTTATCTGATCAAACTCAAGCCAACCCAACCCTAAAAACCTACTTACTTCAGTAAATTATCCGGATTATAGTACACCTTGTATCCTATTGAATAATGACTTCATTTACCTTATTTCAGTATACCCTACATGTTATAACTATTATTAATGAAACCTTTAGTAGCATACCATATAATCTAGGAATTAGACTCGATAAACACTCGATAAATCTAATTAGCCTAAAGGACTCAGATGTTGAGTGCCTTATTATTATATTTTCTCTATGTATGAGTGATACATTATCTAGGTGTGCCAAGTTATTATTCCCCAACTATTTGGGATTGCCTGTTCAAGTGCATTTTATGCCTTGACAGATATTATAATGGTATGACTTTGCATTTGTATCCCCTATAGACGATATTTTATAGGTTATCGTATTATAGTCTAAATGTTAGTTATAACTCGATAAAAACCATATCCAGTTATAATTACCATATAGTTATTTAATATATCACAAACTTTAGTATACCCTTATTTAGTTAAGTTGATATTTCATGTTGCCTCAGATTACTATACACTGTTTTATATTTTCAGCATTTGAAAACTAGATAAGCTATTTAAACAGATTTCCATACTCACATTGTTATAGAATTAGAATTATCTATTGGGCAAAGTTTTGCTTATTCCTTCCTTTTTAGTTACTTTACACAAGTACCTATAGGCAATGATCAACAGTTTCAGCTAGACTCATATAAAGCAAGGAAATAGTATATATTAGAAATGAGAGATACCGATCAATTATTAGTCAGAACCGAGGTATGTACTTAGCATTGTCAGTTCAACTTTTATGTTATCATAAAGTGAGTTAGCAAAACAGTCTTAACTTTTGAAAAAAATATCAATTTTACTTATAATTTAGTAATTATCATCTTAACCCTAACCCTCGAATAACCGGGATGTCACATAGGTGTTGATATGCCTTGTGGGTACCCAAAACTAAGATCATGGGCCTGGACGAGTAGCCCAATTCTGGCGGCCCAAAGTCCAGGCCCCCCACCTCTTACTTTGATTGTATCCGGTCTCTCCCCACGTTCCCATTAAGGGAGGTTATAGGGAGAGATGGAAGACATGGGGGAATCCAACACCCCCACTTACTTAAACGTACGTGTATATATTGAACCCTAGGTCCGGGGCAAAAGGACAAGATATATTCTCTGTAATCACTCTCCGGAGTATATAGAAATAACACCGACTTCACCACCGTGGATGTAGGCACATCTTTGCTGAACCACGTACATCCTTTGTTGTGTGATTGTCATTTTACCTTCCATGATCTTATTTGGTGCTTGATTTTCCCTTATTTATTTGTGTTGCACAATAATTGTCACCACAATTGGCACTGTCTGTGGGAAGCATTTATCTTTCCTGAGAAAAGCCCAGGCCAAAAAAGGAGTTTAAAATGTCTGGTCACAGCAGCAATGCCCCCCAGGCAGGGGATATTCAAGAACCACCTGCTCCTCGCAGGATTAGGTCTAAAGTTCGACGTTCAGATCAGAGGGCTCGCTTAGAAAGGCCAGACTCAGAAGAAAGCCAAGGACCAACGAGGTCCACACAGATATCCAGGCTAATTGATGCATACGAGGTAAGGCTCCACGAGCTGAAAGAATATTCTCGCAGGCACGAGGAAGAGAACGCTCGCTTAACAAGAAGTCTGGAGAGACTGGAGAGAGAACTTCATCATGATAATAGGAGATGTCCATACCGCACTCCTAGCCCTCAGGCGAGCAAGTCTCGCAGCAGAGGAAGGAGCCCTAGGCGAGAATCTCAAAATATTGAGGGAGGCGAATCAGACGATGACCTTCGCGAGCAGTTGCGAAGAGCTCGCCGTTACCAGAGCCCTACTCGCAGCAATGAGAACATACGAAATCTGGTTCGCAGGGAGATAGACCGACATCCTGCCCACCACGGTACCAGATCGACCCGAGAACTCGCTAGACGAGCTCTCAAAACCCAGATGAAGTCACCTTTTACGAGGGAAATTGAAGAAGTAGCCCCCAAGAAATTTACCATTCTGAGGTTCAAGATTTATGACGGTAAGACTGATCCCATTAATCATGTCAGGCAGTACCGACAGGCCATGACCCTTTGGAACCACCGGGACGCGCTAATGTGTCAAATTTTTCCCTAGAGCCCGCATGACGTAGCGTAGAAGTGGTTCGCAAGGCTTCCCCATCGGTCCATTAGGAGTTTCAAGTCCCTAGCTGAGCTCTTTATGACCCTATTCAATACTAGTAGCTCCCATCCTAAAAGAATGGATGCTTTGATAACAATGAAGAAAATGCCTCAAGAGACCCTCTGGGACTACGCAAAAAGGTACTGGGAATTTTTCAATGAGGTCGAGGATTGTTCAAAGTAAGTGGTAGTGGCTTCTTTCAAAATTGGGCTACCCAGTTCTTCCCTTCTATACCAGTCCCTGACAAAGAAGGAGGCTATGACTATTGATGACCTAATGGCTCGCATCGTGAAGTACGCTAAGGTGGAAGATATCACCCGCCTCAGTACAGGAGAAAACAGTAGAGCTAAACTCACTACCAAGGGCAGTGACAAAGCTGAGAACCAGAAGAAAGGAAGAAAGAACGGGGGGAAAAATGTCTCTAAGAACGGAGGGAACAATGATCCGTCGAAGGCATTTCAGGCTGTCAACATCGTCTTTAAAGAACCAATTTACAAAATTCTCGCGAAGATCAAAGATGAGCCATTCATCAAGTGGCCCAGGAAGATGGGAGGAGATCCCTCGAAGAGGAATAATGCGCTAAGATGCGCTTTTCACAAAGAGGGAGGACATAAGACTGAGCATTGCAAAGCTCTTAAGTCTCACCTCGAGGAGCTGGCCCAGTCTGGGCATTTGAATGAGTTCTTGGAGAAAAGGGCAGAAAAAGTGGCTTCTAATAGGGAGGTGAGACCTGACAACGTGCTCCAAGATGACACTGGACATGAGTTCGCGGTAATTCACGGGGCATTTGATGCAAAGCAGATACAAGGAAACTTAGCTCAAATGGAGATGAAGAAACTTACAGCGATAATGCAGGCTTTTCAGATCGATCCAACAAAGTCACAGTCAGGAAAGCGCCGACGAGCAGATGACGTCAACTATAACAAGCATATTGTTTTCACAGATGAAGATCTGGTGGGAGTGAGGACCCCACATCATGATGCTCTGATCATTACCCTCAGGATAGCTAACTTTGACGTCAACAAGTTGCTCGTCGACCAAGGAAGCTCATCCGAAGTAATGTATCTCAACCTATTCAGAAAATTGAAGTTAAGCGTCGTCGACCTAAAGAAAGCTACTGTACCTTTAGTTGGCTTCACTGGAAAAATAACTATACCCTTGGGAAAGATTGTATTACCGATGCATACTGGAAACGTCTCCAAGATGATCGAGTTTTTGGTAGTTGACATCGACTCTCCATACCAGGCCATCCTTGGCAGGGGATGGCTTCATGCGATGAAGGCAGTCTCCTTAACCTACCATCAGAAACTCAAGTATGTAACTGAGCGAGGAGTAATGGAGATCCACAGTGATCAGGCAATGGCGAGAAGGTGCTTCATAGCAGCCATCCGTCCAAAGCCAGAGAAGAAGGCCGAACAGCCCAGCGAGAAAGTTGAAGAAGGTTTGACGCCTTCTAAATAGTAATTAAAGTACGGAAGACCTGGAGTAGAGAAGAACAGACTCCTCTGAGAGGGTCGTCAAGGACCTGGTAGAAGTTACGGCTGGAGATGGCTACCGTAATAGAGTCTTTGTGATAGGAGCATCTCTCACTGACCAGGAACAAAAGGAATTGACAACCTTGCTGAGGCGAAACATAGATGTTTTTGCGTGGGAACCATACGAGATGCCTAGAATCGATCCTAGTATGGTCTGTCATCAGCTGCACGTCGACCCCACTTTCAAGTCAATCACGCAGAAGGCACAGCGAACTAAACCTGAGAAGGCTAAAGCGATAGAAAAAGAAGTTGAAAATGACTGGATGTAGGATCCATACGGGAAGTATAATTCCCCAAGTGGTTATCCAACCCAGTAGTAGTTCCGAAGAGCAACGGGAAGTGGAGAGTTTGCATCGACTTCACTGACCTCAATAAAGCGTGCCATAAAGATAGTTTCCCCCTCCCAAAAATTGACCAACTAGTAGACATCACTGTAGCTCACGAGCAAATGAGTTTCCTGGACGCATACTCAGGGTATCACCAGATCCCCCTATATGCCCCAGACCAGGATAAAACGACGTTCATCATGACAGTTGGGTTATACTGCTACAAGGTCATGCCCTTTGGTCTCAAGAATGCAGGGGCAACCTATCAGCGGATGGGCACCAAAATGTTCAAGGATCAGATGGGAGACACCATGGAGGTCTACATCGATGACATGCTCATTAAAATTAAGAAGAAGGAAAATCACCTTTCATACCTATCAAACACCTTCGAAATCCTCAGGAAGTACCGAATGAAACATAACGCGAGCAAGTGTTCTTTCGGTGTCCAGTCAGGAAAGTTTCTTGGGTACTTGGTCACTAAAAGAGTCATAGAGGCTAACCCAGACCAGATAGATGCAATCAACAAGGTGCAACCCCCTCGCACAATCTGGGGCGTACAAAAGCTCACTGGTATGCTCGCTGACTTAAATCGATTCATCTCTAAATCCTCTGAGAAGTGCAAACCTTTTTTCCAACTTCTAAAGGGGAGCAAAACGGTAGAGTGGAGCCCATATTGCTCGCGAGCATTGGTCGATCTTCAGTCTTACTTAAGCTCTCCACCACTGCTCGTCATACCACAGCAAACAGATTCTTTGTACCTATACCTCTCTGTTTCCAATCACACTGTTAGCTCTGCGTTAATATGCGAGGTTGCAGGAGTCCAGCACCCCATTTATTATGCGAGCAAGACCTTACTGGACGTCGAGCAGAGGTACCTACCATTGGAGAAGCTTGCCTTTGCACTAGTAGTAGCCTCGAGGAAGCTGAAGCATTATTTCGAAGCCCATACTATCATCGTCCTCACATCGTATCCCCTTAAGGCAATCCTGAGAAAAGCGGATTTGTCTGGAAGACTGTATAAATGGTCAGTTGAGCTCGGGCGATTTGGCATCCAATTTCAACTAAGAACATCTATCAAGGGTCAGATATTTGCTGATTTCATAGCCGAATTCAAGGGCGAGGAACACCCCGACCAACCTCGACCAATAAGGCAAAAGGAGAACCAAGCAACAGAGGAAACCTGGAAACTGTTTGTTGATGGAACCTCGAACTCAAAGGAGGCAGGGGTAGGCATTGTCCTCATTAATCTAGAGAATACAATCCTTGAAAAAAGAATCAGGCTTGGATTTTCAATCTCCAATAACGAAGCAGAATACGAAGCCATAATAGCTGACCTACAGAAGGCACACACTTTGGGAGAAAAGCATTTATAGGTGTTCAGAGATTCCCAATTAGTCTCCAGTCAGATAAACGGAGATTACAATGCAAAAGATGAAAGAATGGCATCTTACCTCACCTTAGTTAAAAAATTAATGGCAAGCTTCGAAGAGATCAATGTCCAGCATTTTCCCAGAGGGCAAAATAGCCATGCTGATGCCCTAGCATCCCTGAGCTCGGCAGTCAACTCCGACCTAAAAAGAACCATCCCCATCGATTTCCTTATTCACCCGAGCATCCACGATAGCAGGATACCAGGCGAGAAACAGGTACTCCAGGTGGGATCATCTCCCAACTCGATAGACCCCTTAAGGGACTATTTGAAGGATGTCACGCTCCCGAATGACAAGAAGAATGCCCACTAGATAAGAGTAAAAGCTGCTCGCTTTCACTTTTCCCTGGAAGGAAACCTGTATAAGAGATCCTTCTTCGGTCCTTACCTCCAATGCGCTCACCCAGGGGATGTCGAGAAAGTGATACATGAGCTTCACGAAGGAGTCTGTGGAAGCCATATCAGAGGAAGGTCTTTAGATTTTCGAGCAATGAAGGAGGGATATTGGTGGCCATATATGCAAAGGGACTCTGCGATGTATGTCTGCAAGTGACTTAAGTGCCAACTTCATGCTCCTATGGTCCACCAGCCTGCTAGTGACCTAAAGTCACTGTCCAGCCCATGGCCATTCGCCCAATGAGGAATTGACATTATGGGACCACTGCCCACCGCCATCGGCAATCATAATTATCTGTTGGTTACAACTGACTACTTCACCAAATGGATCGAGGCAAAACCCCTGGCGAACATCTGAGATGAAGATATGATACGGTTCATATGGAGAAATATAATCACTCACTTTGGTGTCTCCAGAACCATCATCACTGATAATGGAACACAGTTCGAAAGCGGATCCTTTCAGAGTTTCTATAACAAACATGGTATCAGACACCACTTCAGTTCGGTGGCCTACCCTCAGAGCAATGGCCAAGCTGAGGCTTCCAATAGAACTGTGATCGACAGATTAAAGAAGCGATTGGAGCGAGCCAAAGACGCATGGGTAAATGAATTACCACACATTCTATGGGCTTACCGAACCACTCCACGACGAGCAACATGAGAAACCCCATTTTCGCTGACATATGGTATGGAAGCAGTCATCCCACTAGAAGCCGGTTTGCCGACAATGAGGTCCAACCTTGTTGACCAAGGCCATAATGATGTAGCATTGCTCGCTGAGCTCAACTTAGACGACGAGCACCGAGAGCTAGCCCTAGTAAAATTAGCCAGCTATCAACAATAGCTCGCGAGGCATTACAATAAAAGGGTTAACCTAAGGACATTACGAGTTGGGGACTACGTTCTAAGGAAAGTCCTGGGTAGCGCAGTAAAACTATCAGGCGACAAGCTAGGCCCAAACTGGGAAGGACCCTTTAACATAACGAGAGACGATCTGCAAGGCGCCTATCACTTGGAAACGATGGAAGGCAGAGAAATACCACGAGCATGGAACGTAACCAATCTCAAGAGATTCTATTTTTAGATCTTTTCTATTGCTTATTCTTTTATTATGTAACTAGAAGTTCATTGCCCTTGTCATTAATGAAAGTTATTTAAACGATTGCATTCTAATAAGTAATGGCTATATGGGCTTTATCGCACATCTTTTCCAAATGACACGCACATTGATCACCACACCTTAGCAGGGAAGTGTCCCTCCTCAGGTCGTCGTTATGAAACACGAAGGAGCTCTTAGCATTTCCCCTGGAAATATATGAAGCCCTACAGGGGATCCTTAGGCAATATGGCCAAATTTTATACTGGTCATCAAACCTTATTTGGTTGAATAAAATCCTGATCGGATAGAGCATCCAACACCAGGTGTGTCCTCGCCAATTGCCACACTTAGGCCTAAGGGAGTGTGATGACACGACCTAAAGGGTAAAGTAATGCACAATGGTATCTCGATATTATACTGGACTGGGAGGATACTTGTATGACAACACAAATTTAGAAGATCATAAAGCAGCAAGAATATAAAGAATATGATACACTTGTTTAGTCGGCAAATTTGCCCAAAACACAAACTTTTCATTAATTCATCATACTTACAACAATGGTGATACATGTTTAGTCGGCGAACTCGCCCAAAACATTTACACTATCAAAAATATAAAAAGCAACAACTGGAAAAGCAACACTCGAGCTCTTCGTCCATCATCGGGAGCAGGAGCTAACTCTTCCTCAACCTCATTTGCATCTGACTCTAATAATTACTGAGGGATGGCATCGATGGGGATCCATCGATCATCCCTCCAAAAGGGGTTAGGCATCAGGGTAGAGGGAGAAATCTCATGGCGATACTAGAGCATCGAGTTCCTCGGGACTTGCAGCCTTATTGGAGCATCTGACCAACCCTGGTCGTAGTCGTGAGCCCACACTTGCCGAGGATCTTTCTTGAATAAGTGATGCAACCAAGTGACATCCATCTGGAGTCTAACAACGATCACATATGCTCGAAGGACGTCACCACGAAGCTCTTCCATCTCCCTCTCTCAAAGCTCTTCCATTTCCCTATCTCGGCTCCCGGTTCTCCTGCCAACTCGCATCGATGAAGAACCTCGCAGCACAGGATGCATACCGCTCGAGCCAGCCCTAACTCGTGTTAATGAAGAGCCTCGTAACACTGAAGGGGCGGTGCTTGGCGCGTGTTCCCTAAGTCGTGAGACCTCCTACCTTAAAGCTTCATTTTTTTGCTGAAGCATCTCACCAACCTAGTTGATCTCGGAAGCATCGAGAAGCTTTGCTCTTAATGCATTCACTTCTTCTTGCACTAAAGCACCAACCTCTTCCATCTCCTGTAGCCTGTCCTTCAACATGGACACAAGTTCAAATTGCTCATTATACTTATGATTCCTAGACCTAAGGGATTTTCAAAGCTTAACGAAGGCGTGGCGAACCTCAGGACTCGCATTAGGACCAAGGGTCCTGCCCAATTGAGATATGGCAGGAATATATTCTTTTACATCAACCAACTACAAGACATAAGAAAGCATAAAAAATATAGACAAAATCAGTGCACTGGGAAAAAGAAGTCTTTTCATTAATAAAGGTTGAAATTACATCGAACAGCAAAAAGAAAGATTACAGATAGAAAAAGAAAAAATACAAAGGAATCCTAGAAGATAGCTAGTTGGCAACCTCAGGTTGCCCAGAGGTCGATGGATGTTTCCCTTTGTCAGCATCAGCAGGAGCACCGCCCTCGACAGGGGTAATCTCTGTCGCCACAACGAGGGAAGCATCAGTAGGGGTAATCTGAGGAACAAGGTCAGCACCTTTAATAGCTTGGGTAGGGACTTCATCCATGGTTGGATTCGGACCCGGGTCATGCTCATCAAACAGAGGGGAGTCAATGTCAACACCGACAGCCAATAGGGCCTTGTTCCAGCCCTTCTTGAAATTCAGACGACTAATATAGCCTATCTAAACTTCAGCATCCTCGTATGCTGCAGCCTAACCAGAATTGTACGAGTCTTCCTTGGCAGTGACAGCCTCAGAATCCTTCTTCTTTAACTCCTCAGAAAGCACCCTATTCTCTTCCATAACGGTCAGCTTGCTCGAGAAAACCAAGTCGTAGGCTTGTTGCAGCTCCTTCATATCTTTAACTATTGCGTCCCTCTCTCGGTTAACTGTAGCAAGAGCCAGGTCGGATAAAATTCGAGCAGCATCAATGGCTTTAAAACTAACCTCGAGCTCTTTACCCTTCAGCTTCAGGGTAGCGTTCCCTTTCTCCATCTCGCTATTTTTCTTCACTAGCTTATCACGTGAACAATATAGCATAGCAAAGTCAGTCCCAAATTGTAAAAAAAAGAAAACGTTAAAAGAAGGAAATGATGGGATACGTAAAAACATGGGATAAAAGGAAAAATCTTACCAAAGCTAGCCTCTGAATAGCCTGAAGGGCCAATTGCTCGGACCACATCGCCCTTTGACGATCAGTTGGGAGAATAACTCTCTCGAGTAGAGCGGGGGCCAAATGAGGGGAAATTACAATAGAAGCCCCCTCAAGTAGCGCGGACATCGGGACTAAGGCCTGCCCAGCCTTCATCCTCTCTTCCACCTTTCTCTTCTCCTCATCTTTCTCATTATCTTTCTTCTTCCTCTCCTCTACCCTCCTCTTCTCCTCCTCCATCTTCTTCTTCTCTTCTTCCTTCTTTCTCTCCCTCTCCCTTACCTGCTCTTCTTCCTTCCTCTTTTTCTCCTTCTCCTGAGCAGAGGACCGGGAACCAGTATCCACAGCCCCAGAGCTAGATTTTTTCTTCTTTGACCTCTGTACGAGAAGCATGTGGTCTTCATCATCATCATCATCATCATTATCATCCCGGATTAAGTTCTTCCTTGGAGGATCCATTTCCTCGCTCGAACTACTAGATGTGCTCGATGAATCTCAAGCTTCAGATACCTCTCCGCGATCAAAAGAACCGCTACTACTACATTTCCCTCCACCCAAATTACTTACAGCTCCTATGATGTCACTTTTGGAGCTTCTGTCCTCCTCGTCCAACTGGATAGGATCCGCAGCAGTCTCTTCGAAGGTATTAAACTCTGAGATACTGTCCACAGGCTTTTCTATGAAACTGGAGCCAATGTTCTTGTACTCAAGAAGAAAAGCAGCAGACCTGGGATGCTCGCCGTCACCCAAAGGCTCCCTGATGTTCCAAGCCTTAACCAGTTCAGAGAGATGAACCTCATTGAGAGAAGGCTCCAAGTTGTTTGACCTCGCTGTGGAAGAAGAACAAAAAAGAATCAGAAAAATCACAAATCAACAAAAATTAAAACAACAGAGCAAAGTCTACCTATGTATTCTTCCCCATAAAAGGGAATAGAGAAACTCTCGGACCTCAACCCTTCAAATTGAGGAGAAAACTGTCAGTTTCTAATAAGGAAACCTTCTTGCCAATAGTCCTTATGGGAATCAGGTAGATTTACTACCAATACCCTGTCAGGGCTCCTAGCTTTGAGATAGAGGACACCATAGCTAGTTGGAGAAAAGGAATAGTAAAAATAGACCTCAGTGAGACCTAACCTAGTACCATACAACTGATTTATCCTATGTACTCCATCAACTATTTTCCACACATTGGGTGAGCATTGCGCAAGAACAATATTAAAATAGCCAAAGAAATGAAAGAACAAATCGTTGGGAGGAAAAGTGAGTCCCCCCTGGGAAAGCAACAAAACATGGATCCAATGGGCGGCGTCTATCTCTCTAACATTTCTAGGAAGGGAAGCGCAGCACTCAATATCTACCCACTTAGGGATGTTATAAAACTGCCTAAATTCAAAGACCGATCTATTCCCAATCTTCGCCATTGGAAAACCCTAGAAAGCTACAAACTCAAAGAGAAAATACAAAGAAAAGGCACGGGAAACTTACAAAATAGAAGATCAATTCGAACAATGAAGAGGCATGGGCCCAAACAACAAGGAAACAGTGAGAATGGAGATTAAGAGAAGAAGGTACGAAGTGCTAGAGCTCACAGGGAATGGAAGAGTGGTGGAAAGATTGAAACGACGGTAGAAAAGTGGCTATTCCAAAAAACCTTTAAATTTTGCTACTCATAGTTCACAAAATACGAAGCGGATGCCGCTAAAATCAGTTTCACAACCTTCAAAGAGTTGCACAATGTACAAAAAGTTATTATGACTAATAATTTAAATTTATTGAGCCCAAAACATGGCCCAACAAACTTAGGGGAAATTGTGGGTACCCAAAACTAAGATCATGGGCCTGGACGAGTAGCCCAATTCTGGTGGCCCAAAGTCCAGGCCCCCCACATCTTACTTTGATTGTATCCGGTCTCTCCCCACGTTCCCATTAAGGGAGGTTGTAGGGAGAGATGGAAGACATGGGGGAATCCAACACCCCCACTTACTTAAACGTACGTGTATTTATTGAACCCTAGGTCCGGGGCAAAAGGACAAGATATATTCTATGTAATCACTCTCCGGAGTGTATATAAATAACACCGACTGCACCACCGTGGACGTAGGCACATCTTTGCTGAACCACGTACATCCTTTGTTGTGTGATTGTCATTTTACCTTCCTTGTTCTTATTTGGTGCTTGCTTTTCCCTTATTTATTTGTGTTTCACAATAATTGTCACCACATGCCTTCTCATTACTTAGAAACATTCTCAGCATGAACACAGGGAAGACGTCATGTACCTGTTGAAGATAATCGGGTAAGGCAAAAAAATATGCCCCTGAGCCCACCCTATATTGAATGGTAAATAGACCTATGTATAGGTGAGACAACATCCCGTTTGATCTAAATTTAACCACTCTCTTTATCGCGCAGACTCTCAATAATACCTGATCCCCCACTTGGAAATAAAATTTACGATTCCTCTTATCCGCATAACTCTTTTGGCAGTCCTGGGCTACCATTATTCATGATCGGATGAGTTCCACCTTTACTATGGTGTCCTGAATGATGTCCAACCCAAATATTCTATACTCCTATGACCTATCCCAATAACTGGGAAAACGACATGGACATCCATCCAACGCCTCGTATGGTGCCTTTCTAACAGTCTCCTAGTGACTATTATTGTATGAAAACTCTGTAAGTGGGAAATGAATATCCCAACATCCCTTGAGATCAAACACACATACTTAAAGCATATATTCCAAAATCCTATTCACCATCTCTGTGTCACCATCTGACCGAGGGTGAAAGGCCATACTCATACTCAACTGGACCCCTATCGCATACTAAAACTCTCTCCAGAATTAAGAGACAAAAATACTTCCCCCCAGTGAACATGATATCCAATGTTACCCCATGGAGTCGCATTATCTCTTCCAAAAATAGCTTAGTGTACTGCTCTGCAATGTAATCCATCCTAAATAGTTGGAAATGAGTGAACTTCATCAATCAGTCGATGATGACCCAAATCGAACTATGGAGATACTCCGTAATAAAGTCCATGGAGATAGTCTCCCATTTCCACCGAGGGACCTCCAATGGTTGCAACTCGCATGTCAATTTATGATGTTCCACCTATATTAACTTATAGGTGGCACACCTATAAACATACTCAGTAGCATCTCTCATCATTCCTTCCTACCAGTATGATTGTCATATATCCTGCTACATCTTATCCCCTTCGAGATGCATTGTATACCTTGAGCCATAATCCTCGTCTAAAACTGCTTTCCACACCTCTAGTTCCTTAGGCACTATTATCCATCCTTGGAACTGTAACCCTCCATCTGATCCAATTTAAAATGAAATAACTCCACCAGCTATGAGTCCTTTCACTTTTTCTTAATATAAGGAATCCATCACCTATGCCTGAACTACCCTTGATATGATAGTCAGAGTAATATTCACTACTACTATAAAGCCATCATCCATATGTAATTCCACTTTTTGCCCAAATATTCGATAAATTATCCCACTGTTCGGCCCATAATGCATCCAAGGTAACTTTTCGCTTACGACTCAAAGCCCCTGCTACCACATTTGCTTTCCCAGGGTCGTACTGGATCATAAATTGGAAGTACTTCATAAACTCCAACCACCTTCTCTGTTTTATGTTCAAGTCTTTTTGAGTGAATAAATAATTACGGCCTTTATGGTCGAAAACAACATGAACTTTTCTCCCAGCAAATAACACCTCTAAATATGAAGGGATAATAACACCACTATAAACTTTAAATCATGGGTCAAATAATTAACTTCATGCAACTTGAACTTAAGGGATGCATAATCTATCATCCTCTCTTCCTGCATCAGAAATCCTCCCAGACCCTATAATTATGAATCAATATAAACCATGTACTTGATCCTAGCTCATGACAAAGTGAGAGCAGGTTCGACCATGAGATTCTACTTAATCTTTTTTAATGCTCGTTGATAATCAACACTATAAATGAATGGGACACCCTTTCGAGTGAGGTGAGTGAATGGTCCAGATCTCCGTAGGTGTCATGGGCTATCTCTAATCCATAACTACGGAAACCTTGCTAAGATCTATTGAAATCCCAATCTCAGAGACTATGTGCCCTAAAAAAATTGCACATCCCGGAGAAAAAATCCACATTTAGAGAACTTAGACTATAAGATATTTTCCTAAGCATCTGTGAAATCATCCTCAAATAATTTGCATGATCATCCTCTGATCGTGAATACACTAGGATATTACCAATAAACACAATTACTAACTGATCTAAGTATGGTCAAAATGCTCGATTCATGAAGTCCATGAAAACTACAATTGCGTTGGTCAACCTAAACGACATGACCCGAAACTTATATGATTAGTAACCTGAGAGAAAAGCATTATTTGGGATGGCCTCATCCCAAATCTGAATCAAGTGATACCCCGAGTGCAAGTCAATCTTGAAAAAAAATGTCATCGATGCGATTCAACAGATACTTGTTCCTTATAGTGACCTTATTCAGCTCCTTATAGGCCACACATAGTCATAGTGAACCATCTTTCTTTTTCACAAATAATATGGGAGCTCCCAGCGGAGACGTACTCCTTTGTATGAACCCCTTCCTCAATAACTGATGGATATGCTCCCTCAACTATCTCATCTCTAACGGAGCCATACAATATGGTGCTCTTACAATGGTTAGGGTTTCCTGAGATAAATGAATACAAAAATCTATATCCTCATAGGTTATAACCCTAGTACCTCCTCAAATATGTTTGCAACGCCCTAAATGATCAGAATGGAATCTAACGATATCATAACCTCCTTTGATGTACTCTCATCAATATTATACAAGTGCATGCTAGAATATCCCTTTAGTATAAGCATTTCCATAAGAAACATCTATTGCCCATGAATGACAAACATGATGGACTTCCCGCTACAATCGATCTGGGAATTATATATCGCTAATTACCCATATTCAAAATAACATCGTATGTAGTCATATTTAATAACAACAAATCGATTGAGAAACACAGGCGATTGATCTCAACTACCACGCCTATACATACTTGACGTAAGGCAGTGCCCCCACCTACTGGGGGTATCCACATGAATAGTCACATGATATGCTATATCTGCTATATTTACCCTCAATCTCCTCATATTTATCGATGAGTCCTGCTGATAGACATTTAACACATGCCCATGATGCATCTGCGGGAAACTATACACCTGGTCTCTATGAGGAGGTAACGTTTGGCACTTTTGAGGGGATGGAAATGCTTTAAACTGAGGTGAGACTGGAAGGGCTAGTTGTTGTTCATGCTAAAACTATCCTGACCCCACCTGAAGGCCCTTAGGGCACCTCCTAAAAGTGTTCTCTGGATAAGAATAACATACCCCATAGAATGGGTTTCCCTGCTGGCGATCCTTATTCCCCTGCCCATGGGCCTGTCATGCTGTCTCTTCCCCTGGACATACTTTTCTTGACATCTCTAACAATTTCGGCCATTCTTCTACTATCCCTAGTGGTCAAACTAACCGTCGCCTGGGTGGGCTTCCTATGTCCACTCTATTGGTAGTATTCCTCCCTATGAAACCTCTTAGGGTATTCTCCCCTATGTAGTTCCTCTATGGTGTTGATTGGAGCCTCTCTGACCTCGGGTCGACTCTCCTCCCTATAAAGTCTTATGCCCTTGACCAGCTCCCCCTTCTTTCTTTTTGGCTCTTTCTCTCTTAGAAACTCTTGATGATTATCATAATGAAGTAGTTTGGCATCCACCACATGGTTGTAAGTGGTTAATATAGAATTTCCCATCAAACCCCCTTAATCTTCCAAGTCAAACATCAAATGGAACAGTCCATCTTTGGATCCTCAAAACTCCCAACATCAGGTGCAAAGTGAAATAGGTGAGTGAATTATTGCTCATACTCCGTAGCCGTCCTATTCTCCTAATTTACCCTATCAAATTTAGCCCTCAACCTCTTATATTACGATAATGGGAAATACTTCCCCTCAAACTTTCCCCAAAACTTTTTTGTGGTCAACATTGACCTATCCTCGGTGGTGGTAACAGATTCCCACCAGTATAAACCATACCCCACTAGCTTGAAACTCGCAAGCATTTTCTATCGAACCTCGGTGTACTCAATTAATCAAAGTTGATTCTCTATATCGCACCTCCACTAGAGACCTATGATAGGATTAGTGGATCCGAGAAACTCTATGGTTTCCCCTTCCTTAACTCATTCTGGACATGCTCCCAAGAATAAATAACATGATGGGTAGTTATAATGGATCCACGGTTGGTGGTAGTGGTGGTGGCTATTATGGCCATCCCGTTTTCTTCCTCCTCCTTCAAGGGGGTTCAACGCTCATATGCACTATTGGAGGGAGAGAAGAAGAAGGTATCACACCCTTTTTAAGGGCGCTACAGTCGTCATCGATGAGGGGTGATGTAAAGAGATAGTGTTGCCATACTATTTTGAGCACAACAGGCAGAAAAATGTTTTCACCTCAAGAGAACGGCATAAAAGACACACTGATGCTTGTGAAACAAATTAGTTCAGAGGTTAGAGGGATAAATTATGGAATGGGAAGGCGTTAGGCATCCATCCTTCCCTTTTGATCTCTCATGGGCATGTGTTATTCTTCTCCTTAAAAACTCTGTGAAGTGGGTGTGAGTGAGGTCATCCATAGGAGTGTTCCCAAAATAATAATTAAAAACATAATGTGTGCTCTCATCAGGATATCAGTCATTATGGTGATATGATAGTATGTGTTAGATAAAGCGCGAATAAGAATCACAAGTATAATATATAGAAATAATTTATGAATAAAAATAGGAAAGGAGAACTCGAGTCTCGAGTTTTGACCCGAGACACCTACATAGCCTAAAAAGGCATCAAATTCCACGTAGTTCGCATGAAAAATGAGGGTGGGGTTTATCCCATAAATCTAAACGATGATTTTATTTAGTTGTGTGCGTGTAGAAAATGTTTTGGTTTGAGAAATTGTAGTGAGGAATCCCATTTGGAATTTATGAGCAAACCCTCTTTTTCTTATTTTTGGGTTTTTTTGTATAGAAAGTATGGTATGTGAAATATTACTAACAAAAGGTGGGATATTAATATGTGTGGAATAACAAAGATGAAATGTTAAAGTAAGAAATAAATAACTAATGGGACAGTAGAGAAATTTAAAGAGAGAGAAGAATGTTTGGACCTTCTTTAAAGCTTTGAAGGTTGATCTTGATGGTTAAAAGGGCTTCCCTTGCAAGTGGATGGAGGTGGTAGCAGGAGAGGGAAAGGATTTTTCTAAATTGGGTGTCAAAGGGTTGGAATTGGAATATGGAGGAGAGGTTTCAATAGGGAAACCACTCTGACTTCGAGAGAATGTTACTGAGATTATTGAGAGGGATGTTTCTGAGTTGACTTACGAATTGATATCATTATCTAATTATAAAGGGTGTAGAGGGTGCCGACCAGCATTGTACATTACAGTCTATCGGCAGACGTCCCTAGACACATTGCTGAAAGGCAGGGAAATGGGTTTGTCATTCGGCAATCTTATGCAAATGTTTTGAAAAAATGGTCATAAACCGCAATTCGTAAGTCTAAATCATGAACGGGTCATGTAGTTGGAAAGGGTATTCAGATCCCTTTAAGAATCAATTGGGGTGCTCCAGAGTTTGGGAGTTGACTGTGGTTAAACGGGGCTCGAAAGCTCCCGATGACCATTTGGACAAGAGATTCTCAAAGGAAAATGGATTGTTTTTCCAAACCGTAGGGCCTATTCGCACATGGGATGGTTCGTTGGAAAGGGTATTAAGATCCATTAGAATATTCATTTAGTCTCATTTGGTTCAGAGAGTTTACCTTGGTCAAACGGGCCCCAAATGCGTCTGGTGACCCTTCAGAGTAAACTGGGTCGTTCGTCCGTACTCTAAGGTTGATTCATGCACGGGGTGGATCATTGGAAGGGGGATTCAAATCCCTTTAATGATTCATTTAGTTTCATTCAAGCTAAAGTGTTGACGACAATAAAATGGAGCTCGAGAGTGTACACTAACCTCCAGATCAATTTTGGGGGGAAAATAAGTCATTTGTCTGAATCGTGAGGTCGATTCGTGCATGGGGAGAACTATTGGAAAGGGAATTCAGATCGCTTCGAACATTTATTAATTTTCTGCTCAGGGGACGAAGTTTTGGGGTCAAAATGGGGCCCGGGAGCTCCCAATAACCTCTAGATTGGTTTTGATAGTAACATGGACCGTTTGTCCAAACTGTAAGACTGGTTCGCACATGGGGTAGATCATTGGAAATGGGATTCAAAGATCTTTAAATATTCATTAAGCTTTAGCTCAGGTGAGAAAGTTGACCAAAGTCAAACAGGGCTCGGGGGTGCCCACTGACCTCTAGATCGGTACTCAGAGTATGGACTAGGGCTCTATGGTGAAGAAGGAAGTAATAGGGACCTGAGGAGAGTCTTAGGGAGTCCTAGAATGTGGTGTTTATAGCGCCACTTGACGAGTGAGCTTCGAACAAGTGAAAGTCATCAAATAGACACCAATTGGATGTTTGGAAAAAAGGTCAATTATGCAGACCAAAGTGATGAGGATGACTGGCTTAGAGGGCCGAGGTCTATTCTAAGGACCTAAGGTAATGTTGGGGATGACTCATTCTATTGGTCGAGGTCAATTATGAGGACCTAAAGTTGAGAAAACCGATTTTGCGAATCGAGGTCAATTCTAAGGACTCAAAGTTGGATGAAAATTAAACTTTTGTTTCTTTAAGGTTAAATCAGATCCTTAAGACGTTTGTGTCTCTTGAATCATATTTCACATTTTATGAAATAAAGTTGTACAAAAAATTAAATGAGACACATAGGTCCTTGGCTAGTTTTAAAAGCAAGGTTATTTTTTAGATCTGATGTTGATAAGAAGCTTATTTGACAAAATGATTTGAATAAGACTTTGCATGTTATATAGAACCTATTGATTCATAGGATCTTGTCTGTATAAATAATTTGAGAGGGTGAGATGCATAAATATGCATTTAGAAAACCTCACAAACACATTCTCACACACAAACACTTAGTCACAGTGGTTTTGTTTTGAGAGACTTGGAATTTGATAGAGTTATTGGAATCAGAATTAAAAGAAAATAAGGTCAAGGAAAAGGACAAAAAGGAACAAGAAAAGATAAGGTCTAGTAAAAAAACCTTTGGAGTGGAGTAGTTCGTGTAGGTATAACTCTGAACTTAGATTTAGGATCTTTGTGTGTTTGCTTAAGTGCTGTAACTTGATTCTTTATTTTAGTGGATTTTTTATTTTGTGCCGTAGAGGGCACCGTGGATTTTTCCTTTGATTATGGGTTTTACCACGTTAAAATTCCTGTGTTCTTTACTTTGAATGTTCTTAATTTCAGTTTTGATTGGTACTACATGTTTGACTTAGTAGATGGTTCTTAATTCATAAAACCTAGGTAATCAACTACCAAATATAAACTACATATTCATAAAACAATTTTGAACACATCTTGTGATTTTATTCCAAAAGAGTTTTATCCAAAAAGTTTATTCAGAGTTTACTCAACTTATAACTTTTTGTTAATAATCTAGTAAACAAGTTTTTTCAAGTGGTATCAGAGAATCAACATCTTTGTGATCCTGAAACTTTAGAAATTGTTTTCAAAACTTGTTTCAAAAATTCTAAATATAGAAGAAGGATTTGAGAAGTTAGGTAATTGTAACACCCCGACTAATTAAATACCGGGTAGCTACTCCTTTATTTAAATCAATAAAAAATATCAAGTTTGTTCAGTTCGTAGCATCACTGTCGAAAACATTTAATTAATTACTAACCACCTGATATTTAAAAAGTGAAGTGCCAAATTTTATAAATCAAATTAACCATCAATCAAATAATTATAAACATTAACCAAGCATCAAATGAACAATCACATAAGGGAAACAACGAAATGAAATACTGAAGTCAGGAGTAAACAATCCAACAAGGTAACAATGTAAAATAAATTAATACAAATGTGTGAATGTAAAAGAATCCCCAGTCTGAAAAAAATATAATTCTAGAACTATTGAAACTAAATCAAAGTGGGCAACATGCCCTAACTGGAGTAATTGACTCCAAATGAAGCAATAATAGGTGTGGAGGCATCTAGTATGATATCATATACCTTCCACAATAGCTACAACATGTTAATGGAATGGAACTCCTATGCTTGGCCTCCCTGTGTCTGGGCACCTAAAAAGTTGTTACAGAAAAATAGATTTGGAAGAAAAATGGGTCAGAGCCCGAGGTGAAAATAGTTTAAAAACATAGAGAGTGTCTAATTTCATTAAACAGTAAATATTATATACATGTTAGTTACGTTCTCTAACATGAGTTCCTCACCCCTCAACTAAGGTGCACGCCTAACGTATACCCTTAACCCTTCCTAGTCATGCTACTAACTAATTATTCTATACCACTTCCTGTCCTCACAATATAATATAGGGTGTCTAATCATATTATTCCAATATTTCCTACGCATAATCGTACCTTTACATTAATCAAATTACTTACATCATTTATTGCATAGATTTTCACAATTTTAATCCCATTTAACTATCTTAATTATTCACATATACAAATCAATAGTGAACCAGTCATGAGTACATATATATAATATTCTTAGCACCTATATTCATATATGGCACCCCGAGGCTAAGCTGTTGTGCACACATACTCTGCTATCGAATCCTGGTACATCACGTACATAAGGACTACGCGTTCCGAATCTCTCAGGAACGGTTTCAATAAACAAAATCACACATATTGGAGGCGAACATAGTTCACATACCCATGGGTCCTGCACATACCTACACTCCCATGGTTATCTAACTTATTCTCACAAATAAGTCATTCACATCCCTATGTCCTGAAGGTACCAGTATAAATCCCCCCGTAGGCACACAAAGATAAGATGGTCCTTTTTCGAAAGCCAACCTCCGTGATATCAAGTATGTTAGGTATGTTATACACACAGTAATTCATATACTAAGCATTCACACAACTTAGGTAATTATCTCATTAATAAAGGTATATCTCCATCCCATTACCATAAGTCTTATTCTCACACTAATATCATCCCAACTCATACATAACATGTTTTGCTGATAGTACTCACGTCGTATAGTTACAAGTACTTAAACCTATCCCGAAAAAGGTTACTAAGTCTCCACGTACCCCGAATGTCAATTCAGTACTTAGAGGTTCATATTTACGTCTCTAACCCTAACTTATCACTCACACGAATTTAGGTCATGCTCTCGTAACTTCTAATAGTAACTCACTCGTCGGACACTCGTAAGTTCAACATTACGTTCCAAACCAATTCTAATGTGTCCCCGGATTCAATTACATCCCTAGTGGTCTCCCTAAAGTCCTAATATGTTCACATATTACCCACCTTTAACTTTTAATGTACGGAATCGTTGAAATCCAAAAAGGGAAAAATATCACAATTTCTAGGGAGGTCGATCGATCGACTCAAGAATGTCGATCGATCGATCAAACAGGTGCAGGTCTCGGTGTTCTGCATTTTCAGCCCTAGGTTTGTCCCAAATCTTCATTACAAGTTGTCAAATTATAAAGTAAACGTATTGGGTAATACTACAACCTACATACATGATTCTTGACATTCGAGAATTCATAAATCCTCATTATTTATACTATTCTTGGATCAAATCATCATAATATCATGATAACCCTATTTTTTTCTATTATCTTCAAGAATCATCATATAACTTCTCATAAATTCATAATTAACTATGCATGGGTTATAATTTCGTTAATGAGATATTTCAAGAATCGAAAATACATATAAATCCTACCCAAAATTAAGGTTTCATCTCCAAACTTCATGAGTCTCAATATTTACATGAATTTTCTAATCCTAAACTATCATGGATAAATTATTTGCCAAATCTTAATGAATTAAATCACTTTCCTAGAAAATTCGATGTTCTGATCCTTTGAAGTAGATGGTACGGAAGGTATCCCCTATTTTCGATCTAATCGATGGTGGTGGTGGTGTAATGGCCTCTAAGGGTGGTTTTTCTGCTTTGGGAACTTCCTTCTCTACTCTTTAACTGTCGTTGGTGATTTTTGATTGTGAAAACCCTAGGAGTCCTAAGAGTTGACTGATAAACTAAGTGTAAATTTCGTGGGTTAATATTCCTTAAAAATCAAAATGACTAAAATACCCTTTCGGGTTGCCGGTTAGGCCTAAAAATACCCCGGGACCCAAACTAAACCCCCGACTAGTGTTTTATGACTACTTCGACCCTTACGGACACGTTGGCACACTCAACATGACCATACAGATGATATACATATATTTTACTTTTAAATTCATTAAATTGGTTCGTGACACGACTGATACGCGCGTCCCAACTTAATTTATGAAATTACCGTATTTTCAACTCGCGATAATATTAAATATTAATAAATTCAATACTCATATATTACGATATTCACTCAGTAATTTTCAACATAATTATCATAATCAAATACTAGCTCTCATCTCGCTAGTATTTAAATTCGAATTAATTTCTAATTAATTATCCCAATTAATTTAATTAATCCTAATAAATAAAATCAATAAAAATATGGGGTATTGCAGTAACCTCTCCAGATAACCACTCTTTGATGGAAATAACTTTTCATACTGGAAAGTACGAATGGTTTCTTTCATTCAAGGAATCGTTGGTGATGATGTCTGGGAAATGATGGAAAGAGGGTATAATCATCCTACTAAGGCTATGTCTTAAACTAATCCAACAAGGATTAAGAAACTTCCTAGTGAATTTACTAAGGAAGAGAAAAAGGAATCCCTATACAATAACAAAGGCAAGAATGCCATATTTATGTCCATTAATGAACACGAATTCTAAAGAATATCAATATATTCGACTTGTAAAGAGGAATGGGACACTCTTTTCACTGCTCACGAAGGTGATGAAAGAGTTAAGGCAGGAAAAACTCAAATGGTAGTACAACTATATAACAACCTGATAATGGATGGCAATGAATCCTTTGATGATTTCTATAAATTGACTCGATTGGAAATTTGACCTTACAGCTTCAACTCCTTCAGTTCACCACCTGGGAAAAAAGGGCTTATGATAAATTGTTCTCGGAGCCAACTATGGTGAATTTACTCTTGGTAATGCCACTATAGTAATTTCATATGTGCAGCGAGTCATGGCCACAACATCTTAATTTTATAAGAATATCAAAAAACTACATCCTTGTCACAGTACTTATTTTTTTCTCTACATTCTTTGATTTAACACCACTGTTTAGTTCATCTTAGAGTATATAATTCTAAAGATTGACATAGCAGAAGTCATGAAGGAAGTTTTGAGTCAGGTTCACAATAGAATGAGGAGATAACCCAACTGTTGAACTACATCAACCACCTGTATGTCAACCAAGCCTCTCTCTAAGGCTAATTCAACCTCCTTGCATAGAGGGTTCTAATGCTGAAGTCCACAAACTTCACCTCCATGTAGAAAGATGTAGCACCAGATGCCATAAAGGAGAAGGCCGCATCCAAATATCCCAAGAAGAAGAAGAAGGAAGAGCCTAAGTTAGAAAAGACTTACGAAAACTACACTCCACTGACTGCAAGTGTTGAGGATATCCTTGAAAGCATCAGGGAGGATAAATTACTGTAGTGGCCCGAGAAGCTGATATCCCCTTCCCATAAGAGAGATTGGACTAAATGGTGTAAATTTCACCAAGACCATGACCATGACCATAACACCAATATATGCTTCACCCTGAAAGATGAAATTGAGAGGCTTTCCAGTAAGGGGATGCTCCAGCGATTCAGAAAGGGTGAAACCTACAACTGAAAGTGCATGCCTAGTTTTAATTTTTGTTTATATTTTTATGGAGGTATATATAGCTCTTACCTATAAGATATATAAATACATAATTATCTGATCTCTTGATTCTTCTTATCTATAATCGCATTAAAGATCTTCATCTTCAACAAATTTCAAGGGAAAACTAACAAATTATCTCAAATAATCATTTATTTTGGGAGCAGTCTATAGAGGAAAAGTGGTGACAGCCTTAATTGGTTCATAACACCCCTCATGAGGAACAAACATATGAATGTATGGGATTCTTATGTTTGTAAAGATGGTCATCGTTTGAAAAGTTTCTATTAACCTTTAGGGCTTCAGATACCTCGTTCATCTTTCGAGATGTGTTAATCTGTGGAGGCTCGAAAATACCTAGTTTGGGGAGGCTTGATAATACCTAGCTTGAGGAGGACTGAAAATACCTATCAGCCGTGGGTGGCTTATTGACCACCTAGCCTAGGAGGCTTGAAAATGCCACCAAAAGAAAGAAAGGAAGTTGCATCTAATAGAAGAAAAGTGGGGCAAGGACATTATTGTCTGCACCATGGAAAATTATTCCCTAGAGTCCACCATGATAGCATTGTTGAGACAACATTTCTCATCCTAGTTGGTGGGCTAAGGACATTATTGTCCAAGACATGGGAAATTATTCCCCATAGTCCACCAGTTCAACATTACTACATCATCATTTCTAATCCTAGACCATTTGGGTAATTTGAAGCTTATGGCCACAGCCTCTTGGGACACAACCAATTATAACAAAGATCCACATAGCTGCAACCTATAACTAAAGTTTGCAAGCCTATGTTCTAGTCTAAACGAATTATGCAAGCATTTAAGAATTCAAAACATAATATTGAAAGAAGTATGAAAACAAAGGGGGCCGCAACCCTCTATAATTAGAAGTTCAATATTATGTGAATTACAAAATGTTAATTATGGTCGTAGCGTTACAAAATATGGTCACAAACCAGAAAAGATTACCGAGCAAACTAAAAATAAACTATGAGGACGCATCCTCATCTTCGTCTCCATATTCCCCATCCTCTACCGCAGTCTCAAGCTCATCATCTTTAGCATCATATTACATTTTCTTCCTCTCTTTTTCCTCTGCGCTAACCCTTATCTCTACCACGCACTCCATATGCTCAGTATCACTGAGCGTCCAGGCCAGGACTTTTTCGTTTGATTCAAAAAAAATTTTAACCACCATGTGCCTAATCTCTTCGAAGTCGCAGAGGTAGGCCTTGTTATTGGTAATGAAAAAGTCATTTGAAGTCTTATAAGTAGCTACATCATTATCTGCAGTCTTCTCCAATGCTGCAGTGTAATCCTCTTCCTTTCGTTTAAAGGCTGTGACGTTCTCATTAATAAGTTTCTGGAGTTCTGTAGAGTGACCTTGAACCAGTTCGTCATTATTTTTCTGAAAAAAGTTAAACTTTTTTCAAGGGATGAGGCTTTCCTGGTAACCTCCACAGCCTTGGCCTCAGCAGCTGCAATGGATTATATCACCTTTATAAAGTTTTTCTTGGCTTCCTATTTTGCCTTGGTAGCAGCTTCAAGATTAATTTTTTCTTCTTCAAGGTTTGCGAGAGAGGAGCTGTTACCGTCTTCAAAGGTTGCAGTCCTAGTGCTTTCCAGTTTAGCTTGTGGCTAGTCTCCATAGTTTGATGTTGGCTATACAACATCTTATATCTGGCTGTTAAGGCCAGAGTAGACTCCGTAGCCTGAAAAACAAAGTACTAAAGTCAAATATCTGCAAACAAAATCCAAATAAGTCCAAAAAAGTGAATACTTACCCTAAGAAAACTATGGAGTGTGTAATCTTTCAGATCCTTCATGTCATCCTCAAGAAAACGGGTAACATCATAAGCCTCCGCGACATTTTTAATTCTTTATACGGCAGTGGTTGTTATATCCCAAGGTGATTTGGGGTCATGTTGCCTCAATTATGGAAGTGAACGATCCCTCACATCCCTGCTTTATGGAGTTGTCAAGTTTGCATTGATGGCCACCACCCTCCAAGGCAAACTTCCAGTGGTGGAAACATGAATGGGGCTATCTCTAAGAACATCTGTGACAGTGACCATTAGACCGGTTGTGGAAAGTTGCTCCCAAATGTCATCAGCTCATTTTCTTGGTCCACTGTCGCGGCATCTTCAATAGAGACATCTTTTTTAGCAATAGGGTTGGCCTCAGTTTTAACGGTCGTAAACCCGCTAATAGCGTTGGTTCCCTCTTTGGACGCTGTGTTTCTCTTCTTTCCCTTATTCTTGGGAGTCTTCTTGAGGACAAGGGAGGGATCATTCATTTCATTTAGTTGGGATTGAAGGAGTTCGTCGTCAATTTCCTCCCCTAAATTGGAAGAACTATTAAAATAAGTATACGCAGAAGTCGCATCAAAGTATATCAAACGAGCAAAGTATTAAGAGAGACCTCCCGCACCCATTTTCTTTGGTTGGTGAGGACTCTAAATAGCCCTATTCAAAAATTGATCTGGAGGTAATAAGGTTAGATAACTTCTTTTTTTTATCAGTCAAGTTAGCCGCGTCCACAACTTTTTTTTCCGTCCTACTATTGAGCTTCAGGCTGTTAAAAGCTGTACCAAAGTGTTAGTATGTGCTATAAAATGATAAATGAAGGTAAAATAAAAGTATAAGAGAAAGGTTGTGGTTAGTGAATACGTGCTCTGGAAGGATGTCCCCACGTTTATGACATCCTAAAGGACATTTCCCTTTCAGTTTCCATAGGGAAGATTTCCCAGCTATCCGCAAGCATAAAGACAAAATTTCCTTTCCAGTTTTTAACACTGGTAGGCATGTTAGTCTATAAGCATTTATCTCCACTCCACAGCATGAAGTAGTAATACCATGGAAAATATTTGGAGTTATCCTTTGGTGTATAGAAATGGAATAACTCCTCATGAGTAATGTCTCTGTCAAAATGCTTTTGTCAAAGCACTAGACCAACAAGGATGGACCTCCATCCATTAGGGGCCAATTAGGTTGGGTCCAAGTTCATTGCATTTAAAATTCTCCTAACAAGGACAAGAACTATTTTCCACATCCCAAGGATAAAGGCGTGCAAAGGAAAACAAACCCCCCATAAGGGACTGCGAAACATGACCTTTGTTCCGCTGTAAGAAGTAAGAAGGCTGCAGCAACCTCAACAATATAGTCCTCATCCATGATCACCTAAAATACAGTACCGCGGGAGATTTCCTTGTTGATTGTCCAGAGGACTCAATTGAAGTATTCCTAGATTCTGGTGGGACACCCGAAGTCCCAGTAACTGCTGCAATAGTCATTGTAATAGGAGGATTATTACTGAAATGAGTATTTTACTCCATTGTGTCTACAGCTTCCCTAGGATCTCTATAGTTGGAAGATTTTGCAGAGTTAGATTCTATAATGACACAGTTGGGGTAGTCCTTAAGTTTCTAAGGCCACTAGCTTTCACAGGATTTACAAAAGGTATTTTGGGAAGAGGTATGTCAAAATGATTTCTTCAGAAGTCCTCCTGATACTGCGAAGGGTTCTAATTCACAGAGCCACATCAATACCTAAAATGCAGAAGGGATCCGTAGTTATGTGCCGTGACCACTATGATAAAAAAATCCTGGTAGAGGTCGCGGTACATGCGAACAATACAATAAAAAGATGTAGAAAAATTCAAAAGTCAAGGTTGCATCCATCTATCCCAAAATTACAAAGAGAGAGTGAATCTTAAAGGCTATAGCAAATTAATCCCATAATTAAGGACTATAACTAAGGAGGCAATTTCCTTGATTAAAATTAATGGCTGTAGAAAATTACTTCAACCAATCAGTTAGGGGTGTTCTGATTTTACAAAGATTGAGTGAAAGCGCAACAAAATAACAATTATACCACCAGGCCGTGACAAAGTGCACAAACAGGTAAACAACTAGATTACCAACCTTCAAAGATCGAAAAATGAAAACCTAGGGTCTTGGCTAAGAATACCAATAACACGTTCTTTGTGTTGCCCAAAACAAAATTTAAATGGGGTCCATGTGTGGATTAAGCACAGAAAACCCAAAATTCAAAATAAAATCTAGTACAAATGCCTAAACTACCAGCATTATTCCCAATATATCAACACCAGTACAAAAACCTATAAAACCTACCCAGAAATTAAAACCCTAATTTTTACAATTGATCGAGAATTAAAACGAAGAAAAATGGATTCACAAAAATTCAATCAACAAATTCAAACATGGGTTTACGAAACATAAACTTACGAAAAATGGATTTGAAAGATTCATTGAGAAAGAAAATAAAAGGTAAAAAAGATGGTTACCTGAAAATCAGTGAAAACATGAGAAACACGAGTTGCTCAGCCTCAAACCACCACTTGAACCCCCTTGGAATCGCCTGGGAAATCACCAAAAAATGCAAAGCGGAAAAGGACAATGTCTTGCTCTCGATTTTCTCTCAAAGTTTTGTCTAAGGTAATGAAGGCTACGACCCAATCCAATTTATATAACAATGTATTAGAAGATTAAGCATCTCCCTATATTTCTCGTGAAAATGGGTCGCCTACCTTTGAAGACTTGCAGGACAAACAATGACACCGGTGCAAGGGCATAAAACACAACTGCAACACCATCTATTAACTCTTCACACAATGACTTGGGGGCTTTTTGATATTCCCAATACTGGATGCTGCCTGGGTATATATGGGCCACAGATCTATCCCTTAGAACCTCAAAAGTCTGTTGTCTAGATCAAATAAGCCATGGTCAACACTAGCTGCTGCCTAGGACAAACAGGCCGTGGAAGTCATATAAGCATTAGCTGTTGCCCGAGTTCAAACAAGCCGCGACACCTACTCTCACATCAGTCACTTGACAATTATCATTCTTTTAGAAGGATTCCTTACTCATCCAACTTATCCATATATCACGTGCTCCATGCACGTCACACCACCTTTATGACATCTATAAATAGAAGTCCCCACCACACTATTTTGGGGATGAAAACACTTGGCGAAGCCCTGCCAAACTCTCAGCTCCCTCTCTATAGAGATCACCATATCAAGGAGCTCACCCCATGTCGTAGCTTCACTGGGTAGGCCTTCACAGGTCACATCCCGAGCTTCCATCTTAGCCTAATTCATGTATTCTCCTCCCCTCTATCTCTTATATGCTTCTAATGGAACCATAATTTTGTATTATACAATGTATATAATGAGAGTAATGCACCAAAGTGGATGTAGGCTAATTTTTATAGATGAACCACTTTATATTTTGTGTTCATCTAATTTTTACTGGATTTATTTCTACTTTAAATTTGATATGGTAGTTGAGAAGGATGTATGTCCAATTTCTGGAATCATCATTGCAAGTGTGGATTAAGCATTAAAAATACAAAATTCCAACCTAAATCCAGTCCAAATGCCTAAACTACCAACATCATTCCCAATATGTCAACACCAATACCAAACCCCATCAAAACTACCTATAAATAAAAACCCTAATTTCTACAATTGATCGAGAATCAAAACCAAGCAAAATGGTTTCACAAAAATTCAACCAACAGATTCAAACATAGGTTTACAGAACATGAATTTACAAAAAAATGGATATGAAAGATTCATTGAGAAAGAAAATGAAAGGTAAAAAAAGATGGTTAATTGGAAATCAGTGAAAATAGGACAAGTACAGGTTGCTCAGCCTCAAACCTCCACTTGAACCACCTTGGAACTGCCTGGGAAATCAATGAAAAACCCAAAGAGAAAAAGGAAAAAGTCTTACTCTTAATTTTCTCTCAAAGGTTTGGATAAGGTAATGAAGGCCACGTCCAAATCCCATTTATATAACGGGGCACTGGAAGATGAAGCATCGATGTATATTGGTCGCGACAACTGGACGCATCATTTTAAAGACTTGTAAGACAAACAATGACACCATGACAAGGGCATAGAACACAAACGCAAAACCAACTCGCCACCTCATGGAACTACGTCTTAGGGGCTTATCGATATGCCCAATACTGGATGCTTCCTAGGAATATACATGATGAAACCCTATCCCTTCCAACCTCAAAAGTTTTCCATCTAGATCAAACAAGCCATGGTCAACACTAGCTGCTGCTAGGGACAAACAGGCCGTGGAAGTCATATAAGCATTAGTCATTGCCTCGGTACAAACATGTCGTGACACCTACTCTCACATCATTCACTTGACAGTTGTCCTTCTTCTAAAAGGATTCCTTACTCAACCAACTTATCCATATATCACGTGATCCATGCATATGATCTCACCTTTATGACTTCTATAAATATAAGTCCTCACCTCACTATTTGGGGGATGAAAGCACTTGGCTAAGTCCAACAAAACTCTCATCTCACTCTCTCTCTAGAGATCACCACATCTCGATCAACCTTTAAAGTCCACATCCTGAGTTGTCCGCTTAGCTTAATTCATGTATTACCCTCCCCTCTATCTCTTGTATGTCTCTAATGGCGCCACAACATTGTATTATACAATGTATATAATGAGAGTAATGAACCAAAGTGGACGTAGGCTTATTTTTATCGCCAAACCACTCTATAGTTTTTATTTATCGCCATTTTACTTACTTTATTTTTGCTTTACATTTTATATGGTGGTTGAGAAGGATGTATGTCCAATTTCTCATATCATCATTCCAGATGTGGATTAAGCATAGAAAAACACAAAATTCTAACCCGAATCCAGTCCAAATGCCTAAATTACCAACATCATTCCCAATATATCAACACCAATATCAAACCATCAAACCTACCCAGAAATCAAAACCCTAATTTATATAATTGATCGAGAATCAAAACCAAACAAAATGGATTCACAAAAATTCAATCAACAGATTCAAACATGGGTTTACAGAACATATATTTACAAAAAATGGATTTGAAAGATTAATTGAGCAACAAAAATAAAGGTAAAAAGATATGGTTAGCTAGAAATTAGTGAAAATAAGAGAAGCACGGGTTGATTCGCCTCAAATCGCCTGGGAAATCATTGAAAAATGCAAAGAGTAAAAGAACAAAGTCTTGCTCTCAATTTTCTCTCAAAGTTTTGGCTGAGGTAATGAAAGCCACAACCTAATCCCATTTATATAGGAGGGCACTGGAAGATGTAGCGTCGCTTAACATTAGTCGCAAAAACTAACTGCATCCCTTTCAATACTTGGAAGACAAATAATGACACCACAATAAGGGAATAGAACACAGCCTCATCACCAACTCGCCACCTCTTGGCACAACGGCTTGAGGGATGATTGATATTCCTAATGCTGGCCACTCCCTAAGAATGGACAGTCTGTGAGCCCATCCCTTCCAAAGTCAAAAGGCTGACGTCTAGATCAAACAAACCATGGTTAATACTAGCCACTCTCTGGGACAAACATGCTATGACAGTCATATAAGCATTAGCCGCTTCCTCGATTGAAGAAGGATGTGGCACCTACTCTCACATCAGTCACTTGACAATTGTCCTGCTTCTAGACGGATTCCTTACTCATCCAAATTATCCATATATCACATGCTCCATGCATGTGACACCACCTTTATAACTTTTATAAATATAAGTCCTCACCTCAATACTTGGGGGAATAAAACGATTGGAAATTCCTTGCAAAATTCTTAGCTCTCTCTTTAGAGATCACCTTATCAGGGGACTCACCACCTACCGCAGCCGCACTAGGTAAACCTTCACAGGCCACATCCCAAGCTAACAGCTTAGCCTAATTCAATTATTCTCCTCCCATCCCTCTTGTATGCCTCTAATGGAACCAAAATTTTGTATTATACAATGTATATGATGAGAGTAATGCACCAAAGTGGATATAGGCTTATTTTTATAACCAAACCACTCTTTAGTTTTTGTTTATCTCCTTTTTACTTGGTTTATTTCTACTTTACATTTTATACGGTGGTTGAGAAAGATGTATGTCCAATTTCTGGCATCATCATTGCAAGTGTGGATTAATCATAAAAAATAAAAAATTCTAACATAAATCCATTCCAAACGCCTAAACTACCAACATCATTCCCAATATGTCAACAACAATACCAAACCCTATCAAACCTATCCTGAATTCAAAACCCTAATTTCTACAATTGATCGAGAATAAAAACCAAGAAAAATGTGTAAGGACATTATTTTATTGTCCGTATTACATTAGTGTATGTCATATACCACTGCAGCAGTCGAAGAATTATTCAAGATCATTCAAGCATCAAGACGGAATCGAATATAAAAGTTCTTCAACATTCAAGCCTCCGCGGGATTAATTTTGGTATGGATGTGTTTAAGTACCTTAGCATTTCACTTAGAGTGTAGGAATATTTTTTACAAAATATTTTCTAAGTGTTGGAGTGGAGTTTTTCGTCAAAAAATTTCTTATAAGTGTTGAGGCGGACGATTTTCTAATGAAACAAAAAATATTTATTTTTTAATATCTCGTTCGACAGATAGAGGGACTTCGTTCGAGCGATAAGGCTATGTTGTGTGAAGTCATTTGAACGCTTTGAGCAACACTGACAACTCATTTGCGTGATGCGTCGACTTAAATTTTTTTATATATAGCGTGTTAAACGACTCAATTTTTCTTAAGAAAGCCAGACGTTTTAGTTTTTGCAAACACTGTAAATCGGCAGAACACTTTGTATTTTTCATTTAAGGTTTAGTCCTTTTGTTTTCAATTAAAAAAAATCTAAATCTTTATGTTAATTGTTTTGGAACCCAAGATAGAGCTTAGTTGAAGTTTTCTCTTATAGAGAGGGTAAATCTATGGTTGATGACTGCATGTTGATTGGGAGTGCTCGAGGGTGATCCTGAATGATTTGGACTGCGTGTTTGTGTGGACTGCTGTGGTTGTTCCATTGCTAACTCAAGACTGCGTGTCTTTGTGGATTCTTGTGTGAGTTCATTTCACATTTCATTGTAATTATTGTATGTTGCAATTTACATCTTTATACTAAAATAAAAGGTTTTGCTCGAAAGGGATTTTTCCTAAACTATGTGAGTTAGCAGTTTTATTTGTGATGGTTTGACACACACACACACACACACACACACATATAGTTGCATGTTTAGGGGTTGAATTAATTTGGTTTGATTTTTTTCACCAATTAAATAAGGTTAAATTGGAAACTTACGAATTCGATTTAATAAGTATCGCGCACACATTTCACAAATTGGTATCAGAGCAGGTTATACTAATTTATTGTGTATTGCTTTTTTCGCAAAATTATGCAATACTGATTTTTTTTGAAAAAATTGTTTTGTGAAACACGAGTTCGGTTTTGATGATTAAAATAGTTTGAACTTGACGTTTTCTAAAAGAATTGATTTTTTGGAAAAAGAAAGTTCTCGTTTTAAATCCGCTATGGATTTTTGAAAATGGTTCAAAATTAAAGATATTTTTATCATGAGAAATTTGTTTCTTTGGACCATGACTTTAATGCTATAAAATTGTCCAAAAAGGAGAGTGTTGATATAGTCCTATTTTTAGAAAAAGAATTGGGGGACTTTAAAAACTCTAGGATTTGTGTTTGTGCCGAAGGGGATAAAAATATTTTACTCGATGAGTTTGTAGCACGTGAGGAGACTCTTTGGAATAAGTCTGCATATTTTAATAACGAACGTGATAACCTTCTAGGAATAATTGAAAATTTAGATAAGCAGTCCCTAAAATTGGAATAGTCTAATTCTTTGTTTGAGTAAAAAATTTTGGCGATAACAAATTATGTAACAGACTCGAGTAGTGTTGGTAGCAATGGTAGTTGATGATGCTAAGATTTAGCATCACCGGATAAGTGATAGTGAGCTCAAACAGTAGCAGCCATGGCAGCCATAGATATGTATGAGTGTATAAGTATGTAGAAGGGGATGAGTATAAGAGGAAATAAGACAATGATGTATAGTGGTTCAGCCAATTTGGCCTACATCCACTGTGAGTGTGTGATCCACTAAGTATGGGCACTAATGGCCTTGGATACAATGCACATAACCCTCTCTCTCTCTCTACTGTGTGTACAAGCAGAGTTTTAGCTAGGGCTACTGTTCATCGATCGATCCCCTGTAGGGTTGGGGGTGACAAGTATATATAGGTCTTGGGGGGTGTAGTGTACCCCCAAGTAAGCATGGTGCATGTGAATAATGATCTAGCCAATTCCCTGTTGACACCTGTAGATGCCAAATGATGACATAATATTCCCTCACGTGAGGGGGTGATTTCGTTATAACGGTCTGCCACGTGTCATATGAGCCTGACGCGCACTGTTCCACGCGCGTCCCGGACCACGCGCTGTCATGATGTCACCCTCGGCCTATGAGCCGAGGCCGAGGGCAAAGTTCCTTCCGGTAGGGAGTCTGGTTTGATTCTGGCCTCGTACTGTCGTACCCTCGTAGGATCGTCTGGAGCCTGAGGAAGGGTCGGCCCCTCGTAGGGTCGTCCGGAGTCTGGGGAAGGGTCATACCCTCGTAGGGTCGTCTGGGCCCGGTGGTGGCCAGCTGGGGCCTGGTGAAGGGTCGTCCCCTCGTAGGGTCGTCTGGGCCCGGTGGTGGCCAGCTGGGGCCTGGTGAAGGGTCGTCCGTATTGGAGGTAATCCTCATCCAGGCTGAGGGTATAAACGGGTATATCAATCACCCCCCAGCCCTTAGTCATAGGTGTCATTGAGATGGCTGAGGGATATTTGCTGAATTCGAGACACGTGTGATGAGTTAGGTGAGTGACACATGGGCAGGTACTCATTGCTATTTAAGTTCCCAAAGCAGGGCGGCTGCACACTTGCCTGGGGCTTTGTGCCCTGACTATTCCCTTCTTGGCAAATGTGCCCATTTATTGCCAATGTATATAAGCAATTTTTAAACTCTCTTTCCAACTTCTTCTTCTTCGCGCCTAACCATTTTCTTTCTCTAGAACCAGTCGCCATTTGCAGCCTTCAATCTTTCAGGCCTCACTGCGCTCTTGTTCTCTCGTCATCAGGTAACCTTTTTCTCCCCGTGCCTTCTTTTGTCTTCATTTCTGTATATTTTTTAGGGTCGTAGGTCGGCTGTTTCTTAGAGTTCCCCTATTGCCTTTTTCCGGTGTCTTCTCCGGTTGGTAGTTCTTGAACATTCTTGACAAAAAACGTTTGAGTTCTTTGGTTTGATCCAAAAGTCAAACCTGGTCAATCCCCCAAGTGTTTGTAGTTGAATTAGCCAAGTCTAGTATAATTTCTCCAAGTGTAGGGTCTTCCCCTTAATGCTTAGGAGGCTTTACAACTTAGTGTCTGAATTCCCATCTCTGAGAGAGAAACTCTTTACCGAGATCAGACGAATAGAGGAGGAGGAAGAGAGGAGACGAGGGGCCGACCCTAATTGGGTACGACCCATCTTTCCCATTCCTCTTGCCACCATAAGACCATCTGAACCCTCTGAGTCTTATGGGTCGTCGTCTCGTCCTGCCGACACACCCAAACCAAGTGAAATGGAAGAGAGAACCTCCTCTCCAACTGGTGCTGGAACGTCTGGTAGAAGGGACACGTCTGACCTTAGCCCTCCCCGAGAGGCCGAGGGTGCGATCCCCTCTAAGGCTGTCCCTGTGACAACCCTGTCCCCCAATGCCTTCCAAGTGGCTTTCCCTCAGGGTCCTCCTGCAGGTGATGAGATGGAGGGGGATGAGTACGAGGACGATGATACAGATGATGTGGTTGACACTTCCCACGCCTCATCTTTTATCTCCTCCGTTAGGGATAGGGACCTTCTGATATGGAGGCATACTTACGGAGTGCCCTCTGGGGTAACTATGAGGGTTCCCTCTGAGACTGAGAGGGTTTTTGAGGGTGAAGAGGGAGAGGTTGCAGTCTACAAGCAGATGTTCAAGGTAGTTGTCAGACTTCCCTTCCACCCTGCCATTGTCGATATTCTGTCGGCTCTGGGCGTCTCCCCCTCTCAACTTCCACCCAACTCTTGGAGGACAATTCTGGGTTACATTTCCTTGTGGAAAAACTCTTTTACTGATGAGCCCTCGTCCGACGTATTCTTGGCTTGCTATAATATCACCTCTTCATCTAAACAGCCCGGATATTATCATCTTGGGGCGAGAAGGTCTGAGAAGAAACTTCTTCACGTGTCTCAAACTTCCAATCATGATTGGAAGAAGAGATTCTTCTTCATATCTGGGGCGTGGGAGCGCTCCGCCGAGGCGTCCCCTTTTGCCGATGGTCCGAGGGTCCCTAACAAATGGTCTAATCCCTCAATGAAAGCTAGGTCAGACCCCGGACTTAGCCTAGAGGAAAGGGATATTGTTGAGTATCTGAGGGGACGAGGGAGAGAGGGTGAGATCCCAAAGTTCGAAGATCTGATGACTCCTCGCTTCCTTAAAGAAGCTGGTCTGAGGGTCGGCCCTCTGACAGAACTATGTGAGTTATACTGAACATTTTCCCTTCTTTACTTATTTTTGAAGTGTTCTCTCTTTATCTCTGAACTTTTCTGACATGTCGTCGTCTTATCAGATCGTCCTGCAGGTACACCAGACTACCTCTGGGAAATGACTGCTCCAAGCCTACTTGCTGGTTTATCGAAGAAAAAGGGGAAGGAGCCTCAGCAAGCTCCAAAGAAGACAAGGGCCTCAGGGCTGACGGTTGTTGAGCCGACCTCTGATAGCCACAAGAGGAAGGAGCCTGAGACTAATGTTGAGCATCGGCCTGGTCCAAGGACGAGGGCAAGGGTCGAAGCCTCTGAGGGTACGACCTCTTCGTCGAGCATGGGGGCCTTCTGGTCTCAGAATCTGTCCCATCTGAGGGCCGACCCCTCATCCCTTATTGCCAACTTGAGGGCAGCCAAGGCCTCGATGTTTTCTGCACCATCGGCCTCTGACTTCGAGTTCTTGGCAAAGATGCCTCCATCTAAAGTGTACGACTTCGGTCTGCACTCCCTTGCTCAGGTATTGGTCTTGACCTTTAATTTCATTCTTTCATTAACTGTTCCCTCGGCCCCTCTTGACATTTGTTCATTTTTTCTTGCAGTCCGTCTGTGCCCTCACCTCAGCCACCAAGTGGATGGCTGAGAACCAACAGAAATTCCATGAACCTGAGAGGGCCATTCAACAAGAGGCTGACCTACGGACAGAGTTGGACGCTGATAGGGCCGAGCTGGAGAGCACAAGGACTGAGCACGCTAGAGTCCTTGATGAGCTGACGAAGCAACATGACGCCGATCTGCAGGCTAAGGACTTGTTGATCAAGGACAAGGACTTGTTGATCAAGGACAAGGACGAGGCTCTGATCAACCTGGAGGCCCAGCATAAGACTGATCTGGAAGCAGCCATCAAGAAAGCTGAGGCTGATGCTGTGGAGGCATACAAGACTTCAGATGAATTTCAAGGCTTCGGCCTTGAATATCTTGAAAGGGGGATTAGGACGTCCTGCCGATGGGTCATCCTCAAATTTGGCGATGTGGTTTCCTATGTTCGCCCATCGCTGGAGGGTGTTCAATTGGACGATCCCCTAATTGCTGAGGCCCTCAACCAGGTGGAGTCCCAAGTCCAGCTCGAAGGGGTCGGTACATCTGAAGATCATCCGGTGCTGGTAACAGAGGAGACCATTCCCATTGATGTTGAGGCGCTGCCCTCTGATGTCGTCCCATAGGGTGGCTGCCTGTAGCCCATACCCTTGTTTTTGTATTTTTGTTCAAAGGCCTTGTAAAAACACTTGATACTTGTTTTATTAATACCAGTCTCTTCCACAATTGTGGTCTTCCATACTTAATTCTATTATGGTTTGTTCCTTGCTAATTTGCTTCTTCGTTGATGATGATGCTACTAACCCTTCCCTCGTCTTTTTGAGGACCAATGTGGGGTCGTCCCCTCATCAGGACTTATTATAGCCGAGGGTTCAAATAATCAAATTAATGATTTTTAACAAAGTCTACCCTCGTCTTTCTTGAGAACAGTGGAGGGGTCGTCCCCTCCACTAGTCCTCATTATAGCCGAGGGTTCAACCAACCAAACATGATTGTTATGAAGTCTACCCTCGTCTTTCTTGAGTGCAGTGGAGGGGTCGTCCCCTCCACTGGCCCTCATTATAGCCGAGGGTTCAACTTACCAAATTAATGGATTTTAATCAAAGTCTACCCTCGTCTTTCTTGAGTGCAGTGGAGGGGTCGTCCCCTCCACTGGTCCTCATTATAGCCGAGGGTTCAAATAATCAAATTAATGATTTTTAACAAAGTCTACCCTCGTCTTTCTTGAGGACAGTGGTGGGGTCGTCCCCTCCACTGATCCTCATTATAGCCGAGGGTTTAACCAACCAAATTAATGGATTTTAACAAAGTCTACCCTCGTCTTTCTTGAGGACAGTGGTGGGGTTGTCCCCTCCACGGATCCTCATTATAGCCGAGGGTTCAAATAATCATATTAATGATTTTTAACAAAGTATACCTTCGTCTTTCTTGAGGACAGTGGTGGGGTTGTCCCCTCCACGGATCCTCATTATAGCCGAGGGTTCAACTTCTTTGCACGTATACTAGAACTGATAACCACTGGATGAGGGAAACACTGATACTTTTCATTAATTTTCCACGTGTTCTGTCAAAACAATGCTTATTACAACTATGGCTTATCAAGACCTTACAACACTACTGGTAGTATTTTTTCAAATGATCTGCATTCCAGGGGTTTGAGAAAGGTTCCCCCTCCAGGTTTTCTAGCCTGTAGGTCCCAGGGATGACTTCATCGATGACCCTATATGGGCCATGCCAATTAGGGTGGAGCTTGTTGGGCTTTTGCCAAGTCTTCTTGAGGACCAAGTCCCCCACTGCGATGGGCCTATGTTTCACCCTCTGATTGTAGAACCTTGCGGTCCTCTGTTGGTAGGAAGCCTGCCTCATCTCAGCATCCTCCCTTCTTTCCTCAATCAAGTCTAGGTCAAGTCTCCTCTCTTCTGTATTTCCCTGGGGGTCATACACTTGGACCCTATGAGTGGGAAACTCGACTTCGGTGGGGATGACTGCTTCTGATCCATAAGCTAACATGAATGGGGTCTCCCCAGTAGAGGTCCTTACTGTCGTCCTGTACGCCCACAACACTGCATATAACTCCTCGACCCATCTTCCTTTTGCCTCCTCAAGCCTCTTCTTAATCCCATCTAGGATTGTCCTATTCGTAACTTCGGTTTGCCCATTGGCCTGAGGTCGGCCTGGGGTGGAGAAAAATTGTTTGATGCTTACCCTCTCACAGTACTTCTGCAGAGAGGCATTCTTGAACTGGGTCCCGTTATCCGAGATGAGGGTGTTGGGTAGACCATATCTGCATATCACATTCTTCCAGATGAACTGGAAGGTCTTCTGCTCTGTAATCGTGACCATCGGTTCGGCCTCTACCCACTTTGAAAAGTAGTCAATTGCTACGATGAGGAACCGATAGTTATTGACTGCCCTCGGTAAGGGTCCTACCAGGTCAATCCCCCATACTGCAAACGGCCATGGGGATGTAATGGAGGTGAGGGGCTGATGAGGTTGGTGAGGGATGGTAGCAAATCTTTGGCATTTATCACACTTTTTAACATATGCGGCAGCATCTTTCCCTAAGGTCGGCCACCAGTAGCCTTGGGTGATCACCCTCTTCGCTAAGGATCTACCCCCAATGTGGCTTGAGCACGACCCTTCATGCACATCTTACAGAATGGAAGGGACTTTTGAGGGATGCACACACCTAAGTAAGGGGAGTAGGAACCCCTTTTTGTACAGCGTGTCTCTGATGACAGTGAACTTAGCAGCCCTATATCTCAGCTTCTTCCTTTCTTGGCTTGCTTCTGGCATCTCTCCCCCTTTAATGTATCTGATCAGAGGATCCATCCATGATGGTTCTTGAGAAACATTCATGCAAATGCCAAGTGTTCCCTCGACGTCTTCAATAGCTGGCTGAAACAAAATTTCCACTGGGACCGTCCTCCTGATGTCTGTTCTTGTTGCCGAGGCCAACCTAGCAAGGGCATCAACGCGGCAATTATCAAGCCTAGGTACCCTCCTTAATTTCACTTCTCTGAAGCCCTTCAGTAATGATCTCACCTTCTCGAGGTACCTAGCCATCCTTTCGTCCCTAGCCTCGTAGGCTCCTAGTATCTGATTTACGACTAGCCTTGAATCACTATGGACCAAAATCTGGCCGACACTAAGAGACTTGGCCAAGGAGAGGCCTGCTACTAAGGCCTCATATTCAGCCTCATTGTTGGAGGCTTTGAAGTTGAACCTCAGGGCGTATTCGACGTCTGTGCCATCGGGTGCTGATAGTATCAGTCCAGCACCACTTCCGCTATCACAGGAGGACCCGTCAACGAAGAGGCTCCACGGAGTCTTTCTTTCAGAAAAATTTCCCTCAGGGAGGGACCCCTATCTAAAGATGTATCTTCCCTCTTCGTTTTCAGTCACTTTCCTTCTAGCGGTGCTCGTCTCAGCCATATCTGCGGGTGTGTCTGCGGGTCTGTCTTCTGTATCTGCCTTCCCGAGGGTCTCACCCTCGGCCTCATCATCTTCCCAGGTGAACTCAGCCACGAAGTCTGCCAAGGCCTGCCCCTTAATGGCTGTCTTAGGCTGATACACAATGTCAAACTCCCCCAGCTCTATAGCCCAGGTCATTAGCCTTCCTGATTTTTCAGGCTTGTGTAGGACCTGCCTAAGAGGAGAGTCAGTAAGGATGACCATAGTATGGGACTGGAAGTACGGTTTCATCTTCCTTGAGGCATGGATCAAGGCATAGGCCAACTTCTCCATCCTCGGGTATCTCTGCTCTGCCCCCTAGAGTGCCTTGCTGTTGAAATATACGGGCTTCTGTATCCCATCTTCGTCTCTTACGATTGCTGCACTGATAGCGGACTCTGAGACAGCAAGGTACACGTAAAGTCGTTCACCCTGTACGGGTTGTGACAGCAGCAAGGGAGACCCTAAGTATGATTTTAGCTCCTTGAAAGCCTCATCACACTCTTCGCTCCATTCGAAGGCCTTCCTGAGGATCTTGAAGAATGGTAGACACCTGTCTGTAGCCCTTGACACAAATATGTTCAAGGCAGCCACTCTCCCTGTGAGCCTCTGAACGTCTTTAATGGACTTGGGGGTCTTTATCTCAATAAGGGCCTTTATCTTTTCGAGATTGGCCTCGATGCCTCTTTGATTGACAATGAACCCCAAGAACTTCCCCGCTCCGAACCCGAAGACACACTTGGCCGGATTGAGCTTCATTTTGTATTTGTCCATTGTATTAAAGGTCCTTTCCAGGTCTGCCACATGGTCCTCTGCCTTCAGACTTTTAGTCAGCATGTCATCTACGTAAACCTCCATAGACTTCCCAATTTGGTCTTCGAACATTTTATTTACGAGGCGCTGGTACGTTGCCCCCGCATTTTTTAGGCCAAAGGGCATGACCTTGTAACAGTATGTCCCCTTGTCAGTGATGAAGGCAGTCCTCTCCGAGTCATCAAGGTTCATGAAGATCTGGTTATACCCTGAGTAGGCATCCATAAAACTCATGAGCTCGTGGCCTGCAGTAGCGTCTACCATCTGGTCAATGCGGGGGAGAGGGAAGCTGTCTTTGGGACAGTGCTTGTTGAGGTCTGTGAAGTCCACACACATTCTCCACTTGCCGTTGGCCTTTGGGACAATGACTGCATTGGACAGCCACTCAGGGTAGATGACCTCTCTGATAAATTCAGCGTCTTCTAAGTTTTTAACCTCATTCCTGATGACCTCATACTTCTCTCTAGAGTAAATCCTCCTCTTCTGCTTTACCGGCTTCTCTCCCTCTACCACATTGAGTTTGTGGCACATGATTTCAGGGTCGATCCCTGGCATATCTACATGACTCCACGCGAAGACGATTCGCCTTCTCCTCAACAGTTTGATGAGGTCTTCCTTGATACTGGGTTTCAGAGACTTGCCAACTTGGACGGTTTTTCCCGGGTCATCCTCATCGAGGATGATGGGTTCTACCTCAGCGGCCTCCCCTTTTTTGAGCTTCGTCTCGTCCCTGGGGTCTAGGGTATCAATGTTGTAAGTGGTTGTAGCCCTCTTGTGTGCCTCCTTTTCTTCAGCGGAGTTGTAGTAGCATTCTCTCGCTGTCGTCTGGTCTCCCTGAACCTCCCCCACCCCATAAGGGGTAGGGAACTTAACCATCTGGTGGACTGTGGACGTCACAGCTTCAAACCCCTTGAGGGCCACACGTCCCAGTATGATGTTGTATGCCGAAAACACATGCTCATCCAGCACAAAGAAACTGACCCTCTTGGTGAGCCATCTCGGCCATTCGTCCCCCATCCTGACGTCAGCCTCATATATTACCAGGGGGTGAACCTTCTCCCCACTGAACCCAATCAATGGATGATGGTATGGGACAAGTCTGGCACGACTGAGGCCCAAGGCCTTGAAGCATGGCCAAAACATCACATCTGCGGATGAGCCCCCATCTACCAGGATCCTCGGCACTTCGCACCCGTGCACCCTGGTAGTGATGACAAGAGGGTCATCATGCGGGGCCAAGAGGCCTTTGAAGTCCATCCTTGAAAATCCCACTATCAAAGTGTCCATGTCAACCTTCTTCCTTTTTTCTGACTTGACCTCTAGGAAGGTTGACTGCACCATCTTCGTTACTGCCTTAGCCTTCGCAACATGGGCCTTCCTGTCAGCGACCTCAGATCCTCCTCCTGCTAAACCCCCGGAGATCATTCCTACACCGAGCGAGATCATATTGAGCCTCTTGACAGGACCGTGGTCGTCTCTCGGCGGGAGGTCTGGGTCGTCCTCATCATCAGAAGGGTCGTCCCCTCTTTTTTGAGGACCTTCTCTGCAGGCATCGACTCGCTTCTTTCTGGGGTCGTCCCCTCAGCCCCTCTTGAAGTCGGCTTTGTCGACGTACTTTCTGAGCTTCCCTTCCTTTAGCATCTTCTCAATCTCATCTTTCAGAGCGAAGCATTTGTCCGTTACGTGGCCGTGGTCTTGGTGAAACTCGCACCACAGGTTCTTATTCCTCTTGCCGGGAGCTGCCCTCAGCTTCTCAGGCCACTTCAGCGTCTTGTCACTCTTTATCTCATTGAGGATTTGTTCACAGCTGACCGTCAGAGGGGTGTACCCCGCGAACTTATCATCCATGGTTCTCTTCTTCCCCTCTTTGTTCTTCTTGGGGTATTTACTCCCACTTGCACCTCCTCTTTCGTCCTCATATTTTGCAGCCATCGCCTCTTCGGCGTTCATTACCTTTCCTGCTATTGACAACAGCTCGGCCATCGTCCTCGGAGGGTCTTCGGCAAGCTTCCACAATAGCTTCCCCTTTTGGAGCCCTCCAATCAGGGCTGTCATAGCTATGCTCTCCTCATAGTCTTCCACCTCCAGCTTCTCTTTATTGAATCTGGCTATGTAGTCTCTCAGAGTCTCATTCTTTCCCTACTTAACATAGAGCAGGTGTGTGGTCTTCTTCTGTGGCCTCACCCCAAAGCAGAAATTATGGATGAACAGGTCTGCCAACTGCTTAAAGTTTCCAATAGAATCTTTTGGAAGAGACGTGTACCACACATGCGCAGCCCCTGTCAGGGTACTAGAGAAGGCACAACATCTCATCTCATATGAGATAGAGTATATGTCTGCCGCGGATTGATACATCTCCACGTGGTGGACAGGGTTGGTGCTCCCATCGTATCTTGGGGTGACCACAGGAGGCTTGAACTTCGATGGCGTGGGGAAGTTGACTATCTTTGCCACAAAGGGTGAGCCTATTGTGTATCCCCTCTGAAGAGGGTCCCGGCTCTTCAGTATGTCGCCAATCTTATCCTCTAACCACTGGATTGAGTCATTCCAGGGCCTCACAGGGTCGGCCTGGACGATGTTATCCCCTGCTGCCTCTCGGAGGTGGATGGAGGGCTCGGCTACGGCAGGCCTGTGTCGGCTGTTTACCTCCCTTTGGCCGTCATCCCGTCTTTGGGGTCGGCCTTCTGCTGCCTCTTTCCTAGATCTCGCTGCGCTTCTCGACTTGGACAACTTGTCCCGCAGGTCATTCACTGGGCCCAGCCTCTCGAATGCCGACCCCCTGCTCAGGCGGTCAAAAGCAGAGCCTCTTGGGCGATCATCAGGGTTTGGTCTCCCGCACTTTCCTCTACTGTCTGGAGGGGTCGTACAGTATTGTTGGAGACCTCATATGGCTCCCAGCATTCTACTGGAGCCTCTTCTTCCTCCAGATCGTCATACCTGTCCTCAGGGAAAGGGTTTCCTTGCCTCCCCAGGCGTAAACGTCGGGGGTCAGCAACATCCCTACGCCGCTGAGGGGGTGGCAGGTCTTTACGTGGTGCCTGGGGTGGTCCCCTAGCCTCATGCTGTCCTGGAGCTGCTGCCGGAGTAATCATCTCAGGTGAGACCCCCGGTGGTCTCAGTATGTTCTGACTTAGAGCTGTGAACTGCTCCTGCATCATCCGCTGGCTGGCTGCCAGAGACTTTAGGGCTGCTGCCACATCTGCCATCTCAGACTGAGGCGGCGGCTGACTGGAACTGGGTCTTCCCCCCTCATCCGGCGGGGGAAGAGGTGGTGGTGGCATCTCAGGTGCCATGTGCTTGAGCTATGAAAAGTTTAACTGAAGAAAATACTGGTGAGCTTGGGAACCTTAGTGGGTCTCTTTCAATGGTGAAACATCTCCTCTCAGGGGGAGTGTTGGTTCACCACCAGAGTGCCCAGTGAGGTCAAGCTATACAAAGGAAGAGATGTCTTCTCGCTCCCACAGACGGCGCCAAACTGATGATGCTAAGATTTAGCATCACCGAATAAGTGATAGTGAGCTCAAACAGTAGCAGCCATGGCAGCCATAGAGATGTATGAGTGTATAAGTATGTAGAAGGGGATGAGTATAAGAGGAAATAAGACAATGATGTATAGTGGTTCAGCCAATTTGGCCTACATCCACTGTGAGTGTGTGATCCACTAAGTATGGGCACTAATGGCCTTGGATACAATGCACATAACCCTCTCTCTCTCTACTGTGTGTACAAGCAGAGTTTTAGCTGGGGCTACTGTTCATCGATCGATCCCCTGTAGGGTTGGGGGTGACAAGTATATATAGGTCTTGGGGGGTGTAGTGTACCCCCCAAGTAAGCATGGTGCATGTGAATAATGATCTAGCCAATTCCCTTTTGACACCTTTAGATGCCAAATGATGACATAATATTCCCTCACGTGAGGGGGTGATTTCGTTATAACGGTCTGCCAAGTGTCATATGAGCCTGACGCGCACTGTTCCACGCGCGTCCCGGACCACGCGCTGTCATGATGTCACCCTCGGCCTATGAGCCGAGGCCGAGGGCAAAGTTCCTTCCGGTAGGGAGTCTGGTTTGATTCTGGCCTCGTACTGTCGTACCCTCGTAGGATCGTCTGGAGCCTGAGGAAGGGTCGGCCCCTTGTAGGGTCGTCCGGAGTCTGGGGAAGGGTCGTACCCTCGTAGGGTCGTCTGGGCCCGGTGGTGGCCAGCTGGGGCCTGGTGAAGGGTCGTCCCCTCGTAGGGTCGTCTGGGCCCGGTGGTGGCCAGCTGGGGCCTGGTGAAGGGTCGTCCGTATTGGAGGTAATCCTCATCCAGGCTGAGGGTATAAACGGGTATATCAGTAGTGGCTCATTATGTTCTAACGTTTCAAGTGTTAAAGCTAAGACCGTTATTTGTTTTAAAGGGTCAATCAATCCCAAGAACAGTAGTAAAGGTTAACCCATAACTTCCATTCCACCCATTTTCACATGTTCACATCGTCGTAGGAAAGGTCACCTTAGGCATTTTTGTTTTGATCTTCGAAAAAGCCCTTGGAAGTTGAAATTTAGTGTTCCCTTGGTTCCTAAAACCCCTATGCGTCGTTGCACACCTATTTGGGGTTAGGAAATAACTTTTAGTGGCATTAGATGTTAGACTAGTTGATTCTCAGTTGCTTTCACGTGATTCTTCTCTTGCTAATATAGATGATTGTGTTCGCATGTTTGTCATATGCTAGTCGTGCTTCGTGATATATTTTTTCTAGTGTTATGACTTGTGTACTTTTTGTATTAGATTTTTGTTTTAAAAAATACAAAAAGATTTTATTTTGATAAATTTTTTAAAACATGACAAAAAGAGTTTTGTACTTTGTTTTGCACCGTATATAAATGGACATTTAGGATGATCTAGTCACAATTTCATTCCATATCCATGTGGCGATTTTATAGTGTTTTGATATACGTCATCATTTTATTTTTGTGCTTTACAATGTTTGGAGTCATTGTGATGTACTTTGTGATTACTACCTACATGTTTAACTTATGAGTTCCTTTAATGCACACTTTCACGAATTTGTTTGATTATTGTACTTGTTTATCACATTGGAGTGTTGTCATCTCAATTATGTGTTTAAAACGAACCATATGCGATAAAACTTGACAATGAAAGTAGTGCATGTAAGAACCGTTTACCATGAGGATTTAATTTCAACAAAATATGATGAGTGAACACGGGAAAGGGCTGTGAGAGTAAAAAATTAACTCGTCGTGAATGCCATTGCTTAAAAGGACCCAAAAAATGAAAGGCATTAAAAAGATAAATATGCCAAAAAGGGGCCACTTGAAAAGAAAAATAAATGATTATTATTTATGAGGGAGTTTGGATTGAAAGTAATGAAAAATGGGCTAGCACGTCCTGACAGCGTCATGAAAAAGCATTACATAGTTTTAGACATTATTTGTGTGGCAATCTTCTTGACTTTGATGTGTCGACATATTGAGTCGATGTCATTAAATTCAACACTTTCTACACCTAAAGATGATTTTGAGATTCATTTGTTAGGAGTATACATATTCATCGTGTACATATGTTATGCTTGATTGCTTTGATTTACCTATCGAATATGTTCACACCCATTCATTCTGTTTTTATGATTTACTTGTATTAGTGTAAATTCATGGTGTGTGATTTTTGTAAAATTATTTTTGCATTTTTGTATGAAAAATTGAAAAATAAAAAATAGTTTGTGGAAGATTTTGAGTTACTCTTTGCATGAGCGTAGTTTGTTTCATATTTTCTACGCGTATTTGTCGTGATAAGTCCATGTTTATTTTGTTTATACGTTTCCTTGTCTATTTCGGACAAATAAAAAGGGTGAGAACGAATTATGGGGAAGATTTGATTAGTGATCAATTTATTCTTATATCATTTCAAACTCGATGCGTTACGAAGGTATTTTCTTTGTCTCATGTCTGTAGGTACAAAGATTGAAGATCGTTCTTTTGCACACCCTAATGAGAAAAGTTAAGATATTTAAATATTTGATGTTGAAGATTTTTTAAGAAATGTTTGATACTTGCAATTTTTATACCTTTTTAGTTTTTGGTTCATGGGATGGTGTTAGAATTTTATAGTCATTGTGATTTCATAATTCAGATGTTTTTATTTTGTACCGGCATACATAGGGGAGATTTGTAAGGACATTATTTTATTGTCCAACTTACATTAGTGTAAGTCATATACCGCTACAATAGTCGAAGAATTATTTAAGATTATTCAAGCGTCAAGACGAATCCGAATATCAAAGTTCTTCAACATTCAAGCCTCTGTGAGATTAATTTTGGTAAGGCTATGTTTAAGTACCTTAGCATTTCACTTAGAGTGTTGGGATATTTTTTTACAAAATATTTTTTAAGTGTTGGAGCGGAGTTTTTCGTCAAAGAACTTTTTCTCAGTCTTGAGGCGGACTATTTTTTAATGAAACAAAAAAATATTTATTATTTTAATATCTCGTTCGAGCGATAGAGGGACTTTGTTCGAGAGACAAGGCTATGTCACACGAAGTCATTTGAACGACACGTGCCATCATTCGAGAGACACTGACAACTCGTTCAAGCGACGCGCCGCCTTAAATTTTTTATATATAGCATGTTAAACAACTCCAATTTTCTTAAGAAGACCCGACTTTTTAGTTTTCGTACACACTGCAAATCGTAAGAACACTTTGTATTCTTGCTTTAGGGTTTAATCCTTTTTGTTTTCAATTCACAAAACATCCCGATCTTTATGTGAATTGTTTTCGAACCTAAGACACAACTTAGTTGAAGTTTTCTCTTATAGAGAGGGTCAATCTATGGCTGACGACTGCGTGTCGATTGGGAGTGCTCGAGGGTGTTCCTGGTAGATTGGACTGCGTGTTCATGTTGATTGTTGTGGTTGTTCCATTACTGACTCAAGATTTTGTGTCTTTTTGGATTCTTGTGGGAGTTCATTGTAGATTTTATTGTAATTATTGATAGAAAAAAATTGCGTCTCTATTGTATTTGTCGTTGTGCAATTCCTCTTTCTACCAAAAATCTTCACAAACCTATAAAAGTAGAACAAAACTAGAATATAGTGGTAAGTGAGGTATCAATCCACATCAAAGGATGAAACAAAAAATTAGAGAGGACATATATAGATTCATTTGCATTTTATTATTCTTTTTCTATTTTTTTGCTATTTATATTTTTTATGGATTTTTCAAGGGATTTTTTTAACTAACAAACTATAGTAATTTTTATAACTACTAATTAAGAAGTAATAGCTAATTTAAGAAAAGTGAGATAAATAAAATTGTCCTAATAAGTAAAGTAAGAAAATTGGACTCATGAGGGATTCAAAATTTCATCCCATAAATGGGAGATTAGGCCTCAAGAGGAGGAGATCAAACCCATTTAAGCCTTGAATTGAAATGGAATCTTCAATTATACATAAAAAATCTCTCAATCATAATCCCTCACGAATGTATTTATTGAATCTAAAATGAAAATTACAAAATAAAAATAATAAAAAAAGGATAATGGATGAATTCATAATGGACAATTAAATAATAAAAAAGATTTGCTAAAAATGCAAATTCTAATATTATAAAATTGTACATTGGAGCTCATCCAAAGAAATAAATTCTAAATCATAACTTTACGTTGAGATAATTGCTAAAAATGCAAAATCTCAACATAAAGGAATGGATTAGAATTTACCTCGGGATGAATTCAACTACATCAATCTATTTTGAAATAATTGCTAAAAATGAAAAATTTCATTATAGCGGGGTGGGGTTGAATTTATCCTAGAGATATATTTCACTACACACCTCTATATTGAGATATTTGCTTAAAATGCAAATACTCAACATAGAGGGATGGAGAGAATTTTATCACACAAAGCTTAAAAACTAAATTTGAGATCCCCTTGAAAATGGCCCAAAGTCTTCAATTTATAGGTGGAAGAAGCTAGGGGTAATTTGGGTAAGGATAAAATGTGGGTATGCATGTGGTTTGGGTGTGTGATTTGAGAAGGAATAAAAATCAGATTATGGAAAAAGGGGTTGGGGGTATTTTTGTAAAATGGGGATAAGTGGCTTAAAAACACATGGGTATTTGTCTTGGGATTTGGCTTATGGTTTTGTTTACAGGTAATAAAATTGTTTTGGGTGTGAAGAAGTGGGTTGTTGGTTCCAAGTTGATGGAGCTAAAGGATTTGGTGGGTCAAGGCTTGGGTTGGCTAGGCAGAGGATGAGATCGGGCTATGGAGGCTAGGGCAGCTATGTGTGGTTTCAGGCGCCGAAGTGGGCAGGTCGGGGTGGTTTTCGAGTTGTATTGCTATCGGGTTATGGCAGGGGGTTGGATCGCAAATGGGTTGGTCCAGGGTATGGGTTGGATCACGGTTTGAAGCCGGGTGAGAGAGGTAGGGGTTCAAAAGTTTCGGGTTTGATTGTTTGATTTCAGGTTGGTCGCGGGTTGGACAGAAGTTGAGAGGAGATGGGTATTGTTGGAATTGGATTATGGGTTTAGATGGTGGGTTGTTTGGTGAAATGGGTTAATGGTGGGGTGAGAAGAGGGAGTGATGTGGGGGAAGAAGATGAAGAGGGGAGTGTTGGTGCGTGGTGGGAGTATAGGGAAAGTAAGTGTATGTGAGGAGTTGTTTAGGTGTAGTAAGGTGTATTGATTTTATGGTGTGAGTGGGTATATGTGTGTGTTTAATGTGGACCTAAAATAAAATTACTAACTAATAATAAAATGAAATTAATAAAATTAAAAATCTAAAAAAATAAATAAAATCCTACTCTAAGAATAAAATAAAGACTCAATTAAAAATAAAACTAAAAAGAAATAAAAATAAAAATCTATTAAAACTAAAATTAAAATCCTAAAAAAATGTAAAATCTAATAAATTAAATGAAATCCTAAAAAAAATCTAATCCTAATAAAAACTAAAAACTAATAAAATCAAAATAAAATAAATCACACTAAAAAATATACAAATAGAAAATAAAAGCTAAAAATTCTAAATAAATCTAAAACAAACCCTAAAAATAAAATGACATAAATTAAAAATCTAAAAAAATATAAAAGGGCACAAACTAAACACACACGGGCTTCGGGGAAGGTTTAGGAACATGCTTAGGATCGGGTGAGGTTACGGGGCAAGGTAATTAGCTCAATTTGATGATCATTTGCTTCAAATTAAGCATTTTAACGCCACAAATGACAATCAACTTGCACAATAAACATTTACGCGCATAAGACCATTATTGTCGAGAATTAGCAACTAAAATATGTCTATTCGGGGTATAAAATGTACATTTTTGGGTGCTTATCACACCACCCCCAAATAGAGTTTTGCTAGACCTCGAGCAATAAGATAGAGAGAAAGAAAGATAATAAACCAAAAGTGTACCACTTTCGCGGGCACTTGCTATTGCACTTAGCATGTGCAACAAGCCTTTAAACCTATAGGCTGCCCTACAGGACGAGTTGTGTCTCATGAGGGTTTGCAGGTAATATACCCACAAAATTCTTTATTTAAAAAGATTTATTGAGAGGAAGTCTATCTCTTATTAGATGTAGAATAATCGCACAATCCATCATAAGAGAAATATTTTCACAAATACAAGCTAAAATGTGTAAAAATTTTAGCTATGTGAATACTCAAGGCCCATCCTTCTTAGAACTCAACGTGTGTAGTGTGAATCAGTCAAAACGTGTCGAGCATCATCAAAGTAATTCCTAGATAGCCTCTTGGAATCAACGCTTCAACTTCAAATCTCACTAGATATAACTCTCTTAAATGAACTCTCGAGATTGTGGTAAGTGTATCGCTCTTGTGTGTGAGGAGGTGAGTAAATGTAATCAAGTTCAAACATCTCACGCACATATAAGAAAGAAAGAACAATCAGAAAGAAAATGATCTCATGAAAGAATGATAATCACTATAGTAAGAACATCGAGTTATTCACCATGTTGACTCTCATTTGCCTGAACACCTAGGGGAAATAATGATGTTTATGGGTGAGGGGGAAATGAAATGGGATATGTGGGATGAGATGAGGTAAGATAGGATGGGATGATGATATGATGGATGTATAGTGGATATTTGAGAAGAGTGTATTACACTTTGATGAACAAATGTCTTTATTTCTTGACTGCAACTTTCTCTTTTTCCTCTTTTCTAAATACGCATCAATGTATGAGATAAATCTGCTAAAAATACAAATAACGCCAACATAGATTTGTATTTAACTTTCTCCATCTGAATCGGCTTTGGGAGAGATAGTCGCTAAAAATGCAAACACTCTCTATGACAGATCTTCTCCTTTTTTACTTTTTTTTTTCTTTTTTTCTTTTTTTTTCTTTTCCAAATAAGCATCAATGTCTGAGATAAATCTACTAAAAATACAAATAACCCCAATATAGACTTGTATTTAATTTTTCTCCATCTGAGTCGACTTTGGGAGAGATATTCGCTAAAAATGCAAACACTCTCTATGACGAATCTTCTCCTTTTACTTTCAACACTCTTTCCCATTTTCAACATGGTGGGTGGAAAATGGAATTGATATGGAAATGGTGGTATGATATATGGTGATGATATGGAAAATGGAAAGTGTATGGATGATGATGAATGGAATTTGGTTAGTCTATAGGTGAAGGTCTGGTGATTTGGACAAACTTCAAGACACTTATTTCTTACAACTCGAAAGTGATGTCGTTCTCAATGATCAAGCCAAAAATTTAGTGAAGAATGAGATCATAGAACTATTTATGTACAGACCCAAACGAATTTGAATCAACTTGTGACTCGAAGATTGTGTAAAACACTCTAAAAAATGAAAGGCGTGAATCTCACAAGCTAAAGTCTCCACTAGTGATCCTAAAAGTTCTCTTGGGAATTGTAGTACTCCTCAACTTTAAACTGTAGTGACGTGATAAGTGCGCAATTTTGTTGAGTCTAGAAATTCATGGTGCAAAATGCCTTGTTATGTATCACATAAGCTATTTAGAAAAATATAAATCATCTGCCTTGATTCCTAGACTTAAAAAGATGGATGATAGAAAATTCACGTCAATGAATGAGATTAAAGAAACTGCACAAAATTTTAAAAAGTAGGTTTTGAAATCAAAATTTTTCAAAAGAGGTACGATTTTGATAAAATTACCCACCCCTAAACAAAAAGGAACATTGTCCTCGATGTTAGATGAAATGATTTTTAAAATTGAGAGCATAAGGTAGGAAAGAGATTACCAGATTCAACCACTAATGAAGTGGACAAATGAAGCGTAGATGAAACCTGAAGAAATGATAAAGAGAAAAAAAAGTTTACGAGTCTATAAACATGGTAAAGCATTGGGTGGTGTGATACACCACCCCCAAACAGGATGAGACTCATACGAGAAATCACGGGCTACCTCCCGATAGCACTATGTTTAATGTCCTTAGCCAGACCGAACCATTCTCACCCTAAGGATAAGAACTATGAAAGTGCGAGGCGGCAGAAGAATGGGTGATGAGAATCACTCCCAAACAAGACTGAAGCATTAGTTTTGTTGGATAAAATTAACAAAGGTTAGGGTGAAGAAACAACGATCACGGGCTTTATTTTTTATTTTCAAGATTTTCTCTTCTTTTTTTTTTTTGGTTTTTGAATAATTTAAAAAAGAAAGGAAATAATTTTGGGATGTTTAGAGAATCAAAGGAAGAAAATACTATTTATAAAAATAAAGGAAGAAGAAATTTTTGGATTTTTGTGGAGAAAAAGAAGGAGAAAAATACTTTTGGAATAAAAATAAATGAAGAAGATATTTTTGGATTTTTTAAATTTTTTTCCAAAGGAAAGAAAATATTTTTGGATTTTTCGAAAAAAATAGAGGAAGAAAATGTTTTTGGATTTTTTGGAAGAAAATTGTGGAAATTTTTTTTTGGATTTTTTTTAGAAAAATAAAGGAAGAAAATGTTTTTGGATTTTTTTGAAATAAAACAGTAGGAATTTTTTTTTTAATTTTTTAGAAAAATAAAGGAAGAAAATATTTTTTGATTTTTTGGAAGAAAATAGTGGAAAAAATATTGGGACTCCTGAATTTGGACGAACTCACTAAAACTCGACTACCGAAAAATTGAATTGGACACATATAAGTGAAGGAGAATTCCTAACTAGGACACAACGAATTTTTATCTTTAAATTTAGTGAAAGGGTAGTCAAATTTTAATTAAGTCCATGGGCGATAAAAAAATCACGGAATTATCTGAGTGATCGCCTTTGCAAAAATTTCTCCTACTGGGCTACCTAGTTGATTGATTTTAAATTTAATGATGGTTAGGGTAGCACACAATGGTAAGCGAGTGAGTCGGGTGATGAAATCCCTTCTCGTGAGTGACCGGGTGTAGGTCTTAATCAATGAATTCATCAAACCATTCGAAAATTAATGCGAGAATAAAATCTAATAAGAGCATATAAGCACACACAATAATTGACTCACTGATAAGAGAGGCGCGAGGGTTTAGAAATGTACCAGCCACAATTTTTACGCCGTGGGGTGAGAAAAAAATTGAGTCGATCGGGGGGAGATTACGCCCATCTTAGTCGGCCCCTGGAGTCCTACCGACCCAAGGTAGAGAGGCTTCGTTTCCTCCCCTTTGAACGCCCTCTCGCTACCTTGTCCGATTTCCCTATCAGGCTTTCGTCAATTATTACAATTTTTAAAACGAAAAAATATGGTGTCTCTATGCACCGAAATACAAGCAATGATAAAAATAAACCTAATACAAGCCTTCTAAAATAAAGAAAAATTGTACTAAAATGCAACAAAATATAGGAAATAAATTACCTATAAAATTGAATCCGCTACGAGTGCTTCACGCTCCCAAAAATGGCAACGACGTCATTTGATAAATTAAATTTCACTACACACCTATATATTGAGATATTTGCTAAAAATGCAAATTCTCAACATAGAGGGACAGAGAGAATTTTATAACACAAAGCTTAAAAACTAAATATGAGATCCCCTTGAAAATGGCCCAAAGTCTTCAATTTATAGGTGGAAGAAGTTAGGGGTAATTTGGGTAAGGATAAAATGTGGGTGTGCATGTGGTTTGGGTGTGTGATTTGAGAAGGAATAAAAATAAAATTATGGAAAAAGGGGTTGGGGGTATTTTTGTAAAATGGGGACAAGTGGCTTAAAAACACATGGGTATTTGTCTTGGGATTTGGCTTTTGGTTTTGTTTATAGGTAATAAAATCGTTTTGGGTGTGAAGAAGTGGGTTGTTGGTTCCAAGTTGATGGAGCTAAAGGAGTTGGTGGGTTAAGGCTTGGGTTGGTTAGGCAGAGGATGAGATCGGAGTATGGAGGCTAGCGCAGCTGTGTGTGGTTTCAGGCGCCGAAGTGGGAAGGTCGGGGTGGTTTTAAAGTTGTATTGCTATCGGGTTAAGGCAGGGGGTCGGATCGCAAATGGGTTGGTCCAGGGTATGGGTTGGATCGTGGTTTGAAGCCGGGTGAGAGAGGTAGGGGTTCAAAGGTTTTGGATTTGATTGTTGGATTTCGAGTTGGTCGCGGGTTGGGCAGAAGGTGAGAGGATATGAGTATTGTTGGAGTTGTATTATGGGTTTAGATGGTGGGTTGTTTGGTGGTTAGGTTAAAATGGGTTAATGGTGGGGTGAGGAGAGAGAGTGGTGTGGGGGAAGAAGATGAAGAGGGGAGTGTTGGTGTGTGGTGAGAGTGTAGGGAAAGTAGGTGTGGGTGAGGGGTTGCTTAGGTGTAGTAAGGTGTATAGATTTTAGGGTGTGAATGGGTTTATGTGTGTATTTAATTTGAACCTAAAATAAAATTACTAACTAATAATAAAATGAAATTAATAAAATTAAAAATCTAAAAAAAATAAATAAAATCCTACTCTAAAAATAAAATAAAGACTCAATTAAAAATAAAACTAAAAAGAAATAAAAATAAAAAATCTATTAAAACTAAAATTAAAATACTGAAAAAATGTAAAATCTAATAAATTAAATGAAATCCTAAAAAACATCTAATCCTATTAAAAACTAAAAACTAATAAAATAAAATCACACTAAAAAAATATACAAATAGAAAATGAAAACTAAAAATTCTTAATAAATCCTAAAAATAAAACGACACAGAGTAAAAATCTAAAAAAATATAAAAGGGCACAAACAAAACACACACGGGCTTCGGGACAGGTTTAGGCTCGGGCGAAGTTACAGGGCAAGGTAATTATCTCCATTTGATGCGCATTTACTTTAAATTAAGCATTTGAACTCCGCAAACGACAATCAACATGCACAATAAATATTTATGAGCATAAGACCATTATTGTCGAGAATCAGCAACTACAATATGTCTATTCAGGTATAAAATGTATACTTTTGGGTGCTTATCAATTATTGTGAGTTCCGATTTATGTCTTTATAGTGAAATAAAAGGTTTTTCACAAAAGGAATTTTTCCTGAAATCAATGAGTTAACAATTTTTTTTGTGATGGTTTGACACACACACACGCACACACACACACACACACACACACACACACACACACAGTTGCATATTTAGGAGCTGACTTAATTTGGTTTGATTTGTTTTTCACCGATTAAATAAGGTTAAATTCGAAACTTGCAAATTCGGTTTAATCAGTATCGCGCACACATTTCACAAAATGGATTCACAAAAATTCAACCAATAGATTGAAACATGGGTTTACAGAACATGAACTTACAAAAAATGGATTTGAAAGATTAATTGAGCAAGAAAATGAAAGGCCAGAAAAGATCATTACCTAGAAATCAATAAAAAAGGAGAAGCACGGGTTGCTCAGCTTCAAACAACCACTTTAACCGCATTGGGACTGCCTGGGAAATCAGCAGAAAATGCAAAGAGGAAAAGGAAAAAGTCTTTCTCTCAATTTTCTCTAAAAGTTTTGGTTAAGGTAATGAAGTCCACGACCAAATACCATTTATATAACGAGGCGCTGGAAAATGAAGCGTTGCTGTATATTGGCTGTGACAACTGGACGCATCCATTTGAAGACTTGCAATACAAATAATGACACCGTGTCAAGGGCATAAAACATAACCGCATCACTAACTTGCAACCTCATGGAACTACATCTTGGGAACTTATTGATATGTCCAATACTAGCTGCTGCCTGGGAACATATAGGTCGCATCCCTAGCCCTTCCAACTTCAAAAGGTTTCCATCTAGATTAAACAAGCCATGGTCAACACTAGTCGCTGCCTGGGACAAACAGGCCGCAGAAGTCATATAATCATGAGCCATTTCCTGGGTTCAAATAGGTCGCCGCACTTACTCTCACAACAGTCACTTGACAGCTGTCCTGCTTCATGAAGAATTCCTTACTCATCCAACTTATCCATATATCACGTGCTCCATGTATGTGACACCACCTTTATAACTTCTATAAATAGAAGTCCTCACCTTACTATTTGGGGGATGAAAACACTTGGCAAAGCCCTGCCAAACTCTCAGCTTTCTCTCTCTAGAGATCACCACATCTCGGGGCTGCCCCCTGCCATAGCTTCACTAGGTCAACCTTTAGAGGCCACATATCGAGTTGTCAAATTAGACTAATTCATGTATTCTCCTCCCCTTTATCTCTATTATGCCTCCAATGGAACCAATACCTTGTATTATACAATGTATATAATGAGAGTAATGAACTAAAGTGGACGTAGACTTATTTTTGTAGGTTAACCACTCTATATTTTGTGGTCATCTCATTTTTACTTTCTTCATTTCTACTTTATATTTGAGATGGTGGTTGAGAAGGATGTATGTCTAATTTCTTGTATCATCATTCTAGGCGTGGATTAAGCACAGAAAACAAAAAAATCTAACCTGAATCTAGTCCAAACGCCTAAACTACTAACAACATTCCCAATATATCAACAACAATACCAAACCCCATTGTTGATACCAAAATTAATATGCTGATGTGGACGAATAATACGAAAACACGTATCAATCTACGTGGCACAATAGCAGCGAGGAAGATCATTTCCCGACCAACCATGCTTCTTTCCGAGCAACGAGAATACGCCGAGGAACTCTATCACACCGAGGAACTCTATCACACCGAGGAACTCTAACGCACCGAGGAACTCTATAGCACCGAGGTACTCTAATGTTCCGAGGAACTCCTGATCAGCGAACAGCTATGGCGGTCCGAGCTGCATCTCGGTCGTATCATTAATTGCCAGATAATCAACAGTTCAGATATTCATTGAATGCTTATATTCTTGGCACGCATTCTGCATTAAATGTATTACCCTTTCATATGTATGTCATTTAATGTATCGAACCTTTCATGTACAACCTCAAGGCTATAAATACCTTGTATCATCCTCATTCAAGGGGACCGGAATTTCTGGAGAGATCTTGTAATCAAGAATTCCACAAACACTCAGCAATAACATAACAGTGGACGTAGGCTTTATTCCTAGCCGAACCACTTTAAAAATCTTTGTCTTATTTATTTATCTGTGATTGAATAATTAGAGCAATCTAGTTTTTTACATCAACAGATTGGCGCCGTCTGTGGGAATCGACTGTTGCAATCATTTTTCACCAAAAATCATTTGTTATCAATGGCAGATAATCCCGAATCCAGTAATCGAAATGTTGGAAATACTGGAAATCTTCCAAATCCATCTGCATCCCCAGATCTGGCAGGAATTATGACGAATCTGGCTCAAGGACAAACCGCCATGCAAGAATCTATGAGGCAACTCATTCAAACTCTTCAGGGCAGTGCACCTACTTATTCAGTGCAAAGGAGTGATCATAGGCAATCGCAATCTAGACGTACTGGGTCATATCGCAATGAAGAGTCTAATGATTCTTCTTATCAACCTGGGCGAACTTCATCTATACGGGCTACGGATACAGATCAACGTATCACTCTTTCTCCGGAAAGAACTAGCGCTTTGGAAAGATTAAGCAGGGTGTCTCCTTTCAGTCGGTTAGGACCAAGGAGGAACATGAGTCCACCTAGGGATCCATCAAGAAGTTTTCGACCACCACCAGGTTTGAGAGAAGGATCTGCATAATCGCGACCAACTACTCGTCGAGATAAATCTCAGGAAGCTACGTCAGAACAATCAGTTGCTCGGACTAAGCGGCCCGAGGAAGGGAATGAAGCATGGAAAGGTTCCAGTCAACGGTTGGAGGATAGACTGGGAGAAATGGCTAAGGCGAGGAACCCCTTACAGAGAACTTTTGTTCAAGGAACACCTTTTGTGCAAGCCATTGTGGATTTCCCTACACCGTCAAAATTCAAAGCACCCGTAGTAACCCCCAAGTACGATGGAAAGACAGATCCCGTACTTCATATAGAACAATACCAAGCTGCTGCAGATATCTACGCTGTTCCCGACGAGATGAGGTGTAGAGCATTCTCGGGAACTCTTACCGGATCTACACAGATATGGTACAATAATCTTCCTCGGGGTAAGATTTCAACTTTTGTTCAGTTAGCCGAATTGTTTATTGGCAATTTTTGTTTTGGAGCAAAGCCGGTAAAGCGAGTAGCACACTTGCTAAGTGTTAGACAAAAATCAGGTGAAAGTACTAGAGATTACATAACTCGTTTCAATAACGAGAAGTTGGAAGTCATAGATTATGAAGAAAAGACAGCAATCACTGCTCTGATGAGTGGTTTGCTGCCTAACAAGCTGTACTACACTTTGGCCAAAGATCCACCTAAAAATATGTCGGAGTTGATGGCAAAGGCGGCCAAAATCATGAATGCCGAGGAAGCTATGGCTGCAAAGAAGAATATGGATAAAGAAGTTAAAGTTGAGGTCGACAATTCTAAGAAGAAAGATCAGAAAGGTAATGGTGGTGACAAACATTCCAGGAATAACAGGATGAAGTTGGAAGTCCTAAAGAAGTATGATAATTATACTCCATTGAAAATGGGTATTAATCATGTTTTGGAAGAAATCAGGAATAACGAGGAAATCAAGTGGCCAGAGAAACTGAAGACAAATCCCGACCTGAGGAATAAAGACAAATATTGCGAGTTTCACAAAGATCATGGCCATATGACCAAAAATTGTATAGCCCTTCAGAACGAGATTGAAACACTCATCCGAAGAGGAAAATTATCAAAGTATGTAGATCACAGAGGTGAAAGGAAGAATGATGATAGAACTAGAGAGAGATCTAGATCTCCTCGTCGTGCAGAGGATAAAAAGAAGAGGGACCATGAAGAGGATCCAGATGATGACCCCGATCTTCCCAAGAAACCAAGGAAACCTGAACGAGAGGTATTTTCCATACGTTTTGGGTCACTTGATTGTAATGTTATTACAGGAGGAGATGCAGGAGGAGGAGACCTTACTGCAGAAAGAAAAGCTTACCTCGGAGAGGCTCAAGCTTGTTCATACATTCAGCGAATAAACCTGGCCGAGGATGATCGTCCGAGGAAGGTAAACAAAGAGAATCTAGTGATTGGTTTTTCAAAAAATGACCTGGCAGGTGTTCTTTACCCTCATGATGATCCTTTGGTGATCAAAATGAGGATGAAGGATGTGATCATTTCAAGGGTGTTAGTAGACAATGGTAGTTCGGCAGACATCATGTACTATTCATGCTTTGATAGCCTGAATTTAAAATTATCTCAATTGGAACCTTATCACAGACCCCTTCTGGGTTTTTCTGGCGAGAAAGTTTTTCCACTTGGGACGATCAAGTTGGATATACTCATTGGAACTTAGCCTGCTTGTCGAACAGAAAGAATACGCTTTTTTGTGATGGATAAGAATGTGCAGTCCGCCTACAACATCATCATGGGAAGAGTTGGATTGAAGAAGTTCGAAGCAGTTCCATCTACAGTACATCAATGTTTGAAATTCCCAACGAATTTTGGAGTAGGAATTATGAAAGGTGATCAAAAAGTAGCTCGGGAATGCTATTATTCGTCTGCCGAGCAAGAAGAACTTGAAGAATCAAGGAAAAAGACTACTACTTATCAAGTGGAGGAGAGCACAGAAATTGAAACTCTTGACCCTAGGGATGAATCTCAACTCGTAAAAGGGCAGGTTGTGGAATCTACAGAAATTGTTATCCTGGACGACGAGCATCCTGAACGAGTAACTCAGATAGGATCGTCGTTGGATGTTTCAATAAAACAAGATTTGATAACTTTCTTGAGAAACAGGAAGAATACTTTTGCTTGGAGTCATGAAGACATGCCAGGTATAGATCCAAACTTTTTATGTCATGAGGTCAACGTGAATAAGGAGATCAAGCCTGTGAAGCAAAGAAGAAGAGTGTTTAGTCCCGAGAAGAACCAGGCCATACAAGAGGAGGTCGAGAAACTCCAGAAAGCCCAATTCATTGAAGATGTGAAATATCCAGATTGGTTGGCAAATGTGGTGATGGTAAAGAAGAAGAACAACAAATGGAGAAGGTGTGTTGATTTTACTGATCTCAACAAGGCATGTCCAAAAGATCATTTTCCATTGCCCAGAATTGATCAACTAGTGGATGCTACCTCGGGACACGAGCTACTCAGCTTCATGGATGCTTATTCTGGCTACAACCAGATCAAAATGAAACCTGAAGACAGGAAAAGTACTTCTTTTATTACCCCAAGGGGAACTTATTGTTATAATGTTATGCCTTTTGGTTTAAAAAATGCAGGTGCAACATATCAGCGGTTGATGAACAAGGTTTTTACCGAACAAATCAGCCGCAATATGGAGGTCTATGTCGACGACATGCTCACCAAAAGCAAGAGAGCTGCAGATCATTTGGTTGACTTGAGTCAAACTTTTGATCAACTGGATAAATACCAGATGAAGCTTAACCCGACGAAGTGTACCTTTGGAGTACGAGAAGGAATGTTCCTCGGATACATCGTCAACCAACGAGGTATTGAGGCAAATCCAGAAAAGATCAAGGCTCTTTTAGGGCTGCGATCTCCGACGACGAAGAAAGAAGTGCAGAGTCTTACCGGACGGGTTGCAGCACTCAACAGATTTGTATCCCGAGCAACTGATAAATGCCTCCCATTCTTCAAAACACTGCGAAAAAGTTTTGAGTGGACTGATGAATGTGAGAAAGCCTTTCAAGATTTGAAGAAGTATTTGGGAGCCCCACCATTGTTGTCTAGGCCAATAACTGGAGAGAAGCTGTACTTGTATTTGGCAGTATCAGAAAATGCAGTTAGCTCAGCGTTGATCAGATTGGAGAATGGAGTCCAGAAGCCAATTTATTACACAAGCAAGGCCTTCCGAGGTGCGGAAATCAGATACCCAAAGCTGGAAAAATTGGCACTGGCATTAATTGAAGCAAGTAGAAGAATGAGGCCATACTTCCAGGCCCATACCATCATTGTGTATACCGACATGCCGTTAAGAGAAGCCCTTCACAAACCAGAGAAATCAGGAAGATTGATGTACTGGGCAATAGAGCTCGGTGAATATGATATTGTATATGAACCCAGATCATCGTTGAAGGGGCAAGCCGTGGCAGATTTTATAGCAGAGTTCACATACCCTGATACCCCCGAGGAGCAAAAGGTGCTTGCTGACCAACCTGTGGAAGATACAGGATCAACTGACACAGATCCAGACCAACCAAGATTGGTAAAAGGACTTGTGGATGTAGAAAAATCATCATATTCAAACCTAGACCAACTCCGGTTGGTAGAAGGGTGCGAACAAATGACCAATGAAGAACGAAGGATACCCGGGGATGATGAAAGAAAACAGATGATATTTCACCGAGGAACTCTAACAGATAAGAAATTTGAAGACGAGTTACATACATGGAGATTATATGTAGATGGATCATCTTGCACGGCTAGTTGTGGAGCAGGGATTGTTTTAAACTCTCCAGACGATATTGACATGGAGTATGCCTTGAGATTCCAATTCAAAGCTTCCAATAATGAGGCTGAATATGAGGCTATGATAGCAGGTTTTCATTTGGCGAAAGTTATGGAGGCACGACAAGTAATTATTTTCAGTGATTCTCAATTAATTGTGAATCAAATGATGGGAATATATGCAGTGAAGGGAGAGTTAATGGTGAAGTACCATGCAAAAGTGATGGAGTTATTAACAGAATTTGATGCTATTCAATTGGTAAGGATACCGAGAATGGAGAATGCTAGAGCAGACGCATTGGCCCGATTAGCGTCAGCTACGCGCACCGAGCTGCGAAGAACAATACCAATTGAAGTATTAGAAAGTCGGAGCATAGAAGAAGATCTGACGGTGAAGATTATTACCCTTGATTTAGGACCATCTTGGATGGATCCTATCAAAACATACATTGAAGAAGGAGAATTGCCGGAGGACAAACTAGCTGCCAAGAAATTGAAGTATAAAGTTGCTCGGTATGTGTTAACTAATGGTGTTTTGTACAGACGAGGAATTATGGAAGGTTTGCAGAGATGTGTGCATCCATCAGAAGTCAAAGAATTGATTGAAGAAATTCATGAAGGATCTTGTGGAGCTCATGTAGCAGGTCGGACACTTTTGCAAAGGGTAATGACACAGGGATACTATTGGCCAACGATGAGGGCTGATTGTATAGCCTATGCTAAGAAGTGTGACAAATGCCAACGTTTTTCCTCCATCCGAAGAACTCCACAGGCATTGTTGACACCCATAACATCACCTTGGCCATTTTCCATGTGGGGAATTGATCTGGTTGGACCACTGCCGACGACCCGAGGAAGGTTCAAGTATCTCGTCGTGGCAGTAGACTATTTTACTAAGTGGGTGAAAGCTGAACCACTAATTGATATGACGTACGAGAAGGTGTATCAGTTCATATGGAAGAATATCATTTGTCGATATGGTCTCCCCCACGCTTTCATCACAGACCATGGAACGCAATTTGATAATGAAGAATTTGCTGCCTATTGTCATCAGTCAAACGTCTTGAAGTTTCATTCAGCACCAGGCCATCCCCAAAGCAATGGACAGACTGAAGTGACGAACAGAACATTACTAAATGGGTTGAAGAAGAGGTTAAGTGAGGCTAAAGCAAATTGGATTAATGAGCTACAGTCAGTTTTGTGGGCTTACCGAACAACTCCCCGAGCAGCAACAGGAGAATCACCATATATGCTAGCATTTGGAAGTGAGGCTGTGATACCTGCCGAGTTGGGCCTACCAACACACAGGGTGTTAAATTTCAATTCTCCGATCAATGATTTGATGAGAAGGCTGGATTTGGATATGCTCGAAGAAGTCAGAGAAGAGGCAGCCATTAGGAATGCTGCTTATCAACAACGAACAGCTCTGTTTTACAACAAAAGGGTAAAGAAATGTGATCTAAAAGAGGGGGATTATGTGCTAAAGAAGGTCATTCAGAAGCAGAATAAACTGGAAGCAAACTGGCATGGACCTTACCGAGTTACAGAGGTTGTTCGACCAGGAACTTAAAGAATAGCAACTCTAGAAGGAGAGGAATTTAAGAACGCATGGAATGCTGAACACCTGCGCAAGTATTATCAATGATGTCAAATGTAAAGCATTTCTTTCATTATGAATAAAACGAGGATGTTTCGCCATTTTCTTTCTGGTTGAAAATTTTTCGGGGAATACTAGTGTAATACACTACACAACAAAAGTGCTCTAAGGAGCCAACCTCCTTTGGTTAGGAGGACAGCTTTACGGAGCAAAAGTGCTATAAGTAGCCAACCTCCTTTGGTTAGGAGGACAGCTCTACGGAGCAAAAGTGCTATAAGTAGCCAACCTCCTTTGGTTAGGAGGACAGCTCTACGGAGCAAAAGTACTATAAGTAGCCAACCTCCTTTGGTTAGGAGGACAGCTCTACGGAGCAAAAGTGCTATAAGTAGCCAACCTCCTTTGGTTAGGAGGACATGCTCTAAGGAGCCAAAAAATGCTCTAAGGAGCCAAAAAGTGTACACCAGCATGATCAACTACGGTTGGTAAGATAAAAATATACTCTCATATTACAACTTATGTTGGTCGGGAGGTAATATTATTACAATGAGTTCTTTGAAGAACAAAATGTTCAAAAAATACACCAAGTATAGTTGGTCGGGGATAAAAACCCAATAATTGTAGTTGGTCGGCGAGGACAAATTATTGATCTTAGTTGGTCGGACGCAATTTTATAATTAAACCAAGTATAGCTGGTCGGGGATAAAAAACCCATCAGCTGTAATTGGTCGACAAACATTATTCAACTATCTTGGTTGATTGGAAACAATTTGAACAATTTACATTCATTACTTTATTGATCAACCTTGATACTTATAAATTTTTAAGTTGGTTGATAAATAGCACGATATTGCCATCCTTTTAAATACATAGATATCTATGTACAAATATAAAGGTGTTTGATAAACACAAGACTAACAAAATTGGCAAACAGAAAATGAAAATATTTTCATTAATCTAGAATAAATTACAAGTTACAAGAATGTACTAAATTGTTACATGGATATTACTATTCTATTGGTTTTTTGCCCTGTGCTTTAGAAACAGGTTCCTCGCCGGCTGGAGGGTCTTCTAGGCAAAGGGGAGAATTAATGAAATTAACATCTCTGAGCATTCTGACGTTCATAACAGAAGGTGTATCCAAAAGATGCTCAGGACGAGATAATTCAACTTGGGAGTGAAGGCTATAATCACCAAGGTATTTTGAAATTAAGCTGCGAGGAATGGAACGAGCTGGGATCCATGCCATATCCAATTTGAAAGGTGGTACAGGCAGGTCTAATAATGATGGAGCATGATAGTCCCATAAAAAATGCCCTTGCTCCAACTTTAATACACCCAATGCATTTAACCATCCTTGCTTGTAACCTTCATTATTGGCATGTTCAATACGAGCATCCAGGTGAACAAGGGCTTCATTATATCCTGCCATCCAAAATTCCCTTGGCTGTTTATGGAATTGGAAGGTTAATCTCTCCAATTGTTCATGAAGGATTTTGGCAAAAAGATCCTTATTATGCAAGGCAGATTTCGTCGATGTAAGCTGATCTTCCAGAGACAGATTTTTATTGGACATTTCAGTCAGAGCACGGTCTTTTACTTTCAACTGGAATGCTTGAGTTTCCAGAGTAGACTGAGTACGAGCCTCTTCAACATTTTGGCTGAGGATTCTTCCTCGCCCCCGAGAACCTCTTCCTCGTCCCCGAGCAGTTCCAGAAATGGCAGATCTTCTTAAGTCCTCCAGCTCTTGCCTTAGTTTGGCGTTTTCGACCTCTAAGAAAGAGAAGCCTTCATCAGTAACTGGTATTAATGCAGTAGAAGATGAAGCAGCAGATTCATATTGAGCCAATTTTTTCTGCAAATTATTATTTTCTTGTTCCAGGATCTCGGCAATTTGTCTGCAGGCTTCAACTTCACCTTTTAGGGTCCTTTCCCTAATATCATATGCAGCAATGATCTTCTTATGGCCTGTTTCAGAAGAAAGTTGTTGGTATCTATTTTCATAATCTTTGTGTAACAAAGCCATTGATTCATTGTGCTGACCTTGAAGATCCTCTATGGAACCATGAAGTTCCTCGATCAGTTCATAATATGCCACATTATTGGCCACAGCTCGGTCGAGTAAATCTTTCAAATATCGATAAGCCTCAATAGCCTGTTCTGAAGCACCATGACCAAGGATATCAGCAATTTCTGATGTACTAAGGTCTGTATGACCATCCTTGTAGTATTGATGACATTGCTGCATCAGCTCAGTATCATGTGAAGAGATCAATTCCATTCTAGCAACAAACTAAGGACGAGAAAAAGACAACAATCAACAAAAACAAGTTATCAACAACAGAGATGAGCAAAGATATATTTTATTAGATCATCAAAAAGTTACATTGTTCGATTACAAGGAAATACAGAAATGATATCGAACAACTTCACACCTTTTCCTTGTCCCCCAAGACTTTCTCAGGAGGCTGGGATGAGGAGCTCGGTTTCTCGGTGGTAACAACAGCTTGATCGGTAGGAATCTTCTCGGGAGGAGGAGGCATGGAAGAAACGTCCTCGGTAGCAGAGGGTTGAGAGATAGAAACTTGATCACCCATAGCCAAAGAAGACTCATCTGAGGCAGGCTCATCTTCTTCTTCTTCCACAATCGGTGGAGGAGGACCAGGGAGATGCTGTTGGAATAGCTCAGAATCGTCTTGGACCTTTAGCTCTTGCAGAGCAGCTACCCAGCCATCATGGAAGTATTTCAACTCCCCATATTGGACTTGGGATGTCATTGCAGCTATCCCTCTCTCCCATCCTTTCTCCCAACCAACGCTGAAATGCTTCTTGATTGCAACTTTTCTCCTCGACTTCTCCGAGGAGAGCTTCACCTCCAATTCCTCTTTCTTAACCTTGATATCTCGCAGAGTAGATAATTCTTCTTCTGCCTTCTTCAACTTATCATCAGATTCCTGATGTTTAACCTCCAAACCCTTAATTTTCTCCTCCAAATTCTTGGAGGTTTCAGCCATCTTCATCTTATCAGCCTCAGCCACAGCCAACTTTTTCTCCCAAACAGTTTTCTCCTCGATGTACTGTTGGCGAGATTCCTTCACAGATTGGGCTAAACCCAACAAAGCATCGTCAACATCGGACGAGGAACTGGAAGCTTTAATAACTTGATCTTTCTTCACGATGGTATTGAAGCAGTTCACCAGCTGAAAGATAAGAAAAACAATAAAGTCAACACAAATATAAGAATTCAAGAAAAAGAAAGAAAGACCAAAGGAGTGAGAAATTTACTGAAGAAAGATGACGAGCAGCTAGGGATGTCAGTGTATCCCTAGGAATTTTTTCATCAACCCCGAGAACCTCGGGTATAACTGATCTCATTGAAGAACTCGGAAGAATGATGTTTGAAACACTACTACCACCAGCGGGTAGAGAAGATGCAGTTCCAGCAAGATTAACTGAGGATGATTTCCTCAATCTCTTCAAAGGAGGGTCAGCAGCATCAACCAAGGAAGAAGTCTTGGTCAGAGAGATTGTAATTACATCAGCAGGAGCATTTTTCTTGCTCGGGGCCACTGGGGGCTTCTCGGCAGCTTTGGAGGACCCAGCATCTACTTTTTTAGTCCCTTCTGGGACATCAATTTTGCCTTTTTGGGCTCCAACAGCAGAAGAAATTTCACCAAATAGAGCAGGAGGAGCTCTTTTCTTGCCCATTCTCTGAGATAAGGGGATATGAGAATCTGAAGATGAACTTTCTGGTGTTGAAGCTGGTTCAACAGGGCGAGCAGTATAAGAGGTTGTGTAACTCTTATACTGTAGTAAATATGAAGCAGATCTAATATGCTCGTCAGCAATCGTCTTATGCAAACCCCAGATAAGTTTCAGATGTTTAATATTCACTTCTGATTCCTTTGGAGTTTTTATTTTGCTATCAACTGCAAATAGATACATAATGAAATATCGGTCATACATTTTATCAAACATGATGAAAGCATAATTTTACAAGTAAAATAAAATGAAAAATAAACCTATCCCATTGCCATATGGGGGGCATCTGGGACCGTTGTACGCTTCATCCCCAGCTAGAGGCGCATGTTGCCAATTTTTTATGACCAACCCATGCTCAAAATAATCCCTATTTGAGTCAGGGAGATTAACTACAAGAGCCCTATTCAGATATCTAGTTTTTAAATAATAAATATTATCTAGAATGGCCCATTTATAACAAAACATAATTTCAGGGATCCCAATACGAATCCCATGAGTTAGATTTAATTTGTGCACCCCGTTAATTATTCTCCATGAATTGGGGGCTATTTTTGCAGGAACAAGATCAAAATATTGACAAAACTCAAGACATAATGGGTTTGGTGGAAAGGAAAAACCGCATTCAGCAACAAAAAGACTGGGGAACCAATGTCCCTCAGCCAATCGAAAGTAATCTAAAGGCTCAGAAAGAACCTCTAGAGTTACCCACGAAGGAATGGAAAAATCAGAACGGAATTTCTCAATAGACTCCACAATATAAACCATATTGAATAAAAGAGATACAGAAGAAAGAAAGAAGATCTTACAGAAAGAAAGGAGATGTGTTGACAACGAACGGAAACAAGGATGAACGCACAAGAGAAGAAGAGAATAGAATGCTTGAATGCAGAAAATGAAAAACGTAGACGACGGTATGGTTACCAAAGAAGTTTAAATACTTTGCATTGGGAAGCGGCGAAAGAAATGATTACCAAAAAGAAACTACTAAACTTCCGGCGGCTAAGAGGACAAAATTTGCACGAAGATCGAAGCGCTTATAAAAAAGGCAAAAACTGCGAAATAAGAAGGAAATTTGAATACAATGTTCCTGAAACCCAGGAAAGACATCTAATATTGCCATATACCGAGAAAGAATGTTCCATACTCCTCAAAGTTCGAAATATGAAACATTGGGGGCTTCTGTTGATACCAAAATTAATATGCTGATGTGGACGAATAATACGAAGACACGTATCAATCTACGTGGCACAATAGCAGCGAGGAAGATCATTTCCCGACCAACCATGCTTCTTTCCGAGCAACGAGAATACGCCGAGGAACTCTATCACACCGAGGAACTCTATCACACCGAGGAACTCTAACGCACCGAGGAACTCTATAGCACCGAGGTACTCTAATGTTCCGAGGAACTCCTGATCAGCGAACAGCTATGGCGGTCCGAGCTGCATCTCGGTCGTATCATTAATTGCCAGATAATCAACAGTTCAGATATTCATTGAATGCTTATATTCTTGGCACGCATTCTGCATTAAATGTATTACCCTTTCATATGTATGTCATTTAATGTATCGAACCTTTCATGTACAACCTCAAGGCTATAAATACCTTGTATCATCCTCATTCAAGGGGACCGGAATTTCTGAAGAGATCTTGTAATCAAGAATTCCACAAACACTCAGCAATAACATAACAGTGGACGTAGGCTTTATTCCTAGCCGAACCACTTTAAAAATCTTTGTCTTATTTATTTATCTGTGATTGAATAATTAGAGCAATCTAGTTTTTTACATCAACACCCATCAAACCACCCTGAAATCAAAACCCTAATTTCTACAATTGACGGAGAATCAAAACCAAGAAAAATGGATTCATAAAAATCTAATCAACGAATTCAAACACGGGTTTACGGCACATATACTTACAAAAAATGGATTTGAAAGATTCAATGAGAAAAAAAAACAAAGGTAAAAAAAGATGATTACCTATAAATCAATGAAAATAGGAGAATTATGGGTTGAACAACCTCGAACCACCAGTTGAACCACCTGGGAAATTGTCGAGAAATGCAAGAGGAAAATAACAAAGTCTTGATCTCGATTTTCTGTATAAGTTTTGGCTAAGGTAATGAAGGCCACGGGCCAATACCATTTATATAAGAGGTCCCTGGAAGATGAAAGGTCACTTTACATTGGCCGCGGTAACTGGACGCGTCCCTTTCAAGACCTGTAAGACAAATAATGACACCACGGTAAAGGCATAAAACAGACCCGCAGAACCAACTCGCCCCCTCTTGGCACTATAATTTGGGGGCTTATTGATATTAATAATAGTATCCTCTTCCCGGGAATAGACAGGCCGTGACCCTATCCCTTCCAACCTCGAAAGGATTTTGTCTAGATCAAACAAGATGTGGTCAATACTATCCATTTCCTAGGACAAACATGTCGTGACAATCATATGAGCATTAGTCGCTTCCTCGGTTCAAATAGGCCGCATAACCTATTATCACATTAGTCACTTGACAGTTGTCCTGATTCTAGAAGGATTCCTTACCCATCCATCTGATCCATATATCACATCCTCTATGCACGTGACACTACCTTTATGACTTCTGTATATAGAAGTCATCACCTCACTATTTGCGGGACGAAAACACATGGCGAAGCCCTGCCAAACTCTTAGCTCTCTCACTCTCTAGAGATCACCACATCTGGGGGCTCAGCCCCTGTTGCAGCCGAACTGGTTCAACCTTCACAGAGCACATCTCGGGCTGCCAACTTACCCTAATTCATGTATTCTCCTCCCCTCTATCTCTTGTATGCCTTTAATGGCACCACAACTTTTTATTATATAATGTATATAATGAGAGTAATGAACCAAAGTGAATGTAGGTTCATTTTTATAGCCGAACCACCCTATATTTTATGTTCATCTACTTTTTACTTTCTATATTTCTACTTTACATTTGATATGGTGGTTGGGAAGGATGTATGTCTAATTTCTCGTATCATCACCGAAATAACGCTCCATAAGTGGTTATACACAATGCTCTCTCACTCTCTAGAGATCACCACATCTGGGGGCTCAGCCCCTGTTGCAGCCGAACTGGTTCAACCTTTACAGAGCACATCTCGGGCTGCCAACTTACCCTAATTCATGTATTCTCCTCCCCTCTATCTCTTGTATGCCTTTAATGGCACCACAACTTTTTATTATATAATGTATATAATGAGAGTAATGAACTAAAGTGAACGTAGGTTCATTTTTATAGCCGAACCACCCTATATTTTATGTTCATCTACTTTTTACTTTCTATATTTCTACTTTACATTTGATATGGTGGTTGGGAAGGATGTATGCCTAATTTCTCGTATCATCACCGAAATAACGCTCTAGAAGTGGTTATACACAATGCTCTAGAATAGCTTATGAATAAAAGATCCACTTTCTCTATAACCTCAAAAGAGTTTACTATTTATAAAAAGACACAAGCCCTTAAATGCAATAAATCCCTATAAGTAGGTAAAGGTACCTAATATTAAATGAGATATCAATGTTTTATGCACGTAGAAGAGAAAAGGGGAATTGCCACAAATTATCATTGATTATATAATTATATATGTTGTAGTTACACAAATAAATGGGAAGTGATAATATAAATCCACATTTCTATAATAAACTGATGACAAAGAATATATTGGCCAAAAATTAAAAAAAGGGTAAGGTAGCATAATTCGAGTCTCTTAATATACATGGTATTTTTTAACCTATAGTACAAACTCCATGCGATGTTAAACCTGAAAGTTACGAATTGCTATTTATATGAAATTCGAGTAAGATACTCACTAAAAAGTGCACAATCTATCACATAAGTTTCTTATAGAAATCGGAGATTGATTATATGCAAATGTACCATCCCCTTACGACTGTAAATACTTTTTAGAGATCTGACTAGCTTAGCAACTATTAGAAATTATTGGTAACTTGTTAGCTTAGATTAGAAACGTTTTAGATATCTGACTAGCTTAGAAACTATTATAAATGATTATTTATACGGGACTTGGACAAATAATACATATAAAATCCTAGAAGGATTTTATTTTCCTAAAGCAAAGATAAGGAACACATAGTTAAACACATTAAGACGTTCATTGTACAACATGTTATCCTAAAGAATACAGGTACAACCATCTTAGTATATATTTATCTAAAGAAGGCTATGAAAACAATCATATATGCCAATATGACATTATAAAAATATCCTTAAAAGGATGTGTTCCTGAAGAGCTCAATTGAGATGCAAAATATCCAAATAAGGAATTAAAAAATTAATGACCTTGGGATAATTAGTTATTGTCCAAGCCTCAAGATGGAGAATAATTTTGATTAAACATTTATCCATTAGTTAAATGGATGGAGAAGTCCTTCCATGCTTTAAAATATATTATGCATGGCATTTTTTTTATAGACATGGTCTTTAGTCATTGGATATTTATAATATCAATATCATCCTGAAGAGGATGATAACTATAAATTTGGTCCGGTAGTACCATATTTGCATGTTATTATTACATTATTAAAGTTGGTCCAGAAGTACCATACTTCTAAGTTATTAATATGTTATTATATATAAATATTGATACCAAACAATAGTTGTAGTCAATCTCTTTACAAGAAATAATTACCATTGACTTGTAAAGAATGGGACTAATAACAATCATATTATGTGACATTTGTAAATATAACAATCCATGTTTAATTAGTTATATAGATGCATGTTATCTCTATGATCCTCATGAGGAACAATTAAAGAAATTTTGACTTCCCCCCAGTAACACATGTTACTACCACTGCCTATGAAGGAAATGGCGTGTGTATAGCTTAAATAAAAAAGACTACATTGAGAGAGATATGACCAACACATTTAAATTTGTCTTTATACATGAACTACTGAAGAGTTATGTAAGACATAAAGTCCAGAAGAATTATGATATTGAAGTGAAACAAATTCGATAAAGTGACAAGTTCATCCATCTACACCCAAGTATTATAGAAGTCGACCTTCTGAAGAAAAATAAGATTGAAGTAACAACTGTTAAATCTAGTCACCAAGTCAAATCTACATTTTAGAAGGTTATGTATGAGATAGCGATGCATTAACACAATCATCAGATAAATGTTATAGTCAGGGGGAGTATCTAATGAGGGAGAACATTTTATGAGGGGGATAATTTAAGAAGAACATATTTTGGACATATGCACGTCGTACTCTTTTTACTTTAATAATTTTTTTCCCATTACGTTTTATCATTAAAGGTTTTAATGAGGTGGCACTCAGCACATCCAACATCAATTGAATGATCATAAAAGTTTTAATTTTTTTCCTTCACTTTGGCTATTTCTCAATGGGTTTTTCCTTAGTAAGGTTTTAATGAGGCAATAATAATTAAATGGTGGTTATAGGTACATCCCAGGGGGATGGTACAAAATATGCATTTACTAGATGTCCACTGGTATTTGACAATTATTAAAGTGTCTATTATGATACCTTATTTTTTACTATAAATAGGGGTCACACTCCTTGGGCATTCACATACTAGTGAAATAAAAATCTCTTTTCCTTTAAATTCTCTCTATATCCTTTTTATCTTATAACAATAGTCAGATTTTAAAGTTGACATAACAATAAAAAAGGATAAAAATGGATCAATTTATTAAAATACTAAAAAAATCAATTGTTTAACCAAACTTGGTGGAGATGATCACAAATTCAAAGTGAGTGAAATGATCATAAAAAAATTTATTAGTGAAAAATGTTCATATTTATCAAATTTTCATTTCACCCACTTCGCGATTAAATTTGTCGAAAAAACTTTTGTAAAGGATTTCCTTAAAATGGAGATAATCCCCCACCAAGTTTGGTTGAATAATCATTTTAATTATAAATGTTTTTTTTACTGAGCTTAAAAAAGGATCAAAGTTTGAATTTGATGTCCAAACAATTATCATATGTCTCAAGTAATTTAGAAGAATGTCTAATGGCTAGAAGAACATTTCTCAGTTTCTTAATGAGCTTTAGAATGTATTGTACAATGGTAAAGAAGCTAGTTTAATATTTTATAGGCTCAAACACAAATTACCTATACTTTCCTAAAACCATCCCAAACCTTAACAAATGATGGACCCCAAATCTAAATTTCTAGTGCCTCAATAAAGAAGGTTTTAGGCAACTAAACCTAGTTTTAGTAGACTAAAACTCAAGGTTTACTTGGCTAAACCTTTGTCCAAACCAACTAAAATAAGCCAACTAATTCTATTTTTGAGCAAGGAGGGTAGGCGACTAAAAGTATTTCAGAATTCAAAAATCGGCAAAGGCTAGTTTTCAAAATTTAAGTTCCAAGTGAACCATTAATTACCTTACTACCCACTTACGACTAGTTTCTCATTTGATGCCTATAAAAGGATACGTTTTGTTACTTGATCAAACACACATGCATACAATGACTATTCCATTGAGTAAAGTTCTAATCCAAACTTGTGCCAATATCCCAATGTCTCTTAGACATGGAAACCAAGTCACATGACCATTTCAATCAAGAAACTCTATTGAAGTTAAGATTTTCCTAAAAATCATTTGTGCTTTATTCAAGAACATCAATCACTATTTATCAAAGATATAAACACATTACCCACTTGTGCTAAAGATTTAATCCAAAACCCATTTGAGCATCATACTTTTTATTACCTATTTGTTTACTTTTCTATAGAGAGAAAGTAAGCCCATGTCACCACTGTTTTTAGTAAAGATATTTTTCTTTAGGTTTTGACTACGAATCTCATTAGTGAGACTTAGGATAAACTTCATTGTATATTATCAATCAGTAGTTCCACTATTGTGGGGAGTAAATGGATTTACAAACCTTGAGATCTTGCGTGGATACTTCTTGGGAAAGCACGAGTTTAACATTTTGGAGGTTGAATTTTGCAAGGTGTTATTCCTTGTAAGGATTTTGGTTCCGCCTTAAGTGAATGGGAGATATTAAAGTTTCTCAAGTATCATCTCAAGCGTGGACGTAAGTAGTGGACGGACCACGTTAACATCTTAGTTTGAAAAGTTCCTTTAAAATATTTATTTTCACTATATACTCTTATTATTGATTTTTTTTTGTGTATTTGATTTATCCTATTGCAATTAATCTTTACACAAAGTTAAGAAAATTTGAATTTTTTCATCGAATTCATATACCCAATTCACCTCCCCTATTGGGTATATTTTCAAGGCATTAATTAGTGTCAAAGCCTAGATCATAGATACTTATATGGAAAAGAATATTTTGAGTCCAAAGGTAAAAAACAAATGCAAATTTTTGGAAATAATTTTACAAATATATGACCTTCCCATCTTCTATGATGGATTTTACAACTATGGAAAACTATAACATATCTTGTTATTCAATCCGGTAATTACTACTTGTGGAAAGTAATTACTGATAAAAATCAACCCATTTTATCTCCATTGAACATTAAAAAGAAAAAATGAATTTAATATTGAAGCCTTTACGATTTTACTCTCCTTTTTAGATCATGATATTTTAGCCACGATACCTCATTTCAAAGAAACAAATGAATTGTTTAACTTCCTTCTAAAGGAATTTGCAGAAGAAAACAATGTTGAAGAAAAATCCATCGATTCAATCATCCATACTTCTTGTTCACAAAACTAAGAAAAAGTTCCATAGACAGTCCCAATCGGAAAAGATGAAGTTATTATAAGAGATTGCTTAACTTCGTCATCCAACAAGCAAATGTTTTGTCACCCTTGTACACAAAACAATGGTGAGGTACACTAAAGAACTTGTGAAATAGAAATACTTTAAAAAAATTAAATGATTAATACATATAATGAATCAGAACAACTTTATGAGACATTAGTTACAAGTTACAAAAAAATATTGATTTTCATATATCTATACCAAGTGAAAACAAATATCTCTACATTAAACTAAAAAACACTAAGAAAAAGAACAACATCCTAGCATCGAAAAATGATCAACTTCAAAAACACTGATTCTATGAATGAAGGAAAAAGTAAATACATTCCATGCCTCCAAAGTGAAAACACCCAATTACGAAAATAAGTTGATTTCCTTAGAAACTGTTTTAATAATTTAAGTAAATACCCTTTTCATCTTATTTTAGCAAATCCTAAATAAATAAAATATTAAATATGATGAACACACCAAAATACTCTTGTTGAAAAAATTAAAGGTAAGAATATTGAAGGAAATAATAAATCAAATCAAAATAGTTACTTTATCTAAAGCACTTTTTTGTAAAAATAAGAGTCACACCTATGAATCATGCAAACTTAGATTAATAGAAAAGGTCAATTTTTGCATCACATGCGAAGAAAGAAATCATACTTATGTTCACTATAAATTATGATGTCCCTTTAAATACTACACGTACTGTGGTGTAACTAACCATACAATTAAATCATGGAAACATAAGATTATGCACCATTATAGAACAACTACAAGATGTATCTATCCTTCCTACACAAAATTAACACATGACCCACTAAGAAAACACATATGCAAACCTTCTAATTATCAATGAAACTAGTGGTAAAAAGAAATTAAAAAAGAACCAAACATTAAAAGTAAAGTAAGAGAAAAACCAATTTCTCTTAGTCATAAAGCATCTAGAGTTTTTAGAATACGAATGCAAAAGCATTTGTGTACCATTTAACACTTGATAGTAATGTTCACTCACATGAACTACTATTCGTGTTCCCCTCCTAACCCTATTTATTAGAAACATAGCTACTTTTTATTCCCAAATAGCATAAAAAAAGGGAAATAAGCATTTACATGTTTTTTGTATTGGTAGTTATCCATGAATTTATACTTCTTCGAGTGAATGCGAGAATCAAATTAAAAAAATTTGCGGTGCCGTTCAAAAGAAATTTCTCTCCGTGGAATCTGCCTTAATTGCCATCTGATCACCTTATTCCAATGCTCCTAATATTACACCACTATAATGGCCATATAAAATTACAAAAGGCCCTCACAATAAAGACAATGCTACTTCCTCTACCACAAATCCTCAATGCAAAAAAGGATGGGATCACAAAGCAACTATGAAAAACAAATAAGAAGAAAAACACACTAAAGGAGATATGAAGGACGTCTTTGGAGTTTTTAAAAATATCAAGATGTAAAAATTAAATTTTATCATCTCCCCAAATAAATAATATATATTGTGTTTTCATATCGTACTTGTCTTCTTTCACTCTAACTTGTAACACTCTTACATACCCTTGCTCACTTACACATTATCATTTCCCATTTAGTCTAATCCTTCCCAGCAAAAGTTGAATCCTATCTCCACAAATATCCCAATTCATATATCAAGGCAGGGAAAAAAATTAATTTTTAAAAATCTGGAGGGTTTATTCAAATAAAAGACCGAACTAAAGCAATTCGACTTGAGACAACCCCAACTAAAATTCACCGACTCAACAAAAAAATTGTTTTCTAACTCATTGACCTTCCAAGTGAGTCGTTTACTAAATTTTCATGTCCCCTAAATAATAAAATCAAATCCTTATATCTTCTCTATAAAACCATTGGCATATCTCTCATATATCTACCATATTTCTCTCTCAAATTAGCATAATTTTAACTCTCAAAACCACGTCTCTAGAAACCTTCAAATGGCTTCCTCATCAAGAGCATCCTCTTAGAAATCAAACAATCAACAAAATAATGTTCAAGACCTTCATTTATAGTTCGTCAAACACCCCTAAAAAAAGACGCATTAATTACGATTTTCTCCATAAGAACTGTTAAACCCGGGAGAGTTGTTCCCATAATATTTCTCTGAACAAAACTTCCACACAAATATGAATTATTAGAAAACCAAGGTTGGATAAATTTTCTTCAGATATTAGAAATTATATATCCTACATTCGTTCGAGTATCCTACATCAACCTCTTTTGGAGGTATAATTCAATCTACACATATGTCCTCAAAACTTTACTGAAATACACACACAAGGATATCTCAACAATCTTTAAAATCCTAAACTTGGTCTTTGATAACTACCTCTATAACTTATGGACAAATTATCTTAGTATTGATTCCATTGAGGTATTGAACTTCCATGCTGAAATGGAAGTTACATCCCCCGACACATATTATCTTACACTCAATGATCTCAACATCACCTTGAGAATCATTCAAATATCTTATTATTTCATACCCAAGGGTGGTAGCCAAAGTGACATTTTCTTCCTGAACTTCTTCATTGGATCCAAAAATGTGTCCATATCAACCTCCCCCAATTCATTATACACAACATGTTGACTTACTAAAAAACCTATGGTGAATGGCATATTCATGGATATGTAGATAATGTTGTACAAGAATAAGAAGACACAAATTCCATGTTTGATGAAGTTAAAAACCACAATGAAGATGATCTTCCCCAACAAGATACAAATTCCACAAACTTACTAATTGAGAATCTGACTCATAACTTATCTTCTTACAATAGTCGGATTCGTAAGGAAATACCCTCCTTACAAAACCGGCATGACCATCTTATAGGGTGAGTGGACACCCTTGAACCCACTCTCGTCTCTCTCGCTGATAATCATCAATAACGCTGGGAGGAAGCTTATTAACGAATGGATAAACAAGTCAATAGCATTTAGATGATATAAAATGTTGGTAACTTCTACAACTAAATGGTCTTAGTGGATAACCCAACATACTCACACCATAAGCTCCACATACTAGACCACGCATGAGATCATTAGCTACACATATCCATTTTCCTACCCTGACATGCACATGGAAGACATGAAGTTCACTAGCTCGCAATCTCATGATGAAGAACACCCTCCCCAAGGAACTGGTTAAGATAATCAAGAGAGTGGTTCCACTTAACTCGACTATTCCTGCCACCGGTAGATGTTATGATGTTTTTGGGCATTCTTTTCATTATGAATGAAAGTATGTGATGACTTCTGTTTTGGATGACACTATCTATACACTATCTATAAATCATGATTAGGAAGGTTAATTACATGATTAATTATAACTTAGGAGTTATAAGTTATAAATTGGTTATGTGCGTTAAACATGTTAATTATCATGTTTAGGGGATGCATGCTGATGTGATATATGTGTTGTTTACATTAGGTGCTAATTGAGCTTATGATCGGGGATACAATGTTTAGAACATATGATTAGTTATGTGGTTAATGAATAATAAATTATGTTTTAATGTATGATTGTGTTTATAAAAGTAAATTAGGGTGTTGATACGAAATTGGCAATGTTTGGTCGTCAAATGTGAAAGTTTTGAGATTTTTGGTAAATTGCTACTTTCCTGTTCGAGCCCAAATTAGGCGTATTAATTTTATGATTTTGGGAAAACATAAAACATGAAAGTTGTAGATGTTTAATTTATCTACTCATAGACACAAAGAGGGAGTAAATCGGGGCCCATGATAGTGAGTAATGGTAATTTTACCAAGGTGGGATAAATGTGTCATTAATGAAATTCTCTAATTCGACCTTTCATCCAACCAATCACGTGTTACCACTACCCCTATTGTTATTGGACCACTATACAACGTATTTCTGATTATAAATCAAAGGTCCTCATAAGAAATAACAAGTTTTGCCTAAAGACAGAGAAAGAGAAGAAAGTTAAGGAATAAATCTTTGGAAAATTTCTACAAATCGAGGAATCCTCGTAAGGTAATTACATCTTTATTAAAGTTGATCACATGGATGAGTTATATACTTGGCATGTTTTTATTTTTGATTTGGGTATATATTTTAATGATACCCATATTACTGAATTGTGTTGGAATAAGGATGGGTTAAGAACATAAGTTAGAACTGGAGCTAGGATCGTAAATGCATACTTTAAAGTCCTAAATTTACATCATCTTTTCATAAAGCATTTTGATTTAAAAAAATAATTATTATGATTTATATTTCTGCTAAAGTATGTTTGTTATATGTTTCCATGAATTACACCCAAGGTCAAGGTTATGTATGCTTAAAAATGTTAAGTTATGCCTTAATGTTCTATTTTGACCTAGTTATGCTAAAAATGCCATATATCATGGAATACTTATTGGAATTGAGTGATTCAAGTTGGAGAGTAAAATATACTCATACAAGTATAACATTTTAGAAAACTGTGTAAAAATACCAATTAATGAACCCTTGGTGATAGTTTGACATTTTGGTTTAAAATTTTCCCTAAAGGACCAAGAATGCATACCAGGTGTTTAATGTTTTGCTCGACATAGAAAATGAACCCTAAAAATTATGAAACATTAATTTTATATTATTAAATATGTTTGCTGATATTGGGTGGAATATAATGAAAAGTTATAATGTATAAAAATTATGAAAATTTCAGGAAGTTGAAGTTGAAGTTGTGTTGTTTTTTTTCTTGGGAAATGATTTGGAAAATGTTGTAATAAAATGGGCATAACTTTGTCTAGCGAATTCGTAAATTAATTTCGTAAATTTTGTTAGAACCCTAATTAATCGGGTGTTATAGAAATGTGAAGTATCATATTTAATTTCTCTTTAGTTATTTCTGATTGACCAAATGATGTGATGTATTACTGGGTTTGATGTTAATCGGTGTATTCAAATACTAATGACATTGACTTGTTAGGTGGAGAAGCAGCTAATACTACCATACCAAAGAAGTAATTTGGTATTAATCTTAGCACCAAATCCAAGGTGAGTTACATGTACTATGAAATATGGAAATTTATATGTTCATATGGAAATGTGTAGTTAAACACATGTGTTAAAATGCTTATGGGAGTGATGTCGTATTTAGGAAACATATGCATATGATTAAAAATGATAAGAGATGTTATGTAATGATATGGACTAGTGAGTCCTTTATCTAATGTTAAGGACTGGTGGGTCCTATGGGATGCAACGACCTCGTTAATCCAATTTAAAGGTTTGTTGTACTCGAGCCTAATTAGGGAATTTGGTGTTCCCCATTAATTGGGAGTTAATTGGACTGGCGGGTCCAGGCTTGCGAGAGTCACATAATTCGTATTGGGTTATAACATTAGAAAATAAAAATGGTTATTTGAATTGGTTATATGTGTGGAATATGGTCATTCACTAAGATTGTGTTGCTTACACTCCTATAATGTTATGTTTCAGGTACGCCTATCAGTTGGAGTTCACTGCCAAGTTAGGACCTTAAAACGGGTGCGTGGCAGATATCTAGTATGGTTTGAACATCAGGAATCTTATTGTGTAAATTTGAGTAGTACTTATAGGTTATATGTAAATATAGTTATGTTTTCATCTACACATACCTTTGGAAAAAAAAATCTCATGCTATTTTTCCTTTGAGGTTTAAATTAAAGCATGGTTTGTTGTTTAAGGCAATTTATTGCTAATTAATAAGGATGAGTTTAACTTAATTAAGTCAGGGCGCGACAACTTGGTATGAGAGCGTGGTTATTAGGTTATGGACAGGGTGTGAGGGTCTAGATTAGCAGTGGACACTAGAACGTGAGTTTGCCATGTGTTTGGATATTTACTAACAATGTTAATATTAAACTGCTGCTATTGTATTTTTTTAAGTTATTTATATTTCAGTGAATGATGAATCCACATGAGCCGTATGATAGAGCAGAAGGTGAGGCATCCTATGTACCTAATAGTCAACAAGGGCATAGATATATTGAAGTGGATGAATCGGAGGTGCAAAAACAACCTATTGATGATGTGGGAAGAATATCACGTGATGTGGAACAACTGGTGGGAGAAGCAATAGGTGGAGTGCATGGTGGTGATAGGGATAAATTGCATTAGAGGTTCATGAAGTTAAGTCCTCCAGCATTTACGGGGACTATGGATCCGTTAGTGGCAGAGGGGTGGATTCGAAAAATGGAAACAATATTCAAGGTGATGGAAGTGCGAGATAAATGAAAGGTTTTATTAGCAACCTTTAGATTGGAGGATGATGCGAAGTTATAGTGGGATGCTATAGAGAGGTTACTTACTACGATTGGGGGAGTAGTGCCTGAAAATCCTCCACCAATTACATGGGAGAGGTTTGTGAATGTGTTCTTTGGAAAATATTTCCCAAGGTTTTATAGGAAAGAGAAAGAGGAAGAATTTATCACGTTGAAACAGGGGAACCAAACAGTGGCAGAGTATGAAGTTTTATTTATATCCTTATCTAAATTTGCACCTGACTTGGTGGGGATGGAAGAAAGTAAATGTGATCGGTTTCAAACCGGGCTGAGTGTAGATATAAAAAACATGGTTGCTATAATGAAGATCACGGATTATTTGGACTTGTTGGATATGGCCATGGTGTCAGAAAAGTCAATAAAAGAAATGCAAGTTGAACACTCAAAGAAATATAGACATAATGGTATAAGATCATATGGATGGGAGACGGGAACCTTAACTCAGAGTGTAGCACGAGGAGTACATAAGGGCCAAGAATTTAAAAATAATAGAAATGCACGTGGAAGATTTCAAGCTTGAGGTGGAAGGAATGGGATGAATCGGTCAGAAAATACACATGTGATGGGACCGAGGGACGTGTTTTGTTTTAGATGTGGTGGTCATGGGCACATGTCTCGAGAGTGTACAATAGCTGAGACGACACCTTTGTGTTTCCATTGTCATCCACCGGGGCACTTGTGAAATAATTGTCCAACGATGGGAGCTACAACTTCAGTTGGGAGTGTGACAGTAGGATATAGGATTTCTACACTGAAAGTACACAGGGGAGGTAGAGGAGGCATGTCTCAAAACCAAGGCCAAGGCAGAGTGTTTGCACTGACGCAACAAGATGCACAAGCTATGCTTAACGTAGTGACAGGTACACTTCCTATTGGTGATAAAGATGCTTATGTGTTGATAGATCCTGGTTCTACACATTCTTTTGTGTCTTTGATTTATCTGTTGCATCTTAATAAACCATTATCATCATTAGATTATGGTTTAGTATTGTTACTCCAGTGGGGGGTTGATTTTTATTGAGAGGGTATATAGGGAGTGTGTGGTGCAAGTGGGTGAAAAAAAAATTACTAGTTGACTTATTACCTCTCGATATACGCGACTTTGATGTAATACTGGGTATGTATTGGTTAGCCCTCATATCATGTATGTTTGGATTGCTTTAAAAAGGAGGTAGTGTTTCAGTTATCGGGTGAACCAGAATTTAAATTTATTGGGGAACGAAATGTCACTCCAACATGTTTGATTTCTTCTATAAAATGTTATGAACTGCTAAGGAAAGGACGTGAGGGTTATCTTGCCCATGTGGTAGACATAAGACAAGAGGCTCGAAAACTATTAGATATACCAGTGGTTAATGAGTTTCCAGATGTCTTCCCAGAAGAACTCCCATGGTTAGCACCAGTCCGTGAGGTAGAATTTGCGATTGATTTGGTACCAGGCACCGCATCGATATCTATTGCACCATATCATATGGCACGTGCAGAATTAAAAGAGTTAAAGATACAATTGCAAGATTTTTTAGATCGTGGTTTTATAAGGCCTAGTGTATCACCGTGGGGAGCCCCAATATTGTTTGTGAAGAAGAAAGATGGAACAATGAGATTGTGCATTGATTATCGTCAATTGAATAATGTGACTATCCGTAATAAATACCCACTACCCCGAGTTGATGACTTGTTCGATCAATTGAAATGAGCCAAAGTGTTTTCCAAGATAGATCTCAGATCCGGATATCATCAATTGAAAGTAAGAGATTGTGATATTTCTAAAACGGCCTTTCGTTCTTGGTATGGACATTATGAATTTCTTGTCATGCCATTTGGGTTAACAAATGCACCGACTATATTCATGGATTTGATGAACCGTATATTTCACCCATACGTGGATTCTTTTGTTATTTTATTCATTGATGATATTTTGATATATTCTCATAGTAGGGATGAGCATGAACACCGCCTGCGTATTATTTTACAGACCTTGTGAGAGAAGTAGTTGTATGCTAAATTTTCTAAATGTGAATTTTGGCTGGAAAGGGTAGTATTTTTGGGGTATGTTATTTCTGCTGATGGCATTTGTGTTGATCCCAAGAAGGTAGAAGTAGTAATGAATTGGGAAAGACCAACTAGTGTGACAGAGGTACATAGCTTTTTGGGATTGGCGGGCTGTTACAGGAGGTTTATACTGGGGTTTTCTTCTATTGCATTGCCATTGACTAAGTTTACTAGAAAGGAGAACAAGTTTGTGTGGAGTGGCGATTATGATAAAAGCTTTGAAAATTTAAAGGGTAAGTTGACATCAGCTCCAGTATTGACTATCCAAACGGGTATCGAAGGTTTAGTTATTTATAGTGATGCCTCGTATCAATGACTCGGTTGTGTGTTAATTACAGCATGGCAGGTAATTTCTTTTGCTTCTCGACAGTTAAAGATACATGAACGCAGCTACCCTACACACCATCTTGAGTTGGCTGCAGTAGTTTTTGCATTTAAAATCTGGAGACACTACTTATATGGTGTTAGTTGTGAAATTTTTACTGACCATCAAAGCTTAAAATACTTGTTTACAGAAAAAGACTTGAACTTGAGGCAAAGAAGGTGGAGGAACTTATAAAAGATTATGATTGCACGATCCATCACCATCCGGGTAAAGCTAATGTTGTTACTGATGCTTTGAGTAGAAAATCTCTAGGCATAGTATCTTGTATTTATTGTATTCAGTTGACCTGCTGAGAGAGTTAGCTTTAATGGGGGTGGAATTAACTTTGAATGAGTCTTACAGAATAGTAGCACATTTAAATGTTAGACCCACGTTGATAGACTGGATAAAACAAGCACAGGAAGGAGATACAGAATTGAGAAAGTTAGAGATAATATGAAAGATAGTAAAGCAAATGAATTTTCTATTTGGGAAGATGACATTGCTATGTATGATAACCATTTTTGTGTACCTAATGTGCCTGATTTAAGAAGAACAATTTTAGAGGAAGTGCATTGTTCTTTATATGCTATGCATCCAGGGAGCACGAAACTGTATAGAGATTTGAAACAATGTTATTGGTGGCCGAGAATGAAAAACGACATTACAGATTTTGTTACTAGATGTCTAGTTTGCCAACAGGTGAAGGTGGAGCATCAGAAGCCAAGTGGTTTACTACAGCCCTTACCTATTCCTGAGTGGAAATGGTAGCATGTTACTACAGATTTTGTTATAGGTTTACCAAAATAATCACGAGGGTTTGATTTTATTTGGGTTGTTTTTGATAGGTTGACTAAGTATGCACATTTTCTTCCTGTTAAAGCTACTTAATCCATGGATAGATATGCAAAAATATACGTGGATGAGATTATCAGATTGCATAGTGCACCTGTTTCTATTATTTTTTTATCGAAATCCTAAGTTTACTTCTCACTTTTGGCCTAGTTTATAATAAGTTTGGGGGCTAAATTGAAATTTAGTACAAATTTTCATCCTCAAACTGATGGGCAGTCAGAAAGAACGATCCAAACACTTGAAGACATGTTACGAATCTGTTTATTGGAGTTCAAGGGAAGTTGGAATGAACACTTGCCACTAATAGAGTTTGCTTATAATAATAGCTATCATTCGAGTATTGATATACGTCCTTATGAAGCTTTGTATGGGAGAAAATGCAGAACTCCAGTGTGTTGGACTGAAGTAGGAGAACGAAAACTTCTTGGGCCAGAAATTGTACAAAAGACTACTGAAAAGATCAATATTACCCATAATCGGCAAAGTAGACATTAAAGTTATGCAGATAACCGAAGGAAAGAATTGAAATTTGAGGAAGGTGATCGAGTATTCTGATGTGTTTCTCCTTGGAGAGGGGTTATGAGGTTCGGGAAGAAGGGAAAGTTAAGTCCCAGGTACATTGGCCCTTATGAGATAGTGAAACGGGTTGCAGTTGCAGCTTATAAATTGGCGTTACCACCACAATTGTCCTGGATACACGATGTTTTCCATATATTAATGTTACGTAAGTATATGCCCGATCCTTCACATGTGTTTATCCCACAACCGATAGAGCTTCAAGATGAATTAACCTATGTGGAGGAACCAATTGCTATTGTAGATCGAAAGGAGAAAGTGTTACATAGTAAAACCATTTCACTAGTTAAAATGATGTGGAGAAGTCAGAATGAGGAGTATGCCACCTGGGAAGGGGATGATAACATGAAGATGCAATATCCTCATATATTTGGTAAGTTTCTTATGTGTTAAATTTCGAGGACGAAATTTTTATAAGAGGGGTAGAATTATAAGGCACTAAAACATGATTAGGAAGGTTAATTACATGATTAATTATAACTTAGGAGTTATAAGTTATAAATTGGTTATGTGTGTTAAACATGTTAATTATCACGTTTAGGGGATGCATGCTCATGTGATATATGTGTTGTTTACATTAGGTGCTAATTGAGCTTATGATCGGGGATACCATGTTTAGAACATATGATTAGTTATGTGGTTAATGAATAATAAATTATGTTTTAATGTATGATTGTGTTTATAAAAGTAAATTAGGGTGTTGATATGAAATTGGCAATGTTTGGTCGTCAAATGTGAAAGTTTTGAGATTTTTGGTAAATTGCTACTTTCCTGTTCGAGCCCAAATTAGGCGTATTAATTTTATGATTTTGGGAAAACATAAAACATGAAAATTGTAGATGTTTAATTTATCTACTCATAGACAAAAAGAGGGAGTAAATCGGGGCCCGTGATAGTGAGTAATGGTAATTTTACCAAGGTGGGATAAATGTGTCATTAATGAAATTCTCTATTTCGACCTTTCATCCAACCAATCACGTGTTACCACTACCCCTATTGTTATTGGACCACTATACAAAGTATTTATGATTATAAATGAGGGGTATGTCTTCTTACTCATAAGAAATAACAAGTTTTGCCTAAAGACAGAGAAAGAGAAGAAAGTTAAGGAATAAATCTTTGGAAAATTTCTATAAATCGAGGAATCCTCGTAAGGTAATTACATCTTTATTAAAGTTGATCACATGGATGAGTTCTATACTTGGCAAGTTTTTATTTTTGATTTGGGTATATATTTTAATGATACCCATATTGCTGAATTGTGTTGGAACAAGGATGGGTTAAGAACATAAGTTAGAACTGGAGCTAGGATCGTAAATGCATACTTTAAAGTCCTAAATTTACATCATCTTTTCATAAAGCATTTTGATTTAAAAAAAATCATTATTATGATGTATATTTCTGCTAAAACATGTTTATTATATGTTTTCATGAATTACACCCAAGGTCAAGGTTATGTATGCTTAAAAATGTTAAGTTATGCCTTAATGTTCTATTTTGACCTAGTTATGCTAAAAATGCCATAAATCATGGAATACTGATTGGAATTGAGTGATTCAAGTTGGAGAGTAAAATATACTCATACAGGTATAACATTTTGAAAATTGTGTAAAAATACCAATTAATGAACCCTTGGTGATAGTTTGAAGTTTTGCTTTAAAATCTTCCCGAAAGGACCAAGAATGCATACCATGTGTTTGACGTTTTGCTCGACATAGAAAATGAACCCTAAAAATTATGAAACATTAATTTTATATTATTAAATATGTTTGCTGATATTGGGTGGAATATAATGAAAAGTTATAATGTATAAAAATTATGAAAATTCCACGAAGTTGAAGTTGTGTTGTTATTTTTCTTGAGAAACGATTTGGAAAATGTTGTAATAAAATGGGCATAACTTTGTCTAGAGAATTCATAAATTAATTCCGTAAATTTTGTTAGAACCCTAATTAATTGTGTGTTATAGAAATGCGAAGTATCATATTTAATTTCTCTTTAGTTATTTCTAATTGACCAAATGATGTGATGTATTACTGGGTTTGATGTTAATCGGTATATTCTAATACTAATGACATTGACTTGTTAGGTGGAGAAGCAACTAATACTATCCTACCAAGGAAGTAGTGTGGTATTGATCTTAGCACCAATTCCAAGGTGAGTTACATGTCCTAGGAAATATGGATACTTATATGTTCATATGGAAATGTGTAGTAAAGCACATGTGTTAAAATGCTTATGGGATTGATGTCGTATTTAGGAAACATATGCATATGATAAAAAATGTTTAACGATGTTATATAATGATATGGACTAGTGAGTCCTTTATCTAATGTTAAGTACTAGTGGGTCCTATGGGATGCAGCGGCCCCGTTAACCCAATTTAAAGGTTTGTTGTACTCGGGCCTAATTAGGGGATTTGGTGTTCCCCAATAACTGGGAGTTAATTGGACTGGCGGGTCCAACCTTGCGAGAGTCACACAATTAGTATTGGGTTATAACATTAGAAAATGAAAATGGTTATTTGAATTGGTTATATGTGTGGAATATGTTCATTCACTAAGATTGTGTTGCTTACACTCCTATAATGTTATGTTTCAGGTACGCCTATCAGTTGGAGTTCACTGCCAAGTTAGGACCTTAAAACGGGGGCGTGGCGGATATCTAGTATGGTTTGAATATCAAGAATCTTGTTGTGTAAATATTAAACTAATTATCTTGGTTATGTAAAGTTGTGTAGTAGTTATAGGTTACATGTAAATATAGTTATGTTTTCATCTACACATACTTTTGGAAAAAAAATCTCATGCTATTTTTCCTTAGAGATTTAAATTAAAGCATTGTTGATTGTTTAAGGCAATTTATCGCTAATTAACAAGGATGAGTTCAACTTAATTAATTCGGGGCGCGACAGATACAATCCACTATGTATTAAGAGAATTATTTTCACACCTTGAGCATCGAAGCACACTTTTCAAAAATACCCCAAGTCTTTTCGATAATGACATAGGGGGAGAAATAATGATATAAGTAAAAGTTTCTACAACAAAGGGAGAGAAACTATTTTACCTAGTCTCAAAGCAAGGTGGAGACTATCAAACATTGTCTCATACTGTGTCAATTGTATTGTCATCATAAAAAAGGGGGATATTATGAAACAAAATTTATATTAAGAAAAAAGATTTTGTATGATGACAACACAATTAATATATGATCACACTTAACTATCTTCTCTCTAATGTACTTGAGATCAAAAGAAACACTCAATGCATTATGAGATACATTATAAGGAATATACCATCCATGCCATCAAGCAAACAAGTCCAAGCATGTAACGTGATAACCCTAATTTATGGATTACTTAGGGTCAATCCGATTCGACCTAAGCATTAGGTGTGAAATGAAACAACCTACATAATATTTCTAGTCCGGTTTTATTTAATTAGCATTTCACTTGTTTAGCATGCGATTTTCATTTTAAATAAATCTATGTGAGGGAACCATGGAAAACGTCCCCGAAATCCAATCATACAGAGCTACTAGCGTAAAATATAAAGAATACTTACCTGTATAATCCTCTCAAAATGCAGAACCGTACCTAACCTGCTGTAATGTAGATGAGGAAATAGGTCGAATGCCTAGTAAGAAACTAAAATAATGCAACTTATCAAATGACAGAAAGAAACCTCCATGTTATATCAACGTGCTCCTGCAACTACCTTATATATATATATATATATATATATATATATATATATATATATATGCATGAAAACATTATTTACCCCGATTAATTCATCTTAATCTTGTAATAGAAATATTTTTTCCCCTTAGCTTTGACGTTAATTCCTTAATTTAACACACCTGATAAAATACTTAAAAAAATTCATTCTTTAAGAAAAAATCATCTCTTTCACTAAAAATTCCTTTTTTATTCATACCAATTCATGTTAGTATTTCACTCAAAGTTACCTTTTCAACACATAAAAACACCGTGTTAAAAAATACTCATTTTCATTTGAAAACCTTTCATAAACACACCCTTGTGTCAATAATGGGTTAAACCTATTTAGGTTGCTTAAATATCCATTTAATCCCCCCATTTTACCTTTCCTCTACCTTATGGGCATTAATCAATTTTCACATTTCTTGTCCACTTTATCCTATACTAGAACATTTATTAATTTATTTGAGTTATGTTGTGTTTTTCACATATTCACCACACAACACATTTCTTTACATGTTCAATTATCATTATCTTTTTCTCAGAATCTTCCAATATCTCCCTATTCTACCATATACTCTAGCTAGTGATATCAGGGCTTTCACTCCAGGGTTTCAGGACCTCCTTAATTATCCCCATGTCATCTCAATACTTATTAATGTGTTTTAATATTTAGAAATGTCCACATTATTCCACATTTCCTTTTTCCCGATCGAAGCTAAAACCTTGGGTTTCACCCCAACTTGTGTTACACTTTAAAGTAATCATGTTGTGTCCTTTATACCCTTACATTGATTTTATTCCAAAATCAAGTTCATTTAGGACCATTGTGTGTAACACCCTTTCCAACATTTTTATTTCATAAAAAAATTTCACTTTACGTAAAATTACCATTTTACCCATTTATTTCCAAACTTGTCTTTTCCTTCACTTTCACAAATGTTATTTCTCAAAATATTACTAAGTTACCCACTCTAATTTTTCAAGTATTCTTAATTATTAACACTTATTTAACACTTTGAAGTAACTTTCTTCTCATGTTGGAAACATCTTTATTTCATCACTTTCTTTCCCTAAAAAATCATTGGACATTCAAAGACTATTTTATTAGAAAAATTCCATGTATCCTCATTTATAAATATGGTCTTGAACCCATGCACTTGTCACATTTTCTACCATTTTTTGCACACCTTAAAGGCTGAAATTTCTATTTTCAATAATCTCATGTTTGAACCCATTAGAACCATCATTAAACTTGTTTATATAATGAACATCAAAATACTACAAGTTTATATTCATTATAATAGGGATTTTAAGTCCAAAAATACTATTAAATGGGTCTAACATATAATTTATTATAAAAACTTCAGAATATTAGAATAAATACTTTTCAAGCTAAAATACTTTTTTATTTCTCCAAAACTTGAGAAAATATTTATTAATCCAAAAAACACCTATTTTTAAGTAATAAACTTTGAAACATTTGTTCATAAAATATTCTCAACAAAATAAACATTCTTCCAACATTTTTATTCCATAGCATGTTCAAACACCAAGTTTTCTTGAAATATCATTTTGCTCAAAACCATTGAAACCTGGTTCGACGAGAATGGTTTTGGAATGTTACACCTGATTCAAACCTGGTTCAAACACCATTTTTATTCCATAGAATGTTACAATGGTTTCTTGGCACCTAGTTCGATTGAGAATGGGACCTCGTTCGAATGAGAATGGATTCTCATTCGATCAACCCTTCTAACGGCCTTTTAATGTGGCTGCGTATCCATATAGTGGTGGTTCATTTGATCGTTGTTAGATGTCGACTTCAAACGAAGTGGATTTCTTCTTGGAACCATTGTAACTTGGTTCAACAAGACAATGATCTCTTTCGGATGACCTTGAGTTTGTTCGAACCACCCATATTCTTAAACTCTCCAATTTCACCTAATAACGTCCAACAATTACATCAAGGTCCATAGAATAATAAAATATATCAATAAAATCCCATACTAATGATCTAAATCCCAAGGGTTTCATATCATTATAATTTGCATAGGAAAAATAATAAAATATTGGGCACCCGGATTACATTTTTCCCTCGTGGGAAATTTCATCCTCGAAATTATCAATTCGCTAATTCCTCAAGTTCGTGGGATTTACCAACTCTTATTCTATGTCATAGGAGTCTTTCAAGGCTAAATCACCGGAGTCATCAATCGTTAAGATTACTTCATGCCCTCTTCCACAAGGTTATTACAAAGGTTCAACATACAACATGTTATAATTTTCACTGCCATATTAACCATCAACGTCACATAACCGTCTTGGAGTCTACACACACTTAATGATCACGCTCAATCAATTTTTAGACTACCTTGCCAACACCCAAGGCATACCTATGCCCCTAATGAGTAACAACCTCTAGTGATCAACAGTGTAATAAAATCAATCATCATATTTATGATCAAGACCCATTTCGGACCTTAGGGCCATATATCCTGCGTCTCCATAAATTTTTGAGTCATCTCGACAACACCATTTTTCTTAAGATTCATACTAATCTCCTATATCTAGTCACTCACATTGAGGGTAAATCATGCAACTGAGTTTTAACCCATCCATCGGAGTAATACCTTTCCACAAGATCCTTCTACAAACCCAGGATAATCTTAAGCGTACCACTAATAAACACTCATCTAAAAGCTAAATTGATCCACTCATCATGGAAAACAACACTTAGTGACATATTTTCTCGAGTTTTAACCCTATAAAATGTCCACAAGTCATCATCCAACACTTTATAACCAAAACCACTGAGTGCTATGTGGTCAAACAAAAGGTCGCTAATCCTAAGGAAACCGAATACTATAATCAAACGGTGTGGCCGAAAGCGCAATCACCCATATACAAAACTTTGTGAAATGGAAAGGTTACCTTAGATAAGGGCCCACCGAGTTACTGAGCTACATTAACCATTCTAAGTACACCAACACTCTACTGGGCCAAACTGTGTCGTACCGTGTCATGGCATAAATTCGAGCTAGCATGGTCATGGGAATACCAATCCTCAATTATCGAAACTGAAATGGATACACTAAAATCATAAGGAATGAATAGTCGTTTCAAAAAAATTCCATTCGCACACAAAGGACTATGATTTATGAAAGGGGAACCTATTCCACATTTTTTGAATTTTATGACTCCTCAGAGACATTCTCACAGGGTATTGACCTCGCCATACACCCCAGATCGAGTCACCAACCGTGACGAATCGAATAAAAAATTATCCATCCTCACAGCACGAAAGTCACATATGAACCTACTATCCTTTGGTAATTCAAATGATGGACTTCCTTCCTTGAAAATAAGGTTTTCTCCTTACATCTTTGATTAACGTGGGACACTCCGGTTGACGAATGCCAACGCCCTTGTCAATACTGACCTTGTCCATCTTACCAGTGATGAGGAGATCAACCTAATACACCAAGGTCATTGTTGATATTGTCATACTATAATAGTATCCCAACATCCCTTTAAGAAGAACGTCATTAAGAAAAACATTCACCTTATAGTAACCTTTACCTAAATAAGGTCGTCACTAAGCATATTTCTAGGCTCTACCCAAATAGAACTTACATCACGACCACACCACTTGTCATTAGTATTCTAAGGGTAGAAAGTACCACATATTGCTACATCTTCTAATCTATACTGGATTGCTAAAACATGCCAAGAACCAGCCCCTACCTTGTTAGGGCTATCCTAACTTATGCTATAGACACACACCAACATTCTAACCATGCTTAGATATCCCCATTGTGGTAACACTTTCAAATATTCACTATGAAATCATTAATCTAGGTCTAAGTCCCAATCGTATTTCTTATTACCCATAAGAATCAAGCACTACACTTGCTACATCAGCCATTTTAGGAAAAAAAGCATTATTTCTAACTGTGGTATTGATCTTCAGTTGTCCTTAGAAAGTTACCTCACCTACTTACGTCGAATTGGACGACCTCACCAAGGATTACATGATTAAACTCCTTTGAATTTGACCAATAACTTGAGATCATTTACTGACCTTCAATATGATCATACTAAGACACCAACAATTCTCCATATCGAACTTAATTCATTTCCTAAAGACATCAAACCTACTCCACTCAAAAGTCCTCAAAACTCGATATAATTTCATCATCCATGACTTTCTCATCGGATGTACTCTCTACAAACTTCTTAATACCCACATAGTGATTACTAGGTGCTCATAAAGAAACTAGTCCATGAGCCTCTACATATGGTGCACCTTAACCATTGAACACCTTAAGACGTTACAACAAATCATTTTCTATTCTCAATGACGCCACACACAATTAGTCCTATGAACATTCAAAGATCCCCTTAAACCACAGTCACACTAGGATTACCTTGTATCCAGCCATTACTTAGGCCGCTAAAATGGGCCTTGACACTTAGATAATAATATTATCTCTCTTTCAAATGGTTGTGACCATAAGACATGTACCAAATCACAAACTAACACTACTAAGGATTCTGGAAGGATACAAGGCATCGCATACAACCTATAAACCTCTAGGTCTAGATCACCGGCATCATTAAAGACCATATCCCTTAAAATCGCATCCTATCTCCAAAAACCATGACATGGAAGACTATTTATAATTCACTCTTAAGTCTCCTTAACCATCATCGTTGCATACATAACATACTTACCTTACTTTCCCCGTAACTTTCAGCATACGCTGCGAGGTATAACTTTTAGTCAATAACCACCAAGATGCTTACTGGCAATGATAGTATTTTACTAACTCAAACTGAGTACACATCCCTAACTATTTACCAACACGTTTTGTCATGTTTATCAAATCATTAACTGTTTAACGACATGATACTACCCCAAGGATCAAATTTTCATAATTATAAGATCATTATTAGCTATTCAAAAGTACCGCACCCTTGAATCTTAATGCACCCCTATCACAAGGCAATATTGTTTAGGCATGACGCTCTAATCACCTAATCTATATGGTTGACTTTACATAATTCAATGGATGCCATCAAGCTCTATCAACATATCAACAGACCTCTCATGTCATCAAAGGTTGGCACACAAGCACTCACACTAAAAATCACGGTGTCACCACTATCGGCTCACACAAACACTCATAAATCACAAAAATGTCTAATCAGAAGTGCTCAACCGATTAATAACAACTGACTTGGTCGTATGCCACTTGGTAATAAATTATCTGTCGTGCTAATCTCTTTAACTCCACCATCGAGAACATAAACTAAAATCGTCACCAATCTAATATGACCGGACCAAAACCAACACCGATGTCAAAATATTCACTACCGACCTCACCACCATCACTCCCAAAAGGAACCTTCAATATAGAGATCTGATACCAGTGGTAACGCCCCAACCCAAATTTATGGGTTACCCCTGGTTAACTCGGTCTGACCCGAGCATTAGGTGTAAATTAAAAGCAAACAAGCTACATAATGTTCCTAGTCCGATTTTCTTTAATTAACATTTCACTTATTTATCATACGGTTTCCATTTTCAATCCAACTATGTGAGGGGCCCATGGGAAGTGTCCCCGAAATCCAAGTATACAAAGCTACTAACGTACATTAAAAAGAATACTTACATGTGTAACGCTCTCAAGTTACAGAATTGCACCAAACCTGTCATACCAAAGGCGAGGGAATGAGCCGAATGCCTAGTGGGAAATTACAATAATGCAACATAAAATCGAACTGTAGAAAGAAGACTCCAACACGTTATATAAACGTGCACATTCAACTACCTTATTTACACAAACACACACACACACACACACACACACACACATATATATATATATACACACACACACTTAAATGCATGAAACTATTTTTATTTCAAAAACGTTACTTACCGCAATTAATTCACATTAATCTTGTAAAAGAAATCCTTTTTTCCTTAACTTTGGCGCTTATTCCTTGATTGGACACAACCGGTTAATACATTAAACAATACCCTTGCCTAAGGAAAAATCATTTATTTCACCGAAAATTCCCACTTTATTAAATACCAATTCATGTTAGTATTTTCATTGAAAATCACCCTTTCAACACACGCAAACACCGTGTTAGAAAATACTATTTTTTCCCTTTGAACACCTTTCATAAACACACCCTTGTAAACCTCTTTAGGTTTCTTAACTACACATCTAATTTCCTCACTTTACCATTCCTTTATCTTATGGACATTAATCAATTTTCACATTTCTTATCCACTTTATCCTTTACCGGAACATTTATTAATTCATTTAAGTTAGGTTGTCTTCTTCACATATTCGCCACACAACCCATTTCTTTACATGTTCCATTTTCATTATATTTTTCTTGAAATATTATAATATTCTCATACTTTAATGGGCTTCACACCAATGGCTATGCTACCATATGCTCTGGCAAGTGATTTTGGGTCTTTCACCCTAGGGCTCCAGGCCCTCCTTAATTATCCCGATTTCATCCGAGTGCTTGTCCACATTATTCCACTTTTCCTTTTCCCAGCCAAAGCCAAAACTCGGGATTTCACCCCAACTTGTGTTACACTTTAATATAATCATTGCATTTCATTTATACCCTTATATTGATTTTATTCCAAAATCAAGTTCATTTAGGACCATTGTGTGCAACACCCTTCCAACATTTTTATTTCATAAAAAAGTTCCACTTTGCGTAGAATTACCATTTTACCCATTTGTTTTCAAACTTGTCATTTCCTCCATTTTTACAAGTGTTATTTCTCAAAACATTACTAAGTTATCCATACTAACTTGTTAAGTGTTTTTAATTCATTAACACTTATTTGACACTTCGTAGTAACTTTCTTCTTAAGTTGAAAACATCTTTATTTCCTCACTTTCTTTGTCTATGAAATCATTGGACATTTAAATACTACTTGATTGGAAAAACACTATTTTCCTTCATTTATAATATAGTCTTAAAACCAAAACTTATCACATTTCCTACTCATTTTTACACACCATAAAGGCTAAAATATCTATTTTCATTTTCTCATGTTTGAACCCATTAGATACATCATTAAACTTGTTTATGTAATCAACATCAAAATACTACAAGTTTATATTCATGAGAATAGGGGTTTTAGGTCCGAACATCCTTTTAAATGGGTGTAACATATAATTTATTCTAAAAGCTTCACAATATTAGTATAAACATACTTTTCAAGATAAAAGATAATTTTATTTCTCCAAAACTTGAGTAAATGTCTATATATACAAAAAAACCTATTTTTCACAAGAAAACATTGAAACATTTGTTCATAAAATATTCTTAACAAAATAAACATTCTTACAACATTTTTATTCCATAAAATGTTTAAACATCAAGTTTTCTTGAAATATCATTTTGCTAAAAACCAATGAAAATTTTATTCTGAAAAACTCATTTTCACAAATCATAGCAAATATTATTTTTGACTCATGAATACATCATACTCTTACGAACTCTAACCACATGACCAACACTATGGAAAAATTAGAGTTTTTATACTAAAGGTAGAGTCTTCCTACCTGAAATGGAGCTCCAAAAATTGTATAAGAACAAGAAGATGATGGCAACCCTGCCTCATAAGGTGGCCTCAAGGAGGCTTCATAACTTCGTAAAGACTGTCTCCATGAAAGCTCCTTCAAATCCCCCTTCAAATCCCATAGATTTTTACTTCTTCTTATTCTCAAAACCCCCCCAACAATACCTCCAAAATTCGTAGCTTTGTTCAGCTATGGAGGAAATAGGTGTATAAGGTTCAAATATTGTGGGATGCTTGTGAAATATGGTAGTATAAGGTAAATGTATGGTGGTAGAATGGTGTATTAATGGTGGGAATGGCTTGGGGAAGGTGAAACACCCTAGAAATGAGAGATAGAGAGAGAGCAGAAATCTGAAAATATGAGGGAGAAGACCCACACCCTTCTCTCCTATTACAACTCCAAATAAGACCCAAAAAAACCCTTATAAAAACAACCCTAAATATTTAAATCCCATTTTTGACTAATTGGGTTCACCAGAACTTTACACCTCATCAATCTAATGGTCTAAAATGCGACAACACAGATGGTAATCCGATTTAAAAAATTTTGGGCACCTGATTCGAAAGATAATGGGATCTATTTTAAATGAAAATGTATTCTCATTCGATCAACCATTAAAACGACCATCTAATGAGGTTGTGTACCCATATAGTGGTGGTTTGTTCGATTGTCGTCGTTAGATTTCCACTTTGAATGAAGTGGATTTCTCATTCAAACCAAAATAACCTCATTCGAACAAGACAAGGATCTCATCCGAATGACCTTGTGTTCATTCAAAACACCTAGATTCTTAAACTATCCAATTACACCCAATAACTTCCAACAATTAGACCAAGTCCTAAATAATAATCAAATATAGCAATAAAATCCCATAATAATTATCTAAACCCCAAGGATTTGATATCATTATAATTTGCATGGGAAAAATAATAAATATTGGGCACAAGTATTATAAAGAGTTCCAATGAAGATCCCAAGCAATACAATATGCATTCAAAGCATTCAACAAAACTTAGCAAGTTCATTAAACAAGCATAAATAGGAGTTTAAGATTAACCATTGATATAAGCAAGTTCATCAACACATTACACAAAGAAACCATCCAACATCACATGACCTTTGAAGTTCAAGTTCAAACAGGTATCGCCCCAAAACATATCACAAAGCAATATCACATATCTTCAAATGACCATAATACCATTGCTCACTTCCTGAATGAACTTTAGTATCTATTGTACAAAGGTAAAGAAACTTTTTTGATTTTGTATATGCTTAAGAAACAACTTCCCTAGACCTACCTAAAACCATCCCAAACCTACCTAAATGATTGAACCAAAATCTAACTTCCTAGTGCCTTAACCAAGAAGGTTGTAGGAAACTAAACCTACTTTTATTCAACTAAAACCCAAGGTTTAGTTGATTAAACTCTTGGCTAGACCTATATGAAATAAGACAACTCAATATTTTTTATCAAGGAAGGTTCAGGCGACTAAAATATTTGTTTAGGTGACTAAAAGTATTTTAAAACTCAAAAATACATAACATATAGTTTTTAAGTTTGAATTCCAGGTGAACCCTTAATTACCTTACTATCCTTTGATGGGTTGTTACTCTGTTGAAGCCTTTAAATGGATACCTTGGGTTCCGTCATCAAACACAAAAGCATATAAAAATAATACCATTGATTAAAGTTCCAACCCAATCTTTTGTCAATATCCCAAAGTCTTTTACAGAGAGAAACCAAGCCACAAGCCCATTTCCACCAAAAAAACTCCATTGAAGCCAAGTTCGTTTCAAAACTTATTTGTTCTTCAATCAACATCATCAATCATTCTTTAGTAAAGTTATAAATCCAATGCCCCTTGTCCTAAAGTATTTACCCAAAATCCATTTAAGCATTATATATGTGATTACTTGTTAGTTTACCTTTCTAAACAGAGAAAGAGTAATCCCATTTCACCATTATTTTTAGTAAACCTATTTTTATTTACTTTTCTTTACGGATCTCATTATTTTGACACTTGGTAAACTTTATTGTATCTTCTTGGCTGGTAGTGTCGTCGTTGCGGGGAGTCAAGACATTTAAATACCTTGAGATCTTATATGGACACTAATTAGCAAATGACGAGTTTAGGATCTTGTTAGTCGCGATTTGCAAGGTGTTATTCCCTTTAAGGACTTTGGTTCCTCCTTAAGTGAACCTAAGATAGCAAATTTTCTCGAGCACCATCTTGAGTGTGGGCATAGGTAGTGGTCGAACCACGTTAAAACCTCTATTTGTAGGGTTACTTTAAACTATCTTACTTTACTACATATGCTTATTATTTATTAATTGTTTTCTTTTGATTCGATTTATCATATTTCAATTAATCTTTACCAAAAGTTAATAGAGTTTGAAATTTTCCATTAAACATATACCCAATTCACCCCCTCTTGGATATATTTCCAGGCCAACAGACCAATATGATTAGTAGGCCCAGTTTTAGACTATCGAGGATACATTTTTGTTTTACAAAGAGTTTTGTTTGATATAGTGGCATCTCATTCCTTCGTTTGTACTACTTTTTTCATATAGGTCTCTTTACATGTGTATACCTTAGTGGGTAGGGTGATGCTTTACATAATGTTTGTAGAGAAATAACAATTAAGAGTGGTAGAATTTTCTTGGATGATTTATTGATTTAAGACACGAGGTTGTACGATATCATCTTGGGCATGGAGTGGTTATCTTAGTATTACACACAAATTGAATACAACTGGAAGGAAATTACTTTTACCATTCTTGGGAATGATATATTTCTTATAGCAATGCCTAGGCTCGAGGGAGGGTCTAACACACACCTTCACTATATAGATTCGATCACATCAGAGGAGGTTACGATTATTTATATTCAATACCAATAGTATAAGATTTTCTAGGATATATTTAAGGAGGTATTGGAGTTACTATCCGCACATGAGATTGATTTTGTCATAGATTTATGAATACACAGGGCTATATGGAATAACTTGTATCTTAGGTTACACACACAAAGATCCAAATTTTAATCAAATTTTATCATGACTATAATTAGGTGTTCACGCAAGATAAAGTCCAAAATAAAATGTTTCAAACCACATAATCAAACCATATAGAAGAATAATTGAGGAAATATGTCTTTTGGGCAAAACCTGTATTTCAACATTATGAAAGAGTTTGACAGACTCGATGACTTACAGACTACTTAGAGCTCAACTAAGTATATTGTAAAGGGTACTCAAAGCTTTAACAAAATGTAATGTAGTCTAGCACCACCCACAAGAAGCAACTTTTCCCTCGATATCCATCGATTAACCTCGGGATGCGAGATCCTTTCTTCGTCAGTCGTAGAGCTATAACTCCATAAATCAGTAGTAGAGAACACTCTACAAGGGTTTGATGTAGTGTATGGAAATTAGGTTTCATAAAACTCAAAAAATCATATTTAGGGATGTATGATTTGGAAAACAAAAGGAAGAAAACTTTTGGTGCAGATATCATAATTGATTTTTGCCAAAAGTCTTTTTCTTTAAACAGTCCAAAAGAATCCGTTTTATAAAAAACACTTTTTTCGAGGTGTCAAACTTATTCGAATGAAAAAAGAATTCATTTTAATGATAACCAAAGTTCGTTTTAATGAGGTACAATCTCATCCGAATGAAAGGATTAGCTCGTTATAACGAGCTTTTAACGAACTTCCAAGGATTTTTGTTCTAATAAACAAAGACCACTAGTTAGATGCTCATTTGAAGTTCGCTCTAACAAATTTAGCAATTCGTTCCAATGAAATTTACCTCATTCGAATGAGTACTAGATCTCATTCTAACGAGATGGCAATCTCGTTCCAATGAACCAAAAATAAAAAAAAAATATTTTGAATTTTTTTTAAATGACTTGACTAAAAAAATCATTCGAGAATATAATTGTCTGAGAAATAATCAAAATATCAAATCCATATACCTCCATATTGTGTTCATGAGGATTTTAATGTCTTGAAATTCAGAAATGATGCCCAGCCATTAACATGTCTTTAATGAATGTGGAAGCATATGGGGATGTAGTGTTTGATTTGTATCATGATACATCAAAATATCTAAATTATGAGAAATTATAAAATCTTGCTCTTGCAAATCTCTCCCTTTGGCTATTCGGTACAAAAATAAAAATTGAAACAAAATTAAAATATTACCCCTAAGATAGTGTTCTACTAATGCCCTCCCAAACCCATCTTGCATAATATATATCTAATGCTCTTCCTTAAGTAATTCTTCAGCATTTTTGGGCTCGGTTAAGGAGGTGTAGCAAAATTAGGTAACCATATTCTCAAGTTGACCATGAGTCTTGACACCTAGTGTGGGATCATTAATTATAGTGGAAAGGTCATGACTCCTTTAAACCCAAGAAGGTGGATCCTCCAAATCAAGAGCTGGGTTCAACGGGGGAGTGTGAGGAACAATGGGATCATCATCGATGGTGCATCATTCTCACACTCGAGGTTAAGGTCAACAAACGTTGACGGCTCATCATCTCTAATCATGACATTTATTGACTCCATAACCTTAAATATTGCAAGGTTAAACACCCTATATATATATATATATATATATATATATATATTAGAAAAATACTACTAATTTATTAATTGATGGTAGAAAAACCCTACCAAAGTGGCATTTACAATGAATGAGAGAAACAATCTTGATGAACATAAATCGAAAATTTCATGACGATACAGCTCTAATATTTGTAAATCCTAGTTTATCCAAATTAAAGCAACCTCTAATAATGTGAGGCAAATCCTTAACTTGACTGAAAAGGAAAGAAGACTGAGAAGAAATCCCATGATTGGCTAGACTGTCAGCTCTAAAGAAATGACTAAACGATACTTGAAGAGGAAGTCTTTGAATCTCCATGATAGTCTCAATAAGGTGACAGTGGGGTTTAAGAATCTTTCCAGATAAAATATTAATAAAAAATTTAGAATCAGATTCTAAAATAATGTTATTTATATTTAAATCAATAAATAATTTTAAACCTCTAAGGATGGCAAGACATTCATCTTTATTATTGGAGATAGAACCTTAAAAAGATGAAAAGGCATGAATAAGATTTCCTTGATGATCTCTGATGATACCTCCTGAACAAGCCCCTGGATTATCTCTAAGAGACTCATCTGTGTTAAGTTTACAGATTCCTTCATTTGTCTTTAACCATCTAATCTAATCCATAGATCGGACCTTATAGCATACTCTTAGATTGAAAGACCTGATGATATCCTCATAGAGAAAATCCTTGGAAGATAAACATTTATTTGAAGACATGTCAGAGATTATGCAATAAACATTGGAAATAATCTTCTTACTATCCATCGGAACATTATAAAAAACACTTGAATTCCTACTCAACCAAATAGACCATAAAATGAGACCCAAAATTATAGATAGGATGAATTGAATAAAATCTGTGGAATGAGATCTTAACCACGAAGACATAAGAATTTGATTCAAAGATAAGAAAGAAACTTTAAGGCCAAGAGAATATGCGAAATGTTTCCAAATAGCAGGAGCTATGGGACCATTAATAAATAAATGGTCCATATATTCCAAATGAGCATGACAACAAGAGCATATAGAAGCTAAATGAATACCTTTCTTTTAAATTACAGTATGAACTGGAACTATTTTGTGAAAACATTTCCATAAGAATAAAGATATCTTTGATGGAAAATAACTATTCCACATTTTTTTGCAGATAAATGAAGTTGGCTTGACAGATCTAGATACATCCCACGCTGATTTGGAAGAAAATTTACCATTTGTAGTAAGCTTCCAGTAAATAGAATCATGTATAGCAGTAATATGATAGTCAGTATCTTCTTGGATAGCTTAAATTGTCTTAAAGGCATTTGAACCACTCTAGGAAATGCAATCTTTATATTTGGCAAAAACGAATTCAGACCAAAGAGAAATAGAGGATCTAAGAGACCACCACATTTTCATACTAAACACTTTGCAAATATATTCCATTGATTTGAATCCCAAACCACCTTCTTAAACTGGAAAACACAAGGACTCCCATTTTAACCAATGAAGATTTGGGCCAAATTCAATTACTAAAAATTTACTTAATTGAGTTAAGAATCTTTTTGGGAGGCTTTAGAGATGGTATAGAATGAAGAGGTATAGATTCCAGAATTAATTTAATAAGAGTCATACTTTCAGCCATGAATAAGAACTTAGACTTCCATTCTTCCATCCCAGATCTAATTCTCCGAACAAATTTTGAGAAGTATAAGATTTTGATCCTCCCATAGAAAATTGGACATCCCAGATATTTGATTGGAATTGGCTTCATTTAAAAATAAGTGATGGACTCAAATTTTGAGACCCTTCTTCTATAAATAGATGAGTGGACAGTGAAGCTACTTTTTGAACAGTTAATTAGCTGACCTGAGGCTTTTTCAATTTTTTTCAAGAAGACTTGAAGATTTTTTAAAGAACAATAGCTTCTACTACAGAAAATAATAAAACCATCTATAAAACTCAAGTTATAAATAGCAGCAGATTGTCTAGGAAGAGAATATGGTTTGATTATACCAGAAAGAAGAAGATTATGGATGCCTTGAGATAAAGTTTTAGCAATAAGAACAAAAAGACCAGGAGAGAGAGGATCACCTTGCTTCAATCCTTTATGAGATTTGAAGAAGCCAGAAGATTGACCATTGATGATTGTGGAAAACCAATTGTTAGAGATACATCTCCAAACTCTATCAATCCAAGTTTTTAAAAAGCCAAATTTTCTGAGAGTCTTAATTAAGAACATCCATGAGACCTTATCATAAGCCTTAGAAAGCTCAAGCTTGATAATCACATTTCCACCATGAGCTTTTATTCCTATCATTTTCATAAGCTCCTGAGCAAGCAGAATATTCTCAGATATTTTTCTCCCTTTTATGAAGCCAGCTTCAGACTTACTAACAATGTCAAGTAGAACTTCAGAGAGTCTAGTTGAAAGAATTTTGGAAATAATTTTACAACAGAAATTGCTCAAGCTTATAGGACTAAAGTCTGAACAAGAGTTAGATGGATTAGATTTAGGGATTAAAACAATGTTTGTGCTTGTCCAACTTGTTGGTAATACTCCCCCGAAAAATAAATAATGGACAACTTTTACTATGTCTTCTTTAGTAACCTCCCAATTTGATTGATAGAAGAACCCATTGAAACCATCAGGACCAGGGCTGCTATTTACATTAAGATCTTTAATAACTTGACATATTTCAACCTTTGATGGAAATTCATCAAGTGTTTGAGAGTGATGAGCAGAAACTTTAGCCTGAATACTGTCTAGAATATCATCTTGTCCTTCAATGTTATCTGTTAATAAAATTTCCTGAAAGAAACTATTGAAAACTTCTTTAATTTGGTCAATATCTTCCACCTAAGTTCCATCTTTATTTTTAATCCTATGGATCATTAAATAAGATTGTTTTGCTCTCACATAAGCATGAAAAAAATCTAGTGTTTGAATCACTTTCAAGAGTCCATTTCCCTCTTAATTTCCACCTCCAAAAATATTCTTCATACTTCAAAGAAAAATAAGCTTTATTTTAGCCAAAGATAGATTTTCTATATTGATTAAATAAGGATCATCCTCAAAAATAATCTCCAAAAATTGCACCACACTTTCTAAAGATTGGACCTGAACAAAAATATTCTTAAAAGACTTTTTGTTCCATACTATAAGATCAAATTTTAACCTTTTAAGCTTCTGAGAAAAGCTTTGAAAATGATTTCCTTCCACATGTTGATACCATGACTTAGTAAGGGTATCTTTGAAATCAGGAGAAGAATACCAAGAATTTAAGAATTTGAAAGCTTTGGGAATATGGTCAAGTTGAGTTTTGATAGTGAATAAGAGAGGGGAATGGTCTGAACAAGTCTTGCTTAGATGCTTTAGGGAAAAATTGAGGAAATTTATGTTCCATTCAAGAAAAATAAAGCCTCTATCAATTCTAGCCTAAATTTTACCTTGATCCCTAAAGTTATGCTCTGTTTATTTTGTACCCCAAAACCCAACTTCCATGAGACTTGTTTGATCAGTAAAATTATTACAGTTTGCTACTGCTTGAATATCTATAGCATTACCTCCCTTCTTATCCGATGAACATGAAACTACATTTAAATCACCTGAGAGAAGCCATGGTAAACCTTGGGCAATGCTTTTGTGACTGTTAATAGAATCCCATAATTTCATTCTTTTATGTCTTGAACACTTAGCATAAATTAAAGACACAAAAACTTGAGAAGAAAAATGAGGGTGATGAATCTTTAGGAGCATAGCGTGATCATCTGAATGAATTAGTTCACATTAAACTCCATATCTCCAACAAAACCATAATTTGCTATTAACATTGGAGACACTGCCATCAAAAGAAATAATTCTTCTGAAATCTTTAATATCCATTTTTGAGGCTTTCGGTTCAATAAGAGCAATGAAAGGAAGATTATACATCTTATAAAGATTTTTAATCCTTATTTGAGAGGGCTTAATTTATAACCCTCTTATACACCACAAAATAAAATTAATCATTTACGGAATTGAGGAAAGGTATTGAATGAAACCTTAGTAGATGGTCTTGTCAGTCTTCTAAACATAGGATCACCAGGCCTATTAACTTTGGTCTCATTTTTAGCTTCATCTACAGTAGTGATTTGTGTTTGATAAGTATCCTCTTTTGACTTGAAAGCTTTTATCTTCCTGGAGATGGATTTTGAAAATAGCTTAAGTTCCTCCAAAAGAGGGGGGAAATTTCCCTTGTAACCTGACTCATTGTTAGACTAGTGTAGTGGATCATGCAAAAAGTGTTTTGCATTAGCTAGTTTATCCTTACCTTTAGGAGACAAGAAAATAATACCCATCACTTGGACCTCTTGTTTATCAACTTCATCATCTTTAATCCTATATATAAAGTTCTGAATATTTTCAACCAGTTTTTTATGATTAACAGCAAGGGGCTCAGAAGATATAGAAAGAGTTGGAGGATTATTGTTTTAGGGGGACTATTTTTGAAAAGATATTGAATTTTCATTGAGGCTTGTCTGAGTAAATTTTGGAAGAATAACAACTGGGGGATCAGAAGGTATAGATAGAGTTAGAGGATTATGGTTTTGAGAGGACTATTTTTGAGAAGATTCTGAATTTGAGTTGAGGCTTGCCTAAGTAGATTTTGGAATAATAATTTGGGTTGAGGTTGAAGTAGTGTTTGATGTCAACTTTGGGTTTTGGATGAAATTTGCCAAGGAAGATTGTTGTTGTTGACTTTTATCAAAAGAGTCTTGAATCAAAGAAGGTTGGTCTTGAAGAGATTTAACATGGCTTGAAATGTTAGCACGCTTAATGGCTTTGGGAATGGTTTTTGGGACTTGAGATAGAGGCTGAGATGTTCTTGAAAGAGGCAACGAATGGTAAGAATGATCTTTGGGACTGATATCTATTTATGGTCATTTTTCTAACCATCTAATGATAGGTGGATTTTGATTAGGCTGCTGATTATTAAAAATGCATTTAGAATTATCATGACCAAGCTTTGAACATTCAGTACAGTAAGGAAGAATACATTCATAATCTATTTTTTAACAAAATCCATCATCACCATAACCTATCCATAGTCGATCTAGTCTATGATTAAGGAGATCTAATTCCACACAGATTCTAGCCATACAAGGTCTATTACAATACACAGTTGTTGCATCAAGTTTCAATGGCTTACCTACTACTTGTGCAATAGAGTAAAGGGAATACTTTGAGAAAAATGAATTGGGAGACCTGGACGATTTATCCAAACTGATGCAACATGACTTTCAATATCTAGCCTGAAATCAGGATTCCATTTGAAACATCTTATAGGGAATTTGCCAAAATATCATTCACTGTGCATCTGTAATGACCCCAATTTTATATGTTCATATATAGTTTGTTTTAAATATTTTATTATTAACATATGGACAATTTGTTATTATGAATAATGTTAATTTATTATTTTTAGTCTAATCCTCCCTTCATAAATCATGAAATATCAAATTAGTTACAAACATAAAATTTTAAAGTTTTCGGTAGGAATGTTGATATTAGAGACTAGTTTTGACCATTATAAACCATTTACTTGAGGTAAAAACTAAAAAATTGTATATATATGAATTAGGTTTGTAATTCAACAAACGGCGTGTTAAACGAAGGTCCGAGCAAGAAGTTATACCGAAATTACGAAATAAGGACAAATCTGTCCATCCCTTAAGTCGTATTTTGTCTTATTAGCACACCATGTGTTATGTTTTGATTGGTTGGAAGGTGAAACGAGTTAGGCCAACTTAAACACCTTGAAATGACCTTTTTCTTCAGCAAAATGGATCAAATCAAAGTCTAATAGCATATCCTAAGTTAAAAGATAAGTTTTGTGGTAGGAAATGTAATTTTATGAAACTTTATGGACTTAATTTTAAATAAAGAAAGTTTTAAGGACTAAAATGAAAATACATAAAGGATCATTTTGTAAATAAAATATTTTTAAGGATCTCTAAGAAATATTAAAAATGTATGGTGTAAAATTACTAAAATACCCCTCATGTGTAAAAGACCCTTATACCCTTAATAACTTTCCACCTCATGCTTTCAACCTCGTGCTTGCTTTTGGACACATCCACCATACATGTGTCGTCCATAGAAATAAATCTTAAAACACATGTCATACATATGGAAAAGCCAAAACGTGTCACAGTTCGGTGAACTAAGACTGTAAGGTTGCTTCGTTACACGACACGTGAACGCCAACTCACCAAAATGAAAGCCTTATCACCCACACACGTGTCAACACCCTAAATACCTTTGAAAAACTATAAATAAAGCCTTTGGATCAGCCATTACAATAACGTATTCCAAAAGCTTACAAAGAAATAGTGAGAGAAAGTACGGGAAAATTTAAGAAGTAGTTTCGTCTTAGTGATCCAAGACTCGATATATGTAACTTCGGACTTCTTTTCTGGGTGAGTACTATGACATTACTTGTGTGTTTTAATTATATGATATTATGAAAACTATATATATTTTGTGAAGTGGTTTTATTATCAAAATTCATCTAATACCGATGATTGATTCCTTGTGATATGTTTATATTTTTCCATATAGACATACTGATTAAAAGGAGTTTTGAAAATGATATTGAATATTGGAAATAAGATTCGGCCTAAGGGACATCTCTTACTGAATGACCTTCCCAGCTGAGTTATCGCTAGTGTGCTCCAAATAAGGCGTTGTGACGAACAAGTTTGATTGACCCTCAACTACCATGGAATAATACGATAGAAGAATACGGTATTAGAGTGTACTTGGCCATTAAAATGATATGATTAAAAGAAACAGATATTGCAATTTATTTGTCTCATTTGCTCTATTCTGGGCTTTTCATTTCTATATACTGTCATCTCAAATTTTATAGAGAAAATTCCTATCCATATATGTATATGTCTACTCTTTAGATTTGAATAAGTATCAATTTTCTAAACAAAACCTTGGAATTTCTGGAGATTGAACCTCACTCGGCTTTTAGCTGATGTTGAATAACTAACCATTTTTCAGGAAATAAGTAGGCTTGGAGGGACCATAAAAGGACTATATGGAAGATTCATATTTTAGAGCCCTTTTTGTTATTTTAACTAAAAAGTTTATTATATCATATCGATCATGTTTTACTCTCTTGTAACAAGTTTTAAATTTCGTCTTAAGTTGTAACTCATTGTTACTTGTAATATAAATGAAGTTTCCTTTTAGAAAGCTATGATGACGTAATTTCTTTAATTTTAGTATTTTACGATTCATAACCATGTAATTGTATTTCTGTTGCATTTAATTTAGGAAACAATTTATGTCAGAATATTTGTTGCCTTGGTGGCATGTCAAGATACTCGTTCCCCACTACTAATTTGGGATGGGGTCATGACAGAGGTGGTATTAGAGCCTAGGTTATGAACCCATAGACTACTGAACATAAGTTTCAAACGTTATCAATTTTAAGTTTCCATACATAGGATATAAGATTAAATATACGACTTATGTGATAATCCACCATATGTCTTACAATCTATATATAATTATTTATATATAATTGTTCTGGTAAATTGAAATCTTGAGATAGTATAATACGTCTTATGTTTGGCCATGACTGTAAAAAATTACTAAGACGATATCAACTGCGAGAACTAGTGGTTAAAATATGGAAGGACATGAAGGAGCATACAAGGCAATTGAAAGTTTGGCAAGAATTGTGGAGCATCAGATGAATAATGGAGCACCAAGGATTCTTGAACCAAGTAGTTGTACAATTGAACATTTCAAGACGTTGAACCTACCTTCTTTTAAATGTACTCCTAACCCCATTGAAGGAAACAATTAGGTGATGCGAATGGAAAAGATGTTCGATGTTCTTAAGTGTGCAGATGAACAACGAGTTTTATTTGGAACATTCATGTTAAAAGGTGAAGCCAAACATTGGTGGAGAATGACTAAGAGAATACACGGAGAAGGAATAATCCCATAGGTTGGAATGACTTCTTAGTGATCTTCTACGAGAAATACTTTCCCAAAATGGTGCAAGACCAAAAAGCAGCTGACTTCATGAGTCTGGTTTAAGGAAATATGACGGTTAGTCAATATGAAGAAAAGTTTACCAAGTTATCCCATTTTGCACCTCATGTTATGATAACCGATGGTTTAAAAGCTAAGAAGTTTGAACGTGGGTTGAGGTTGAATATTCGTAGTTGAATTTCCATCTTGAAGTTGACATCATATAATGATGTGGTGGCTAGGACAATAATAACTAAGAAAGATAGTGAAGAATATAATCAGGTTAGAGAGGTGAAAAGGAAGTTTGGAGAACAAAGAGGAAAGAACCTCAATAACAAACCCTTTAGGACTATACCTAATATAAGACAACCTTTAGTAAACAAACCCTTTAATATTGATAGATGCCAATGATGTGGTAATATTCATAGAGGGCAACCATGTTACTTGGATATGGGAAGTTCCTTTGGGTGTGGCTAGAAGGGACATAAAATGAAAGATTGCGCTAACAAAGGGAAGGCACCAACACAAACCTTTAATGACAACAAGGATCACAGAAGACAAGGTGGAGTTTTTAATCTTTCCAATGCAAAGGCTCTTAATGCAGTAGTGTCAGGTACACTTTCTATATGTGTACAAACTTTTCAAGTTTTAATTGATCCTGGTTCTACCCACTCATTTGGGTCTATACATTTTGTTAATCGCCTTCCTAATATTCCTAAATCCTTGAATCATAGCATACACGTTTCTACTCCTTCGGGTGAGTTATTGATGGGAACATTAGTATATAAGTCTTACCCTATAGATGTCAGTAGTCATAAACTATTTTTTGATTTTATAATTTTAGATATAATATATTTTGACGTCATTTTGGGTATGGATTGGTTGGCACCTTACCATGCTAAGGTAGATTGTTTTGAGAAGATAGTTACTTTCCAAATTCCTAACCATCCAGAATTTAGTTTTGAAGGAACTGGCATCCTATCTCCTATACATATTATCTCTATAATGCAAGCTTGTAGTTTGCTTAATAAGGGATGTCAAGGCTCCTTGCAAGTGTTATTGATTTGTAAACAAAAGAGCCTAGGTTAGAAGATATTCCCATAGCTAAACATTTTCCAGATGTTTTTCTAGATAATTTACCCAGTCTTCCTCCTAGTAAAGAAATAGAGTTTACGATTGACCTTATTCCTAGAACTATACCAATCTCAAAACCACATTATCGCATGGCACCTTTAGAATTAAGGGAATTAAAAGTTCAATTACAAGATCGGTTAGATAAGGGTTTTATCAGTCCAAGTGTATCCCCTAGGGGTGCTCCAGTGTTATTTGTTAAAAAGAAGGATGTGACGATGAGGTTATGTATAGATTATTGTGAACTAAATAAGGTGACCATTTAGAATAAATATCCCCAACCTCGTATAGATGATTTGTTTAACCAACTACAAGGAGCACAACTATTTTCTAAGATTGACCTTAGGTCAGGCTATCACCAATTGAAGATTAAGGAGGATGATATTTCGAAATCATCTTTTTCGTACTACATATGGTCACTATGAATTTTTTGTGATGCCATTTGGACTAACTAATTCACCAACTTCTTTTATGGATATGATGAATAGAGTGTTTAGGAAATATTTGGATCAATGTGTGGTTGTTTTCATTGATGACATCCTTATTTATTCCAAGAGTATTGAAGAACACAAAAAGCATTTTAAGATAGTGTTGCAAATCCTTAGGAAGGAGAAATTATATGCGAAATTAAAGGAGTGTGAGTTTTGGTTGCCTAGTGTATCCTTTCTAGGATATGCCATTTCTAAGGAGGGAGTGTCGGTTGACCCTCAAAAGATCAATGTTATACTAGATTGTTCTATACTAACTAATGTGACGAAGATTCGTAGTTTCCTTAAATTAGCTGATTATTATAGAAGATTTGTTAATGGATTTTCCATTATTGCCAAACCTCTACCTAGGTTAACACAAAAGAAGGTGAAATATGAATGGTCTAAGGAAGTTGAGAATAGTTTTCTAGAACTTAAGAATCGATTAGCAACTGCCCCAATTTTGACTATTCCTTTCGGGATAAGGGAATTTATGATTTATAATGATACTTCTAAAAATGGTTTAGGATGTGTACTTATGCAAAATAGAAAAGTAGTAGCTTATGCCTCAAGACAGTTAAAAAACATGAGCAGAATTATCCAACCCATGACCTTGAATTAGCAGCTGTACTCTTAAAATCTGGAGACATTATTTGTATGGTGAAACTTATGAGATTTATACCTATCATAAGAGTTTGAAATATATCTTTACGTAAAAAGAATTGAATACGAGACAAAGGAGGTGGTTAGAATTAATGAAGGATTATGATTTAAATATTCATTATCACCCAGGGAAAGCTAATGTAGTAGCCGACGCTTTAAGTAGGAAGTGTATAACAAATTTAGCATGTCTCATTACAAATCAGGAACCTTTGTTAAGGGATATGAGAAGTATGGAAATAGATGTATGTATTTATAGCAAAAGAGGAATAATCGTAAACTTACAAGTCCAATCCATGTTGATGGAAAGGATCAAAATTGCACAAGTAAATGACCCACAACTGAAGAAGAATAGAGAAGAAGTCATCGAGGGTAAGATAACTGAATTTGCGATATGGGATAGTATATTGATGTTTGGAAATAGAGTGTGTGTGCCATGTGATGCCCAACTAAAGAGACAAATTTTGGTGGAAAGTCATTGCTCAAGATTTACGTTTCATCCCGGAAATACCAAGATGTATAATGATCTTAGAGAAGTGTTTTGGTGGAATAATATGAAAAGGTAGATAGAATAATTTATATCTCAGTGTTTGGTTTATCAACAAGTAAAGGCTGAACATCAAAAACCATCAGGATTACTGCAACCCCTACCTATCCCTGAGTGGAAATGGAAACATATTACTATGGATGTTGTGACAGGTTTACCAAGGAGTTCAAATGGAAATGATTCGATTTGGATAATTATTTATAGGTTAACAAAATCTGCTCATTTTCTTGCCATTAAGATTACCCATTACTTAGAAACATTATCTAAGTTGTACGTTCGGGAAATTATTAGGCTTCATGGAACCCCAGTTTCAATTATTTTTTATCATGACCCTAGATTCATGTCTCACTTCTGGAAAAGCCTACAAGCATCTATGGGAACAAAATTGAACTTCAGCACTACTTTTCACCCTCAAATGGATGGACAATCTGAGATAACCATTCCAACCTTAGAGGATATGCTTAGGGCATGTGTACTTGATTTGAAATGGAATTGGGATGATCATTTACCGTTAGTGGAGATTTCATATAATAATAGTTATCAAGATAGTATTCAAATGGATCCGTATGAGGCACTTTATGGTAGAATGTTTCGTTCCCCTGCATGTTGGGTAGAAGTTGGAGGGAGGAAATTGTTGGGACTAGAATTGATCCAGATCACAACAAAAAAGGTAAAATTGATACAAGACCGACTTCGAATCGCTCAAAGCCATCAAAAGCGTTACGTTGACAATCGACACTGCTAACTAGAATTCCAAGGAGGAGATCATGTGTTCTTGTGAGTATCACCAGCAAAGGGAGTAATCCGATTTGGAAAGAAAGGGAAATTGAGCCCAAGATACATAGGACCTTTTGAAATCCTTGAAAGGATATGAGATATTGCATATAGAATAGCTTTACCCACTGAACTCTCTAGTGTTTATAATGTGTTCGACATGTCAATGATGAAGAAATATATCCCATATCTAACACATATCCTAAGTCACGAACTTCGTCAAGTTAGAGAAGATTTGTCATACATTGAGCATCTGATAGAAATTTTGGGCCGTTAAGTTAAAATATTACGAACCAAGGTAATTCCATTGGTAAAAGCGTTACGGTGTACTCATTTCGTTGAAGCAGCAACATGGTATCGGGAAGATGAAATAAAGGAGAAATATCCCTACTTGTTTGGAAATTAAGGTAAGTCAAGTTTGCGGATCAAACTTTTTGTAAGGAGGGTAAGATGTAATGACCACAGTTTTATATGTTCATATATAGTTTGTTTTAAATCTTTTATTATTACATATGAGATATGGACAATGTGTTATTATGAATAATGTTAATTTATTATTTTTATTCTAATCTTCCCTTCATAAATCATAAAATATCAAATTAGTTACAAACATAAAATTTTAAAATTTTTGGTAGGAATATTCATATTAAAGACTAGTTTTGACCATTATAATCAATTTACTTGAGGTAAAAACAAAAATTTGTATATATATGAATTAGGTTTGTAACACAATAAACGGTGTGTTAAAAGGAGGTCCGAGCAAGAAGTTATCCTGAAATTACAAAATAAGGGCACATTTGTCCATCCTTTAAGTCGTATTTTGTCTTATTAGCACACCATGTGTTATGTTTTGATTGGCTGGAAGGGGAAGATAATTAGGACGACTTAAACACCTTGAAATGACCTTATTCTTCAGCAAAATGGATCAAATCAAAGTCTAATAGCATATCCTAAGTTAAAACATAAGTTTTGTGGTAGGAAATGTAATTTTATGAAACTTTAGGGACTTAATTTTAAATAAAGAAAGTTTCAAGAACTAAAATGAAAATACATAAAGGACCATTTTATGAATAAAATATTTTCAAGGACCTCTAAGAAATATTAAAAATTTATGGTGTAAAATTACTAAAATACCCCTCATTTGTAAAATGACCCTTATATACCCTTAATAACTTTCCTCCTCGTGCTTTCCACCTCGTGCTTGATTTTGGACACCTACACCGTTCATTTGTCATCCATGGAAATAAATCTTAAAACACATTTCATACATATGGAAAAGCTAAAACAGGTGTCGCAGTTCGGTGAACTAAGGCTGCAAGGCTGCTCCGTTACGCGACACATGAACGCCGACTCACCAAAATGAAAGCCTTATAACCCAAACATGTTTCAACACCCTAAATACCTTTGAAAAGATGACAGATGTACTCAGGAAACATCCCCTCAGCATAGATCTGCAATAACTTAGATTCTTTGGCCTCCTACCTCTAGTTCAGGGACCTTTCCCTGAACCTCCGAACATAGGCCACCGCTTCCTCCCCAGGTCATTGCTTCTCCCTACCCAGTTGGGTCAAAGTAAACTAATATTCTTCCAGAAATAACTTCTAGACAAACAACACATGCATCTCCTCCCATGTAGAAATGCTATTAGGATCCAAATGAGAATACCAGGTATATGCTTTATCGGTTAAGGATTTGGAAAACTCCTTCAACTTAAGTTTCTTATTTTTGCAATGCACTCCCAAGTGTTCTACAAAGCGCTTAATACTCTCCTTCGGGTTCCCACCCTTCCCTGTGTATTTTTTAAAAATAGGAGGGATATAGTCCTTTGGGTAGGGCTCATCATTATATTCATAGGGATAATGCATTCGAAAGTCATCATAAACCGAAGCTACCTCGCCAGCAGATTACGAGGAAGCTTGCATAAACTTCAGCATCTTCTTCTGCATTTCCTTTCTCATTTCCTCTATGGGTGATGCTACTGGGGCAACAACCAATGGCACCATGGGTTGGGTGCCCATTTCAACTGGCACAAAGGTCATAGCACGGGCCGCTGATACTCCTAAGGTTCCCACTGTCGGATTCACAGCAGACGGTATGCTTGCTGGGATCGTTCCCACTACACCTGCACCGGGTGGGGCCGTTGGGGCCACCCCTAGTGTCACGAAGGCATTGGCTTCCAATCCTCCCAACATCGTTGAAGCTACCGGAGTTTGCAAAAACACATAAAACTTACTCATAAGGAGCGTCACCTGATTGGGTCCCAACCGTGCACTCGTGGAAGCCTGTGTTACTCGTGGGATGCCTGTCATCGCCTGAATCGGAGGTATCTCTATTCAAGGAGCCCCATCCCTTAGAGGCTCCAGTTCTCTCGCAACTTGCTCTTTATTGTGTTGGATGTCATCAAAGCTGAGCCTTCGATTAGCATTATCTTGCGCCATATTCCCTACTTCGAAGAATGCCTCCCCAACAGAGTCGCCAAATGTAATAGAGTACTTCGGATAAGATGGAGGCGTAACCCCTTTGAAGTATAGTAATGATAAGTTAATTAGCCAAAACCTTGGATTAGTGATAGAATATGCAAACACAAACCCTTAATGAAGATGAGACTCAGTTTAAACTCACAAATCCCTCGTGTATAACTTAGAAGGTAGTAATGAACTTAAAAGTAACTTAGCTAGAGGGAGAGAGAAGTAAGAACGCTAGATACACCTTGGCAGGCAGCCAAAACACCAACCACCCTCAAGAATCTCTATCAAGTATTAAAAGCTCCATAATAAATGACAATGGTGAGTGAGCAGACCCTATGGTTTGTAATAATTCTCTTTGATGTGTATTCTCTCTAGTAATAGCTTCTTAAACTCACAAAAAAGATCATCCTTCCTCAAAGGTGGTTGGGGTCCTTAAATAGCCCACCACACCACCCCCGAGGCAACTCAATCACCAATGCCTGTGAAAGACTTCCCTCACACTTTTTGTCACAAACGTTAAATACCTGATGCACTAGTTGTCTCCACGTCATAAACATTAAATGCCAAGACATGCCTTTTTCCTAACCACTGTGTGTCAGGGGGCTGTTGTCGCAGAGGTGACCCACTAACTACCTGACAGCCCCAAATACGACTGTGGTTTACTCAAGTGCATGTCTGACATTATTTAGTTGTCTAGTGACATCACCTATAGTAGATGTGACATTAAGTAGAGGGTTGTTTGTTTCACAACTCAACACCCGATGAAACTCCAAGCTGCTCCGCCCGAGGTCTCATGGTCAGGGTCTTTAGGTGTTTTACCAGGTGTATCTAAGATGGTTTGGATGATCCCCAATGGTGCCTCACTTCTCAATCCTCCAAACCAAATCCCTCTAAAGTTCCCAAGGTGAGGTCATTCGGTAGAGCATGAAAGCTCTCCCAGCCCTGCCAAGCCTGGTCTCTCGCGAGTACCGTTTGACCTCACATTAAAACTAATTATTATTCTCTTTACATCATTACAACCGTTATAGCTTATAGTCAATATACACAAAGATACAATATGACTAACACAATAAGATAAAGTATAAGTTATCACGATGAGCTGCCTCGCTTGAGCTACCACGCTGAGCTGCTATGGTGCCTTAATCCCCAAAACACTGTTACTAATGTGGAATTTTTTCTAATTCTCAAAATTACCTTCAATCCTCCTCTATAGACATCTTTCTTACGTGCCCAAGAGGTGGTAAACTTTTGTTTTCCCTTACCATTGTTGGCACTAGTCGTAGTGTTGGGAGAGATCTCAAGAGGCATAGACAACCTTTGAGATCTTCCATTAAGCTTTGAGGAGTGGTGACTAGGAACTTAACTTGCTCTCTAAGACTAGCAAAGTTTCTATTACAATGCGTGTGACTATGTGTACTTGGAGTTCTTCCTAAATTGGAGAAAAATTCCTAAATCTCAAGATGTTGAAAGAAACTCTCACCAAGGACTCACTCTCTCTAAACTCCTTATCCAAAGCTAACACCCTAAGCACCAAATTTTTATTTTCCTTTTTCATTTTAAGGGGCTAGACTTAAATCTCAATGTAATCACATTAAATGCCACTTTATCCCTCACCCAAAATGTCATCTCTCTCACTGGAATGACTATACTCATTATCAAAGTCATCATTTTTAGAAATGTCCTCATCAGCGTGAGATGTGCTCGATGTAGTTGCATGACTGGCTATAAAGGCGATGCGGTTATGTCCATTTGATGATTTGTCCCCCGATTTTACTGACTCAACCTCACTATCTCGCCTAATTAAACATTGGTTGATCAAGCCTTTATTAAATTAAAATAAGTTTCTCATATGGTTCATTCTTAGCATCACTGTCGAAAACTATTTAATTACTAACCACCTAAGTGAAATTAGATCGGTGCCAAATTTTATCTTTCTTTAGAACAGATAAATGAACAATGCGAAAAACTAAATTAAACATACACAATATACTAGATTTCAACCATAACAATATATAAATGAATAAAGTTTTTTCGAAGAGCACATCGGCTAAAATCTAAAGCCAAATACTCCACAATAACAACATAACTGAATGATTGAAAAACTGTCAACGGACAACATGTACATACATGGAATATAAAATGAGATCCTACACTAGACTGAAAGGAAGAATTGTCTAATAAATCCAATCAGCATCCACAGTGCTACAACTCCGAGTCTCTAGAATGGAGTCTTTAAGTCTGGAATCTCTGTGGTTGGACACGTAAAAGGTTTTAAAAATATTTTGATCGTAAGAGTTAGTACTCAAAATGTTTTGAAAATATCTAGCTAGCATTTATTATAATAAAATTCGATTATTGATTACACATGTTAGGTTCGTGTACACTCTCTTGAGTTTTCTCACCTCCCGTCTATAGTGCATGCATAACGTTCTATACTAAGCCCACCTAGCTATACTACCCAAGCTAACTAGACTAAAGTATTCGAGCGAACTTACCTATAAGTATAAGTTCCCGTATCGCCCATACAGTGCATTAATTTATTAAGATATCATCATGTGTTAATTATTTCTCATGTAACATTTCACACATGTTATATTTCAATCTTTATAATTAAGTCTCACTACTTAATTTATTAACTCAAATATTCATTATCTAACTTTATTATGTTAATTAAGTCTCTCTACTTAATTTACTTTTAGGATATATATCTATATATAACATCTTCCAGTACTACTATCTCCCATAAGTCGAATAATCATAAGGTATATATTTCACACACAATATATATTATAAGTGCATAGTTTTCAATCACATCCCTGTATCACACATTAGGGATTTATTGGCTTGGAATCATACCTCAATCACCGTAGTTATTGATTATATTGGCTCGGAATGACACCTCGATCACCAATATTAATTATATCTATATTGAATCGGATTGATACCTCGATTACTAATAGTAGTCATTTATATTGGCTCGAAATCCTACCTCGATCACCAATATTTATTTAGTATACTCTAGGTATTCACACAACCTATGTATTACTATTCGACGATAGGTATTCACACAATCCAATTATTCATAATTTCATACCTTGTATATATCTCTTTCATACTTACCATACTTATTATTTTATGATTTCTCGCACTATCGTGTTTATTTGAGTATTCACACAACTCTAAGGGCCCTAGTTACCCTTTCATCTATTTTCAGTAGTTAAATCGATATTTACTATACTGTTCTATGTGTTAACTCGTTATCACTTTCTGTAATTCATTATCTTTCTCTTCATTAATTTATGACGAAGTTTAACCAAATTCATTCCCTCCTTAATCCCCTAGATAGAACTAAGTCTCCACCCTCTCATAAGCCTACTGTACTATGATGAGTCCCCCAATATAATACTACCAAAGTTCTAAAAGTTTACAAGACCGAGATTGATAAATTCTAGGCTAAACAAGGATATTTTTAGTTTTCTTAGTAGCCGAATAGATTTCCCTAGGCCGAATCAATTCGCTTACCAAACTGATTCACCCTAAGTCGAATCGATTAGATTCTGTACAGATTTTTCACTTCGTCTTCTTCATGAGTTTCTACCCGATTTCACCATTTTTACTTAACATAATTCTCATGCTTCTCCATTAAATTTAAGGCCACATGTTCCTAACCATTACTACATGTGTGGGGGTAATTTCTAACGCGAATCAGTCATCAAAACATTAAAATTATCGATTAATAATGTGTTAATTCATCAAATCCCCAAGAATCATAGTTTTCAATATTCTCCATTACTACTCATATGAAACCCAAATGTAAATTCATCGCAATTTCTATAATCTCACATAACTTGTCCTCTACAGATTTTCATTCGATCTACATCCAATATCCTACCTAAACATAGATAAACATAGTTTTTTCTTCCAAACATAACAGAGAACTCAATATTATTCAAACCCTAGTCACATGGGTATTATAACTTGTTAAAACGTGACTGTGTGAAAATTGATTAAATTCGTAACTTTCTACGTTGGCACACTTATTTAATTAGTGTCTATTTTTTAAGAAAAATAAATCAGCCCCAAATCATTCAACTGCGTGTATGCGTGTGTCAAACCATAAAATAAATAAAGAATGCGACACAAGCTTAAGAAAAAATCCCCGCAGGGCAAAACCTTTTATTTCTAGAACTTTGAAAAGTTTACAAGACCATTGACTTACATACCATCTTGCTTTCGCCCACAAGAGTAACGCACGGTGTCTTCGTCAAACCTTCAAAGCAATGGATAGAAATCTTTAGTGGTTCACATGCAGTTATACCACAAGGACCGCAATCCTAGACACACAGTCTGAAATCTTCACAAGGACTCCCTCGACATTAACACGTAGCTGTCGGTTGTAGAACTCTCCCCAAAAAGAATAAACAAGGGCAAAAGTTGTGTTCTTCAACACCAAAACAATTCACTAAAGCATATGGGAGTTTTGTGAATTGAAAACAAAAAGGGATTAAAACCCTAAAGGAATAAGCTAAAAAGGATTCTTCTTTCGCAGTTTTTATGTTCGACAAAACGCTGTGAATTCTTAAGAAAAACGGAACCAAATAATGAGTATTTATAGGAAAAACACGTCGCCTCGAAAACAGAGCTCGTTCAAATGAGATCAGCAAGTCCACTCGAATGAAGGACAAATGTCGTTCGAACGAGATCCCACTAGATGCTATGTCGTATGAACGATAAAAGAAGGTCGTTCGAACGACCTATCAAACGAGATTCTAAGTGGGCCTGTAGAAAATTTTGATACGAACGCGTGCCCGCGAGTTTTGTATTTTTCTGATTTTTTATGAATTAGTTATGCTTTTTCTACATAAAGGTGTCCCAGAACAAAATCTTTAGAAAAATATTTCATAAAAATATCCCAACACTTTAAGTGAAATGCTAAGGAATTAAAACTCAACCTTACCAAAGTAAACTTTGCGGAGTCTTTTTGATGAAGAACTTGATATTTGGATTAGTCTTTGATGCTTGAATGCTCTTCGATGGTGTAGCGGTATAAGACATAATAAATTGATAACAGACTTATAAAAATATGTCCTTACAAATCTCCTCCTATGTCTATGCCGGTACATACATAAAAAATCCGCATTATCAAAAACCAAAATGCATATACAAATATACACTCCCATGAATAAATTTGCAAGACCACAAAATTGTTCTTCAATCATCTTCGTCAAATCTCAAATATTTTCTCATCAGGGTGTGCAACATATCAATCTTCAATTTTGTACCTACACACATGAGATAAAGCAAAAACCTTTGTGACGCATCAACTTTGAAATGATATAAGAATAGAGCATTAATAATCAAATCTCCCCCATAACAAGATAATTCTTTCTCCCCCTTTTTATGATGTTGGATAAGAAGCTTTATTGCTATGTATCGTTGTCGTGCAAAAGCCACTCTCAAAATTCCCTTGAGTACCTACAAAACTTGTGTAAAAATAACTCGTATTGTATTAAGTATGGGTATCAATCCAACTTCCAAGATGAAACAATTAATGTGAAAACGTGCAATTCCAATTTTTTTTTATTAAAATATTTTTTAATTTTTTATTTATTTTATTTTCTTATTTTTAAAACAATTTCAAGGGAAAAATTAACTAACGAATGCTAAAAATTATAAAATTACAAAATAATGAAAAAGTGTGCAACCGAGTGTGAAATATGTGAGAAGGTCAAGAAATGGGATTACACTGCATTTTCAATTATTTTAATTTCTCAATTTATCAATTTTGAAATATTTTGAGATAATATTAAATCGATAATCTGACTCTCATTAAAATTATAAATTTAATAAAGTCTTTTTCCAAAAATTAATTTAAAAATGTCACACGATGAAAAAATTAGGACTACACTATTCTCAGAAAATTATCCGCTAGGATCAATTTAACGAAAACAACAGCGATCTTCAAATTTCAACACCGAATTAATATTCAAATTTCAGATAAACCTATCTCTAGTTCGATTCCTAAATTTAAACATTAATTTGTTCAATTAATTTACTAACTCTCGTTACATAAATTAATTGCTGACAGTTAAAATTAATTTACCTAGAAATATAAAATTAATGAAACCAATTAATTAAATTAACATCATACGCATTGCATCCCACCCCTTGAATGGGGTGTTTAACCAAACATTCTCATGTGTTCATAAACAACAATAGATATCATGTCAGCAAGGAAATAAATTGAAAAGAGAGTGTAGAAATACAATACGCAATTTTTTCCACAAATTTGTCTTGAAATACGCCTTGACATGTGTCCAACTTCTTCACAATTTTCAGCACTTGATTACAAAAAGAAGAGTAGAAACTAAACCTAAAAATTATCCTAAAGTTAAAATAATTTTTTTGTATTTTTCTGGACATTTTTTATGACCCTAAACTGTACATAATATACACATTATTTTTCTCTCTCTACGTCTCTTTTTCTTCTTCTTTTTTGCTGAGAGTCTTCTTTTATAAGTCACGATGGGTTTCCTTGTTGAGAGGTTTTGGGGATTTCCACATAGCTAAGTCAACAGAATTGAGAGAGATGTTGGATGATTGGTTTAATGGAGGAGAGAGAGAAGAAGGTTTGGTGGGAGGTTGAAGATGCGTGATGGGTTTGATGGTGTGTGGTGAGGGTGTAGGTAGTAGGATGAGGGTGAGGGTAGTTTTAGGTGTAGGATAGTGTATGGTATGAGTGTGTGTGTGTGTGTTATATGTGTGTGTGTTTAATTTGTACCCCTAAAAATAACACAAATAAAAAATATAACTAAAACTAAATAAAATAAAATTTTTAAAATCTAATAAAACTAAAAACTAACATCTAAAACTTAATAAAAAAATGAAAATAAAGAGAAATAAAATAAAACTCTATTGACGCTAAAAATATAATCCTAATAAAACTAAAATAAAAGAAATTAAAATCTAATAAAATTAGAAAATAAATTCCTAAAAACTAATCCTAATAAAAATAAAATAAAGATTAAAAATTAAAAACTAATAAAAATCAAAATGAAAATGAAAATAAAGAAATAAAAAAATAGAAAATAAATCCTAGAAATTTCTAAATAAATATAAATAAATCCTAAAAATAAAATGACTAAAAATAAAAATCTAGAAAAATAATAAAGGTACAAACAAAATACACACGGGGCTCGGGGAATGATCTGGGCTCGGTGTAGGCTCAGGTTAAGGTTACGGGACTGTTTCAGGGCATCAGATCACATCAGGAGAAGCTTAGGATGGACTTCTCACTTCACGGTCTCTTTGGATTTCTTCGATTCACGCTTTTGACCTCTTTCGCGTCACAATTTACTGGATTTAGCATTATATAACACTGCGACTGCCTATTGACCTGCAAAATGATGAAATACGAACATAAGGCCAATTTTAATTAAAACTAGCGACTAAAATGCATCTATTCGGGGCATAAAATATACATTTTTGGGTGCTTATCACACCACCCCCAAATAGAACATTACTAGTCCTCGAGTAAAATTAGAGAGAAAACAGAGATAAGTAACCAAAAGTGTGCCACTTTCGCAAGCACTGGCGGTTGCACTTAGCATGTGCAACAAGCCCTTACACTTATAGGTTGCCCTACAGGACGAGTGATGTCTCTTGAGGGTTTGCAGTGAATGTACCCACAAAATTCAAAAACTTATTTAAATGCAGTATCTGAGTAGATGATGAAATGCTATAAAACCCAACTTTAAAAGGACATCAAGGAACATCGTATTCAATTATCAAAATATGATTTAAAATTACTTAATACCAAAAGCGTAATCCATCCTAAAACTCAGCATGTGTAGTGTGAAATAATCTTAAGTATCATTAGAGTAATTCCTAGATCGCCCCTTATAGAATCAACGTTTTGACTTCAATTTTCACGGGATAGATCTCTCTGAATCGAACTCTCTGAGAATTGGGTAAGTGTATCTCTCTAGTGTGTGAGGAGGTGAGTAACTGTAAATAAACCCACAATAATATAAATCCACTAATCTCAATCTCTTCAATTACAACAAGTCTCTCGAATTAAAATTACAACTATCTAACTCGAAAAATAAATACATATCTTCAATTCTCTATACATCAAAATAATACAAATCTTTCCCAAACAATCCTCGCTAAAATCAATCTCCATAGCGCCCAAAAATCTGCACTAACCTGCCACTAAAAGAAAATATGGGGAAGTACATAATACGACAAGAAAGATGCTCAACAAATATGGATTAGCAATGAATAAAGCGTAACAACACGAGTACGAATATTCAAATCAAAATGCAAATCTCAGTAGCATTTTATCAATAAATTTCTCAACAACACATCAATGGGTCACCAGGCCTCACCCCATTCGCATATGCTTTATCAAGCCATAGCTCGGGAATAGGTATTTTGGCAGGTACTCAACATCCGTGCCATATTAAAATCTCATGACAACGTGATCATCAACAATATAATGATACCACATGAATCAAAATAATTTCAACAATTATTTTCTAGATTTAAATGAATTTATCAATTCAAATATGAGTTCAATTAAACAAGAATTCAAAGAGAATGACACTCGCGAGATTTAAGGAGCATATTGTGTAAAACCCCATACCCCAAACCATGATGAGAAACCAATGATCACATCCTCAAGATCAACACAAAAGATCTACAAAATATCCTCCAAGAACCTCCAACAAAATAGCCCCAAGAACACCTCTAATCTAAGGTTGGAACTCACAAATTTTAAGCGCCAATGTGTATATAAAAAGAAGAGGAATATAAAATATATTTGCTGCCAAAATTTGTGCCAAAAGTAGGTTAAAAGGTTTGCCCACGACTTCCTTTTATAATACAAAGAGATGAAGAGTTGGAATCCAAAAGACTCCTTTAAATAAGGCAAATAAATGAAGAGTTGGAAGTCAAAACAACTCCAAGAGTTAAAAACATTTTAAAATCATTTTAAAATCCGTTTGAACTCCGATTTCGAAACCGTTTGAAATTCTCGCCTTTAAATTGGGCAATAAAAATAATTTTATCAAAAAATTTATTTTCCTCCATTTTCCAAAATTAATTAAATTAGCCCAAAATTACGCGGATTGTTACATTCCCCACTAACAATGGAATTTCTCCCTCGAAATTCACCGAATGCCTAACTCTCAAAATCAGGCCAACAATCTCCAAAAATAATTCAACTCAAGTTTTGTCAAGATTAACCGAATTTTCTCAAGACGCGTCAAGAACGAATCTTTGTCAAATTTTTGCGAGGAATACACATTCAAGATCAGATTTCTAAACCAACTTTTATTCAGGCATGAATACTCTATTCTTTTCCTTTAGTATTCTGCATTTTAAGTGTCGCCTAAACACTTAATTACATGTTTTCTTAAAAATAATTAGTAACTTAATTAGAAAAAGTGAATACTAATTAGGGGGCTGTTTTTATAAAATCTTTTCATCTGAATAATATTCATAACCCTTTGGGTACGTAGGATTGATGAGTGATTTTGGATTTTATTGGTGTAGGTTGCATATAGAAAAACCCTAGTTTTAAAATAAATAATTTTTGGGTGTGTATAACTCATGTAATACATGTAGAGATAATGAAATTTTGTTTTTGAAGTATATATGATGAAAAATTGGTATATTTAATTTAAAATAATTAAATGAGATTATTTGGGTATTGTTGACGTTGTGATAATTAAATTAAAGATTTAATTGAATTGGACTATCATGCGCAGTTTTATACGTTGATTAATCATGCGTGGTTGTGTGACTTTTTGGTATTATTATATTTACTTGTGGCGATGGGTTGTTGGGTATTTTTGCTCCCCCTATATTTTTAGAATGCCTTCTAGGAATGGGACTAGTGAGGGAAGATTATTGCGTTTTTATCACCTTGAGGGTGGGCTGATTTTTATTACTTTATCGTCGTTACACTTGTCTAAGTATGAGACTAGGTTATGATTTATGTTAGAAAATCCTCCTATACATAAGTTAGGACGTATTGATGGAAACCCTTAGGTATGGGACTAAGGGGTATTTTGAGGATCTCACATCGATCAAAATGTGGGGTAAATTATAAATTGTGAATTGAGAAATTGAGAACTAATACCTAAGATAATAAGTCGGGTATTAAAATATATTGGCGACATAATCAGCGAGGGACGAAAGTTTAAATGGGCCAGCCGGCGTTTTATGTCGTGTCGTGTGTGGAACCTTGTCAATTAGCGAGGGCTGACAGTTTAAACGGGCCAACCGGCGTTTTGACGAGGGGATGTGTATTTTTGGTGGAGAAATCACCCGAGGAGGGAGGACCGCCATAATAAAATGAGGATATAATAAAAGCTGGTTAATTTAATGAAATTAACATCGTGGGACTTGGGAAATTAAATTCATATTGGTGTGCCTTTATAAATGGGGATTTATGCGGGTAGTTAGTGATTTATATCTATCGTGATTAATTATCCCGTTTAATTTAAAATATTCTATTGTGATATTTATTGCGTATAATGCTACTGTCTGGATTCAAGGATCCTATTTGAGGGGAGTAGTGTGTATTCTTGCTCGGGACTTTGGCTCTGACCCATGCGTTGACTAATCTTTTTCAGGATTAGAATTTGGAGAAGCTGTATAAGTTTATCGGAGTTATCATTGGAGGTGCAACTGGAGTTTAGTTAGACTTTCTTTTCCAGTCGTATTATGAGACTTCATTTGAGTTTTATTGGCCCATTCGGTTCCAAAGTTGTTTATAAGATTTATTTTGGGATTATTTCAGATTTTATTTAATCATTATTGGAGATTGGATTTTTGGAGTTAGCATGTGATGGATCTTTTATCGCTTAGTTATTTGTGATCATTTGAGATTGACCAATTATTTATCTTATGGACTGATTTAGTTATGTCTCATATCTGTCTCATAGTAAGAATGGTATTTATTTAGTTCACGCCCGGCTTAGTTTTGGTGGCGGCCGACGCCAAAATTAGGCGGGGTGTGACAGATGTAAAATTGATCTACGCTAACAACTATGTCGAGAATATCGAGTTATTCACCATATAATCTTCTCGTTTGTCCGAACACTTTACCAAGGGTGAAAATGGGGTTTATGTAAGGCATGAGGTAATAATGAAATGAAGAAGATGAATGATAGGGTTTTTGAGAAGAGTGTGACACACTTTGATTGACTATTGTCTTCATCTTTTGAACTTATGATCGCATCTTTCTTTTTCTATTTTTCTATAAATAAATAAATAAATATATATATATATATATATATATATATATATATATATATATATATATATATATATATATATATATATATATATAGGGAGAGGTTCACAAGTGGACCAAAAGAATGGACTTTTTAATGGACCTTAACAAAAAACACATAAGAACACATTTATTTTAATTCCTATAGTGTCATTGGTCCGTGCCAGCGGCACCAAATACGCTTGTCGATCGATCCCCCCCCCCCCCCCCCCAAACGCCCCCCACCCCACCCCACCCCCATGGCAGCCCTGCTGTCATAAGGGCTACCACAAGGGCTGCTTTGGTGGTGGTTGGGGGGGTGGGGGCGGTGGGGGTGGACGGGGGGCGGTGGGGGTGGGGTGGGGGGGTAGTGGGGTGAAGGTGTGGTCTCGGGTGCCGCTGGCGTGGATCAATTATATAATAGAAATTAAAATTAATGTGTTAATATGTATTTTTTGTTAAGGTCCATTAAAAAGTCCATTCTTTTGGTCCACTTGTGAACCTCTCCCTATATATATATATTTTTTTTATTTTTTTTTCTTTTTATTTGCGATGCATTTTTTTTCTTTTCATAACAAAAATGAAGACAATTTATATTGATAATTTCAAGCACTCTTTTTCTCAAAAACGATGGCAATGATGGATGGTACCAAAAGTTTGGACGATCGATTCTCAGAGTCAATCTCAATTCTGAGGACCTAAAGTTGAGCAACCAATTCTGAGGGTCAACGTCAATTCTGAGTACCTTAAGTGGTGATGAACGATTCTGCGAGTCAAATTCAATTCTAAGGACCAAAATTTGGAAGACCAATTCTGAGGGCCGAGGTCAATTATGAGGACATAAATTTGTATGATCGATTATGTGGGCCGAATTGAAGTCTAAGGATGTAAATTTGGATGATCAATTCTGCGGTCTGAGGTCAATTCTGAGGACCAAATGTGATGACGACCGATTTTGAGTTTTGAGGTCAATTTTGAGGATCGAAGGTCGTAACATGGGGAGGTTTGCTCTCCTAGGAAAATTTTGAATTACCTTGGGGATGCAGATGCACTTGTTGTTCCATTAAGAGTTGTGTTGTTTTGAGACTTTACTGGGGAAAGACATCTTCCTGGGGATTATTTCCTTACTAGGAAATTTGGTAATCTGCTAAGGAAGCATTTGATTTGGAGGTTTGGGTTTCGCTGGGGATGACTTAAGGTTTTGGGATTCCACTGGGGAATTGTAATGGACTTTGGGATGCGGGTGCACTATTTGTGGAATATGTTTAGGGTTTTATGCTGGGGGTAAGAGGGTAATGTTAAATAGACTAGAGATTTTGGGAGTTCGTAAGGTATTTAATGTTCCACAAAATAGTTTTCTTGATGAAGAAATGTTCCAATATTTGTTTGTCATTTTTGTCTCTTAACTACATGTTTAATTCCTTATTGGGGGATTGTAGGGGACCTTTTATCCCTGGGTGATGACTTCGTGGGTGTCACGCGCATACAGGTGTAGATGAGGAGGTTGCAGTCATATGAGTTTGGGTACATCTGGTACCTATAAAAGAGGGTTGTGGGGCATATGAGGTGACATCTAATTCTAGTTCTTTCTTCTAGATTCATCGTTGAGTAAGGAGTTTGGAATTGACCATGTTGCATGCTTAATGTAGTGGCTTTGTGTCTTAAAAGAGACTTCAATAAGTCAAAAAGATATACATATTTTGTTCGATTATCTTAATTTAGTGGCTTAGTCTACGTGCACTTTAATTTTCTAGTGAGTTTTTGCTTTGAGAAATAGTAAGAAATGTGTATTTTTTGGAAATATTTGAATATGTTTGAGTAGTAGATGGCCTCGGAGGCCTAGTTGAAAAGAGCTTCACTTTTGAAGAGATTTATTTTTAGAAAAACTAAGAGAAATGAGTTTTTTAATAATTTTTTGAATAGAGTAAGGCCTTGGAGGACTTGGTTGGTATATGGATGAGGGGATAAGAAGCTTCGTTTTAAAGTGGGGCTTGCCACCTTCATTAGATTATGTTGAATCTGGTGTGTTGAACAAACTATAATGATGCTAGTTTTGTTAGAGTTATTGATTTGGGTGAGATGCCTCCTTCTACTGCGGTGTTGTATTCTTTGGGAGAGAAGTCATGGGACACTACCCATACTTTTCATATTAACTTAAGGGAGGTGACTGTCACTCCCATAGACATTCAGCAGCTGTTGAAGAATGATTGTGAAGGTTTTTAGTGATTCTGACTTTGTTAGAGCTACTGCCTTGGGCCTTACTGTGAGGCTTTTACTGGTGATGGGGGATTTAATGGTGGATCCCCAATTGGCTATGATAATAGCGTGGATGTCCTACTGCCATAGTCCTGCTGCGGTGATACTATAGGAGACCCTGAATGGCCTTAATTCTTAGAGGGAAGGTCACTCTGATTTTTTTAGAAGGAGCCTGTTGATGCTGTTCATGTGGCTAGCTGAGAGATTTCATTTTTTGGTTCCTCTTGAGTATCCCTTGGTAGGCATGCTAAATTTTTTCGCTCGGTACTATATCAATTTCGGTCCATCTATGGAGAAATTAGTTAATTGGTTCATGGAGTACAGAGCCCGATGGTGGGGAGATCTGCAAGCCATTCTAAAATAGGGAGAATACTGATATGTTCATTTAGTTAGCCTTCAAAAAACCTCATTCTATTTCCCCTGGCAGTTTCTACGCCAAGTTAGATGGGAACAAAACGTTCCTCCTTGGGAAGTAGTCTTCTTTCATATAGAAGACTTAACTGAATCCATGCACATGAGGTTAGGTTCTCTGCGGGAGAATATCTAATCGTTAAACCGTCCATCTCAATCGGTAGGCATGGTTTGTCATGTATGTGGGGATTATCTAAAATAGTTGTGGAAGCGTGTCGTGTCAAAGATCTTGGCAGAGGAGACCGACCAAAGATGGTTTGGCTTTTTGGACACTACGGATGGGAGTAATGGTTTACTTCAGGTTGTATAAGGCATGCCTCTTTATGGAGCGCCTTCAAAATACCATCTAGATAGGGCAAGGTTAAGGGACTCAAGGAGCGAATGATGATGCGGTTGGGTCTTCCGACAACTATGGATAGGGTCTTTATGAAGCTGGGTTTATTTTTATGTGAAGCTTTTATGTGACTGGGATATCTTTGGGTTTTTTTCCCTAGGATTTATGAATAATTTTGTGAAGTTTGGTTTGGTTTATTTTAGGAATAGTTTAGCTAGCGGAGGGTAGTTGTTTTGATTCCCTTCGCTGATACTTTGTGTAATTGTACTGAACTCCCCTTTTTGAGATAAAAAAGATTTTGAACATATTGTTGTGCCTTTTGATGAGTTTTACATTTGAATTATCTATACCAATTGCTAAGGCGTACATAATCCTTTTATTCACGTAAATAATAAAATTAACCGTCATTCTCGAAGGTTAGAAAAGAATAACATTTTTTGGAAAAAAAGGTACCATTCCCACGTAAGGTGTATGACGTGCCTACGGGGTTTTGAAAATTTTTGAGTTCCATTTTGAAACAACAAGGTTTTTTAGAGGACCAGGACCCACATAGATTTAGGTAAAAGGAAATGAAGATTTTTTTTAGAATAGAAGTGGGATGAGAGGAGTCATAGCGCGCTGATATTTCAGACTAAGGGAAAAACTCCTTAAAACGATCCAGGTTGACTAGATGTGCCATCTCTTCTCTGTCAAGGTCAGTGAGCATAATGGCGCTGCTTGACAGGATCTTGTTTAAGATGTAGAGGCCACTTCAGTTTGGCTTGAATTTCCCTTTGGGGTCTAGATGGGTTTCATGATTTCTTTGAGGGTGAAGTCTCCTTTTTCGAAACCATGGTCCTTGAGTTTTCGATTGAATGATCGCGCTATCTGGCGATGGTTCCCTTGTATGTGGTATAAAGACTTATGCCTCTTTTCATCCAAGAGTGACAATTCGCTAAAGAGGCTCTGGTACCAATATTCCTCGTTGACTCTACTTCCAAGCATCATGTGTATTGAAGGTATTTCTAGCTCAACGAGTAGGACTACTTCCTTGCCATACACTAAAAATTAAGGGGTAGCCCCAGTAGATGTCCTGACTTAAGTGCAGTAGACTCCGGGGAGTAAGGGATCTGATCGGCCCAATCTAGGTAACTCACGATCATTTTGTTTTTGTTGGCTTTAAGTTTTTTGTTGGCAGCTTTAATTGCACTATTGTTTTAGGGTCGGTAGGGAGAAGATTTTTTTCTCTGAATCCCACAGTCATCGACCAGTTCTGTGATCTTGTTTTCAAGGTGTAACCCACTGTTTGATACAAGCTCATAGGGAACCCCGTATTGGTAGATGATGTTCTTTTTAATGAACTTGGCTACCTTCTTGGCATTCAATACTGCATATGACTAGGCTTCGACCCATTTGGTGAAGTAGTCAATGGCAACTAGGATGAACTCATGCCCATTTTAATCTTTAGTGTGACTTTCCCTATGATGTCAATGCCCCAGGTGGAGAACGATCAGGGAGAAGTCATTGTACAATTCTCAAGGAGGAAAGTGCTGGAGATTAGCAAACTATTAGCATTTCTGGCATCTTCAAACGTAGGTGGTGCAATCCTAAACCATTGTGGTCCAATAATACCCTTAATAGATAATATTCTTAAAAAGCATATGATCGTTCATGTGGGGTCCACATTCCCTATTGTGGAGTTTTTGCATCATTTCTTCAATATTAACCCCTGTGATGCAGTGAAAATATCTTCCATCAAAGTTTCTCTTGAACAGTTCTTTATCATAGATGATATATTGGCATTCAGTTTGCAAATGTTTGCAAGGTTTTTCTTATTGGCATCTTGGGATACCTACCATGCTTAAGGGGACACCAAATATTATAGTACCAATACTCGGTCATATCAGAATCTTCCTCTGTGACGAGATCAATACTGTAGTAGTCGGTTGGCATAGGTTATTTTTAGACTATAAAGTGGGCTATCGTTATTCCTTCAGGTATATCGACCATAGAGGCTTGGGTAGAAAGGGCATCAGCTAAGATATTCTTTGCTCGGGGCAAGTAGTTGAAGGTGATATCTCGCAACTAGGAGGCCAACTCTTCTAGGTGGGTTCGAAATTGTAAGAGCTTCTCATCTTTGACTTTCCATCTTCTAAGGACTTTAACTATGATGAGGGTGGAGTCCCCGTAGACGTTTAGGTATTTGATAGCTTTCTTGATGGAGACTTTGAGGCCTATAGTGCATGACTCATATTTAGTCATATTGTTCGTGCAGGAAAAAATCTAGCTTGATTCAATGGTAGTGTGAGAGTCATCAGGGTTGATCAGGAGTATCCCAAGGTCGTATCCTATCTTATTGGCATCGCCTCAAAGAAAATTTTCCATTAGAGTTCGTTCTGAGAGGTGCAAAGAATATCTTCATTTAGGACTTCAGAGACCCAAACATCAACCTCTTTCATGGGGTATTCAGTAAGGTAATAGGAGATGGCTCTCCATTTATATATTTCTACGTAACATACACGGTATCAAACTCAGATAGTAACATTAACCATCGGGTCATTTGCTTGACAGGTCAGGTTTCTCAAGAAAGTATTTGATATTATCCATTCGGGACACAAGTCTTATGGGAAAAGTGAGCATGTAGTGTCATAACTTTTGAGTGACCTAGACTAGGGCAACACATTCTTTCTCCAAGATAGTGTAGTTGGATTCGTACCCGATTAATTTTTTACTGGAATAGTAGATCAACCTTTCTTTGTTTGTTTTTTCAATGTATTGGGCTAAAAAATCCCCTGCTGTAGTATCTATTACGGATAAGTACAAGAATAGAGGGAGACTAGGTTATGGCAACATAAGTATCGGAGGTCGGTTAAGATATTGCTTGATTATGTGGAAGGCTTCCTGACATGCCTCATTATAAACTTTGGTAAAATCCTTCCGAAAGAGTTTGAAGATGGGTTCGTAAATGGAAGTCAACTGGTTGATAAGCCAGCTGATATAGTGTAATTTTCCCAAGAATCCCCAAACTTTCTTCTCTATTCGGGCTGGTGGAATTTTGGGTATGGCTTTCAATTTGGAAGGGTCTGCCTTGATTCCCTTCTCGTTAACCATGAATCCTAAAATCTTTCCTTTGTTGACACCAAAAATGCATTTATACGGGTTTAATTGTATCCGGTATAGCTGCAGTCGCTCGACAAACTTTTGAAGGGTTCGAACGTGACCTTCCCAAGTCTTAGACTCAATAATCATATCATCTACATAGCTTTGACCTCCTTTTTTATTAGATCATGCAAGATGGTTGTGGTATCCCTTTAGTAGGTAGCCCCTGCATTCTTGAGCCTAAACGGCTTGCCATGTAACAAAAGATTCCCTATGGGGTGATGAAGGCACATTTTTTATGGTTAGGGTGTATCTTGATCTAATTGTATGCGACGAATCATCAACGAATGAATTAAGGTCATGACTAGCCGTATTTTTCATAATCATGTCGATGTTGGGCAATGGTAAACGTCCTTCGAAGATTCTTTATTAAAATCTCGGTAGTCGGCACTCATGTGAAATTTTCCTCTTGATTTTGGCGTGGGTACAATATTGGATAGCCATGTGGGATATTCGATCACCAAGATGAAGACTACGTTCAACTGTCTAATTACCTCTTCCTTAACTTTGAGTGACCATTCAGTGCGACGCTTTTATAGTTTTTGTTTGACCGTTTTGCAATCTTGGAGAATTTGAATATCGTGTTGGGTTATTTAGGGATTGATGTTGGGCTTGTCATCGTAGGCCCATGCGAAGACGTCCAGAAAGTCCTTTAGCAGCTCTTTGAATAGTGAACTCTCATGCTTGATAAGGGTGAACCCTATCTTAATCTCGCATTGTTTCCTACTAGAATAGAGATTGAAAACAATAATTTTATCCTTATTAATTTAAACACGGTTATGTTATTTGTTATTAACCTTATTAATATTAGTTAAGAATTGTTCATTTGTAAAATCATCGTCATCAAGAGTTTGATTGGAATTAAGATAATTAATGTAAGTCACAGCAAGATACTCAAAATCCTCGTTTATTTTACTTTCAGGAAAAACAGCCTTGAGAACCTCATCAAAAGAGGTCTCGATTAAATTTTTATTTGAAAAATAAGGATTAATAATAGATGAAGAGATATGGTAAACATCCGGGTTGGGTTGCATCTCAGCAGGTAAGACTAGTATAGAATTCCAATAAAAGAGAGGCTCATTAGTGGCCTTGATCAGAGTGGATGGGTCTGATGGTGTAGTGCTTGAATGGATCATGCAAAGTATTAGCCCCAGTGTTTGCAGATTGAACGATTCTTTGGAATGACTTTCTCTGGAGACCTCAATAATGGCTATGACTTTCTAAGTGAGAGGTTGACTTTATGCTAGAAGTCTACGGCCTATGAGTAGTTGTCTTGAAAGAGGATTTCCATCCCCGACTTCATATTCTTATCCACATGGTCATACCACGGCTTAGGAAAGCCATAAAAGGGGAAGTTTACACCATCCTTAATGAATCTTCCATTCAAAGAATCCGTTGAAATAGTCTTAGCATCTTCTAAACTGCTCTTTAACTATGGTTAGCAGAGCATTCTGAGTTCTTTTGATGAAGGCTGATAACCCAGGCCATATGGGGGGAACGCCTTTTTTAGGACTATGGATTCCAATATCCCTTATAGATGTCGCCCCAGCCCCAGTCTGGTCATAAAGTGAACATTATTGAACATTTGTATCATGTTGACATTGCCATGAGGGAGGTGCTCTAGATAGACTTAGTCTTTAAAGTTATCCCCTGCTAGATGGGGAAGTGGATCAACCCTGAAAACAAAGAGAAGCATGTCATTCATCTCATGATGTGTTTCTAGTATCGTATTTCTAGTGCTAGCATATTTAGCATTGTCAAAGTCTCCCACAATGGTAATGACTTGCCCCTTGGCTAAGAATTTCAAATTCTAATGAAGGGAGGAGGACACTCCTCGAATGCTATGAAGCCATGATTGACCAAGCAGAAGATTAAAGCTTCAGGGTATGTAATTAACTTAAAACTCAATAATGAGATTGATAGGTCCAACCCCTATTATGAGTGTTACAGATCCTATAACTTCTCGATGAGTATTATCATAGGCATACAATGCGGAGGAAGTAGGAGTCAGGTCACTTTCTTTCAACCCCAATAAATTGAAGGTTCTTAATGGGTAAATATTGAGGGTGGATCTATTGTTAATGAGTGGGAGCGGGGTTTTCATTTCCATCACATCAATGGAGATGATGAGGGATTAGTTGTGACCAGGGCTGACCTTCAAAATTTTTCTTTGGAGAAGGAAAGGAGTTTAGTGATGGTCAAGGATCCAACCAAGTTTACATCTTCTTCTAGAATGGTCTAAGGAAGTACTGTGGTCCAAGTGAGCAACTTTATTAGAGAATTTTTATGTGATTAGGAAGAATGAAGAGTCCCCATAAGTTAATATTGGCTTGAGTCTTCTTGAGTTGGTCAAGAATCTTGCTTTCTTCACCTAACATTTCTGACATGGGAAGTTCTTCGGCAACACCCTTTCCCTTATAAGTTCTTGATGATTGAGGATTCGAATCTTGGTAGTGTCTTACTAATCTTTACATGTGGTTTAAGGTGGCGGGGAAGAACAAGAATCCCGTGTCATCATCGATTTTGGGGTCCACGAATACTTTACAGATTTCCCCTAATAGGTCCTCGAATGAGACATCCCACACATGCTGATCATTAGATTGACATTTTCCTGACTTGGTTCATTATTTGAGCTGTCAAATTCGTCCTCCCATACAGTGGTAGGGATGTCTTCTTGCCAAAATAAGTTAATGCATTCCATAACCTCAATGGCTTCTTCATATAAATCTTCCCACTCAATGGGGATGTGAGAGAGTGAAGGGACCAACTTCCCTAGAAGTTTCAAAGCGATGATTAGATCAAAAATGCTGTAAATTTTATCGATCTGTAGGAACATGTCTTCCATGATATGTACTAAATCATCGAAATTAATTTCATCAATAGGTACCACCCAATTATCTGACTCCTAAGCCAACTTTCGAGTTTACCCAAACAAGATGCTTGAACTTCTGATAGTCGATGTTCATTTTAGTGGACAATTTTTGCCCAAAACTAGAATTTAGTTTAGGACTGCTAATAACTCCATAATTTTTCCTTAGAACTGAGTATGAACGTCAATACAAGCCTCGTGAGGAATGAAAGAGCTTGGTCGATGAAGTAGGTAGGGTGTAGGAGAAAATATAGGCAAACTTAGAGCGATTTGGGTGAAAATACAGGTATCATGGGTGCTTTACTAGGCACAATTTGGGTAGACGGATCGAATTCCAGGCCATTTTCTAGGAAGATGGCATTTATATGGGTTGAAAGTGGGTTGTAAGTGGTGTTGGGTTTAGGATTGGCTGGTGGGGCGATGAAACCCCGATCAATTAAACCTTGAATTACATTCTGGAGATGGAAGCACTGATATTTAATATGTCTGGTAAACTGGTGAAAATCATAGTGAGCATCAATTTTGATGTTTTTAGGAAGTGGGCTTGGAAATAAACGAGGGTCCCGATGTTTGAGGAGGTTTCAACTTAACAAAGTTCGGTAGACTTTAGAGAAGGGAGCATAAAGCTATGTGTATTCCTTTCAGGCGGGGTTAGGGAGGCTTTTTGGCACCTAAGAGGTGGTAGGATAGGAGATATTATTGATGGTTGAGACTGTTGAATTGGCAAGCTTATCATGCTTTCTAGGGGTGAACTGTCCAAACACTTTTTTTGGCTCGTCTTTTGTCTTGGTAACACTTTCTTCAATCTACACACCCACTTCTTGGGGGGCTCAAAAGTGTGGGTAATACTAAGCTCCCATAGTTGTTATGATATGCGATAAGAAATTCTTCTTCATGATGCTAAAATGTTCTTTTTCGGAGGGTCAGTTGGTTATGGTGTCAACTTTCTCCCTCCACATTCTATGAAGTTTCTAACATTTTATCTAGGGTTCTACTTGAGAAGATCCAAATCGTGACGTGTAACCTCTAGTTCTTCTTTGTACTTGTACCATGACATGAATTCTTGGGTGACATCTATCCAACTACGGATTCTAGATTCTTCGTTGTTGTTGAAACATCTAGGACATTATCTCTTCAGAGGCATCGACAAGGGTCATAGCTCGATGATATCTATGAAAGTGAACAATTAGGCCTCCCTGCCCTGGACTTATCGATGGATGGCATCTTAAATTTGTTCGGCAATATCACTGGGTAGGGAGATATGTGAGTGTAGTTCATGTAGTTCTTACATATCTTAACCTGGTTAAAATTCTTCGATAATAGCTTGAGATATTCCTTGACCTTGTTCAGTTCTTCTTATTTGGGATCAATGGGTACTGTGAAGTTAGCACCTGGTTGGGAAAGGTTTGCCATAGGGAACTGAGATGGTGGTGTCCCATTAGCGGGTAGGGCACGTGGAGTATGCATATATTCTTAAAGTTACCAAATACGCTTGGGAGCGGGTGGACCCATGGCATGAAGAAAGAGAACCTCGAGTTCTTCGAGAACTTGGACTCAGTTTTGTTGCATCTCATGAACCTCAGTTTAAAGGTTGTCAATCTTTGCACTGAGTTGGACTAAGATCGCCATCAGATCAGGTTGTACATTCGGTGCTTCATTGGCCTTTTCCATAGAGGACTTGTGAAGGTAGATTCTTGACTTGAAGGAAGTAATAGGGGATCTAAAGGATCTTCTGGGCGATTTGATAGAGGACCAAATCCAATAGGGAGCCAGGCCAAGAATTGGGTATGTGATCGACTTGAGAAGGAAGATGTTTCGAATTTATTTTTGAAAGAAGGGAGGAAAAGATTTTTTGTTAAAATAGAGTGAAAATGTTGTTGACATTTTTGGTAAAAAGGAGGAAAAATCTTTTTGTTGTTTTGATGAAAAGGAGGAAAAATGTTTTTTTTATTTTAATTTTTTGATAAATAAGAGGCAAAACGAGAGAAGAATCTTAACAGTATTATTATTATCATTATGTTTTCACTTGTATTAGGTGAACCTAAATGCAAAAGAAATGCCATACGGGAACCGAGCCTAAAAAATTGGGATTGAAAAATTGGTTATAGGGTTATGTTTTGAAAAATGATGAAATTGCGTAAAAATTTGCGTGGCATGCCGACCCGACATTTTGGGAGAGTTTCATGTGGTAACCGACAAAATAAATATGGGTGCACTAGGTCTGATGCCTATATGAGGTTTATGCAGTTGTTGGGTTAATGGAAAGGTTCCCCCCTTTGGCATGACTTCCAAGATATACTTCTTGCTTTTGAGGGCAATCGGTACATCTGGATAAGACATTTTTTATACTTGAGTGTACGTGAATTGTGCCACTATATACCTCATGGGGACAGTACGTGTGAGAGAGAATTTTATATACTCGACGTACGTGAACGAGTTCCCTACTATATACCTCCCATCGTGAGTTCGTCCAATCGGTACAACGCAGGGGGAACCATTCGATATACATCAAAGGAACTAGACCAATGGAAGGTAATAGTCATATTTCTTAGGCTACTTGTGACCTGACGGACCAGTTCCCATCACAAAGTGATCCCCAGTACGGGATGAAATTTTGGTCAATAGCCATTCTCTTGGTGATGTAGTGTGCAAAACGCATGATTCTTGATTAGTATATTATGGATAAAGTCTTTTATTTGTCATGATGAGTAAAAGAAGCACTATACTAATAGGGAAAAATGTACAGTTATCCTGAAAAGTAAATCTAGCATGGAGTGCCAAGACTACACTAATCATGGATACAAGTGAGTGAGTGATGTGTAAATATCTATAAGTGAGTGTGTGGTAGTTAACCTAAGCATGGATCGACTGCAAGTGGTGTGCGATATGTGCAAATGAGCATGGATATATACAAGTGTGATAAGTGGAGGTGTGTGCTAGTTCAACCAAAGCATGGATATTCAAAGTGGTGTGTGAAACATGTAAATATAAGTGATCCTACGTATAAGTGTATGTAGTGTGAGGTGCACATAGAGGACAATTACAAGTGAGCGATGGATGATATAAGCAAGAAATAATATATACAAGAAATAAATAGAGTAAAAAGGGAACATACATGTAGGTGCATACGCTCACATGAAAAAAATGATAACACCCATACAAATAAAGCCTATCCCTCTTATGAAAAGTAAGTCCCCAATAGAGTCGCCACTGTGGCCATCCCGTTTCCTTCCTTCTCCTTCTTGGTGGGGGGGAGGGGGTTCAACATTCCCGCGCGTGGTTGGAGAAAGATAAGAATAAGTTCTCGCGACATTTCTAGGAATGATTCATCCTTCGTCGATGTGGGGTGATGTAAAGAGATAGAGTTGCCAATCTATTTTGCACAAAATAGGCAAAAGAAATATTTTCTTTTCGAGAGAACGACATCAAATACATATTGATGCTTGAGAAACTAATTCGTTAAGAGTTTTGGGGGCTAAATTACAGAATGAAATGGTGTTAGGCATCTATCCCGCCCTTTCGGTCTCTCATGGGAATATATTATTATTCTCCTTAATAACTCCATGAAGTGTGTGCGCGTGTATATCTAAATGTATAATGGAATTACTCGACTTGCGTTATGGACAAATCCAGAGTGAGGTCATTCATAGGAGTGTTCCTAAAATAATTATTAAAAACACAATGTGTACACTCATCGGGATATCGATCGTTATGGTGAAATAATAATATATGTAAGATGAAGTGCGAATAAGAATCACAAGTTTAATATATACAAATAATATATGAATAAAAATAGGAAAGGAGAACTCGAGTTTTCACCCGAGATGCCTACGTAGCCTAAAAATGCATCAAAGTCCACTTAGTTCGCATGCAACATAAGGGTGGGGTTTATCCCATAAATCCAACCGGGGATTTTATTTAGATGCATGTGTGTAGAAAAATGATGTTTTGGTATGAGAAAATGTGGTGAGGAATCCTATTTGGAATTTATGAACAACCCCTCTTTTTCTTATTTTTTTAATAAAAAAATAAGGTTTGTGCAATATTACTAATAAAAAGTGGGATATTAATATGGGTGGACTGACAAAGATGAAATGCTAAAGTAAGGATTAAATAAATAATGTGACAATAAGGAAAATTAAAGAGAGAGAAGAATGTTTGGACATTCTTTAGAGACTTGAAGGTTGACCTTGATCGTTAAAAGGGCTGCGCTTGCAAGTGGATGGAGGTGGTAGGAAAAGAGGGAATGGATTTTGTTAAATTGGGTGTGAAAGGGATGGAAATGGAATATGAAGGAGAGGTAGGGAAACCACGCTGACTTTGAGGGAATGTTGCTAAGATCACTAAGAGGGATGTTTTTTAGGTGTCTTTCGAAGTGAGCTCATGATCTCCTTGTATAGGGTCAAGGGGGTGTCGATCAACATTGTACATGATCAGTTTATCAGGAGGCATCCCCAAACACACTGCTGAGAGGAAGAGAAATGGATTTTCCATTCGAAAATCTCATGCTAATTTTCTGGAAAATGGTCATAAATTACAATCCATAAGTTCGAATCATGCAAGGGGCATGAAGTTGGAAAGGGTACTTATAGACATTTAAGAATCCATTAGGCCTCTCCCGTGTACGGGAGTTGAATGTGGTCAAATGAGGCTCGAAAGTGCCCAACGATCTTTTGGACAGGAGATTATCGAAGGAAAAAGAATTGTTCGTCTGAATCATAAGGTTGATTTTCCCATGCGACGGACCATTGGAAATGGTATTTAGAGCCCTTCGAAGATTCATTCATTTTCATTTGGTTCTGAGAGTTAACCTTGGTCAAACGGAGCCCAAAAGCATTTGGTGACCCTTCGGAGGAATACGAGTTGTTCGTCTGAACCATAAGGCTGATTCATGCACGGGGTGGACCATTGGAAAGAGGATTTAGATCCCTTTAAATATTCATTCACCCTCATTCGAGTTGAAGTGTTGATGGGAGTCACATGGAGCCCGAAAGTGCATGGTGGCCTCCTAATTAGTTTTCAAAGGAAATTGGATCGTAACCGTATGGACGTTCACGCGTGGGGAAGACTATTGAAAAGCCAATTGTTATCCCTTCAAAGATTCATTGAGATTTTACTTGGGCAAAGAAGTTGATTGGGGTTAAAACGGGGCCCGAGATCGCCGAGTGGGCTCTAGATCAATTTTTATTGTAAAATGGAAGGTTCTTCTAAACCATAAGGTCGATTCTTGCATTGGGAATACCATTGCAAATGGGATTCAGATCACTTCAAAGGTTCATTGAACTTTATCTCAGGTGAGAAAGTTTACCAGAGTCAAACGTGGCTTGAGGGTACCTGGTGACCTTTAGTTCGGTACTCGGAGTATGGCCTAGGTTTCTATGGTGAAGGAGGAAGTGATAGGGACCTATGGGGAGTATGAGGGGAGTCCTAAAATGTGGTGTCTGTATTTGTATTGCTACCACAGTAGCAAACACTATCTTGGCTATAATGATTACTAAGTAAGTCAGCGCTATCTCTGGTGCCTGTCCCTATGATGGTGGGAGTTGTTATTGTTGTTGAGGTGAAAAATCCCCTGATTTGGAGCCCTTAGTTGTTCGTGGTCCTCCTTATCCCCTGCAAGTGTTAACCATCTGAAATATATTAAACATAAGAGCATTAATATTTTACAATTTATATGTAATACAAATGATAAATTTAGGGCTCTAAAGTATTAGAGAACACAATGAGGAAAAATGATTAACTCACTCAAGACCCTAGGACACTAGAACATATAATGCTCTGATATTAACTGTGACACCTTGTAATATCTAATAACATATTAATCAGATTTAAATTAAACAATAAGTGAGTCGAGATAATTAAGTACCATTCTAGGAATAAAATTTAAAATTTACAAAATGAAATACTCAATAGCTACAAGTATAACACCCAACAAATCTAATACCATCATACATGTAAAAGAGTCTATATAACCATTCTACAAATCAATGATAAATCCTAACCAGTTAAATAAGAGTACCATAAGAATCCAACTAATCTGAAATAGCATGAACATAAATTTAAATAGACAAATAGGCCCCGACACCTACATCCTAAGGTCAACTGAACAAATGAGGTATAATAACATGACCACGACGGAAGAGACAATGGAGGCCTAGGTCTTGAAATGTTAAGTCCATGAAAATGTTAACCACGAGTCTATGAAGAATAAGAGTATAACTGGAATTAGGATAAATCAAAGCTATGGATATTTCTCTGGGATTTTACTGTATTTTAAATTTATATCTCAACCCAAACAATCCTAGATATCATATGCATCTAAAAGCCCAATCCCAAGTGAACCCATAATTAAGTTGTATTCGACACAACTGAATAAATAAGATGGATTCGTAATAACATTACACTAACCAATCACAATTGTATAAAATATATGAGACAATCTCAAAGTCAAGTATCCACATAACTATGGTATCCCTATTGCCTTTTGGGGGATGACTCGTGCACACTAGGTGTAGTTTTAGGTAGTCCATGTCCTACGTTCTGATCACGATTGAGGCATAAATCGCTACGCCCACACATCATTCGTATGGTCTCCTATACCCAATACCATACGTATGAAATCTCCATGTTAAACCCCTCTCGAGACATGGGTATCTAGGTGTAGGAATCGGGAAAAATGACCATGGTATACTCATCTCTATCACCAAGTCACCATCGCGATCGACGTTGCATGCACCCCTTAATGGAATCCCTCCTAGCAGTGTCACCATAAGCACTCTCACATGGTATGAATTTCACAATTAATACAAGAGAAGAGATCCTACTAAAAAATGGAAATCTAGTCTTAATTCTGAATTATTCAAATTATCGCTTCTATGAGGTTTAGGCATCTTACCTTTACCAAAATTAGAAACCTACAATTCACCCTATTAACATATTCACATTAGTAAATTTACTCTAAAGCCCATCCCTAAATAACTCCCAAACCCAAAAAAATATATAAACAAACCATAAGAAAAATTGTCAAAGACCTAGCAACATCGATCGATCGATTGCTATAGGTGAGCTAAAGTTCCCCTTTACGGGATTCATCTTATCCAACTTCAAAAATCACATTAAAGACCTCCATTAATGAGTTTAAAACCTTCATTTATGTTTTCTAATACATCCCAGCATCAAATCCACATATGATACACGATTGGATTATAAATCAAAAATTAAAATCTCAATTATATCATATGATTCAATTGAAACCCCATTTTTTACTCAAGAACACTAGAATTTATGAGTCTTTCAATTAAATTCAGATCTTAATAGATTAAAACATATAATCATAGGTTTTTTGAATGATTCATACTAATAAATAATTTTTAATCATGTCTAACAATATCAAATCAAATTTATTGAGGATTCAATCAAAATAATAAGGATTCAACCTAATTACCATCTAACTTAGGTTAATTGTGAAAATAGTTGATTAAATCATTCAATTTAGATCTTAATCATATTTAGGTTTAGATTCACATGAATAGATATAATATAAACCAAAAAGAATCATACTTTCAATATAAATAAACTTTCTTCTTTTAATTTGATGAAGAAAACTAAGGCAAGAACCTTCAAACTCATCTTTTTCTCTTGAAGTTTCTTCTCTCTTGACTTAAGGTGCTTCCCAAAATATGAAATATAACAAATGAGATCCCTAATAGTTCATTAAAACCCCTTTATCTAAAATTAGACTTGGGCCCCAAATGGACCTCACCTAAAAGATTCCAATATCAACTCCAAATGTCTTAAAAGTCTACCTAGGCCCTATACTAACCCAATAGAACTATATTTCTTCATTTTAAGATAAAGATAGGTATTTTAAACATCTTAAATTTATCCCAAAGCATGGCATCATTAATTATTTATCGAAACCAACCTTTTTATTAAATAAGGTGATACAATTTCAAAAGTCAATTATTTAATTGTCCATTAATGTGGCGCGACATGGCATTATAGGTACCTACTTCATTATCGGTGGGACTCAATACGAAGGGATAATCCAAAAACTAAAACCCTTGATATCAGACCCCGGACCATCCCATAGTCACCCATAATACACAGTTACGTTAAAGTATTTAATTAATAGTTAACAATGTATTAAGTCCAAATTTTAGATTTAATTATATAACACATATAATAATATAGCTTGTGACATCACATATCACAAATGCATATCAGATAATTGCAATCAATTTAATACATAAAAATACAAGATCATGCATTACAATATGTTCAAACGAGTGTTTGGGACGATTTGTGTATGAGAAAGAGTAAGGAATGAGTTTGAGATATGGTTTTGTTGTTTAGGTTTTGTGCATCTAAGATTTAGGGTTTTAGATTTTTTGATCATATCTTATGTAGTCCTAAAATCTAGTTTGTTTAAATGCTTTTCATATTTTAACATGAGTTTAATTTTTATCTACTCCCAGTATAGTTGTTAACATGTTGTATTTTAGTCGTGTTTGTCATATATCACAATTTACCTAGATTTCATATTAATAGCTTAGTCTCTATATTGTTCACTTTCATTTTTTTTAAATTTATTAGATTTTTACTCTCATTCAAAAAATTAGTTATTTCCTTTAATATGCAAACATCTCCACCTTTTTGTCATGGAAGAGTGTTTGTATTCTATATCACGTTTATTGAGAAAAATTGCATAATTTAGGGGAAATTACTTTAGTAGCTTATGCTTATATGTATACAACGTTATATTCACACTATTCATCTTATTACCCATATTTACCTTCTCTTTCCTTACAACTAGCCATCTTGATGAGTTTTCTGGTGTATGATAGGAAAATAGGTAAAAGAAGTATATGAGCATTTGGTTATATTTACTTGTAAAATGTAATTTGTCTATATTATATTCCATTAGTTGGAAAGTCATCTCTTATGTGATAGATTTGATTCATTTTCTTGTAATTTTAGTTTTGTATTTTCTTTAGAATCCAATAATGTGGGAGATTTTTTTAAATGTATACCTGTTGTACCCCGATCTTTTGGTTGTATATAATTCATTGACCAAAATACATTTTGAGTCTTGTCCAAGAGGTCATTAGAAATATTCATCATACTCATCCCAAAGTCATTTATTATATTGTCCTAATTAGCAACTTAGGATAAATGTATATTGACTTGAGGATACAAATTAACCTATTGGTTAAATAATTTTTCAAAACTGATAATTCTTTTAAATTTAGCTTTGAGGTTTTTGAAATTTTCAAATACATGATGCAATATATTTATCGAATATATAATTTATATTTAAAATTGAAGAAGTTACTTGGTTAATAGGTTAAAAATAATCAAATTCCAGGTTTTGTAAAATTTACATAATTAGGAAATATTTGTCTCAAAGTAGAACCAAATTAATTTAAAAGAACTTGGAATTTGCTTCAATGAATATTTCCTTCGCTGGTCATGTCTCTTGAAGCGGTATCATGGAAATTTAAATGTATAAGGGCATGAAGAGGTTCTCTTCATGCTCTCATAATTGAAGCCCAACTTCGTGCTAGCGAATTCACAAGTTGTCCGTGAGATGCACTTTTTGGAGATTTTTCCAAAAAAATCTTGTTAGATAGTGTTCCAGGACAAAATCTTTCTTGGGTGCTCTAAGATTGTTCCTATAACACCTTGAGTCTTTAACATACAATATGGAGTCACCCTAATGTCCCCTACCCCTTGGGCTATATATCTTGTTTATTACTCACTAATGTAACCGAAAAGAAAATAAAAAAATGAGAGAAAATATTTTTCCATAAATTTTCAAATAACTTTGAAAAGATACAAAATGTGACTTCTAATTCATTGTGTTATTGAAGTCTTTTGGTTCCATTATTTAACCTAGAATACGCTTCTTTTTAACCTAGTTCTGAAAAAACTATTTTTCCAAAATATTTTGTTCTTAAGAAAAGATCTTCTTTCAAGCTTTAATTTTTTTTTTTGTCAATTTTACGAAAACCATGTGTGTGTGTGTGAGGCAGGATCAATTACAAACCAAGTCCATGCAGACTTGGTACAGATCAATTTATTTAAAATACTAAAAAAATAATTTAGATTTGACTTTTTTGGTGTGTTTAAACATTTCAGGGTACCCCTAAAAAATAACTAAAAATGATTTTTTTTGTATTTTAAACAAACCAGTCAAAATATATCAGTTTTTAAATAGTTAAAAACTGTTATATTTTGATCGATTTGTTTAAAATAGCAAAACAATTCATTTTGAGCTGGTTTTTTTAAGGGTACCCTGAAATGTTCAACCCCCACCCAAAAAGAAATCAACTAATTTTTTTTTTAGTATTTAAAATAAATTGGCCCGCATGGAGCGGTCCTTAGCTAGTTTGCATTGGATCCGCCCCTACATCACACATACTAGGTTTAGTATAGGGGTTCCTCATAGTTCCATTGAATTGGAATAAAATTTAATCTTTCACTTCAAGAATATTTTCTATTTTTGGAGATTTGATGATATTGGTTCTGGACCAGAACCTAACATGGTTGTGTAATATACGCCAATTATTAGTGCCTTCTCCGAAAGATATGATGTGAAAGATTAGATCATGAAAGTAGTGTGTTGTGTTATTATTTTTCGCTATTTTATTTTTGTAAAATTTTACCATAGTATATTTTCCGTTCTCATCGGAAAATGTTTTTACCTATTAGTGGGTTTCTCCTCGTAAATATGTTGTTGTGTGATAGTTTTATCTTATGCATTTTGGGATAATTTGTCTTAATAACAAGTTATAATTTGGTTCGATTCTAAACTTGATAAACATTTTGGTTACACGGACATTTTAGGATTTTATACCAATTGCCATAATAAAAAGGAATTTATCATTTTAATGTGGAAATTAATTTTTTTGGGTATCCATCGTCCGGAATTCTCATTCTCATATTTTTTGCTATAAGGTGCTGAACAAAACACGTGTGAGTAATATTTTAAGTTGTATATGGAGAACAAAAAATGGGTTCACTATGACCAATTGGGGGGGATACCTTAGTTTTTGGATTTCAAGAGGTAAAAGATGCGGGATGGATATTAGAGGGAGGACCCTAGTGTACTATGGGGTAAATCCTTGTGTTGAAAAGATGATACCCTAGAGTGACCATCGAAGACATGGATTTACAATCATTTACTTCTTGGATACAAGTTTTGAAGCTCCCTGTGATGAAAATAATGATGAATATTATCAATAACGTTACTTAGTCAAAGGAATTATTGATATTTACACCTGTTGGACTCTGTGTTGTAGTTTTGCAGTGAAGAAGCGTTGGACTCTTTGTTCAAATTCGTAAATAGCTGGTAATCATGTTCAGTGGATACCGAGGCTTGCATCGACTCACATGTTGTGGAAGCTTCTCGACTGGATTCGTGCATGTCATTTTGGTAAAGGTTTAGAAGCGAAGAGCATCAAGACTAGCAAAGGTGTCAAGGTCATTGTGTAAGTCTACTGTCACGTCATTTGTAATTCCATACACATTGAATTTGCATGGCTGGATCGTCCAAGGTTTTTCCTATTCTAGGTTATCCTCATAAATTGGGCATCGTGTAATTGATTTATTTTATCTGCTATAATCACCTAGATACATGCTTTAGGTTAAGATAAAATTGGTTAATCTCTTTAACAGAACTTCAATTTAATTGGTGCTACATTTGATGGGTTAATTTGTCTAGTTCAACTTGAATTTGAAAACATTAAACATAATTGTTTGCATGTTTTACCATTTTCATATTAACCATTGGATGTAGCTGAATTTTCAAGTAGTATCACAACAGGTGTCTATAATTTGTTTAGGAAAGAATTCAAGCAGTTTTTATATGGAGGGTTTGTTATTTTTTAGGCCACCGATGTTTGATGGGTCTAATTACACATACTAGAAAGCGCGTATGAAATGCGCACTTAAATAAATAGATGAACAAGTATGGTTCGCTATTATTAAGAGGTGGACCCCACCCAAAACTTTAGTAGGTGAACTTCATGTCCAAAAATCGTAGAAAGTTGGAGTGAGGGTGAACATAAATTGGCTAATTATACCTCACATAACTTAAATGTTTTGTTTTGTGCGGTCATTTCTAAGGAGTTTTGTTGTATTGTAATGTGTGAGACATCCAAAGAATCTTGATATATACTCCAACTAACCCACGAGGGAATTAGTGTTGTTAAGGCTTCCAAACTAAACAATCTCACCACTCGATTTAAAACTATGTGAATCCTTTGATGAGTTCCATGCTAAATTTCTAATATTGTGAACTCATCTTTTGACTTGAGAAAGTGAATACCCGAAACCCAAGTACTCATGAAAATATTATAGTTCTTAACTAAAAGATTTAATTTTGAAGTGACTATTTTGAATTCCTTGGGCACTCTAGACTCAATGAAACTCGAAGTTCTTGTGGGTGATCATTCATCCTATGAACTTGACACTTTTCCTCCAAAAATATGAAGAAAGATGAGAGAATTGCTTTAAAATATCATAAAGAGGAAAGTGTTACTTCAGATGATGAGTTTGACATCGATTATGATGATATGGCCATGTTTGTGAAGAATTTTAAAAAAATTCCCAAGTTTGAAAAATAATCAAAAGATGAAAAGAAGTTTGAGAAAAACAAGTTAATAAGGATATAAAATTCCCTAAAAATCACAATGATAATTTTAAGAGAGATGATTTGAATTGATTCTTTGTATGTGAAGGTTATGGACAAAGGAAAACTGAGTGTCCCACTAATATATGGAAGGAAGGAAGTCTAAGGCCTATAATGACACCCTTAGTGATAGTGAATCGAAAGATGAACTCGATTCCCCTATTGAGAGAAACTACAGCGCGTTCATGGCTAGTCATGTGAGCCTTGATGAAAAGTTTTTCGATGAAGATAATTTTGTGCATGATAGTTCTGAGGCCAAGTGTAAAACCCAAGTAAGTGATGGTGAGGAGAGTGGTGGTGATGATGATGATGATGATGATGAAGAAGAAGAAGAAGAAGAAGAAGAAGAAGAAGAAGAAGAAGAAGAGCAGGAGGAGAGTAAACTTCAAGTTGCCTTTCGTGAGTTATATTCAAAGATGATAAAAGTAAAAAAGTCTAACTTGAAGTTGGAAGCTGTGATGAAATAATGTTCCATAGGGAATTATGAGAGTAAATTAATTAAGAATCTTAGGGAACGTGAGAATAATCTTAGGGAGAAGCTCATGTTTATTAAGGGGGTCGAGATAACATTCGTGGTTTAATGGAGATTATAAAGAAGGACTCCTTAGTTTTTGGTGAGCCTCGTCATTTGATCGAGTTTAGGATGGTGGAGTTAGAAGAGAGATTGAGAGACTCGAGTAATGTCAAATTTTATTTGGAATTTGGGTTGGAAAAATTGGATACAACGTTAGGCACCGTCCTAATCAAAGATGACAAGTGTGGTATTGGCTTCGATATTCCAAATGCTTTTGCTACTAAAGCCAAAACCATGATTTTGAGAGATTCAACTGTTGCTAGGAACATTAGAAAAGGTCAACCCAAGGGTAACATTCCTCGTGTCTACATGTGCAGACATTACGGTAGGAAATGTCACCCGAGGTATTTTTTCTTTGATCTTAAAAATGGTCCTAAGAATAACTAAGTCTAGATTCAACGAGGCTCCTAAAACCCAAGAGTGTCATGTCACACCTACATGGGTTAGGAAATCATGTTTATAGGACTTACAAGATATACTTATTGATTCTCGAATGCATTCACAGTATAGTTCTCATGATAAAACTAATGGTTGACTGTGTTCGCATGTTTGCATACACTAGCTTTTATACTCCATGTTATATATGTTTGCTAGTTGTATGTGATTTGAGTCTTTTGGATTTTGATTTATCATTTATTAGGTCCTATTGAAAAATACAAAAAAAAATTGTCTCTTGAGTTTTGTTTTTCAATTGTTGTCATTTTTAATTTTTTTTTAAAACTCAAAAATATTTTTGTTAATGTGTAGTTTGGTTTTACACATTTTGTGTGGCATATCAGTGTGTTTGAACCTACTACGTTCAATTCTTAGGATTATTCTTAATCATGCTTGCATGAAGCTGTTCGACTTTGATTTGATTAATGGATTTATTTTTCATATGCTTCCTAACATATGTGCATGAGCTCTTTCGTATTTTAACTTCATATGATACATGATCTAAGTGAGTTTTTTCTAACAATGTTCTCATACACATATATATTTCATTAGGCTATTTGTTCATGTAATAACCATTGCACATGGGTTTGTTTCTTTATTCAACATTATGAGTGTGCATGGGAAAGGGATACAAATATTTCCTTATGCAAAAGGCCACCGTTGGCAAGAGCCTAAAAGAAAAGAGAAGTAAAAGAAAATATAATATTGCGAAGGAAAATAGTGTTTCATTGATTCTTAAAAAATTTGGTATCTTCAAAATGAGAGAGAAAAAAAAAAGATTGAATATCTAAAATTTTGAGTGTGTTATAAGTTGAAGATCAATGGAATTGCATAATGATTCCTAATTAATTCATGCTTGTCTCTAGTGATTTGAGAATCATAATTATTTTCTAGGCTAGTGTACATTTTTTTGTTTATCAATTATGAGTTCACTTTATCTATCACTACGAGGCTAAATCTTTGTTTGATAAAGATGATGATGTTAAATAGAACTCCTTGGACATATTTTACTTGTTTCTAGTTCACGCCCATTCACTCTATACAACCTTTTTTAAACAAATTGCTACTATTCTAGTGTGGAAAATTTATGTGTCTTTGTGTCTTGTTTGTGGTATTTATACCTATATATCTATGTATGTGTGTCATTGGTATATATCTATATAATAAAGTATAAAACTTATGTATGTCACAAGTTTAAAATATGATGTCATCAAGATAAATTTTGTTTGCACTTCCTATTTTATCCCTCAAATCTTTGATTTCCCCCTATTTTTCACTTATTAAATTTACATTTCAATTCAAAATTCGGGGTACTATGGTCGTATTCCGTTCATAAGTTTTTTGACCCACTTTCCTTTTTCACACAAAGCTCTCACTCTCCCGTCCTCTCAGGCTCTCATCAGCAAGCCAAAAAAAACATACCTCATCTGCCTCCCTCTCTCACTCATCCTCTCCCCCACACTAACCTCGAGCCATGTGTTCTCTAAACCCTCTGCCCAGCTAGCTCCCCCTCTCCCCACCACCTCTCCTCATCCGGTTCCCCTGTGAACCGCAACCAATCAACCCTCCTCCAACCATTTCTCCCCACTATCAATAGGTATAAATTAGGGCTTCCACCATTTTTGGGTGGTTTTCAGTTATTTATTGTCTTTCAATTAGAATTTTTTTGTTGTTTACTTTTGTAGATGTGAATCGAACGTATACACCAATGATGTGAGATTTTGTTTGCGATTTTTGATAAACTTCCAAAGGTTAGATCTATCTTCTTCAGATTTACGATTTCTTCCCACAATGTTAGATTTATGATTTGTCCTACTATACTACATTCTACATGTAATATCTCTCTCACACACACACACACATGCACACACACCCTTAGATCTGAAAATATTTAGGTCTCTCATGAGTATCTCTTTTACACACGTGCACACATACACATTCGATTTTGATTTCGACTATTACCTGTTCATAAATTTAGGGCTTTTCAATTTAGGGCTTTCTGTACATATTTTTTTTTCATGTTGTTTAAGATCTATTTATGTTCATGTCTATGTTTATGTTTGGGGATCTAATGGTTTTTTGTTGGTTATTTTTTCTTTTTCAGATCAGGTACTCTTTGTGTGGATTTTTATATTTATATCATGTATACACGTTCTCTCTACTTCTAGATTTATATTTTGAGGTTTTATTTTGAAACATTACGATCTATAACCAAACCTTATTTATATTGTTTGATTTATTTATAAATTGATTATTAGTATGTTTGATATTTGACTACTGATAGTTGTATCTTGGTATATGTGTTTATTTAGATATGTTGTTAAGTAATATTATTTAAATTGTGAATTCCTTTTTTTGTATGTTTATCCTTTTTTGAAAGTTGTAGCTTAGGATCGAAGTACTAACTCTATATATTTGCTTAATTTGTTCTGATCATTGATAATTGAAGGGATGTGTAGCTAAGGCAACATTTGGCTATGGAACATTTTCTTAGTACTTTGTTTGGGGTAGTTTCTTTAAATTTCAATTGATTTTTCTAAAAAAAAAAATCATTCTCGATCTGTATCCCAAATAAAGTTAAAAGAGAGATTTTTACTATTGGTGTACATTGACCGACTGCTGTAGCTGATCAGATATACCGATTGTGAAACATTCCCATACAGTATACCAAATAATTCCAGTTATCTATCTCTCACACAACCATGAACCATAAAGGGGTGTATGTTAGTTGACTGTTGGCGTTAATTCAATGTTTATCCAATATGTCTTTAAAATGTTCAAAGTTTTTAAATACCGTTACAATCTGGTAATCCAATATTTCAATCTGCAGCAATCTAAAATAATGGTTTCCACTAATATAATATTGGTTGTATAGCCTTGCCTCTCTACATGTAAACGTTGATATCACAAGAATAATTTCAAAATTTATAAGTATTTTTCATTTATACACTTATCTTCACAGTAATGATTCTTATAATGATATTTGGATTTTGCTCTTATTAGAAAGCATAATGTAGTGAAAGATAGAATAGGGAAGTATATACATGTTCATTCATGGAGTTGGTAAGTTGTGTAACCATGCTCACTCTAATTGGTAGTGAGTTGATTTATGGTTTTCTGATTGTCACGCTGATGTGAAGCAAAAGAGAGAAAACAGAGCAATGGTAAAGATTACAAAAGTACAAAGGAGGAGACGAAAGAGAGCAAACAGAGTTGCTGCTGTAGCTTGGAGATGGAGAGCGTACCTAAGAAAGGGTGTCGATAAACCCTCTACCTATATCAGGAGCTGCTGCTGATATTTTTCTCTTACTAAAAAAAGCTTAGTTTAATTTATGAAAGTTATCTTCATAATATTAAATGTGTTTATTTTTAATTTATGTATGGTCATGGTTCTTAGTTTAAGAAGGTTTGATGGATCGAGCAGGTTCATGCTTTCAGCATAAAATGATATCATTTGTCTCTTCCAAAGTTAATATCTAGAACATATAGCATAGTAGGTTCTTATAATTAGGAGTTCTTATTTAATTTATGTGTTCTATTTTGTTTGGTAGTATTGTTTAATTACTATAGCTTAAGCAAGTTTCGTTGAAAAAGAAGAGCTATGTAGCTTATTTCTAGAGCAGGTCTTCTTTAGAATAGGTCTTTATGGATTTGATCATATATATATATATATATATATGTATGTATATTCATTGTTACTGAGGAAGTGAATAAACGGAGTTTTTTTACATTATATAACACAATTTCTTTGTTTGTTAGGTTGAAAATAGTGGAGGTGGAGTGCGGCCAATTGCGATTATTTCCATCGTGAAGTGCATGATAGTATCGAGAACATTGACAACCATGGTCTCAATGCAATTTGTCTACGAAGGTGAAGTTAAATTAATTTTCATTGATGTTCATTCATATTATATGAGTATCCAATGTAAGTTGTTGCAGGATACACACCACTATTCAGTTCACGACTATTTTTTACCCTTCATTTAGCATGACCTAGACTGGACTATTGGCTGCTCGAGTTAGATGGTAGAGGTTCAATATCAAATACAACATTTATGTTGCAAGTATTTCACTTTGGGTACTGTCTTTATTCTATACCGTTTGTCGACATTGACGCTGATTTTGATGACTTGGGAAAATCTTTGGAAGTTTCTCTACCTATCAATGCATCATAGACAGCTAAACATGAAAAGATAAAGGAGAAGACAAAGGTTTGGGGACTTAAAAGACAGACTAATTTCTAGAAGAAAATTGATGATTCCTCCACCCTGGTCACCACTATGATTTGGCAAAGCAAAATGATGATAAGGCCGTTGTTGATGCTGAGGATGGCAAGAGAAAAGCTATTGAGTCCAAGGATGAAGCTGAATAGGCCTTAAATGGTCAATCTATTGCCAGAGATTAGGCCTATATGTGTGGGTGGAATAAGTATTTTCCCAAGGCCAAAGATCAGGTTGACTACCTAAAAACCATTTTCTTTAAGAATGGTTGGGATGCCCTTCTTATGGAGACTGCTGTTGAAGAACACTAAAATATATTCAAGAAATATGAAGCAGGTTCCCTTCCCTGGGTGGATGATGATGATGACGAGTAAGATGAGGAGGTATGAGGGTAAGCCGATGCTACTGCCACGTTTATAAAGAAGATAAAACAAGATGTGCACATATTGTTTTAATCCAATGCTACTCCTAGATACAATCTCTCACTCACTCCTGATTTAATCCATTGATTTGGGGGACTGTTATATTGTTATTAAGAGGCACATATTATTTTTTACTATTTATTTTAAGGACTGCTTTTCATTTTTTAAGCATTTTTTTGGGTAAGCACCTGTGAATATTTATGGTCTTTTATAGCAGTCTCTATATATTGTTTTGATATCAAATTACAGAGCAATATTGTTAATTAAAACATTTCATCTCATACAGATGCAGGACATCATTGGCGATCTTCTTCACATTAAATAGCAAATATGATCCCTTTCGCATTCAATTAGACATATTGTACATTGTTGTGAGGCCGAATCAAGACACATGATCTTATTACGGTAAATTCAAAATTTCCTACTTTTGTGTCCAATAAGATGCGTTTATTGATTTTATCATGGGTACTTAAACTACAAACCATTTGATTTTTATTAAAATGACTATTTTTATCAAATCGTTGACAGATCTGCAAACCAAAAACAATGGCTGTTAAAACTGGGAATGATCTGCAAACCAAAAATCAAGGAGAGTTTGTTTTGCGGAGCTATTAAAACTATTTTTTTCATGTTTCTATATAACCACTAGGTTTTTGATGATTTTTTTTTACTATTATAAAACTCTGTTTTAAATAGTATTGAAAAAAGAAGTATCAGTTGGTAGTGAGTTGCTCTATGTTGCTGTTTTAATACGCATGTGTAGTGTGTTGAAGTAAAGTGGGAAAAAATGGTGTGTTAAACAAGTCCAAACATCTTTTTTGACCAAGATGACTTGCTATTTAATATCTGAGGCACTGTAAGCATATCTTTTGAATGGATGTAAAGCTGTATGGAACTGAAAATATTATTACAGCCAAAATTATACTTTTATTTTAAATTATACTTTCATTTTAAATTAGATCAATCATAGCCAAAATTGTACTTTCACAATTATTTGTTATACTAAGTTAGTTTCGTTTTGGAGCAAAGAGTGTTCATGGAAATGGATACCAGATTATGAATTAACTGAATGTCATCTAGATGACAGTGTTCAAAATTTCAGACTCGGTAATTTTGGCTATGATCCTTTTTCTTGTAGGGTATCGAAATTTCAGACACAGTAAATGTCGTGTATCGAACCTTTTTCTTACAAGATTTGTGGTTTGATGCCATCCAGTTTTGCATATATGAGCAGCTTTGGATTTAAACGATGTCAAGATCGATTTAATTGTTTCTTTTGCTGGCGCAATCACAACCCCTCTAGATTAAGAAAAGCATCTTCTACTACAGATTGTAATTCACAGTTTGTGAGCCATTTGGGGACCCTGAATAATACTTTCGTAAGTCACCTGTCATAGAGGCTTCATCCGCTTCATTTGAACGTGTTGGAATGAGATATTCTTCAATTGTAGCAAATTTAATAACTACAACAATTATACATTGAATCTGCACAATTGGGACGATGTATGTTTCAATTGTAGCAGATTTATATCTTAAAGTTTTTAGATCTTGAATTTTGAACAGTTATTTTTCAGATCTTAAATTTTTTGGTTTTGTTTTTTCATATGGTGATTTTGAATTTGTGAAGCATCTCTTTTCAAATAGTGACTATGTTATACAAGTATAGGATCATTTTAATCAGATTTGTGGTATAAGAATTGGTGCTAATGTTATTCTTTTAAGGCTTCTTGACTCGTGACTAGGAAAAGCTAAAGCTAAATGTATTAATTTGTTGTTTATAATTGTTCCCATGTCTATATGTTGGAAATTATGGGGTGTTAATGTCTTTCCTTCAAGATCTATTACTTTGAATTATATTCTTCTTTATCTACTTCCTAATGACTTCTGTCTTTGACATTTGATGTTTTGTAGGTGTGTTTTCTGATTCATATCTTATAAAAGTACTATGGCAGTATGGGTTTCTCCACGTAGAGAGATCTTTTAATCAGCTCACGCGTCTTAACACACCCATGCCTATACCAATAAATTTTCTATACTGCGTGCCCATCTCAATCAATCTTCTATACCAGTATCTATTCTATCTCCCTTTTAATAGTCACATGTTTCAATGTGTTTTTTGGTATTTTTTACTTATTGAACATATGGTTTTCAATTTTTGTTTCTAATGTTGGTTTGTGAAATTCCATGTTGCAGGTTACATTTGCAACCTTTAGTTCTTATGATTATTATGTAGTGGAATTGCAACAACTGCCATCAACGGTTGCTGCCATAAATGCTTGCTGTTGCTGCCATCAACTGCCATCAATGCTTGCTGTCGTGAACACCAGTGCAACACTGCTGAATGTCTTTTATTTATTTTTTATTGTTGTTTGAGACTTACAATATCACTCGACATCTTATTAAATATGAGTATAGTTTTTTTAAGTAAATTTCATTCAGTGTCTTATTCTTTTATTTGTACAATTTTTGTATGGAGAGATCTTTTGCTAACTTTGGTATTCGATTATTAAAGGTATGAAAGCTTTTGTATTTTATATGTTTTGTTTTCTTAAACAACTAGATGTTAGAATAAATGTCTATGAGATTCATCAGTGTATTTATTTGGTTATTGAAGTGTGTTTTTATACCTTAAACAGGTGGAAAGTCCTATAAATAAAGGAGATTTTGTCCAATTTTTTAAAAAAATTTAACTTATTTGTATTGAAATTAAATTGGCTCGATCATTATTTTGTTGTCTTTATGTTACTTTTTTCGAATATCGTCATGCCTTTAGGCATGAATTAAACATGTTGAATAGTTGTATAAACATGTAAAAATTTGTCCAATTTTTTAAAATTATTTACAATTATGTGTAGTAAAAAAAAATTGACATAAAAGGTTACTATGGTGTATGTATGTATGTACATGAACACGGTATTTGTATGCATGTAAATACGATGTATGGTTCAATCAACGATGTACACTTTCAAAAATTTGCATCGTGCCTTCAGGCACGGGCATACCCTAGTATATATATATATATATACAGTATCTTCCGTTTTGAGTCTTTGCATTTTCATTTAGTTCATTTATATGATATTTTCTTCTTAAGTTTCAAGTAGTTTCAAATTGGTATGATTAATGATAATATTGATATTTTATGCTTCACTTTTTGCAAAAAATCAATATCATTTGTTCATTCTTTGGATTATTTGTGCTTGTGGCATATTGTGTTTGCCATTTCTTGTTACACTTTACACCACTGCATGATATACTTATCTTTTCTTTATTCTTTCCCTTGTTTGATTTAGGGGAGGTGTAACAACCCTTGACTTTGGAGACAGAGAAATTAAATTTTTGGGAAAATAAAATTTAATTAAATTGGAGAATTTTAAAATTTGGGAATTGAGGTCCAAAAATAGAGAACATTTCAAAGTATTCCGGATGATGATTTTGAGGGTACCATCGATCCCGGAAGGGTCGAGATAGTCAAAATGGCTATCATTTGGTTTTATTTCGGCTCCAGAATGTTTTTAAGTCAGTTTGACTTGAATTGGAGTAAACGAGTCATTTAAAGTGTGTATTAACATTTAAAACTGGATTTAAAGGCTTACAGATCAAGCCATTCTCATTTAAGAGAAAGAGAGAAAAAGGCATAGAGGGAGAAAGAAGAAAGAAAGAAGAAGAAAGGAAGAGAGAGCGAGAGAGAGAGAGGAAGAAAAGCTTGGAGATTCCGGCCCAAACGCGACATCGAGGACGATCCAACCTCTACAAATATGAGGAAAGTGTTTAATCTTGCTAAATAAGTCATTTGTGTATTTCATATCATAATTTGTGGGTTAGAGAAATGGATTTTGGGTATTAATATCAAAACCTAAATTGTTGGGTTTAGATCTTGAAAATTGATGTTTAGATTTGGGTTTGATAGTGTAGAAATGTTTGGGATCAACTTTGGGTTGATTTGTTGGCTTAGAATCACGTTTTGATGAAGGTTTAGGGGTTAGAAGTGAAATGTTAGGGTTTAGAATTCGTGGTTTTTTATGAAGAAGAAGGACCCTTCAAATTCTGCAAACCCGAATAGATTCTCCCCTTATGCGAATCGATTCGGCCTACGCAAATTGGCAGGTCTGCATTGACCGAATCGATTTGGACCCAAGGCGAATCGATTCGGCCTGAGACAGAAGCCCAGGTCTTTGGACCCGAATCGATGCGCCTTGGAGGCCGAATCGATTCAATGGGCCGTATTGATTCGAAATAGGGCCGAATCGATTCGAAAATAGGGCATTTTGAGGAATTTTCTCTATAATGATTTCAAACCCTTTTTGGTTGGGTTTATTGTCTTGGGACATGATTATATGATGTAAGAAATATGCTTTGGAGACTTAGTAAAAGTTTCTCCCATGATGGGACCGTGTACTTATCAAGTTATTTTGGGGGACTTATATCCATATAAATTGGAGAGGGTCATATCGATATAGGGGGGAATCTCATTGAGAATGGGAGTTCTAACTAGGGGTCATAAGTGGGCCTAATTATGATGTAAGGATTGGGGTCCTTTAAAGAGAGAGGTGAGAGTACGATATGAAATTATAGGCCGAGGGTAGCGCCAAAATCGTTATATTAAATAGGATTCTATTGAGATTAAGGGTTGGGGGACCGAAGAGAGAGAGGGGTCACATATCTTTAAAAACGTTTAAATTAAGGAACAATCGGTAACCCAATAGGAGTAAGGGTTCATAAGATCAATTGAACCGTTGGTGAAATTGAGAACGATTTGCATCGTACTATCAACTAGAATAAGTGGTAGCATAAATTGTAGTCGGGATGGTTTATACATAATTGTGTGGAAATAGTCATTGGGATTCCAATACTTGAAATGAAGTTTGGATAAGTGGAGGTTTATAGACTATTAGTCATGTATATGCCAATGGTCAAATAGTACTAGAGATAATTATGTACTTTCGAATATAAAGGAGATGTGTAGTGATCATTTCCTACACTAAACTTTGGGTGATAACCCAAATGTTGAATATGAACATATATTTTTTGGGAGACTATTAATCATAGGAAAAATGGATGAATATGCTTCAAGTGAGGGATCGTATTCACATATCGAGGCAAATTAAATGTGTTGGGACGACGGCTAGTATATTGAGGATTATGCATACTCAAAGTCGAGTTTATATATATCTTATACATATGAACGAGAAATAGTTTGTGTATATATATATGTATATATATATATGTGGATATGTGGATATATATCAGTATAGATATGAATATATGGGTATATTTATGCTGTGAATATCTAAACCGTATGTGATGGTTTAATTATATGATGTAATCATATGGATGTATATATATTGTGCATGTGAACGATATATATACTGTGACACCCCGCCTAATTAAATACCGGGCGATCATCAAATTAAATCAAGGTAAACAGTTGGTTCATTCTCAGCATCACTGTCGATAAAAATAAATTTTCCAATTTAACACCCTAAATAATTAAGCTAAGTGTCAAAAAACATTTTCATACAACTTTCCCAATTTTAATTAACGAAAAAGATTTATTTAATTAAAACAACATTTCTACAATTAAGAATCACACCACAATAAACCAAATAACATAAACCATTCATCAATCGAATGTCAACATATGAAACTAAAATCACAAATCCATCCTAAATAAATTTCATGGAACAATACTGGAAATAACTGAAATATAAATGTCCCAACAACAAATGAAATAATGGAAAGGGCGACACATGCCCAATAAATGAGAATTCTAGAAGTGGAGTCAATAAAGGAAGCCGTCTACGCAAGTGACCTGCAACTCCCACCTAAGCCGCAGCACGCTCCTCTCAAAGGATCCTAAGCAAGACGCCCCTGTGGCTGGGCACCTGAAAATATACATATATATACAAGAGAGAGAGAGAGAGAGAGAAAAAAAGAAACGGGTCAGAGCCCGAAAGTGTGTTTGATTTTAAAATACGTTTAGCAAGTATTTAAATTGATACAGGCCAATGCAATAACATATTAGTACGTCACTCTCTTGAGAAAATACTCACCTCTCTTCTAATGTGCACACCTATCGCACTAACCTTCCCCACGGTTTCTTATCATTTAACGCACTGGTCTTTCTAAAAGATTTAACTTAACTTCGATTTCTCGCAAGATTTATAATTCACGACTCCATTTTAAAAGAATGTTCCAAACAGTAATCAAAGTCCTCCATTTTTAAATTTATAAAATCAATAAAGTTTTTACAGTGACATCTTATACTTTTTCAAAACAAGTATTTAATAATTTGAGTCAACAACCATGTCCTACTTATCAAATCTCAGTAGACAGTTTCAAATATCATAATCTCATATATATATATTAACTACTCGTATAATATATATATATATATATATAACAGCACCCCGAATAAAACTATGGTGCGTGCATACTCTACTATCCAAAGCCCCATATCACTCATATTAAGGGGAATACATTCGGAATCACTCTCGAATTGTATTAACAGAAATACGCAAACAATTGAGGCGAAGCATAGATTCCAAGTCTCTAAGAGGATGGCACATACCGGCGTCTCTTAGGACCGTCTGAACTATCACATCGATAGCCTGTACCAAGGATATGTATCTCCTAGGGTACAAGTCAATATCCCCCATAAAGGTCCCATCGAGATAAGACTTGTCCCAGCGCGAAAATCTCAGGGATAGTAAGTAGCGTGGGTATGATTTTCACATGCATATAATATATGTACACACAATCATATAAATATACCACTTTATCATATTAATATAGGTTCTTCTCATCACCCATAATTATACCATATATCCTTAATTTCACAGTTATAGAATTTCGTATAAGGTTTTATTCCTAACCTTAACTCGAAGGGTTTTCTCACTTATTACCTAACACTCATGGGCTACATCCTCACAAATATGAATTCCAGTAAGTGTCTTTATTAGGTTCCAATGTAACTCTCTTACGCACCTCACCCTTTAAATTCATAAGTCCACTAACCTAAAGTAAATATCCCATAAATACCATTTTCGATAAAGATAAAGGTTCCAACATTTATTCATATACCCTACTGGTCCTCGATGTCTCCCAAATCAACTTATCAAGAGTGCCCAAGAATTATATCACGACAATTTGAATTTAACGCATTTAAAGAGGAAATTAGTAGTCTTCCAGGAGGGGTCGATCGATCGAAGCTTGGGGCTCGATCGATCGAACCTTCGATCGATCGAAGCTCTAGGCTCGATCGATCGATCAAGCAGGTCTGGGCAAAATTTTGCAGAATGCAGCTACGGGTTTCATCCAACTTCTTCATCTAAAACGATGTGTTTCCATTCTAATCACCCCAACAATCCTACTATCATCATTATAACATTATACCAGGTGTTTATAACGTAAAGCATGCGTGTAACTATCATTAAACATGGGTTTTCAACCTAAAATCATGTCTAATTATCAAGAACCCTAAAGTTTTCTTAAACAGATTTCTAATGAATCTTTCTCCAATATTTCTTTATTATGATCACCAAATTTCGTGGATTATTACCTCTACATGGCAAGGGTTTCCAGAATTTACATATACATCAATACTACATGGGTTCTCCTATCAAAAATGGGTTTTTCTTCCATAGTTTATATCACAATTTATTCCTAAGCTAACATGAAGATTGCATCAACGAAAATAGCAAGTTTAAACACTTGCCTGGGATTTTGGTATGCAGATTCACGGATGATTTTGGTATGGCTGCGTTCCTTGTCTCATGATCTACGCGGTGGTGGTGGTGGCGGTGAAATCCGGTGGCTTTTTGGCCTTGGTTTGCCTTGGAGCTCTCTCCTCTCTTCTCCAATGGCCGTCACTTGATTTGTGAATGTTCTAACCCTAAGAGGCTGACCTAATGGTTGATATAGGTTGGCTGAAATTCGTGGGTTTAATTGTCCACTTAAGTAAAATGACTAAAATGCCCTCCCGAGGCACCAATTAGGCCTAAAAACGCCCCGAGACCCAAACTAATCCCCCGGGTACACTTTTCTGACTATCTCGACCCTTCCGAACTCGTTGGCGCACTCAAAACGACCATACGAACAACTTATAAAATATTCACTTTTTATTTAACAAAATTAGTCCCGACGTGACACGGGCACGTCCCAACTTAAATTTCCGAAATAGTCATTTAATTCACTTATGACATTCAATATAACCAATATAGTATATCACTATGCTCATTAGTAATATTCAACAAGTTTCCCATAATTACTAACTCTCGTCACGTTAATAATTATAACATAATTAATTTTCGGATTTTTATTAAATAATCATTCTCATTAAATTTAATAAATCCCCAAATTAATATAGCATAAAAATACGGGGTATTACATATACTTATGTGGTTAAGCATACCCCGCTCATGTTATCATTGGGAAGTTTCCGCGCAGAGGGTGAGCATCCTAGCTCAAGGAGCAGGGTGTGGATATTCAACAAGGTCATAGTCGTCCGTTGTGTTATTTTGTGATATGCATTTCTTTTGGGGTGGGATGTGGTGGGTATGTCTCGTCTCATTGACCAGTTAGGAGCTGTGACCGCTTCCCGGGACGTCGTGTGTGTGTGTTTGGCCACGATGTTGGTGATATTGAGTCCGATCGTGGTTCCCAGGATGGTATATGAGTAATGCCCTGGAAGATGATAGCATGGTGCAGTTTATCGGCGATATGTATAGCCGGGTATATTATGTGCATGGCCATTGTACATCAGATGTAGTATGTACACTTGACTATGGGAATTGATGATTGTATATATATATATATATATATATATGGTTAGAATAAATACCTATATATATATTTATATATCCTATAGGTGATAGGATATCGAATTTTTATGGAGTACATCTTGGATGATTCTGGTGTACTAGATTATTAGGGGTTGATGTATCGCATTTAAGGAATATTTTTGTTACATCATCCCAAGGATATTATTGGAGATTTTGAGTTGTAATTATATGGTAATCTAAATTCAGTAGTTGTAAAAGTAAAATTGTATGCATGGCATAATGGATCTCTAGGATTGACATTGTCAAGGACTAGTGTAACGGGGGGGGGTCCTTGTTTGGATTTCACTTTGCGAGACGCCCCACTCATGAAACGTAGTGCAATGTTGAGAGTAGAGAGAAGTTTTGTCATTAATAATTTGTATGCATGTGGCTTAGGAAATTAAATCATATGATTCAACCCAAATGTATATGGGTACGTATTAAGAATTAAAATTGATTAGATTATAAACCGGAATCCATTAAGCCTAGTATGGCATATATGTTTATAAAAATATTTAAGTGTGTTTAGAAAGAGTTTAATTCTTGGGGTATGATAGGAAGGCAGGTCTTGTGGGTATAGGCTATGCCTATGGTAAGTTATGTTGTTCTTATAGGTGGGGTAACTTAACTAAGATTTCAGGACGCGAATAGGTGCGCGCCGTTATATGAGAGGTGAGTTGGGATTTCATGAGAGTGCGATTCCACTTTAATTATTAAATAAGTGCATTTATATTTATTAAGCACGGTTAACACACATGCTAAATATTTTCACAACTCGGGTTCTGACCCGTTTACTTTTCTCTCCTGCATGTATATATATATATATTAGTATAGGTGTCCTACCGCATGGATGCCGGATGACCTTCTATCCAGAGTTTTGGGAGCCATGACAGGTGCGAACTGTTGTGGGATGTAGAATGTAGTTGCTTCCTACTTCTTTAAAAATCTAGGTAGTATTCATGTTGTATATCGGGTTTACACCCAAGGGATATTTATAAATTTTTAGATTTATTCCATTTCAGTTATTGTATTGTCTGTGACCCGACAGCTTATTCGAGTTTATTTCTTTGTGATATATTCGATTGTAGTTATTCATTTCATTTATCATAGTTCTTGTATGTATCTTTCTTTTCTTTGTTAGTAGCTTATAGTGTTGGTTTGTTATCTGTTCTATGTTTTATTTAATTTTAACATCTCGCTTATATGATATTGGGTAGTTAGTCTTATATATTTTAGTACTGACAGTTGATGTTGAGACTGAGCCATCTGAGACTCCTGATTTAATGTAGTATAGGGTTGGCCACCCGCTATTATTTTAAGCGGGGTGTTACAGGAGGTATGGTCATATTGGGGAGAAATGGTTTTATTATGCATCTTTAACTTTGTCTATTCTTGAACAAAAAAAGGTGAGAGATGGTATCTCAATCTTTATAATTTGGGGGAGATTTTTACCTTAGGGGGAGACATCCTAACTTAGGTCAAGATTATTAGACAAATAGGGAGGTTTCATTCTGATGTAGATTTATATTGTTATATATTTTCTTTGAATTTGAAGGTGTGTTTAATTATGCACCTTTACAGATGCAACAAAGTATACAGAAGAGAACAACTACACAACGTGAGTCTGTGATGTGTCTATACTCTCTCCTTTTAAAGTTAAGTATTGAGTCTTTTAGAGATCGGACAAGTTGACGAATCGAGTCAATTTTTATATTTTGACTTATTCTGTGTTTGGATAAACCATTTGAGTCAAATCTTAGGTCTTGAGTATGTTTACCATTTCAAGCCTATGATATGTTTGATTGAAGACTGCTACAGTACATGCCAAGTTAGAGAATCTAGATCATCGTGATGTATTTCATCTTCAAAATTTGAGGAATTTCAAAAAGGTATGTATGCATTCTAGTTTAATTCCTGGATATATTTGGAAGTTTGTTTTAAATATTTGAGTCTATTTCTTCATAAGATGTTAAAAGAAATTTTTTTTTATTTTTATTTCATTCGAACGAGATTTTTTTGTTCACTGAAATGAGATAGTTAATATCATTAAAACCATCTTCAAACAAAGTTCAAACAAAGGTTCTTTTATTTACAAGGTATTCTAGTTCAAAGTTCATCGAGGCCGGTTCGAATGAGATTAGCTAGTTCATTCAAATAAGGTTTAGGTTGGTTCTAATGAGATTAGTGACTCCGTTAAAACGAACATACAATTTTTATTCGAATGAGATTACAATGCCTTGAAATTCATGTTTTCTATATATTGGCATGCTGGGATTTTTTTTAGTTGAGAATTTTGGCAAAATCAATTTCCTATCTATAACCAAGAGCCTACAAAACCTAGTTTCACCCAAACACTTTGTGATCCAAGGTTCAATCTTTTATGGTAGTTTGAGATCTCAATTTCTGTAAGCGCCATGGTTAAATACTTTTCTCGTCTGAGTTTTCCTTTCACATGGTGGAATCTGTAATTATTATTTTTCACCCACGGTGGATTCTGTATTGTGGTTTTGTGATGAAGAAGCGATGAACTCCTTGTTCAAATCTATACACGATTGTTGAGACTTTTCGGTGGATACCAAGTCTTGTGTCGACTCACTCATTGTGGAAGCTTCTCAGGTAGACTCGTGCGTATTATTGTGATGAAGGTTGAGTAACAAAGAGCTTCAAGTCTTGGGAGGGCGTCAAGGTCATTGTGTAAGTCTACTATCACGTCCTTTGTAATTTCGTACGTAGTGAATTTTCGTGGCTGGACATACGAGGGTTTTCCCGTTATGCATTTTTCTCCTAAATCGGGCATTTTGTGTTTGATGTATTTTATCTACTATACTCACTTAGATGCGTGATTTAGGTTAAAATAAAATTGGTTAATCTGTTTAACACAACTTTGGTTTAATCTGTTCTGCCTTTAATTGGGTTAATTTGATTAAATGAACTTAAATTTAAAAAAGCTAAAAATACTCATTTGCTTATTTTACCCTGTCCATATTAGAAACCCTTGCACGTAGTTTCACTTTCATTAGGGTTTATTCTTAAAACCATGTTTTATTACAATTATTATTTATTAATAAAGGAGTGTCTTAGATCATTTAAAATATAAATTACATTTTTGGGAATGCCTTATATTTTTTTAATGAATATATTATATATGTCGATCGATTATACTTAGTAGAAAGACTGGTGCGATGGGTTTGGCTAAATCATGAAAGATCAAAATTTTTGTTGTAGTGTGATTGAATATGTTAATACCAAGATAGGGAGTTGACATCCTATCAGTAAAGCTACATGTACAATATTAGAAGTTTGATCTTGAGTACGGGAACCTGCTTGATAGTTCGGGAATTTTTTAATAGTTCAAGAAATATTTTACAAGTACATTAGGAATGTTTGCAAGTACATTAGAAATATCAAAATCTAACTTTTGACTAGATTTAACTTACTAAATTTCACGGTTTGCAAAGGATGCATTGATTCTTAATTATGAGGGATATGAAGATCAAAATACTCACTTGATTATTTCTCTGATTTATAGATGGATACGATTTAATTTATTAGGTCAAAAAGTCTTGTAAGTTAGAAAATTATGTCTGAGATCATGTTATGTGAGAATTTGCATCCAAGATTGGTATTCTAAATCATGACACCCCTTTAACAACCTTATAAATTTGTATTCTACCAGTAAACATGGAAAGTGGATTATTATTCACTAGAATATAATATTAGTGAACTTTTAGATCAAAGAGTAATAAGATGTTGGTGAAAGTCGATTCCAAAAAATTAATTTCACCTAGAGGGTGTTGAATACTTAATGCAAGGAGTCATTTATGTGTTATGCAATTTTACGAACAAGGCGTCTTTATTCGAGTGATGTTAAGATAATTAAATTACACTGTAGTTGTAATTATCAGTTGAATTATTTACAATTGAACATAAAAGCAATAAATCGCGAATGATGATTTGGTATTTTCATATTTTTATTTGGAAGCCAATTTAATTATATGTCTTAAGTCTCGATGTAGTTCGTATTTCAAGTAGCAAGCACAAAAATTTCTGAAAACCTTAATTGATCCAAGCACACTTCATGAAAACACACACACACACACATGTGTGTGTGTATAGATCTAGAGAATCATTAATGATATGACCAAATATGACCTTGTCCCAAGACAAGACCTCGTAACTCCGAACATTCGTGCTTTAAGAAGGAACTCACAATTCAAGATTCGTCCTGTGCTAGGGTCATCCTAGTACATACAACCTCGGCCATCTCATAGGCTGAGACTTCTAGAAAGTACTACATTAGCCAGGGACATCTCTCGGCCTCTCTCCCAAACGATGCTAGGAGAAGTCGTGCTTAGCCTACCTCATCCTAGGCTCCTCAACCAGGACCACACTTACTAGTTTTTCACATAAATACAAGCATTGCATTAACAACCTCGTACTCGATCGAGCCAAGACCACTACAGACGACACCATACTAGACGAGCTGTAGAAGGTACCAAGGTGACGTGCCCCACATGAGCAATTTAGTTATAACTAAGATTATCCCATTCACGTGAGGGAAGATTTCATCATCATTAAGTGCATGTGCATGGACAGTTGTCATGGTCTTAGTGGATGCCCTCATCTATACACACCTTCAACATGCTTCGGGGTGTATTGCACCCCCTAATACCTCTAAATAACTTCCATCTTCTCCATTATAAGGGATTGCTTAATTAAAACCCTAGCAAAAACTCTGCTCATATGTTTCCAGAAGAGAGAGAACGTTTGAGGGTTGTAACACAGTCCATTAGCGCCGTATTTGATAGTGGATTTCACTCACACACACACAGTTAATGTGAGCTACAACCGAACCACTTAAATTCAGGTGTTCATCCTCTTCGCCTGAACTTTTTCTCTAATGATATATTGTGTGTTTGCAACCATTATTATATACCTATTTGAGTTTCTTACATATGTGACTTGGTGGTGCCATTTTTGGTATCATCCATCTGGCACTGTCTGTGGGAATGAGGATTGTCATCTCTTTCGGTCTCTAGCTTATACTCATCAGAGGCTCTGGTGGTGAACCAGTCCTCCCCTCTTATGGAGCTATTTCGCCATTGAAAGAGCTCTTATTGAGCTTTTAAGATTTTACTCTACAGTTTACAGCTCATCCGTCAGGTTTGAAACATGGCATCATAATTTCCACCACTAACTGGTGGTCCCAGTTCTAGCCACATACCTCCTCTATCAGAGATGGTGGAGGTGGCAGCGGCATTGAAGTCATTGGTGGCCAGCCAACAAGTGATGCAGGAGACGTTGCCTGCCTTCAGCTAAAATGTATTAGTGAGACCCCAGGGATAATGTCAGAGATGATTACTATGACAGCCATGGAGCACCCTCCAGATGCCATGGGACCACCCCAGGAAGCATGCAAGCAGATACCACATCTTTAATGGTGGACAAACTTTACTGACCCTTGGCGTTTATGCCTAGGGAGGCAAGGCCAGCTCTGCCCAGAGGAACAATATGATGACTATGAGGTTGAAGACGCTCGTGTTGAATGTTGGGAGCCATATGAAGTGTCAGGAAATACTATATGCCCCATTCAAGCAAGCCGAGGGAAAAATTGGAGGTCATGTCAAGATTCTCAACCAAGGGTCTCGGCCTTTGATCGGCTAAGTAGAGGGTCGGCCTTTGAAAGGCTCAGCCCAAGGGGTGATCTCAAAGATAGATTGTCCAAATCCAGGAGTACAGCTGGATCTAGAAGAAAAGGGGAAAATTATTGGCCACCATGCATTCGAGATGAGGGCCAAAGAGAAATAAATAGCCGACACAGGTCAGTGGCCAGGGAACTTTTTATTTGACCAGTTGAGGTGGAAGTGGATAATATCGTCATAGTTGATGCTGTGGAAACGATCGAGGGGACCTAGAATGACTCGATTCAGAGGTTAGAGAATAAAATTAGGGACATTCTTAAGAGCCTAGACCCCTTGCAGAGGGTCTATTCAGAAGGCTCTCTTTTTGTAGCTAAGATAGTCAATTTTCTGACTCCTACCAAGTTCAAGCCACCAGGAGTCACTCCAAAGTATGATGGGAGTACCAATCCCATACACCATGTAGATATGTACAAGTCAGTAGCAGACATCTACTCCATCTTAGAAGAGATAAAATGTAATGTATTTTCAATCCCTTTGACTGGAGCTGCCCATGTATGGCTCACTTCACTCCCGAGGAGCTCCATTGAAAATTTTAAGCAACTTGCATAATAATTCATCCACAACTTCTGATTTGGGCTAAGACCCCATAAGAAGACTAGTCACCTATTGTACGTGAAGTAGGGGAAGAATGAGAGTCTCAAGGAGTAAATTACATGGTTTAATAAGGAGAAGTTATAAGTGGAGTATTACGAGGAAATTATTGAGATGATAGCACTTATAAGACGTCTACAGAAAGGGAAATTGTTTTAAAAGCTTATTGAGGACCCTCCGGAGTCCATGGTCGAGCTATTGGCAATGACTGACAAGGTCATGAACGTCGAGGAAGTTATGGAAGCTAAGTATGAGGATGAGAAAGGGGACTAACAGTGGGATTAAGTTTTAAAAGAAGAATAAAGATGTAAAGAAGAGATCTGTGGATGATAAGTTTGTCGGATACTCTCCCCTTACGGTCAGTTATGAGCATATCTTGCATGAGATAAAGAATGATCGGCCCCTAAGATGGGATGGAAGGCTAAAGGCTCCCTTAAATAAGAGGAATAAAAGCCTATTGTGCGAATTTAAACAATACCACATGCCCTTGACCGAAAAATGTTTCGCTTTGAAGGATGACATTGAGAAAATGCTCAAGGATGGGAAGATAAGGAAATATGTAAGCAGTGGTAGTCCAAGAGTAGGCCAAGACGACCCCAAAAAAAGAAGGGATGATAAGTGCAAAGAGGATGCTCCTTAAAAAAAAAGGATGCCTTAGGCAATGATAATGTGGACGACGCAAATGTGCCACTAAAGGACGATGGTCCTAAAGGTTGCCTTCATATGATCTTGTTCGATGTGAAGATGATTTATGGGGGCCTAGCAGGAGGAGGCTCAGATGTGTCCTACAGAAAGGCACACGTTGCAGAGGTCAAGGATCTTACCAAAGTTGAAGAGGTTAACTCGATTAAAGTAAACGCCAAGTTAGAGAAAAGGAAGAAAGTTCATATGGAAACTTTGATTATGGGTTTTTCAAGACTCGGCTTCAAGGGTATCCTAGCTCCCCAAGAAGACCCTCTGGTTATTACAACCAGGGTTCATGGGTATGACGCGCTAAAAATATTGGTTGAAAGTGGAAGTTCGGTCAATGTTATATTCTGTCCATGCTTCAAAGGCATGGGTCTCAGCAAGAAGAGGCTCGTACCTTATCATCACCCATTTATTGGATTCAGTGGTGAGAAAGTCCATTCGTTGGGAATGTATGAGATGGACGTCAGGACGGGATTATTTGGCCGAAGATGCTCATAAAGAAGGTCAATTTCTTCGTAATAGATGAAAGTGTATATTCAACTTATAACTTATTATGGGAAGAGTGTCCCTCAAAGAGTTTGAGGTCATTTCCTCCACTATACACCAAATGGTGAAATTCTTGACTCCTTATGGGGTATGGGAAGTCCAAGGTGATCAAGTTTTAGCACATGAATGCTATTTTAACTCAGCCAAGGAGAGTGAAGCTCATAAGAAAGATACTATAACATACGATATTGATACACTAGACCCCAGAGATGAGATAAAATTAAAGAAAAGTGAAGCCACATAAGAGGTGGAGTCCATCATTCTCAATGAGGATGAGCCGAAGGAGGTGAAGGAAGAACTGGTGAAGATGTTGAAAAAGAGTCAAAATATCTTCTCATGGAGCCACGAAGACATATCAGGTATAAACCCAGAAGTTATGGTCCATACTCTTAACTTAGCCGATAATGTTAAGCATATATACTGCAGAGAAGACGAGTCTCCTCAAGAGAGAAATATGATGTTATCAGAGAGGAGGTTAAGAAGATGGAGAAGACTGACTTCATTCAGGAAGTCATCTATCCCGACTAGTTGGAAAACGCTATCATCTTCCCCAAGGCCAATGGCACATGGAGGATATGTGTTGACTTCACGCATCTGAACAAAGCATGCTCGAAAGACGATTTCCCTTTGCCCAGGATTGATCAAATGAATTAGGTTGATGCCATCCATGAAATTATTTTCATGGATGCCTACTTAGTCTACAACCAGATATTTATGGACCCGTTCGATAAAGAGAAGACAACCTTTATTATCGACAAGGGAACCTATTGCTACAAGGTCTTGCCCTTTGGGTTGAAGTATAATGGGGAAACATATCAGAGTCTAGTCAACAAAATGTTTAAGGATCAAATCTGGAAGACAATGGAAGTGTACATTGATAATATGCTGACAAAGAGACTCAAGTCTGACACTCATGTGGCTTACCATGGGCACAACTTTGACACTTTGGACAAGTACCGAAAGAAGCTCAATCCTGCTAATTGTGTCTTCGGCGTAGGAGCAGGCAAGTTTTTATGATTTATTATGAATCAAAGAGCGATCGAAGCCAATCCCAAGAAGATCAAGGACTTGTTGGAAATGAAGACTCCTACAATAATAGAGGATGTGCATAGACTCACCAAAAGAGTGGAAGCGCTAAACAAGTTTCTCTCCAGAGCCACTGATAAATATCTTCCTTTATTTCAAGTATTGAGAAAAGATTTTGAGTAGAATGAAGAATGTGATAGATCCTTTAAGGATTTTGAAGTCCTACCTCGGATCCCCACTCCTATTATCAAGACCAGTTCAGGGGGAGAAACTGTATCTTTATTTGGCACTATCTGAGTCGGCTATCAGTGCTGCCATTGTAAAAGAAGAGGATGGATTTCAAAAACCGGTGTATTTAAATAGTAATGCACTCCAAGGGGCCGAGAAGAGGTACCCCAATACGAAAAAGTTGGATTATGCACTGATCCACGCCTCAAGGAAGATGAATCCCCACTTTTAGGCACATACCATGGTGGTCCTCACAGACCCACCCCTCAAGAAAGTAATTCACAAGCCTGATAAATCAGGAAGACTAATGGGTTGGGAAATCGAGTTGGGGGAGTTCGACATCATCTGCCAGCCGAGAACGACTATTAAAGGGGAAAGCATTAGCCGACTTTGTGGCCGAGTTCACTTAGTATGAGGTCGTCATTAAATATGGTGCTACATCTTGCGAGCAAGAAAGTAAAGTGTGTCCACTCCCGATCGAAGTCGAGATGAGTTCAACGAGAAATAAAGTTTCTGAGAATGAGGAGGAAAGGTATCTTTTCAAGAATGGAGCCCTGGAAAAGGGTAATTTTTCATCAAATGGTACTGTGTGGAACCTCTTTATTGATGGGTCTTCATGTGAGAATGGAAGTGGTGCAGGATATATAGTGTCGACACTAGATGGGATCGATCTTGAGTACACATTGAGATTTAGCTTCAAAGCTTTCAACAATGAATATGAGTATGAGGCTCTACTAGCAAGTCTCTCCCTTACCTAAGAACTGAATGTTGGTCAACTCCTTATTCATAGTGATTCCAAGTTGGTTTTCAATCAAATCTTAGGGGCATATGAGGCTAAGGATGACAAAATGGCAAGGTATCTAAGAAAGGTTAAGACAATAACGAAGCAGTCTTCTGAGGTGAATTTACTGAGTTCACTTGGGATGAGGCCGTCATTGAAGATGGTGCTACAACTTGCGAGAAATAAAGTAGAGTATGTCCACTCCCGACCGAAGTTGATACGAGTTCAGTAAGAAATAAAGTGTTTGAGAATGAGGAGGAAAGGTATACTTTTAAGAATAGATCCCTGGAAGAGTGTAATTTTTCACCAAATGGTACTATGTGGAACCTCTTTGTTGATGGGTCTTCATGTGAAAATGGAAGCGAGGTAGGATTGATAGTGTCGGCACTAGATGGGACCGATATTGAGTATACATTGAGATTTATCTTCAAAGCTTCCAATAATTAATCTGAGTGTGAGGCTCTCTTAGCAGGTCTCTCCCTTTCCCGAGCACTGAATGTTGGCCAACTCCTTGTTCATAGTGATTCCAGGTTAGTTGTCAATCAAATCTTAGGGGCATATTTGGCTAAGGATGATAGAATGGCAAGGTATCTCGGAAAGTTTAAGACATGATTGAAGCAGTTTTCTGAGGTAAAATTGAAGAGGATACCCCGCCTAGACAATGGCCGAGCCGATGCTTTGGCAAGTTTAACCTCAGCCACCAGAACTGATATTAGAAGAACAGTCCTAGTAGAGATTCTCTATCGGTCGATGATCCAAGGTGAAAGGAATACCATGGAATATTGTTTTAATATGATTATGGGAGCTTCCTGGATGGATCCTATCATCCAATACATTAGAGATAGGGAGTTGCCTAAGTCCAAGGTTGAGAAAAAGAAGTTGAGATAAAAAGCTGTCAAGTTCTCCCTCTTAGGAGACATTCTATACAAGAAAGGGTTCTTACTTCCTATTCTTAAGTGTGTTCATCCATATTAGGTAGAGTATATTTTAAAATATTTATATGAAGGGTCATGTTCCATCCACATCGGAGGAAGACTGTTAGCTAAGAGGATCATTACGCAAGGTTATTGGTGGTAGACATTGACCAAGGACACAACTACTTACGTAAAGAAGTGTGATAAGTGCTAGAGGTTTGCTACCATACCTAATAAACCTCATCAACCTCTTACCTCCATCACATCTCCTTGGCCCTTCTCTTTTTGGGGGATCGACCTGGTCGGACGACTTCCTAGAGTTGTGAACAATTATCACTACTTGATCATGGCGATTGATTATTTCTCAAAATGGGTAGAGGCCGAGCTGATGATAATAATTATAGAGAAGAAGACCTTCCAATTTATCTAGAAAAAAATCAACTGTAGGTACGAACTACCCAATACTTTGATCATTCATATTGGAATATAGTTTTAAAATGTCTCCCAATAAAAATATTATGAGCGAGGAGGCATCAAGCAGTTCTTCTCTGCTCGTGACCGACCACAGCTAATGGGTAGAGAGAAGTAACAAAAAAGATGATCCTTGAGGGGATCAATAAGAGGTTAGAAGATGCCAAAGGCCGGTGGGTTGGAAAAGTATATGTTGTCCTCTAGGCCTACATAACAACAAAGAGGACTCCTACCCGAAAAAACTACATTTATGTTGGCTTACAATTCAGAGGCAGTAGTGCCAACGGAGATAGGTTTATCTACCAATTATTGTTCATTATTAAACATCATTAATTTAGTAGATTTACTCTCTAAGTCGAGATGACAGTGCATGGACAAGATAACACTTATACATACATTGTCAAAATGATGAGAGGGGAATTATGCTAAAACACCATAATTTGGTGAATGCAAATTGAAAATCACTTAATTGTGGTTCGTTATTAAACACCATTAATTTGGTGGATTTACTCTCTCAGTCGAGACGACAGTGCATGGACGAGACAACACTCATTCATTCACTCTCGAAACAACAAGAGGGAAATAATGTCAGAATATATGGTTCATATATATCAGATATCATTAAGCTGATAAAAGCAGACACAAGTCTTGAGAAAATTATGCTGCCAATTATTTTAAGTCGGAGCAAACGCAGTGTTGGAGAAAACATAAAAAATTCTACTTTATTAATTTCAAGCGTGGAGATTACAAAAGTTGAAGGCCATGAAAGGTCGAATAACATTTCAAAGAAAGGAAAGGATTAAAGCTACACAAAAAGTTACACTAGTTTAGAGTTGTAGATCTCCATCGTCACCAGCCGGGGCCGACTCATTATCACTTGCATGTGTCTCCCCCATTAACCCCCGCATTTATGACCTAGGCCCCATCATCATCAAGACCCAGGTCGATCATGTTCTTGTTGGTCTCAATGACCTCCAGGGGGTTGGCCTCCATAGGGTCAGAAGGGTTCTCAACGTTAGCCAGGGTAGTCTGAAGACGTGTGTCGCTAAAGTCAAGGCCAATAAAGTCATCTGGGGTCAGGATTCCAACCTTGACATGTTTGAGGTCATCCTATCGGCAGGCTTTCTTAATGCCTCTTTCCAAATACTCAAAGGAACAATCCCCAAATTCCTCTGAATCCTTGAACACGAACCATAACTTTTTCATTGGCCTTGTCCAAGGCATCATGAATAGTAGCATCAATATCGGCCTGTTTATTATCGTCCAAGGTCCTCAGGGCTTTAGTATGGTCGGCCTTCAAAGTTGAGATGTTATTTGTGGCCTCATATAAGGCCGTCTTTGTAGTCTTTAGCTCGTTCCTAAGACTGTTCTTCATATTAATGGCCTCCTTCGCTTTTTGAATCAAGGGTAGCTTCTTGGTATTCCAATATCCCATGTGATGAAAAGAGACGCCACCTGCACAAAAGTGGGGAAACAAGTCAGTACGATACATGAGTAAAGAAGAGACTACATTTAAAAAAAAATTGATAGTGAAATACCTGAACAACGCTGTGAATGGAAAACTCATTCAATAATAAGATATCCATTGACAGGAGGAAACATCTTTCAGCATTAGATATAAGAGAGCCGATACCATCTATGGCCTGTCTATCATAGTCGATGATGCTCTCATTAATAATTTTTAGTTGTGACAGTCGAGCTTCCAGTGCATCTTCAGATGATATTAGGATGGATTATGTAGGACTATTTTGCTTTGGGGGACGAATGGTTGTGTCATCATCGTCTCACCTCTTCCTTTTCTTCCCAGCATCATTAGCTCGGCTAGGGCTGCTAGCAGTAGACTTTTTTATCTGAGTAGTAGGGGGTTTAGTTCTTTGGCCACGCTTATTGGAAAGCTTGCTCAATTTTGGGGCCACTATGTTCCCAATCTTGTCTGAAATGCCTTCAGGATGGCTCGAAAAAGATAGACTTCAGAGTTAGTTATCGATATCTAAGAAATATGAATCAACACTAGGAAAATTTAATTACTTACACAACTCTTCAAGGGGTCAACACCCAGTCCCGTCTGAGCTAAATAATATGGAGTCATTTAGTGATCAAACTTCACTAAACAACACTTTTCACCCTAATTACAAAGCTTCTCAACCTTGTTATAAGCTTCAGGGTTCAACTCGGGATCTAGTTTAACCGAGGCATAGACTTTACCCCACCTCAGAGGGGTTCTGGACTCAGAGGTCCTACTAGCTTGGTTTGGGCCAAACTCCCATGCCCTTGAGATAAAGAAGTGACAGGGTTTCCAGTTATGGTTTAAAGTATAGGTGATGAGTAAAACCTTATTCTCTGACTTCCTGGCTATGAGATGGTAGTATCCAGGCTGGGTCTTGGGAGATGAAGGGATGTAACAAGCAAGAAATATATTAACTAGAAGGTTGGTTTGATGGACTGACTTCCAAAAGAAAATGGAGCCAATGATAACTCTCCAGGCATTCAGAGAAAGATGAGAAGGTGCAAGTTTTAGATGAGACAAAATGTCTCGGATTGTAGGTTGAATGGGAAAGCAAAAGCCGATCTTAAACATTTGCTCATAGACACGGATTTCACCCTCTAGGCCATGGAAATATTTATCTTCCTTAAGAGGATTTCTCATTGAAATGGAAGAATCTATGCTATATAGGTGCCTTCAGATTAAGACATCAACTTCTTCCATAATACTCTTGTATCCCTCAGCGATAAACGTATCAACATCACTCCACTCACTACTATCTTCTATAGCCTCGACCTAAGGGTTATTTGGGGTCACCACTAGGGAAACTCTTTGCAAACTCGGCCTCGATTACAGCCAATAGATGAATTGCATCTATAGGAGGAGGAATTTCCACATTAGGCTTGAGTATTTGAATAGAGTCGGATCGATTTGAGGTATTAAATTTATTAGAAGATGGGATGCGAGATGAAGCCTTATTCATATCAGACCCCCTAGTATGAGATGTAGAATAGGCCATGGCCTCCTCAAATGACTCTACATTCTCGGTTGCCTCAGATATGGACATAAAGTCGTTTAGAGATTAGGACGACACAAATATGGGATCACTTGGATCAACAGTGAGGGGTCACAAGGCTGACAAACCTAGGGGTATATGACAACCAAATGGGGTGGATATATTGGACAAAGGGGAAATGCCTCGGCCTTATGACTCTCGTTTTCTTCAGCCTCTACTCTCTTAATGTGTTCGAAGCAATTCTCTCTAAGTCTAGGAAATTCCTTAAATAATTTATGAAGGTGTCTTAACATCAAAAGCTGAGGTTCAACATGGGAAAAAATTGAAAGAAAGGTACAAAGAGTTTACATCTTTGATTGTGATTTACTGAAGATTGAACAGGAAGTCGAAGAGTTTTTAGCCAAGAACTTCAAAACACGGTCTTGAAGCTCATCGAAGGAGACGACCGAAAATCTCTAGGAAATGTTTAAAACATAGGAAAAGGACTCAAAATCTCTCAAGACACTTCCTATCACCTGAAAACATCCCAAATAGGGCACAAATGGGTCATAGGATGCACTCAACCTCGCCGAAAAATTGAAAATCTCACTGGAAAAGTGAAACACAACTAATCGATTTAATTGTAATGAAAAGAAGTATGAGAAAAGAAGGTAAAGATGATATCTGAAAGAGTTGGACGTCAAAGCGAAAGAATGGAAGGAGCAAGTTACAGAGATCGCAAGAGGATAGAGAGAGAGCGCGTAAACAGACGAGAGTTTTTATGAAGATAAAGAAGAAAGAGAAATTTATGGGTTTTAAATATCAGGGCAATGATAAGGCGTATTTCCTAAAATGGGTCATCATTTGAAGGTGCAAAACCCAAAGCTTTCAGCCGTCAAGTTACACTTGGGAAAAATGCTACCCAACTAGAACTGTGACATGTTTGACTCTCTTACACATCAAGATGTATGCGTACGATATTACTAGAAATGTCTCATCAAAGAATAATGTAGACTCGTATCCCCCCGCCAACTCTTCACATAGATGACTGAGCGCTATGGGGTGATTGATATGACCAAATATGACCTCAACCTAGGATAAGACCTCCTAAGTCCAAACAGTTGAGCTTAAAGAATGAACTCATAGGACGCTTCCAAGACTCTTCCTATGCTAGGGTCAACCTCGTACATACAACCTCAGCCATCTCATAGGTCGATACTTTAAGAAATTACTATAGTAGCTAGGGACATCTCTCGGCCTCTCTCCCAATTGATGTTAGGAGAAGGCAAGCTTAGCCTACCTTGACCTGGGCCTCTCAATCGGGACCACTCTTACTAATTTCTTACATAAAGACAAGAGATGCATTAGCAACCTCGTACCCTACCAGGATAAGACCACTGCAGATGACACCATACTGGATGAGCTGTAGAAGGTACCAAGGTAACGTGCCCTACATGAACAATTCAGTTATAACTAAGATTATTCCCCTCACGTGAGGGAATATTTCATCATCATTAATTGCATGTATGGACATTTGTCATGGTCTTAGTGGATGCCCTCATCTTTTCACACCTTCAGCATGCTTGGGGGGTGTATTGCACCCCCTAAGCCCTATATATACGTTTCATCTTCTCCATTGTAAGGGATCGCATAATTAAAACCCTAGCAAAAACTCTGCTCATTTGTACCCAGAAGAGAGAGAAAGTTTGAGGATTGTAACCGAGGACATTAGTGTCAAATTTGTTAATAGATTTCACTCACACTCACACTCTGGATGTAGTCTACCTCCAAACCACTTAAATTCAGGTGTTCATCGTCTTCGCCTCACCTCTTTCTCTACTGATATATTGTGTTTTTCCTACCATTGTTATATACCTGTTTGAGCTTCTTATATCTGTGACCTTGTGGTGCTATTTTCGGTATCATCAGTTATGATGCACAAGACACTAATAAGGGTCAAAGATGGTGAGAGAAAACATTATAAACATTTTCGAGGGGGTAAGGAGGGAGAAATATTTTTTTATATTTTCACCAAGTTTTCTTCCCCATAGGTGCCGAAGCACAAATATTTCTTTGGATGGGTCATATACTGGAACATAAAATATATTTTTCTCATATATGGAAAGATTATGACAGCTTAACATCAATTACATTAACTATTGTCAATTTGATGGACAAATGTATGGTAATGAAACATTTAATATAGTGTTATATATATAGTTTATGTTTGTTTTTGTGAAATATGATGAATCAAAGATAATTAAGGAAAGAAATTTTCAAAGTCAATCACACAAATTATAATCAGATCATCATAATAAGGGATTGATCATGTTTCAAAATATTTATGTTATCCACGATGAAACCCTAATTTTGTATGTTTATATGTACTTGGATATTTTTATTCGGGATTGTACTAATATAGTTTTATAGGGTTCAAAATAGTTATCCCCTCCATCACGATCACATTCTTATTTGTTTCAAGTGTATGGATCCTATGATGGTTTATCCATAGTTAATTTCTTCGATTTAGTTGTGTAATATATTTTTTATGAAAATCATGTATTCAAAGTAGATTGTGAGGTAATCTAGTAATTTTATATTGTAAAACCCTATTTTTTATTGGGTTTGGTCAAGGGTAACGTTCCATGGAGTTTGGTGACTTTCTTATCGAGTTTGGAGGTTGTTTTCATGGTTTTGGCGAAGTTTGCAATTGTAGACAAAATGACATACTTTTGCAGTTTTGCTAAATAAGATCGATCTGACCCCAACCTAGATTGATATACCTTGCCAATTTTTCTAACATTGTTTTTTGGTTGATTATTCTCAACTTCCCTTCGAGAAGATCATTCAGTAGTGTTTTAAAGATTCCAAACGTTAGATTCATGTGGAATTAAATTCATGGAGAAGTCTTATTAAAGGGGAACTCTAGGTCATGATGAAAAGGAGAATTAGTTTCCAAGTTGACTTACAATTCCGTGCGGTTCTAGTTCTTCCATATTTACTCTTGTCGATAATATCTTGTCATACTTAATTTGATAATTAGGAACCCATGTAGTTATGGACAACATGTAAAATTTTTGTGTGATCGGCCTAAATCACATTTTTTTTCTGAAAAATAAAAAATATGTAATCTTTTCTAAATTGAATCAAATTATTTAATCAATTTATCGTATAAATTAAATTTAGTATCCAAGTTTTTTATTTTAATTAAAACATTTAATGTTTTGGAAAATTAAAACTGTGAGTCTCGATAATTTAATCCATATAAGAAATTGGGATATCATCATAAATTTAATTCAAGAAAGTTAAAATTACATAATTTTTTGAATGATATTCTAGGCTTCAGAATATTAAGTGGGAGGGGGTTTAAAAGTCAAAAATACAGTCTCCATCGGTGTTTTAAACGTTAATCTAATTAATTCTTTGTGTGAGCTTGATTTTCCTTCCCAGCGAAGGGAATTAATCACCGAATCATGACTATTTAAAGCTCTTAAGCGATAGTTATTTGAAATTATATGTATGTTTTATGTCCCCAATAGGTAAGTTCTATATGAGAAAACTAAACTTTAAATAATTAATCGGTGGTATATATTTAAACACAATTAATGATATCATCCCCAACATAATCACTATTAATAAGTTTGGGGAAAAACAGTTCCTGAATATTTAATTATGCTGGATAGAGGTTTCTTGGACTGTCTGAATAAAATAATTGAAAGATATTTAGACTTTACTAATGTAAAGCTAATGATTTAAGATCCTATAAAGTAATTTCATTTAAATAGGAAATTAAAATGCCCAACAATAATAGTATTAATTAGCGGTAGAGGGAATCTAATTTGAATTAATTCAAAGGGTTATTTCCTACATATTTAAATGAATGAATTTAATGATGAATTTTAGATTTAAAAAATGTTCTCAATTTTTAACCCACTTGTATTAATCTTAAATGGAACAAGTTAACTCCAATGAATTTCATTGATTGGAAAAAAACTGGATGTTTTACTCACTATTGAGTACTACAAGTTTGTTCTATTGAACCATGCCCTATTGATCCAGTGGGGAGGCATCTAAATGGGTTGTACAAGCTTACTAAAAGTAAAATAAGATGATTAAATGGTTCATTAATATATATTTACGTCTATGACCATTTTATTTTAAGACCGGCATTAGTATATGTAAAGTTCTTAAGACATGATTCGGAACCTTAAGGACATATTTGATGATCATAATCGTGCTATAAGACTAAATGCTATGGAAAATTTAGTAAATACAAAGATGGTTATTTGTAATCCGGTTAGGGGCCATATTCTAAAGATGATATCCATATTAGGGGAACTAGAGATCCTTGGATATAAAATTGATAAGGAAACCAATATATATATTATGCTCTAATCACTCTAAGATTCCTTTAAGCCGTTTGCCTAAATTATTTTGTGAAATAAATTCATTACACTAATGTGAAATTACTTAAGGAACTCTAGGTTGCAGAGAATATCATGAAACAAAAAAGTGTTGTGGAGGTTGTTGAGAAAGATTTTTCCTCATTTGTCCTGAGAGGTAAAAATAACAAGAATGGAAAAGTCTCTGGTTCAACCTAGTGTTGATAAAACAATTGCTAAACCTCAAGTTATATGGAAATAACTAAAAGGAAAGTTTTACATATACATACGGTTAAGATATGCAAAGAAAAAATACGAGTCATCTTAACAAAGTAGAGAAATCGAAATAATAATTTCTCCTTTATCATTGATACATGTTTTATGATCTAATTTATTAGGACTTGGTGTATAGACTTAAGATCCAACCATCATGTTTACAATTCTTTGTAGGGATTTATGTCACTAGGAATCTTAGCGAGGTATAAGTGTTTTCGTGCATGAGCCATCAAAGAAAGGAATCAATATCAGAAAAAATAAGAAATCGAGTTATCGAGTTTGGTGGATTATAAAAGCTATTCTTGGAGAATTAAGTTGATCTATCCACTATTAGAAGAAATTTAATATCTGTTTTTCATATTAGTAATGAATGGGTATATAGTTTATTTTAATAAAGATGGCTTTTTGTAAAAAATGGAAAATGTTATATCCATTTCTGGTACATTGGAAATTGATTTGTATGTAATAATTCTTGTCTCATCATTATTGCTAAAAACTAAAATGAATAACTCTAAGGGTAACAACCTAAAGAGAAAGATACGATTTAAGTTGAACCAAAAGTAGATTTGATACTTAATCCTAGGTCATATTAATTTTAAAATATTTCCAAGACTATTTTCAAATGGACAATTAAGTTCATTGCAAGTGGGGGAACTTTCAGTATATCAATCCTATTTAGAAGGTAAAATTACCTAGAGTCTCTTCAAAACCAAAGGCTATAGAGATATGATGTGTTGAAATTGGTTTATTCTGATTTATCTGATCTTATGACAATCCGAGCAACAACTACTTTTAGGTACTTTATAACTTTCATGATGAATACTTAAGGTACAAGTATGTATACCTTATGCACCATAAATCTAAAGAATTTGATACGATCAAAGTGTACAAGGCTGAGATAGAGCGTACACATGGTAGATTAAATTCAAACCCAACGATCTACTCGTGGGGGTGAGTACCTTTTAGGAGAGTTTATGAAGCATTTATTATAGGAGAGGAATAATTATGGGATTGACTTTAAAAAAAATTAACCTAATGATCTCTGATCTATCATGTTAAAAAAAAAACAATCAAAACTACATATATGCAACTAGATCTTAGGTTTTAATTACATACCTTTGTGGATCTTATAAGTTATCTAACATATAAGAATGATGTATATGGTGAGACACCATCGTAAATCCGTCCTTTGATGAACAAAACGTCTTTAATCTTCTAGTCTATAATCCACCCAAAACAAGGTATGTGTGGGGGGACTCTTGGAGATGAAAATTAGAGAAAATAGATATTTTTCTCTGTCCTCACCCCCTCACCCCCTTTATAACTGTTAGATGTATTTTATGTTTATTAAACCCCTTACCTAGACCTATATATATAGGTACATGAAGTGTTCCTCGTCCAATTAGTGTTTCTATAGAATTTTTGGGCTTCCTACTTGGAATATTGACTATAACTAGGACCCAAGGAAAATAATTAAATTGTCTTCCAAATAGAAATATGAAAATCCCAAATTAGCCTCTATAATTTATTTCCTTTTCTATTTAACAATAATTAATTACCCTAAAAAATTACAGTTGCACTCTAATTTAATTATTTCAAAATAACGCGAATAAAGAGGCCTTTTTTGCAAAACTATCTAGCATGTAATATGATTACCCATTTTAAGTGTTCTAAATTTTCTTGGTGAAATTCAATTTTCCAAGAATTAATTTTCACTAACAACTTGTTTTTTTACCTTAAAGTTTACTTATTTGATACGCTATTGGATAATAATCCACTGACTAGGTTTATTCGTAGAATTAAAACATATAAGTTTATCAAAGCTGTGTCACAATCTAAAATTTATATCCAGGATGCGGATTTCTTCTGAACATGAACTCGTACATATTTAAATAATCAATTTCTAACTTATAGGACTAATTCACCCAATAAATTGAATCTCACCCATCGACAATTCAAAGTTGTAATCATATCAATATTTTAATCCTCATAGGCATTGAGAGTAAGAATTTATGCAATCTTTGCAAACCATAATATTGTGCAAGTCCAATATAGTCAAAACTACGACTCAAATATAGTCCTTAGTTATGTTCAATTCATTCCTTATGTACGGGTACAATCTTTATTGAAATATCTTATAAGTTCCCTAATCATAAAATATGTTCCCATAGTCAAGATACACTACTACTATTGTAAACAAAACTTCACCTATTGGATTGTAACTCACTATATCATATTATGACATCAATTTTTTTTATCGGTATGAACTTTAGCAACCAGGGTTCTAATAACTAGGCTCTACTATTATAAGTAAAATGGCAATATCATTGTAAACACCCTATTTCGCGACCCCGAACTTTAACTCCATTTGGGATGGCTTAAGGTATCTATTGAGGACCTATGGGTGAATGGTAGTTCCCAAGACCTTTATACCACAATTATAATATTTACTTTTTATTTTTATATACTCTCATGAAGAGAAAAATTCATCCCAAGTTCTAGGAAAATGAAGCCTAGTCCGGATTCTCATTTTGGATACAAGGACTCACTTCAAAGAAAATTCAACCCAAGGAAACTTCAAAATCTGGAGTTTTTCAGCTGAGAAAGTTTTATATCTTTGAATTATCTTTCCAACAGTTCTGATAGTACATGAATAGGAGGTTCGAGTCAAATGATATGCTTAAAATATGAAAATGTTGCAAAGCTAGTCCGATGTCAGATTTTAAGACTGATCGGTCATGCATTGACATGGTCGATTGAAGGGTTGACCAATTGATACCTAGAGATATAAAAGATCCTATATATCTCAAGAATTTTTAGCAAAATCCCTAGCAAAATCTCTAAAAAAAATGGAGGTCAGCCTCATCGAAGTTCTGCCGAAAAATAAGATCAAATATATCGCTCTACAAGTGTTTTTCTAACCTTCTGAATTATGTCTGCTAAGGGGTGGTGTGTGTTGTAGCACCACTGGAGCAACATCATGTTCTCTATCTTCATCTTATTCTCTAAAGGTTATATGGAAACTACCTTGGCTTTCATTCATCCTGCGGTGGATATGTAGGCGTAATAGGGGTCTACCCGTAAATCTCTAGTTAGATCTTGTACATATCTACATATTTTTATTTTTATATCTACAAATACTAAAAAATCAAAATAAATCTTCAAAATCATTAAATACACACACACACATATATATATAAGGTTCAGTTGATTTGGGGATTCTACTAACTATTTTGTTCTTAATATTTGAAGTCCCAACACTCTTTCTCCATCAATATGGTTTTATGAGTGAACCCATTTTATCAGATCAGTTTTCATGAACATAAACCACTTTATATTTTCATATGTAAACTCAATTCACTGGAAAACAATTTTAATAGATCAACAAGAGTTAAGATCTCCCACATCGAGCCATCATAAAAGGTAAAATCCCTCCTCGTCCTTCTGGAACTACATGGATTTTGACTTTATCCACATGAGGATGTAGGAACACTGTGTACAAGTCCAATTTTGTACATATATATCCATTGTCTATATAGTTTACACATACACACACATAATACTACACTACAGAGTTTAGATATGTCGCAATTTTCATTTTATAATTTATTTTACACTACAACATGTTGCTATAAATATTTTACATCTATATTTGATACTGAAAGGGAGGAGTGGGTGCCTAACACTTTCCCAATCCATAACCCAGTCCTTGGAACTTTGACGTTATGGTTCAACATGCAGACCACTTGCCATCACTAGGTCTCTATACAGAGCTACCCCTTCTTTTGTCTATTTAGTGTAAAATATAATGGAGACTCCATATTTTCATAGAGGACAAAGTGATGAACACATGTCACCATGAGATATCCCTTCCCTACACGTCCACAGATGTGTGGAGGAGAGATGCGTCATTAGGTCTAGGTTATCATAATGACGACTCAAATGGGGACTTTTCCTAAGTGGACTAAACTCATTTTAATATAGATTTATGTTTACGTCAGCATGTTAATTTTGTACAACCCTATATATTTTTTTATGTCATCTATTAGAAACTTGACTATGTAGGGATATGTAAGGATCAAATTTCCAATTGAGTCTTAATGTAATTTTGACTTATTCTCGGAACAAAACATGTTTGAGTCATAGGTAGATTTTTATTGTCATATCCTGCACAGATTATGATGTGTCAAAGATTAATTGAAGAAGTTGAGGCAAAGCTTCAAGGAATTAATTATGTCGAAGTTTAATTGGTCAAATTTCATGTCTTCAAAGTTTAATTGCATTCTGAGATCACTCAGGTATGGATGCATAATGTTAATGAAACTCGGAATTTAATTTTATAAAAAGTAAGGAAGTTATTTTTAAAAGAAAATGTTTTTAAAATGTTTTAAAAGTGTTTACTTGTTTACACTTCGTTGAACCTAGGTGAGAAGATTACCGATAGACGAGTGATTAAGAAAATTTTGAGATCGTTGTCGAATAGGTTTGATGCGAAACCATTATGAATTCCCTTGGAATGCTTAACTCGTCAAAACTAGAAGAGATCGTAGGAGACCTCCAAACCTATGAACTCTATATGTTTACCTACAAGAAAGTGCCAAAGAAAGAAAAGGGCATTTCTTTGAAATCCCTTAAGGAGGAAACTAAAGTTTCGAATGACGATTCCAATTTTGACTTTGAGGATGTCATCTTGTTGGTAAAAAAGTTCAAGAAGTTTCTTAAATTTCAAAATCAATCGAAAGATGATAAAAAGTTTGAGAAATTCAATAACAACAAGGTAGAGTCCACCTCTAAGGATAAGTTTGAGAATCCTAAGAGAGATGATTCGGATAGTTGTTTTGGGTGTAAGGTGTATGGTCACAAAGTAGCTGAGTGTCCCACTAGACTTAAGAAAGAGGGAAAGAAATTGATAGCATACAACGCCACCGTAAATGATAGTGAACCAGAAGAGGGAGAGAGTTCCCCCATTGAGCGTAACTTTGTTGTGTTTATGGAATGTCATGTGAGCGATGAAGATATATCTTCCCCTGAGGATACTCATGTGCATGACACTTTTAAGGTTGTTGAGAGTGCTTCCAGAGAGCGTGAGGTTGATGACAGCGAGGATGAAGAGATCAATGTAAGTGAGTGGCAAGTTACATTTTGAGAATTATTTGAGGAGACAAGGAAGGTGAAAAGGGCTAATTCGAAATTACTAGCTAAGTTGAATGAGCGGGCCTTTGAAAATAATGATTCATTGATTAAGGATCTTAGGGCGCGGGAAAAGAAGCTTAGGGAGAAGCTAGAGTATGTCGAGAAAGAGAGAGGGATCCTTAAAGGTTTGATGGAGTTTATAAAAAAGGAGTTACTAGAGTTTGAGGAGTCTAAGCATCTACTTGAGTCTAGGATTAAGGAGTCGGAGGAGTGTTTGAGTACTCGTCTAAAGTTAAGTTTGACTTGGAGTCTAGGTCAGAGAAATTGGATAGGATGTTAGGCACCATCTAAGTCAATAGAAATAGGTTTGGTATAAGCTACGAAAATAGAGTTGTTCCCACCCCCAAAGCCAATACCAATCGTGTGAGAGATCCCACTAGGAACATGAGGAGAGATCGACATTTTGGTAATCATTACCACCGTGTTTACACGTGTTCCCATTGCAATAGGAATTGTCACCTTAGACATTTTTGTTATGACCATAGGAATGCTCGTAGGAAGTTTACGAATAAAGTCGTATCGGTTCCCAAAACACCCATGTATTATGTTACACCTACTTGGGTTAGGAAATCAGACTTAGTGGCTTTAGGACTAAAACTTCATGGTTCTCATTTGGTTGCACTTAAGTCTTCTCATGATAAACTTAAAGGATGATAGTGTTACCATGTTTCTCATATTCTAGTATTTTCTTTCATGATATATACTTTGCTAGTAGTATGATATGTTTATAATTTTGTATTATATTTTTCATTTATTGCATCTTATTTGAAAAATACAAAAATATTTTTGGTCTTAAAAATTTTGAGAAAAACACAAAAATATTTTTCTTTTATTTGAGTCAAAATATTTTGAAAAGGCCAAAAAGATTTTCAGTTTTGTTTTTGTGTCATGAGTTAGCATGTTTGATATGGCATATTAGCGTGCTTGAACCCCCTTCCTTCCATTATCCATATGGCTAGAACATTTGGTCATTATCAATGCTTAGAATGATCTTAAAAATTTTATTATGGGGTTGTTTCGAAGTTGATATGTGTTTCGATTCAACTTTGCTTATACGCCATCTTTGCACGCATGCACGAGTTTATATGGATGTTTGGCTACCCCTGCATATTTGAGTTTGGTGAGACGTTCTTATCTCAATCTTGTCATCTATGTGTTAGTAAACATAAGGAGGAGGTGTGCATGTAATAACCGCTTTCCATGAGGATAGTAATTGAAAAAATGATGAGTGTTCATGGGAAAGGGATGTGAGAGTGTAAAATTGACTCGTCGTGAATGCCACCATTTAAAAGAGACCGAAAAAAATCATAATAGCATTAAAAAGAATCATATGCCAAAAATGGGCCAAATTAATTTAGTTCATTTAAAAGAAAATTTGATATATTTAAGGGTGTTTGGATGGATTAAAAATTGAGCGGGTTAGCACAAAGAATCCTAATATTGAAAATCGTGTCATGATGCTATTATTTCTAGAATCATCAAAATTCCGGATTCGTGTGCATGATGTTTGTTTATTTCATTAAAGTCAGACTTTAATTGTCACATATGGCTATGATAAAGTTTGATGATTAATTTCTATCAATTAGAGCTTCTTGATCGTTTCGATGTGTTGAAATTGTGATTCATTTATTGTAGTTCACGTCCATACATTCTATGATCATGTTTGAGCACATCGGTCCTATGTTAGCATGTTACTCATATTTGTTTGTTTTGAGTCTTCTCAACTTAGCTACTATTTTGCTACTATTTTGCAGTTTTGATCCCCTTCCAGTTAGAATTTTCATGAATTTTTTTCACTGGGCAACACTGTTTAATACGTCTTGAAAACTATGAACTTTTGATCTGCTCGTTCGAGAGAGATCCATTGTCGTGAGAAGATATCATTCTAACAACATAGCTTATCATTCAAGCGACATCTTATTTCATTCAAATGACGTCCCTGGCTCGTTTGAGTGACGTCTGAATTTTGCCACCTCTACTGTTTCAGTACCCTACTGCATATTGTTTACAATTTTGGTATTGGGTTGTTTCTGGACATATTTTTTATTCAGTCTTCTTTGATTGATTTGATATTTTACTGCATTGGTTTGTTTTGTCACACCTGGATAGTTTGTTATTTGATTTCTGTGACTTCTACTATTTGCTAGCTACTGATTTGACATTGATTGATCATATTTATTTGGTTGTTTCATGTTTTTCTAGGCATTCTTCATAGTAGATTTAACCAGATTGGTATCATCTTATGCTAGATTTGTTTATCTTTTCACCGGATTGTCTATTCGAGACAAAAAAAAGGGGAGAGAAGTCTGTCATGTAGGGGGAGTTTTGTGAGTTTTGTGTGTTTGACTTGATATCCTGATTTATTTGTTTTTTTATAATTGCACATATTGGTATTATGTTTACACAAAGGGGCTTCATATTTACTCACGTAACAAATGATTCTGAATTGAGTTTTCATATTGATTTATATCAATTGTTCCTCCATACTCTACTGGGTATTTGTATGTTTCATGTGTGTAGGTATGCTTAAAGAGATTCAAGATTTCAAATCTACAAGACATTTAGACATTCATAGATAGTTTCATGCTTGCCGGTCCATTATCTATAAGTCGTATCCTGTACTGATGATGTAATTTTATTTTTGGGTTTTATGGGATTGGATTTAGGCATCATACGGATTGACGGCCCGACTTAGGCATTTCACTGTTGGTTTTGTCCTAGAATAGTCAAAGGGGGAGATTTGTAATGACTAAATTTCCAATTGAGTCTTCATGTAGTTTTGACTTATTCTCGGAACAAAACATGTTTGAGTCATAGGTAGATTTTTATTGTCCGATCCCACACAGAATATAACGTGCCGAAGATTAATTGAAGATGTTGCGGCGAAGATTCAAGGAATTAATTATGCCGAAGGTTAATTGGTGAAAATTTCTCGTCTTTAAAGTTTAATTGCTATCCGAGATCACTCAGGTATGAATGCATAATGTTAATGAAACTCAAAATTTAATTTTATAAAAAAAGGGATGTTATTTTTAAAAGAAAATGTTTTAAAAGTGTTTTACTTGTTTAAACTTCTTTTAGAGCTGATAAGGATGGATTTGAGATTAGTTTGGTTTGGACTCTAATCTCGGCAAAATCGTTCAAACGATATACGATGTCGTTTGAACGAGATCTACTGTTGTTAGAAGGACGTATTATCTCATTCGAACAAGAAGCAAACTCCTTAAAATAATTATAAATAGGCATGTTCTAGTTTTCTCGAGGTGTGTGTAGTACGAAAAATAGTTTACAATCCAGAGATATTTTTGCACAAAGATTTTTAAGTGTTTTCACTATAAAACATCCTTAGAGTTTACAAAGATCTGAGTTATCATTACCATGTGTTTATGTGATCTTTGTTGCACCAAGTTGGGTTTGTTCAACACTTGAACATTGTTGGTTTTGCGATGAAGAAGCGAAGAAGGTTACTTTCGTGTTCAACATCATAGACGACACAAGGCCGTATCAGTTGATACCAAGGCATTCGTGGAGGCGACTGCTATGGACGAGCATCGTAGAAAAAAGTTACTTTCTATGTGAGCACAGTGAAGATTGGTAGAAGATTAGAGGAGTTTCAAGTCTCGTGGGTGGATCAATTCATTGTATAAGACAACCCTCTGACTTTGTAAAACAATTGTCATAGTGATTTTTAGTCCTGGACCATCTGAGGTTTTTCCCATTTGTGGTTATCCTCGTACATTGGCATTGTGAGTATTGCTTTACTTTATTTTACTTTCTTTAATCACTAGTTATATGCTTAGGATTAAACAAGATAAAATTTGGTTTAGATAACTTGTGTCACAATTTGGTGTGGTTTGATAAAATTGATAAGAATTTTTAAAAGAGAAAATTGGTTTGTATTAATCATTAACTTAATTCCGCTCAACAAAAGTTTTTATTTAAGTTAAATTCGGCACCTACAGGATAAGATTACACCCTAGAAATAACTTGAACATTGTTTATGATATGTATGTTAAGATACATGATAATATCAAGTGAAATTGGACCTTTATAGAAATAAAAGGCTTTCCATAACATGCGCACTACTTCACTGCATAAGATCCTGCATATCATTATATACCCTATCATCCTAAGAAGCCTAATGACATGATTCATGTCTAACCAACGTTGGTCCCTAGTGACAACTTCCATTATTCTTGCTCTCGTACCCTCGGTGTATATAGAGTGGTATGTTATCGCTAAACATCACTCATGTATCTCAAGTATATTGAGCCATCTCTCATATGTACTGTCCCACCAAGGTATTTAGGGATTCTCAATTCACGTATAATCAAGTATATCAAAATCGACCTCTCACCCGTTCTTCAAAGTATATTGTGAGGGATCATAGTCAAACAATGGATCCTTCACCCTTACAGAAAGCCTTTCATAATCTCACACAGCAGTATATTAGGACATGGCCAAGCTATGACAAAACCTAGGATATTCTCCAAATGTCTATGTCACTCAAATGAGTTTTGACCCTAAAGAAACTTCTTTAAGAGACAACTTGAGACTCAGGATCTCAAAGTTCACTTATTACCTTCGAATGAAATGAGTAAAATCGTAAGGAATTGGTCATAATCTTAACTGTTCTAAAGGAGATAAATATTTTTTTATTCTTATACAAATGTTGCTCCGTGCACCCTACCATTATATATTACTGTCCTCGTGTCTATATGCATTACCTCTCCATCATGTTTCGTAAAAACCCATCTTGCAGAATATGAGACAACCGCATAACTAGTCTTCGTGATAGATGAGACTTCTTCCTTAAATCAGGAGTAAGTCTCCACTTGAGATCTCTGTGAGAAACCCAAAGGATAAAAAGTAAACATCTTAAATACTCTAATAAACATTTATCCCTTACCTGTTTCCATAATTATAACCAGCCCTTCTGATGCATTATCTCTAACACCACTTATAGCCTTATATCCCAAAGTCAAGGGATATTTACACCTACCTTAGCCTCCTAAGTCATGTGATTTTAACTCTAGCAAAACATTTGATTTGATGCGACTTACTGCCAATCTTGTGTATATGTGATATTTGTCCTTGTACCCTTATATTAAACTCTTTGAATAATTCAAAATGTCATATTTTTAATAGGCCCACCTATATCCCATATAGAGTTGTGCATCCACGACTAGAATATCCTAGGAGCTTGGTAAAGATATAATGGCCCAAATGTTTGTCGCCACCCTATTACGATTATTTAAAACGGTTATTGCCCTTTGATAATGGTCAAACCCTTTTCAAGTAATGATAACCAACTGTCTCCATTTATTATTCCATGGAATTTGTAAGCCCAATACTTTTCAATAAGGGACTAGTAAGGCCAACTCATTTCAAAGGTATTTTATGTCCATTTTAATTGAGAACGATATTTCCTCACTCTAATTCTCATGAAGTTTTAACATGATTTCCTAAAGATTTTTTGAGACAATCCTCTCATTCCAAAGCGCTCATTATGCATTCAACATGTGTTATTCCTCCTATCAAATCATCATTCCGACTCAATGATTTTAGGCATTGTCAAATCTATTAACCATTCATTATTTAAGAACCCATCTATTCAAAGGTAGTCTCACCTTAGTATTTTATGATCAATTTGTCCAACCATTCAGTGGGTGGAAGCAATTTTCAACTCTGCGAGCTTGTCACGAGTCAAAACATAAATATATACTTAACTAAAGGACTTGATGTTATATCAATACTATAGGGGATTTTTTAGGACCATTCTTGTTCAAGGACTATTTAGCCACCTTCCACCTTTGAGATTTTCATCTTTCATTTATTCTAGGGGATAGTTAGCTCTAAAGTGGTCATCATGAGAGTGCACAATAGTCCAATGGTGTAACTTATTTAATTAGATGTCAATCCACAAATAAATTTTAATTCATTTATATCCTACAACATGCAGCAATGTGATTCAAGACATTAAACAATAAAGCGTGTAATCCTAAACTCAACTAATCACACGATTTGAGGGAAAATACCTAAAGGGGTAAGACCTTTTATTTCACTAATATAGTTTGTTTATCGCAACTTACAATCTTATGAGTGAAATACGACCCAACGAATCTCCCATAGGTGACCATCGTCTTCTTCAACAATGGTTCAAGTACTACAAATATTTTAGTCTTCCTTCATCAATGATTCTTGCAAGAATCACAAAAGCATCAGTAGAGACTCATTCTCTACAAATTCGATAGTGAAGAGTCCGTCTTCACAATCGTAACTTCAATATAGAAGTAATTTAGGCTTTCAAAGATGATTCACAAAAGTCAATAGGAGAGATTGTGTGCATCAAAAACATGTTCTTCCCTTTTTTAAATGTGAAGAATTTTTATAGCAGGTCTGCAGTTTTCATAAATGAAAAGGTCTTATAAAAAATCCTACATGAAATAGGTATTTATAGGAAAACACAAAAATTGAGGCGATGTAGGCTCATTGGAACAAAACTTGAACTTCATTCTAATGAGATCATCATCTCGTTCGAACGAAGCTCATCTCGTTTCTAACAACAGGTAAAAAATAAAATAGTACGCCCTCGTTCCAACCTCATTTGATCAAGGCTTCAAACGACCTTTGAACGAGACACAAAATCATTCTAACGAGATTGCTATCTCTTTTGAACAAATTAGGAAAAAATTAAAATAATTTTTAAGTTTAAAAAGAATCCTTGTTTTGTAAAAACTTTTAAAAAAAATATCCCGACACTATGTAAAAAATCCACAAAATTTAAAGCACCAACTATACTAATAATACATGACGCCGTGGAGAATGTTGAAGATAAAGTGACTCACGTTGAAGATGTGCTATATAATGCTTGATAATCAGATCCGTCTTCTTGAACGTTTGAAGGTGAAGTACCATGACGGAAGTAATGGGATATGCCATACTCTATGTATCTAAGATTCTATGGACAAGTCCTAGATGATAGGGGAAATGAAAAAAAAATCCCTTACAAATATCCCCCTATGGCTATTCTGGCACAAAATAAAAAATCGAAACTATCCAAACATAAACTCCTATACAAATCTAATACCCTCCTAGAAACCCACAAAAGAAAAGGTACTAAAAATGTACAAGTCTTCGAAATCTTCAACTTTCAAAATCTTCAATTCTCTCTCTTGATCTTGTTTTTTGGGAGCTTTGCCTTAAGTGTAATTTGCATATGCTCATCAAAGTGTGCCTGCACACAATAGACAAAGAAATATACCTTGTGACGCATCGAGTTTGAAATAAGATAAAATTCATAAATAAATTCTTCCCCGTGAATCAAACTCTCTACTCCCCCATTATTCATTCTCCCCCATTTTTATTGGTCCGAAATAGACAAGGGAAATAAATAAAAAGTAATAAATCGAAGAGTGTCACAACAATTATAAAATATCATCACAAATATAAGGCAATAAGAATCAAGTAATGATAAACTAAGAAAAACCAATTATATTTTAGTTTTCAAAATTTTTGAACTAAAACAAATTTATAAAAATAACACACCATGGAGAAACACAAAAATAACTGAATTATGAAAACGGAATGTAGGGGTATGAGCACATTATATAGGAAAATCAACGTAGACAAACATAACATATGTGCACGAAGGAATGGGACACTACTAATGCAAGATCTCAAAGTCTACCTTAGGTGTAAAAGTGGTGTGAACTCAAGTAAAATCAACTCAACCTATTCAACTAATCAATATCGTGAGTGATTTTCACGCCAATAATGCCCAAAACTATATATTGCTTTTATGAGAATTTTTCAGGACTTGAAAACCCATTGATCTTCTCGACTAAACTCCATGAAAACTCACGTATTGAACTTTTTTCTCTCAGATATTTTGTTCTGAATAAATCAATGCTCATATGTAGCGAAGCATAAATGTTCTTTGAAATTGGCTTGGCACTATAAATTGTTTCTTTTTTATGTGTCCTTAATCTTTTAGGCTCTTTTATTTTCGAAATTGGTGGTTATTCATGCAAAGACAACCTATCTTTCGTAGCTAGATTCCATTGCTTTAAATATAACACATTTACCGGAGATATGATTTTTAATTTTTCCAATCCGGGCAATGGTTCTTATAAACACTACTTTCAACATCTCATTTTATTGCATTTGGTTTGTTTTAAAAGCAGTATTGAGATGAAAACACTCCAATCGACATGTGAAAGGTAAGTGCAATACTTAAATAAGTTCGTGCTCGTGTGCATTAAAGGTGACAAAGAGTCAAACATGTAGCAAGTTGTCATCACATCACATCTTAATGACTCCACACATTATTAAGCACAAATAGAAATGATGTCACGTCTCAAAACACTACAAAATGATCACGTGGCTATGGAATTAATGGGTGACTCGGGCATGTTTAATGCTCATTCAAATATGGTGTAAAAAATACAAAACTCATTTTGGATTTTTCAAAATTTTTATCAAAAATAAAATATTTTTGGCTTTTTCACTTTTTTTAAAAAAGAAATCAAAAATCTTTTTGGATTTTTCAAAAAATATATCAAAATGGAAAAAGATAAATATAATGGTAGTACATAATAGCAATAGGAATATGAACATGAAAAGCATCCTATGCTAGCAAACAAGTGTCAACCTCAATCATTAGGTCTCGAGGAGTTCTCTAAAGGAGGCGACATCCTATGAAAAACATCCATAAAATCATGGGAAATTTTGACAAATACTCAACTTTTTCTTGAAAGCTCTCAAAAATCTCTCATGTGATGTTCGGGAGCATGAACAGTAACATGTGTGGGAGTGTGTGCGGGAACACAAATAGTATCATATCATGGAAGATATCTATGAGACATACTACAGAACTTAAAATAAAATTCCCAAAGGTGACCTCTTTGTTTGCAATGGGAACAAACATACACGAGCTTGGGTATACCTCTAAAAATTATCTAGGTTTAGCTATCCTATGTGGATTCGAACACCTAGGTGGGTTAGGTCGAGAGCCATAATGATCTATCACAAACTCGAGAATCGACTTAGATGCAACATGAGAGGTGGACGCACCGTCATAACCGATTCCTAGCTTCTCAACATTATCCAAAGTGGTCCCGAGGAACATCTTTCCAACCTTCTTGGATGTGTCCTCCAAATTAAACTTGACCTCCCAGGAACGTTCGAGATCTCTCTTGAGTTGGGATATATGAGCTTCAAGTTTCTTACGATTATCCAATGAAGATTGAAGATCTCCCGTAAGACTAGCCACGGTGTTGGTCAATTCACTTTTTTCGGCCTAAGACGTTCAGCTGCTCACACTAAGAGTTGACACCCCTAATACTCACACATCCTCAAATCTTTCACCTCGCTCTCTCCAAATCCAACACCTTAAGACTCAACTCTTTGGTTTTCAATGTCTCGGTGTACAAATCACTAAAGGCTTTTTGGAGATCACCTTCTCCCTCATTTTCAATCTCATCCTCACACTCACTATCTCCTGAATGAATCAAAACTTCATCCAGGCTCTCATGTTACATGTGTCCTCATTATCGTGGGACAAACTAAAATTACTCACATGACTAGCCATTAAAACAATGCACTTTTAATGTGTTGATTCCCCCCTGAATCATTCGATTTGATGTCACTACCGCTAAGAGTGGCCTTATTAGCAATTTTCTTGTCCCTTTATGTTTAGCATAGTGGGACACTCAAATGACTTGGTCCCTTTACCTTCACACTCAAAGCACCTTATCTCTTCCTATTTCTCACCACTATCCTTGACCTCATCTTTATTTTTGTTTTCTCAAAAATATTTTTAATGGAAGAATTATTTTTGGAAAATTTGAGATACTTTTTAAAAAAAATTGGCAAACAAGGCCAAGTCATAGAAATCACGCCCTCCCTCCAAATCAGACTCACAAACTCTATCATTTTTCTTCTTCTTAGCTTCAGTATTTAGAGCTACCCATGTATCCTTAGGTTTAATGGTTTTAGGAAACATATCTATCTGATAAGTCTGAAGGTCTCCTATGAGTTCTTTTAACCTAAGATTGTCTAAAATCCCTGAAGAGTTAAGCATGGTGACATTAGGAATGAAACAAGAAGGGAGTGACCTTAAAATCTTTTTAACGATCCTAGTATCCGAAATTTTCTCACTTAAATTAAAATTAGTGATGATACGAGAAATTTCCCATACGTCGTTCTCGTATCAGCAAATCATGAGTAAAGTGCGTAATAAACAAGTAAAGCAAGTAAGGAGACATGAACACAAGATATAGAGTGGTTCGGCTATAAAAATGAATGTACGTCCACTTTGGTGCTCTACTCTCATTATATTCATATTGTAGTACATGTTTAAATTCCATTAGAGGCGTACGAGATAGATGAGAGAGAAAAATACATGACTATAGCGGTTTCGGGAGTGCCAGAGATATGACTACGATGTAAGTGAGTAGCCCCCAAGTTGTATGTTGAGGTTGTGTAGAGAGAATTTGGCAAGGCTTCGCCAGGTATCATAGAATCTGAATCGAGTTAGGGAATCCCCGTATCTCGAGGTGTGGACCTTTATTTATAGGAGGTACGTGAGTTGTGTCACGCGCCCTGAGAACGTGCTTATATCACGTCTGGAGTAGCTGTGAATGAGGGGGATGCAGCCTATAAGGCGGGCATATTAAGTACCACATATTGCATAGTATAAGGTTGCATCCAGCGTAGCAGAAGGCTGCATTCAGCATGAAGCTAAAGTTGTGGGTGCCGCACCCTGTAGTATAAGGTTGCGGCCTGTATGTAAGGCCAAGTGGTATGTGTTGAACCCTGTACTGGAGCTGTGAATGAGAAGGCCGCACCCTGTTAGTGAGGCTAGAGATGTGGGTACCTCACCCTGTGTAGTATAAGGATGCACCCTGTATAGCATAAGGATGCATCCTGTATATGAGGCTGAAGTCGTGTGTGTCGCACCCTGCATAGCATAAGGTCGCATCCTGTATAAGGCTGAAGTTATGTGTGTCGCGCCCTATAATATAAGGTTGCGGCCTTTATTTAAGTCCAAGTGGTATGTATCGCACCCTATACTGGAGTTGTGAACGAGAAGGTCACACCTTGTTAGTGAGGCTAGAGTTGTGGGTGCCACACCGTGTACTATAAGGCTGCACCCTGCATAGCATAAGGCTGCATCCTGTATATGAGGCTGAAGCGGATAAGGCTACATCCTGTATGAGGCTGAAGCCATGGGTGCCTCACCCTGTTTAATATAAGGTTGCACCCTGGATAGCATAAGGCTGCATCCTGTATATGAGGTTGAAGCCTTGGGTGCCATACCCTGCAATGCATAAGGGTGCATCATGTATGAGGCTGAAGCCATGGGTGTCGCACCCTATTTAATATAGGGTTGCGGTATGTATAAATGACTAAAATTATGGGTGTCGTACCCTGTACTGAGTAGTGCCGCACCCTGTGCTGAATAGGGCCACGACCTATAAGCTTCTGTGCATGCCTGAGTAATATCCGCGGCAGGGTGCTATATTTTCCATATCAATTAGTATTTACGATGTTCGACAACCTAGCATATAATTCATCAAAACTCTTAGACTCTAACACAATGATAGTCTCAAATTGGGTGGTAAAATTTTGAATCTTATACACCTTGACAGCGTTGGTACCCTCACATGTCAACTGGAGGATATCACATGCTTTCTTGGACGTTGTTCATGTCATGATACATCAAAACTCATCAGGAGTGATGGCTCCAGAAATAGCACTAAGGACACGGGAGTTGTAGGTACTCAGATATGAATAATATGGTCCCCTGTTGCAGAGCCTATTGACAAAAGATTGCTACCTTTAAACAAGGAGGCTACGGACTACTACTTATCTAACTGCGCCAACTTCAATCACTAGCCACTGCCTTGAAAGATCATGACACGTACAAGATTGGTCTCCAACTAGGCCACAGGACATTCAGACCAGCTGCTGCCTGGGGTCAAACAGGTCGTAACCCCCTATTCATAACTGTTATATGGGTTCAAACAGGCCGCAACCCTTACTCACAATGTTGTTGCCTCATCGATGGGATTACTTTTCAGACTTGTTCACATGTCACGTGCTATGGGGAGGTGACACAGCTTACATACCTCCTATAAATAGAGGTCCACTCCTCAAGATAAGGGTTTTTGAGTTCGAGATCCAGATCGAAGATAACCACCTTTCTCGAAGCCCTGCCAAACTCTCTCTACAGGACCCCAATCCAGCTTGGGGGCTATACACTTATCTTATAGATCTCACCCAGCCTCCCTGAAATCACTACAATCATGTATTCTCTTATCTTAACTCTATTATATGCCTATCATAGCTATGTAATCTTGAGCTGCAATGTGTATATAATGAGAGTGGGGCAACAAATTGGATGTAGGCTCATTTTAATAGCAGAACCACTATATATCTTACAATTTGTCTCTCTTTACTCGCTTTATGGTTATTCTATACTTGACTAGTTAGTATGGTAACAATGTGTGCACAATTTCTCATATCATTAATATGGCGCCATCTATGGGAATGACGATCATCATCTCTTCCCTTCTCTAGATTGTACTCACCGGAGTCTCTGATGTGAACTAGTCCTCCCCTCATACGGATATATTACACCATTGAAAGAGCTCTTGTTGAGCTTCCAAGTTTTTCCTATAGTTCACAGATCATCCTTTGCACTTGAGATATGGCATTAGAATTTCCACCACCGGTTGCTGGTCCAAGCTCTAGTCATGCCCCGCCTAAATTAGAAATGGTGGAGGTGGCAGTGGCATTGAAGTCTTTGGTGGCCAGCCAACAGGAGATCCAAGAACAACTAGATGCCTTTAGCCAAATTTTTTTGACAAGACCTACTGACATTCGGTCGGAGATGATAACTCCAATAGCCAGGGAGGAACCAAACCCAGAGACCAAGGGACCACCCCAGGCTCCACACAAGGAGGTGCCTCCACATCAAAGGCGGAGGGACGTTGTTGACCCTAGGCATTTACGCTTGGGGAGGCAAGGTCGCTAATGCTCGGAGGATATATACGATGACTGTGAGGCCGATGATTCTCCAACCGATTTTTGGGATCCATATGAAATATCAGGTAACACTGTGCAACCCATTCAAGTCAGCCGAGGACATAGCAGAGGTTCGAGCCGAGATGCCCAGCCTAGGGGCTTAGCTTTTTTTCATTTGAGTAGAGGGTCATCCCTTGAAAGACTCATCCCAATGGGTTAGCTCAGAGATCGGCTATCCAGGTTAAGGAGCATTGCTGGCTCTAGGAGAAATGTAGAATACTTGGCTTATCGTCCAAACCATGTCCGAGATAAGGTACCAAGAGAGGTCATCATCAGACCCAGGATAGTGGGAAGAGAACTCGTGCCCCTCCCGGCCGAGAGTGAGAAGGAGTTGGACATAATGTCCTCCCAATCAAGGGTAATATCATTGTTGCAGTCAATAAACCATGGAACAACTCTATCCAAAGACTTAAGGATAATATTGGGGATCTCTTGAAGAGTTGAGACCCTTTATAGATAAGGTACAATGATGGGTATCCCTGTATTCTAAAATTATGAGCTAACCAACTCCTACAAAATTTAAGCCACCAATGGTCACCCTAAAATATATCGGGAGCACGAATACCATCCATTATGTTGAGATGTACCAGTCTGCGATCGGTATCTTTTTTGTGTCTGATGAGATAAGATGTAGGTCATTCTAAAGCATGCTCACTGGCTCGGCTCATGTATGGTATACTTCTCTCCCAGGAAGCTTAATAGAAAATTTAAAATAATTAGTCGAGAGATTCATTGATAATTTTTTCTTCGAGATGAAACCTTAAAGGAAGACGACTCATCTCTTGTATGTGAAGTAGGGTAATAATAATGATACCCGAAGGGAATATATCAAACGGTTCAATAAAGAAAAGTTTGAAGTGGGAGACTATAAGTAAAGTATAGCTATAACAACTCATATGGAGGGGTCTGCAAAAATGGAAAGTTTCTCTAAAAGTAAGCTAAGGATCCTTCAAAGTCTATAGAAGAACTCCTAGCTACATCCAGGAGAGTCATGATAGTGTAAGAGTCTATGGGAACTAAATAAGAAGGAGAGAAAGGCTCTGCAGTAAGTGGAAGCAAGACACAGAAATCCAATTATGGCAAAAAAAGATCAGCGGACGACAAGTTCACAGGTTACACCCCATTATCGATAGATCCCGAGAAGTTCTAAATGAGATTAAAGAAGATAAAGACTTGAGATAGCCTGAGAAGCTAAGAGCTCCTCCTTATAAGAGAGATCAGATTAATTGGTGTGAGTTTCATGAAGACCACGGACATACAACTGACAAATTCTTTTCCCTCAAGAATGAGATTGAGAAGCTCCTAAAGAAGGGAAAGCTCGAAAAGTATATTGACAAAGGTTAGGATAAGAATGATTTCAGGAAATATTATGGCTATAGGAAGGAAGACTAGTCGAGATGAGATGTCCAAACAAACAAAAATGGCAAATAATTCGACGATTGAGGATAAGTCGACCCTAATCTCCCACCATAGAATGTTGCTCCAAAGGGTCAGCTACGTTGAAAGTTTAGCAAAAACCAACTAATAACTCTTCATTCATGATTTCAACCATCAATTGTCTTAGTTGTACAAGTGTCATCTCCATCAAGTGAGTTTTAATACATTAGCTACCTCATATATGTTGGTTATCTATATTATACCAAAAAATCAATGAAAAATTTCATGTGTTCTCCCTCATATTCTCTCATTCTAAGTGTTTAGTTGCATATTTTGATTCGTCTTAAACTATAAAACATCATTAATTTGGTGAGAAACTCTCTCGAAGAAAAGACAGTACATAGACGAGACGACCATCATCCATATAATATCAAAATAACGAGAGGGGACGTGGTCTAACACCATAACTTGGTGAATTCAAATTCAAAAATCATTTTATATTCCTCTCGGCTAAGGACGAGAAAAGAGTAAAAACATCATTAGTTTGGTGATCTCGTATTTGAAAAACCATTGAGTTTTTTAACTGAGAAAAACATCATTAACTTGGCTATCTCATACTTGAAACATCATTAACTTGGTGATATGAGACAATCATCATTAACTTGGTGATCTCATACATGAAACATCATTAACCTAGTGGATTGAGACAAACATCATTAATTTGGTGATCTCATACGCAAACATCATTAACTTGGTGGATTGAGACAAACATCATTAGCTTGGTGATCTCATACTTGAAACATCATTAACTTGGTGATACGAGACAAACATCATTAACTTAGTGATCTCATACGCAAACATCATTAACTAGGTGATCTCATACACAACCAATATTAACTTGGTGGACGTAGATAAACATCGTTAACTTTGTGATCTCATACACAAACATCATTAACTTGGTGGATTAAGGTAAACATTATTAACTTGGTGATCTCATACGTAAACATCTTTAACTTGGTGGATGGAGACAAACATAAATAAATTAGTGATCTCATATGAAAACATCATTAACTTGGTGGATTGAGATAAACATCATTAATTTGGTGATCTCTGATGCAAATATCATTAACTTAGTGATCTCATATCTGAAAAACCATTGGCTTGGTTAGAGACAAACACCATTAACTTGGTGATCTCGTATTTGAAAAATCATTTTATGGTTACACTCATCTCGGCTAAAGAGCATATGGCCATAAGCGACCTACCTGATAGAAAGAAAGAAAGAAAATCAAACAATCAAGTTCCCTCCAGCATCAATAACCTCAAGTCTCCTCAGCCTCGTCGATGACAACACGTTCAATGACCTTAGTACCAATAACTGTCCTACTAAAGGACTTACTCATCATCTCAGCCTCGGCCTGGGCCAATACGACCTCATCCTACCAGAGGACTGGCTCATCATCTCGGACTTATCCCAGACTAGATCCATCGGCCAAGACCGACCAACAGGGATACCATTAGTTTTTGTAGGGAATGATTCATCAATGCATCCGTCCTATTAGGGCCTCATCCTAGGTCATATACCATCCTCATAGGGCCTCATACTTGTCTTAAAGTACAGTCAAGGATTCCATCAATAGACATCTTATGACTCAAGTACCCTCATCCTCGTCCACCACCTAGAGGACGATGATCGACTAAAGATAGATCAGCATGATAGTTACATCAGTGGACTCATGTCCCCTTGGCCTCATCCATGATGGTGGGAAACACTCCACCTCACCAAATGACTGTCGAATGATAACTCAAGGTCATCATGCAACATTTCAAGCATGATACATGAAAGGACGTCTCATCAGATTCTTAGCCCAAAGACACTTTATCCCTTATCCTTCTATCCACATTGAAGACTATGTGCTAGGGATGATTGATATACCAAATATGTCCTCGTCCTAGAGTTGGACCCCTCGGCTAAGTTCGACCAGTTGCACACCATCAATTTGGGACAAATATGACTCGATCGTACACCTGTCTTAGAGGCCTCATCCTCTTCTTAGAGAACAACAAAGAATCTCAGTGTTAGTGAACTCATAGAATAAACCTCCTCAGTCTCGACCATCATGGTAGCTACCTCGACCATCAGGTAACGAACTTGATACCTTGGCTTAGGGGTCAGCGCAGAAGACGTTGGCCTTAGCATATATGTTGGCCCATAACACCCAAGTCTCGTCATACAATGACATCATCGGTGGCCTCATATCTCCTTATCCTCAACCATGATAGTGAAGTCGAGGTTCCTACTCAGATAAAACTCATCCTCAATAGCAGTCCAATCAAAGGACTGACTCATCATCTCAGTCGTGGACTCAGCCTGAGCTGACTCATCCTCGGCCTTTAAGAGGCTAGTCAATGTTTTCAACATCAACAACCTTATGAAATAAATGCTCCAAGCCTCATCCCCACCTTGGAGTATGATGGACTACATGAGATAGCTCAACATCGGTAAGGATCCCATCAGGGGAGTAACTCCTCATCTCGGCCTCGGCCTGGACCAGCACAGTCTTATACTCATCTCAGCCTAGTGTCTACACTTCAGCTAGCCAAAACCTCATCTACCAGTCCTATGCTCATCTCAGTCTGACTAAGGTTAGCCAAGATTTTAGTCACCAGTAGGTGACTATCCAATACCTCGGGGGCTCATATTCGGCCAGGTCGAGACCCCTCCAGATGATGTCTACAGTACGAGAAGTACAAGGTTCCAGCATGGCAGATCCTATATGGGAAAAACCGTTACAACAAGATCATTCCCTCACGTGAGGGAATATTACATCATTATTTCATACATGTGCTAGGGACATGAACATGTTTATTGCATGCCTGTGGTCCAATACACACCCCCAACACTATATAAACCATCTTCTTCTCCAGAAGAAAGGGTCGATCATTTGTGAAACTTTGTTAAACTTATTGTATAGAGAGATAAAGCTTGAGTTCTTGTAACCCAAGGCCATTAGAGCCCTTATTTGGTGGATTTCATACACTCACACAGTGGATGTAGGCCTAGATAGGCTGAAGTAATTATATTTTGTTTTATCTCCTTCTTTGACGCATCTCTTTTTCACATTTATACATGTCATAATCCATTATTACATTAACTTGAGCTTGAACTGCATACTCACATGTATTGACTTGGTAATACCATTTATGGTTTTATCAATCTGTCATTGTCTGTGGGAATGAGTTATTTCAATCTTGCCTCTCTATATTTCGAGTTCTTATCACCTTATTTCATTCATGGGGGCCCTAGGTCATCATCCCATAGATGAGGTTTGGTTATTGAGCTCGTATTTTGCACATATACCCTTAACTGGGTATCTCATATTTTCATATCTATTCATCGGTCTCCTTTTTATGACCTTAAATTTGTATTTCTATACCCCCATGAGGCTACCTTACATAGATAGTGCCAGAAAGTGAAAAGAGGCTACAACCTTACAAAGATGGGTACTTAAGGAAGGGATTTTTCCCGTTCACTACTTTCTTAGCTTATGATCTAGGATTTTCTACCACAATTGTGCCATTTTGGGGGGCACTTGAAGATTGTTTTGTCCTTGGTAGACCCCTAGTAGGATTATTTTTCATATTATTAGATGTATTAAACCCACCTTGTGGGTCCTTAGCATCGCACCTCACTGCAGTAAGCAGGATGTTGCCTGGCAAATAAATTTCTTGAGTGTCGCATCCCTTTTTTATTGAGGATGATGCACAGCTTCATTTCATCACCTAGGAGAAGGGATATGGTAGAACTTTCCTTGGATTTAACTCTGGTGAACTCCCTTATAGAGGCCTCGGCAGTAACCTTATATGTTCCACATGCCGCAACCACAATAGGATAAATTGGTAGATTGCCAAAAACTATATCCTTGTTACTATACTTGGTAAATCTACTCTACACTCTTGATTTCTAACCACATTTTAGTTCATCTCAGAGTATATCTCTAAAGACTAACAAAGCATAAATGGAAGGAGATTCCATCCAAAGTGCAAATATGAAAGACGAGATTCCTCAGATGTACAACCACCACAATCACCTGTACGAAAATTATGCATCGTTCTAGACTCATGTCAACTTCCCGACTCAAAGGATCATTATACTGGAAGCTGCAACAACACCAAAGGTTGTTTTCCCAGCTATTGTGGCTATAGCCATAGAGATCGCAACACCAGTGGCCGCAGAGAGGAGTAAAAAGAGAAAAGTGGAGAAGACAGAAAGAGGCTTTGAGGCCTACACTCCGCTAATTTATGAAGTTGAAGCGGTGTTCGATCTCATCAAAGAAGAAAAATTGCTTTGTTGTCCCGAGAAGTTAAAGTCCCCTCCTCGTAAGATGGAAAAAGACAAATGGTGCATCTTCTATAACGATCACGGCTATAACACAAATAAATTCCACGCCTTGAAGATCGAAAGGCTGGTGAGGTAGGGAATGCTACCCTAATTCCTGAAGATAGCATGAGGGATGCAACCACTCTCAGTACTGCTGCGGTCAATTATCTAACAGGTTGCATGCCTCATTTCTACATATGTTTATATTGTTCTTATTTTATATTAAAAGCTTTAATTAAATGTTGTCTTTAACACTTTGTATTTTTCTAACAAAGTCATGAACATATTAATATAGGAATATAGGAATTGGGCTTATTTCACCATATCTCATGTCTTTTGTTCTCATTATCTGTCAACTCATAAAATGCTTTCGTCTTTAACAGATTTAAAACGAAGACAACATTTATCTCGGGAATAACTATCCTAAGGGGCTGACAATGGCCCTCATTATGTCTAAGCACATGAAAGCACGTAATCACAAAGGCGACTCTCGGGATGATTCGATCAGCCATGGGGGCTACCAATGCCTGTTACAATGCCCTTATTAGCTATTGGGGCTTCTGGATGTTCTTATTGGCCAAAGGGGCTTACAATGCCCGTTATTCGCTTCTAAGATGCTTTAATTATCCAGGTATGGCTTGATATATATCCGATTATATCTTGGGTAAGCTTCATAATACCTAGCCTGGGGAGGCTTGACAATAACCCAAAGGGACCAAAGACTTAATCATCTTCGGATATTCCTACATTTATTCAAAGGGGCCAAAGACTTAATTGTCTTCGAATAATCCTATATTTACTCAAAAGATCCAAAGACTTAATTATTTACGGATAATCCAATTATAATTTGGGTAAGTTTTATAATACCTAGCCTGGGGAGGCTTGATAATATCCCAATTAAAGCGACTGAGAGAAGTTGTGGAAGAAACTTCATGGATTAAAACTGACTAAAATATGCTGCAGCAATGGCATCATCAATCATATTAAAGATACAATGGATAAGAGGCCTCACCCAACATAAAGCCAATATCAACTCAGATGATGCGGCAGGTATGCAACCCAGCCACAACCTCAAAAATTGCCAATGGCACCAAGACTTGAGGATTCCTAAGTGAAGAAAAATCAAGAAATAGAACAAAAGAGTTCAGCCATAGCCCCAAATTCATTTTCATTTGGTACCATGGCTTGGGGGCTCATTGTGAAATGAAAATTGCTGAGAAAAATTAAAGGAAAAAATAAATAGTCGCAGCCATGCTAAATACTTATTTTTTTAAATATAGTTGTGGCCCAGTATTACATCCATTCATTTTTGGAAAGAAAGTCAAGTGCATTTAAGTAGTCAAAACATAAAGGTGAAGCAAAGAAAAAATTTATTCAAGCATTCAAGTATTCAAGATGTAGAGGTAAAAGAAGAATGCAGACAAAAGTTAAATATATTGATTATGGCTACAGCTTGCAAAAAAGGGCGTATCCCTATCTGAGAATTCAGCTCAAAATTATAAATGGGCGTAGCCTTGTATGAAGTTAAGTTCAAGAAATAAGTGATTATAAAAGTGAAAAGATTAAAAAACTATGAGGCTGCATCATGTTCTTCATCTCCTTCTTCACCATTCGCAGCAGTCCTCGTCTCTTCTTCCCCTACATTAGCCACTGCTTCCATCTGTTGCTTGGCCCTTACTTCTGTCATGGACCAAATCTCTTCCACACATTCAGTATATTCATCATCACTTAGCTTCCAAGCGAGGATCTTATCCTTGGATTCAGGAAAATTTGTGATAACCCTATGCCTGAGCTCTTGGAAACTGCGGAGGTAGGTTTTGTTATTCGTCATAAAAAAATCCTTAGATTTCTTGTACGCAGATACGACATCGTCTACAGCTTGAGTTAAGGTCGGATCATGAGACTCTTTCATCTGTTGGAGGGTTATAACATGGTCACTTTCCTTTTGTTGGAGAAAGTAGGTGTTGCATTGCTCCAATTGGTCATACTTTTGTTAAAGCTGATTCAGTTGGATATCAAAGTTGGAGGCCTGTCTAGCAGCCTCCATGTCTTTGGATTTAAAAGCTTGAAGGGATGTAAAACCCCCGAAAAACCTCAGTTCGGCCTCATCCCTTGCCTTGATGGAGGCATCTAAGTCCATATGTGCAGCTTGGAGTGCCACAACAGATGATTTAAGAGGCCGTGGAATTTTCCAAGTCAGTCTTATGAACTGACGTCACGGCCTGATTTAGATTGTACAAGCCTTCATACTTTAGCGTCTAGGACATAACCATGTTAGCGGCCTGATATTGAAAAGGTTAGAAAAAGATATGCAAAAACATAAGGTGAAAGAAAATGATATAATCCTTACCCGTAGCAGACTGTGGAAGGCATATTCCTCTAAGTGTCCGTGGTCTTTATCCATAAGATGATTAAGGTTGATATTGTCTCCTATCCTCCTCATCTTTTGGATTGCCCTAGCAGTTGTATCCCAAGAGGATTGAGGATTTGGGGTCCTCAACTGAGGCCACGAACAACCATCAGGACCTATACTTTGGCGACTTTAAGGAGGGGGAAGGTTGGAGTTAACAACCATTAACCGAGGCACAGAAGGAGATGGAGTAGGAGAAGCATGGATAATACTCTTCCCACCCCGATGGACCATTTCCATGGGAAGTATATTGGTTGTGGACAGTTTTTCGATAATGTTACCATCAAAGACTTGCCTCGTGTTGGCAATCATCAACGTTGGCATCTCTTGCTGTGTCCTCTAATGATGGATTGGTTGCGGCACCCTCAACATCAGCATTTGGTTCAGGAAGGCCATGAGGATCACTTACCACATCATCCTTGGCCTTGGACCTCTTCCTTTTCCTCCCTTTCTTGGCAGCATTATTGAAGATAATAGCATCCTCATCCATTTCTACCAACTGGCGAGCCAAGAGTTCTCTATCTATTTCCTCTCCTGAAAAAGTAACATAAAGTCAAAATCATATAAAAGTAGCTTTTGCAAAAAAGTGTAGTTGAAGTGTAGATTGTTACCTTCCATAGACATTCTTTTCGGTAAATGTTTATTAGGGAAGTAGCCCTGGTCAAAGACCAATGCAGAAGTGAGCAAAGTGCTAAAATTCTTTAGCTTACCACTAATGGTCGCGACCCTCTCAACTCTCCTTTCTTGCCTGCCATTGAGGGGCATATTATCAAGGGTTACACAAATGATTAATGTTAGTAGTGTTTCACAATAAATACTATCAAAATGTACAACTACAGAATGAGATGCAGCACGATGTAAAGGTTTCAGGATATTCTCACCTAGGATTGAGGGTCGTCCCCACTGCTGCGGCAGTCTATGAGTTTTATCTCTCTTCGATTCTTCTGGATGAGTTTCCCATCCCTCTCCAAAAATATAGAAGTATGTTCCCTTCCAGTTATTTACACTAGAAGGTCTTTCAGTATACAAACCCACTTCATTATTTCGAAGGGCAAGGTAATAGTACCATGCGAACTTAATAGATTTCTCCTTTGGACAATAGAAATGGAAGAACTCTGTGGGAGTAATATATATGTTTAACTTGTCCTTCCAAAGTACCAGAGAGGCAAGAATTACTCTCCAGCAATTTAGATCCAATTGGGCTAGGGCCAAGTTCATGGCACTAAAAATCCTCCTAATGGGGACAAGTACCGGTAGCCGCAACCCATATAAGAAAGCATGCAGATGGAAGCAGATCCCATCGTTAGGGACCGTAGAACATGGTGTTTATTCCGCGAAAAGGGATGAACCAATTACCCCACTAGTAAATTTGAACGGTTTAGCTACTTGGTTGGCCCACTCTTCAGTCATTATGCAGCGAACGTTGAAGGTTGCAGGGTCTCTTTGAACTCTATCATATGGGTCAACTGGTGCATCTCTAGCCTTAAAAGGACCAACCGTTGCGGCCTCCATTTCAACAAGTTAACGATTATCAAAGTGTGCATCCTCCTCCATTAATACGACCTCAGTAGTATTCATATAATTCATGGAGTCCGTGTAATCATAATCAAGGATTATGTAGTTAGGGAAATCTTTGAGAAGACAAGGCCCAATAGCCTTCAAAGTCTTTATCAAGGTAATTTCAGGTGGAGGAATGCCAAAGTGCTTTATCTAAAAGTCGTCTAAAAATTCTGAAGGATCCCAACTCTTAAGGCTGCAGCAAGACCTGAAAAGCAGAAAGTCTTTGCTCTTAGGGTGGCATAGCCACTATGGTTAGAAGCCTCAAATAGAAGTCGCGGTGTAGTCTATACATTTTACATTAATAATTATGAAAGGTTGTAGCCAATTATACTAACTATAAGCCTAAAGACTGCATCTAGGAGGAATTACAAAGTCCTTAAAAGATACGGATTGTACAAATGGGAGTTAAATCTAAAAGAGAATACCCATAAAAAATATTAAAAGCCATACCCAACCAGTTTAGAACCAGGGACTGCAGCCAGAAAAGTTACGTGTTGATATAGCCACAGTAAAAGAGGGTAAGTCTTGTTTCCTACTGCGACCAAAAGAAAAAAAACATTCTTATTCAACTACGAATTCACCAAAAATTAAAAACCTAGAATTCAAAGATTCTAACCCAAATAAAAACCCAGAAACCTAAAAACCGAAATCCAAATCAACAAATTATAGATGCATTGTACATTAATTAGGGATTTATGGCAAGTGAGATTATAGAGATTTACATAAACCCGAATTTCTACTCAAATTTGGAAATGGAAAATCATATGAATTAACACAATGGTAAGCATGAATTAGAAGCTACAACTTGCAGAAATATCGAAGAAAATGAGAAATTAGTTGGAAGATTACCTGGGAATCGAAGAAATGCAGAGAAACGTTGGTTGCTCTGCCTCTAACGGCCTCAAACCACCACAAAGATCTCATCAAAAAGTTTAAAGAAAGGAATAACAGAAGCTTGCTATCTATTTTCTCTCAAAGGTTTAAAAAATGTAATGAAGGCCATGTCTAGATCCATTTATATAAGAGGGCATGGGAATTTGAAGTGTTTCTTTGTAAGTAACTGTAGAACGTGCATCATACCATGGTAGTATGATATTAAGACGCAGTACCAAATCACCACCACTTGGCACTATGGTTTGGGGGCTTATTGATATGACCACTATGGTCCCCTGTCACGGAACCTACTGACAAAAGACTGTTACCTTGTAACAAGGAGCTTGGAGGTTAATACTTATCTAATTGAGCCAACTTCAGTCACTGAATGCTCCCATGATAGACCATGGCATGTACAAGATTGGTCTTCCAACTAGGCCATAACAAATTTCGGCCATCTATTGCCTGGGGTCAAATAGGTCGCATCCCCTTATTTATAGCTGTTGTCTGGGTTTAAATAGGTAGCATCCCTTACTCACAGATCTGTTTCCCCATCAAAGGTATTACTCTTCAGACTTGTTCACATGGCACGTGCTATGGCCATTGACATAGCTTACATACCTCTCCATAAATAGAGTTTCGCACCTCAAGATAAGGGGTTCCGAGTTCGACATCTAGATCGAAAACATCCACCCTTCTCGAAGCCCTAACAAACTCTCTCTACACAGCCCTAATCCAACTTAGGAGCTATACATTTATCTCGTGGATCTCACCCCAGCCTTCCCAAAATCTCTACAATCATGTATTCTCTTATCTTAACTCTATTATATGCCTATCATGGCTATGTAATCTTATAATACAATGTGTGTATAATGAGATTGGGGCAACTAAGTGGCTGTAGGCTCATTTTAATAGCCTAAATACTCTATATCTTGCGTTTTGTCTCTCTTTACTCGTTTTATGCTTATTCTATACTTGACTTGTTAGTATGGGAACGATGTGTAAATGATTTCTTGTTTTGTCATACTCCACTTAAACTCGTCATCATTCTAAGAAGATATGGGCATAGGATTTGTGATATTATCAAACGTGATCGTGGGAGGAGTTCGCCCTCTTTCACAAATTAACCAAACTCTCTCGTCTATGGCTTTTGAAGTGGATCTCATTTGGGCTTTCCAATAGGCATATTCAATCCATAAAAAATTAACATCCTATTAAAAAAATTCTCCATTAGAAAATTTGCGATTTTTTAAAATCAATTTTCAAAAAAGTTGATATCACAAAATAATTTAATGAAAAATCAAGATCTCACGATAATTTGGTGAAACCTGCTTTGATAGTAACTTAAGAGTAAGCAATAGTCCAATGGTAAAACTTATATTATTAGATGTAAATCCACAAACAAATTTTAATTCCTTTAAATCCTAAAACATGCAACAAGGTGATTCAAGACACTAAGCAATAAAGCATGCAATCACACACACCACCAATCACACGATTTCAGGAAAATCCCCAAAGCGACAAATTTTTTTGTTTGACTAATACAGTTTGCAGATCAAAACTTATAATCTTATGAGTGAAATAGAACCTAACGAATCTCCCATTGGTGACCTTCGTCTTCTTTAGCATTGGTTCTCACAAGTACCACAAAGATCGCAGTCTTCCTTTAACAATTATTCTTGCAAGAATCACAAGAGCAGCTGTAGAGACTCCTTTTTTACAAGGTTAGCAGTGAAGAGTCCTTCTTCAGAATCATAAATTCAATATAGAAGTTTTTTATGGTTTCAAATATGATTCAAAAAAGTATATAGAAGAGATTGTGTGAAACAAAAATATATTTTTTCCTTTCTTTAAAAGTGAAGAATTTTTGTAGTAGGTCTGCAGTTTTCTTAAACGAAAAGTCGTATAAAAAACCCTACACGAAGCAGGTATTTGTAGGGAGACATGAAAATATAGGTGGTATAGGATCGTTCAAATGAAACTTGAACTTTGTTCTTATGAGATCATCATCTCATTCGAACGAAGCTGGTCTCACTTCCAACGACATGTAAAATAAAATAGCACTCCCTCGTTTGAATATCGTTTGATCAAGGCTTCAAACGAACTTTGAACGAGACACAAAGTTGTTATAACGAGATTGGTATCTCATTTGAACGAAGCAGGAAAAAATTAAAATAATTTTTAACTTAAAAAGAAGCCTCATTTTGTAACAACAATTTAAAAAAAAATCAACTGATACGTAAGAAATCCACGAAATCCAATGTGACAACTATACTAATATTAAGTGACATTGTGGAGCATGTTGAAGATAAAGTGGTGCATGTTGGAGATGCACTACGTAATGCTTGATAATATGATATGTCTTCTTGAACATGTGAATGTGAAGTACCATGACGGAAGTAGTGGGATATGCCATACTCGATGTATCCTTGATTCTATGGACAAGTCCTAGATGCATTTACCCTTACAAATAACCCTCTTTAGTCATCTTATACTCTCAAATATTCAACCTTGCCCACCCAATTCAATAAGAGTGGGAATATTACAAACCATTCATACCAAACATGGAGCCTTACAACGATCTAATTGTTATTCAACCATTCTTACCTCTAGAGGCATTGTTCCTCTCCAGGCATGCTATCAGGCGTTTTAGGCCATACCACTTTTTTATGCATACATTTTTTACTCTATGGTCATTTATTTACCTTTTTTTATATCTCCTTAACCTTTTAGGTACTATTCTTACCTTCATAGACACATCAAATTTACGTACATAGGCATATTATCTCCTTCATAGAACTATCAAGCTTGCTTCCATAGACACACTCTTACCTTCATCGGGCGATTAAATATGCCTCCATAGCACACTCTCTCCTTCGCAGGTCGATCAAACATACCTCCATAGGCACACTGCCGCCTTTACATGCTCATAAAATTTGCCTCTATAGGTATTTTCTCGTCATCATAGGATCATAAAATTTTCCTACATAGAACATTCTCACCATCATAGGATCATCAACCTTGTCTTCCTAGGCACATTCTTTCCTCCATAGTCTTATCAAACTTTACACCATAAAAAAATTCTCGCCTTAATAGGATCATACAAACTTGCCTTTATAATCATCCTCTTGCCTTCATAGTTCCATTAACTTTGCCTCCATAGGCACATTATCTCCTTCATAAGGTCATAAAACATTGCCTCATTAGGCTCAGCAAATATTTCCTCCATAGGCATATTCTTGCATTAAAGGCTCAATAAAATCTACATCCATAGCTACATTCTCATCTTCACAAGCTAATCACACTCTTATCTGTATATGCCATCAACATTGTATCACATCCCGATTTTTCGAGTGTGAGGTTTATCTTAATAGGTATTAAACCATAACGAAACCCATTATTCTTTCAAAAGAGGAAACTATATTAATAAATACAGTGTTACATCCCATAGTTTTAATTGATCAATGCTATATACATACTTCCTTTTTAGCCTAACAACTATTTACGTATAATTATTCTGTAACCAACACTATTCTCGAGCTTCATATAATTCTTGATGGAATTGCTCATCATCGCCTATAGGTACCTATTTAAAATAACTGGAAGCAAAAGAATTAGCAAAACTTTGCTAAGTAGATAATTCTATTTCTATAACAATGTATACATGTGAATCTATTTAAATAGCATGATCGGGACTAAAATGCTAGTAATGTAACACAGTTTATAGTAAACTATACTAAAAATGGGTATACTGAATTCTGTGATATATAAAATAATTGTATAGTAATTATAATTGGATATGTTTTTTTATAGATTTATAAATAAGGCTTCCGACTATAACACGATAAATTATTGGTTATAGGGGCTACAAGTGCGTAGCTATACCGTTATAATATCGTCCAAAACCTTTGTACAGGCAATCCCAAAATAATTGGGGAATAATAAAATAACTTTGCATACTTATCTAGAGTGTCACTCATACATATGTAGCAAATAAAAGCTAGACACTCAACATCTGAGTCTTACTATCCAATAAGAACTGTCTTGGTATACCATGATCTAATCCTTGAATCCTAAGGTATGCTACTATGGGTTTCACTAATAATGGTTATAAATTGTAGGGGTGTATTGCAGTCAGGATAAAATACTAAAATCGGGGTTTAATAAGATGCAAGGGTGTACTGCAGTCGGGTAAAATACCTGAAATCAGTGTTTTAATAGGATGCAGGGGTATATGCAATTCGGGTAAAATAACTGAAATCAATGGGTTTACTGAAATCATAGGTTGTCAGGGTTTGGGTGGATAGAGTTTAATTGGATAAAAGATTGAATCAATATTCAAGTTAATGTGAACTACACAAAAGAGTTCATAAATGAGAACAAGAGATCAGGGGCCATCACATAGTGATATAAATAATGTAGTAATTTCAAATATATAAGCTCGAATTTAATAGTGATACAAAATCACCTACCAATATGTCATGTGATGTTAATTGGTTTGGTATGAGTTACAATTGATGTCTCTAGCTTTGATTTTAATGCAAGAATATTACGGATAATCAAATCAGACACATCACTAGTCTATATGTATGCACACTATTTGTTGTTCATACAGTGATAATAGTTTTACGTTTTACGTAGCTCAACTCGAATTTTAATTAAAGTGACTTTGATAATGCAGGTAGTGAATTAATATTAATAGACATTTTTCAATAGGATCAGACTTCAATTTTTGTAAACTGATACAAATTACCGAAATAACTTTCGGGAGAAAATATAGTAAATTAATGATTTTTTTATATTTGGAAATTGAGTATTTTGGTTGATTGTAAAACACAGTAAGTAATATTGGAAAATTTATAGTACAAGCTTTACAGGATAAAAATGAAAATTTGGTATTAGTGTGCAGGACCGTAATTGACATAATGGCGTAATTTTAGCATCGTTAAAATTAGTATCATTTATAAAATGTTTATACATCAAAATGTTCTTTTCGACACTGTGAATCCAACAGTACATTCCGCGTATTTTTTTTATCAACGGTTTGGAAGATATGAATTTTTTAAGATGTCAAGACCGAGGCTTTTAACGTGTATTTGTAATTTCACGGTTGGGTTTTAAAATGTAATCGTATTTCCTCCGATTATTTATACATGCCGTAAAAGATTGTCATGGCCCATAACTTGGTCTTTATGTAAAAAAAACTCATTTTTCTTATTTTTTGTAACACACACGCGTACATACACATTTACCAAATTGACTTGCCTTCCATTTTAAGCTAACCTAACATATATATATATATATATATATATATATATATATATATATATATATATATATATATATATATATATATTATATGAGAGGGGGTGTTCTACTGTTCCAAAAAATCTACAGTTGAGATCGCATTTTTTTGGGCGATCTAAGGGTTCCAGATTGTGCCACGTAGGTTATACAAATTATGAGGTGGCAAATGAGGTAAAACAACCCCTATCAATCTGCCTTCCCCGTTTTCTTTCAATCCTCCTACCCCTGTTCCCCTTCCCCTTCCCCACGATCTCCCTCTCCCCTCTCCGGTGGACTCCTCGGTACCCCTCCCTCGCCCTCCCTCTTTCCACTGCTGCCCCCGCCCCGCCCCGCTCCCCTGCTCCGCCCCCCGCTCCCCTTCTCCCCTCCTCCAACCTCTCCCTTCCCCGCTGCCCCCCTCTCTCCCCTTCCCTCTTTCCCCTGCCGCCCCACGCTCCGGCGCACACACACACAGACACAATCGCACACACACACAGACACAGTCGCACACACACAGAGATCCTCCCCTGCCGTCCCACGCTCCGGCACCACACACACACAGATCTGGCCACACACACACAGCTCCGGCCACACACACGCACAGATTCGGCACCACAAACACACAGATCCGGCATCACACACACGCACAGATCCGGCCACACACTTATTTTAGGGCTTTTCTTATTTTAGGGCTTTTTTCGATTGCAGTTTTGTAATTTGGTTGGTTTCCTTTAAACTCTTAGATAAATTTGCAGTTTTAGGGCTTTTTTAAGGCTTTTTTGCAGTTTTAGATAAATTTGCAGTTTTAGATAAATTTGCAGATCCGGCCACACACTTATTTTAGGGCTTTTTTCGATTGCAGTTTTGAAATTCGATTGCAGATCTATCAGGTATACACACTCTCCAGATAAATCTAGGGCTTTTTAATATACGATTTTGTAATTTAATATTTGTTTATGTTTATGTTTATGTTTATGTTTTAGGATTTAATCACTTATGTTTTAATTTTTTTACAGATCAAGATTGCTACACTCTCCAATATTTTTTTACAGATCAAGATTGCTCTAATGAGGTTGGTTCATCTCTCCACAATTTCATTTATTAGGTTTGTTCAATGTTTGGCTTTGGGGTTGTTTATACAAATTCATTTGTTAGGTTCAGATTCTTAGGACTTTTCAATGTTTTATGTGTTTTAGTATAGACTATAGAGCTATTTGTCTCACCTATTATGCATCAACCATTTTAAGGATGTAGTTCATTTTAAGGATATGTGAATATTGCATCAACCATTTTAAGGTAGATGCAATGCATTTGATTGTTAATTTTGTTTCGTTTTGAGCATGTATAAAAGAACTCTATTTTTCTTTACATCCAACTTGATTCATTACATCCTACTTGATTTTTAATAATGGTTTTGGATGGACATAAGCATTTAATTCTTGGATTTAATTCTCTGCATTCCATTCTTGAGAATTTGGGGATTTTATAACAGTATTATTTTTGTTGGAATCTATTTTTAACAGGGTGGATAGTCCGATATACAGAGGAGATTCTGCCCAAAATTTTAAAAATATTTATACTTTCGCGTCGTAAACAATATTTTTGTATTATACGTGATGTTACATAATGGTGGGTTTCGCGTCATTTTTTTTAAATTACACTTTTGTTTTGTCGGGGAAAGAAATTTTTGTCGTTTTCAATTATGCATTTTCAAAATTTTACCCGTTTTACGATTACGTGCATTGGAATGTTTCGTCGTGCCTTCACACGTGTGTGTACTGTATATGTTTGGGTTTGATTGTTGAAATTGGTACTAAATTTCATATTCATATTCATATTCCAAAATGTATAAAGAGGACTTTCATATGATTGTCGGAATTGGTACTAAAATTTGTACTTCTTATAGGTTCACAGGTTTTTTTTCAATGTTTTTTTCCACCTTTGTTATTTTCCAATGCTTTTCTGATGAAAATTATAAAATACACATGTTTTTTTTTTCTTTTTTTCATGATTTGTTGACCGTTAGTTAGGAACGGTGACTCCGATTTTTTTCTTCTCTTTCCCAGGTGAAATAAATAACACTATTTTTTCTTCTTATTTTCTCCGTTTTCCCAAGTGACTTCGATTTATTGACCGCTTGTAAATGTAAAAACACATTTTCTTTAGGTATGTTTAAATAACAATTAATTTGTAGATTAAATTTAACATGCCTAACATAGATAAAAATGATAATGATGGGCTTAATTTTTCTTTATCTTTTGGACACTAAGATTTTAGCTAACACATTTTTTAGCTACTATACTTCTCTAATGCATATCTGAAATATTGTTGGCCTCTCTTTTTGTTTTCATTAAATGAGTATTATCACCTGCTTTAGGCTATAGTCAGTTTTTTGCTTTTGGCCATGCTTTTTAATCTGCTTTGTTACTGCCTTACCACTGCAAGCCTGACTTTTTCTTGGCACTATGACCTGCGATGTTGCCCTACCACAACAGGCCTCAATTTGACTTGGCATTATCAATATATCAGGTACTTGGACCTGCTTTACTGCTGCCTTGCCATTGACTGCCCTCATTTTTGGTTTGGTACTTGGACCTACTTTATTTTGGTTTGAATTGACTGCCATTGACCGCCCACATATTTGGTTTGGTTTGCAGCTATTTTTTTCATCATTCGGGGACTTTACACCACGATCAAAGGATGATGCATATACTGGACTTTACTCATGAATCTGGAGGTTTCAGTTGTCATTGGATAACGAGTTATATAGAATTTCAAACGAGTGGTTTTTTAATCTCAAAAAATACCAGATAGAAGAGCACAGTCTTTGCAAGAGGATAAGGTGGTTCGCGGAGCATAACATTTCATTGTGATGAAGTTTCTTTCATTTTATTTTTTAAATATAGAATTCAATTCTGCATATAGTTATTTTTTAATTTTTAAATATCATAAAATATTGTGAGGAAGTTTCTTTCGTTAAAATTTTATATGCAATGCTTCCCACACCTAGATCACATGAGCATATCTGACTGAATTTGACTATTCCGTTTGATATTGAAGTATAGTTAGAGATGTGGGAAACTAATGTCTATTCAATGCTTCTAAGCATGATTAAAACATCACCAACGACTTTAGATTATGCATTCGTTTTGCTTCAAATCTCAAATTAATTTATGCTTTTAAAAGTTGTTTAAGTTGGTACTAAATCTGATTATATTTTTATTGTTTCAGTGTGGGGTCACTCTTTTCTGGAATCAAAGGGAAGGACATACTGAGTTGATTGCAGCTGGAAGGGAGAAATTGGCTTCTGTTTCTCCTGGCTGTGGTGGTGTCGCGGTGGCTGCAGCTATTGGTGGGGGTGGTGCTGCTGCACCTACTGCATCTGAGACTAAGAAATACAAACAAAAGGAAGAGAAATAAGCTTCAGATGAAGAAGATGACGGTGGTTTATTTAGTCTCTTCGACTAAGATATATGCATGTATGGTTCGGTATGAATAACGTTATCCGAAAGTCTCTTATCATTTAGTTTAACGTAAGGGTTTTTTAGTTTTATCAGACTGCTTATGGTATAATTTTAGTTTTTAGATAGAGATATTATCTTTTCCTTTAGACAATGAGTTGAGGCACAAAACATGAAAGTTTAACTTTGAATTTTTGAATGTTTTCATTTAAAAAAATAATATTAAGTATAATACTAAATTAGTACCATTTTGTACAATAAGTCAAAATAATATTAAGTATAATACTAAATTAGTACCCTACCATTTCTCCTTCTTTTGCGTTATGTTTTGTAACACATTTTAGGTGGTGTGAGCCTTTTTGTAGGGTCTTCGAGGATGTTTAGGCATGTCGTTGACATGAGACAATCCAGTTCTATGAATTGTGCTCGAAATTACGATCATGGTGCGCAACTAATGTGAAATAGTGATGGGGACATGATAGTTCATTTGTCAGTCTAATCGTTAGGTGTGAAGGTTATCGTTCGGCAAAACGGAGACGACATGTTTGGCGAATATGCATGGTAAACCTTTCCGATAAGAGTTTGAACAAATTGACACCTTCGACGAACGAGTTTACATTCGTGAAGAATCTTTGAGGAACTCATAATTCAAAAGTAAGTGAAGAACACCTTTTTCATTTGCGCAAGGATTTCTACACTTTTAGCCTTATGGAGGGTGTGTTTGCCAACATAACATATTATGAAAATAACATTTTTTTTGTTTTACAAATTCCATGGTATTATGTGTGTTATTGATACTATGTGTATTATTGGTAACATTATGGTTTAAGGTTTTTGTATTCATCAATACATTTCCTTAAACAGGTATTTGAATGAGTTTGTTTTAAAGACACCATGCTCATATATGAATGAGTTTGATACCCTATTTTGAATTGCCAATGTAGTGTGCATTTGCATGCATTTTTGAAATTCCTTGCAATCTTACAAATATTTGCTCTGTTATGTTTCATGAAATGATTTTTTTTACTAAAGTCGTAGTAATTATAGAAACACACTTTAATACGACCAACAATGGAAAACCTTCGTCGTTCCTTTAGTGCCCCCTAATACATGGGATTTGTGTTTTCTTTTGTTTTTGTAAAGATAAATAAAAATGTCCAACTTCATTCTCATTGGTTCTTTGTAATTATCAGGTGCGTATAGAGATCATTGTGATGGTTATGTATAGACATACTTGGGAGAATAAGTGTCACAGAGAAGTTTACGACAAAGCTTATGGTATGTAAAAAGAATAAGATGGATCTTTTTACGACAAAACTTGCGCTTTTTTTTCTTTCTATATTATTGGATTTGTCGTTATCCCTTGAGAAGGGTGGATAGTCCAATAAACAAAGGAGATTCTGCCCAATTTTTTTAAAACTTTGACACTTTATTTTTTTAAAACAAAGAAAGCGGATCGAGGTGTACATATTACCTACTTGGAATGGTTTTTCTTTATTTTTCATTTTTACATTTAAGGTTTCATATAGATGATTTCGGGGTTGCTTGGGAACATTGAAATCCAGTAGTTTCAAGATGACACACACAGATCACACTCGCACACCAATGTGTTTTTTGAATTAGGTTTTTAGTTTTCTTAGTAATTACGATTGATGTGTATCTCCCCCCACCCCACCCCACCCCATATCGTATATAGCTAACGTACAATGTTTTTGGGAACAAACTAATTTTTTTTATTTTCATTTCAGGTTTTAGTCCAAGACCAATCAAACATGGACTTAATTTTTATGCTACGGGACTTCTATGGGGCTCCTACGAGACTTTTATTACGCTACGGGACTTTTATTGGGCTGCTACGGGACTTCTATGGGGCTGTTACGGAGCTGCCACGAGGCTAATACAGGGCTGCTATGGTAATAGCTACTACAAGGACGCTATGGGGCTGCCATGGAGATGCTATGGGGCTAATACAGGGCTTTTGTTAGGCAATTTTTTTTTTTTATTATTGTTATCCCTTGAGAAGGGTGGATAATCCAATAAACAAAGGAGATTTTGCCCATTTTTTTTAAAACTTTGACACTTTGTTTTTTGAGACACAATGGGATTTTATTTGATGAATATTTTATATTTTATATTATATATGAATTTGTTTGATGAATTTAAGATTGTTTGAATGTTGTTGGACTATTTGTTGTTTGTTAAGCAGGGTGAATAGTTTATAAACAAAGGAAATTATGGCCAATTGTTATAAATTACTCTTTTTTTGTCGTTTTGTAATTACGTACTTCGAAAATTTTCACCGTTTTGTAATTACGTGCTTTCGAAATTTTCGTCGTGCCTTCAGGTACGGGCATTCCGCTAGTATATATTATATGAGAGGGGGGTGTTTTACTGATCCAAAAAATTAACGGTTCAGATCGCATTTTTTTGGGCGATCTAATGGTGTGAGATTGTGCCACGTTGGATTATACAAATTATGAGGTGGAAAATGAGGTAAAACCCCCCCCCTCTCAATCTGCCTTCCCCGTTTTCTTTCATTCCCCCTACCCCCGTTCCCCTTCCCCTTCCCCACGATCTCCCTCTCCCCTCTCCGGTGCCCTCCTCAGTACCACCTCCCTCGCCCTCCCTCTTTCCACTGCTGCCCCCGCCCCGCTCCCCTGCTCCTCCCCCCGCTCCCCTTCTCCCCTCCTCCTACTTCTCCCTTCCTCGCTGCCCCCCTCTCTCCCCTTCCCTCTTTCCCCTGCCGCCCCTTCCGTCCCACGCTCCGGCGCGCACACACACACACAGACACAATCGCGCGCGCGCACACACACACACACACACAGTCGCACAGATCCGGCACCACACACACACATAGAGATCCCGCACCACACACACACACAGCTCCGGCCACACACACGAACAGATTCGACACCACACACACAGAGATCCGGCATCACACACGCACAGATCCGGCCACACACACTTATTTTAGGGCTTTTCTTATTTTAGGGCTTTTTTCGATTACAGTTTTGAAATTTGGTTTGTTTCCTTTAAACTCTGAGTATTTTTAATTTAGTTTTGCATATCTATCTGGTATACACACTCTCTAGATAAATTTAGGGCTTTTTAATATACGATTTTGTAATTTAATATTTGTTTATGTTTATGTTTATGTTTATGTTTTAGGATTTAATCAGTTATGTTTTTATTTTTTACAGATCAAGATTGCTACACTCTCCAATATTGCTACACTCTATGTACATGATAATCTGATTTGGAGGTAATAATTTTCATGTACTACTTTTGTTTAGTTTAGTTACTCATTTTTATTTTTACTGAATGAAGTTGCTGTGTTATTTTCTATTTTTTAACTTTTGGATTTAATATGTTTTTGGCTTCCGATTGATGTTTTTTAATATGCGATTTTGTACTTTAATATGGAAGTGTTATGGTTAAAAAAAATAACAGAGAATAATTAGGTTAAGAGTTTGAATTAGTAGGTACAAATCTACGGTACTATGTTTTAATTTTTTACAGATCAAGATTGCTACACTCTCCAATATTGCTACACTTACTGAATGAAGTTGCTGTGTTATTATCTATTTTTTAACTTTTGGATTTAATGTGTCTTTGGCTTCCGATTGATGTTTTTTAATATACGATTTTGTACTTTAATATAGAAGTGTTATGGTTAAAAAAAATAACTGAGAATAATTAGGTTAAGATTTTGAATTAGTAGGTACAGATCTACGATACTATGTTTTTATTTTTTACAGATCAAGATTGCTACCCTCTCCAATATTGCTACACTCTTCTATGTACATGATAATCTCATTTGGAGGTAATAATTTGCATGTACTACTTTTGTTTAGTTCAGTTACTCATTTTTATTTTTACTGAATACACTAAGAACGTGGTTTGATATGAATCTTCAAGAGCATTGTTGTGGGTAAGTAGTTTGATTATGTAATAGTTACAAATTAATTTTTTTATGACAGTATGGCTGCTAACATGTCTACTAAATTTCCTATTTATTTACTGATCTGCGCTTTTTTTTCTCCAGAAATATGGAAGATATGAGCGCATTTGGATGCGTTGGGTTGCTTTTACAAAATCCAAATAAAAGTTTATATTTCATTGGAGTCTCATTTACTTTCATGAAAATCTGTCAAATCCGAGGTATTACTTAATTCCCTCCCCCCCCCACTCCAACTTTTATGTTATTCCCCATTTTTTTTAAATTTGAGATACATTTATATTTTCCTATTTTACCTTTGCTCACAATCATACACACCTTTATTTTACCCGTGCTCACAATAATATAGACGAGTCTAATGCTTATTTGGATTATGAAATTTAAGGAAGTCCTATATCATGATTACTTATGCACATATCCAAGCTTGATCAACCTTACATATATATCCATATTTAATACTTCTGCATTTTCATTTTAGGTTGTTTTCCCTTTGGTATATCTGCAGTAATATTTGTCTCGGTGTACACTTCGATTGCCACGCTCAACTTGCTTCATTAATTCCACATTTGTCTCAGCCTTTTTTGAATACTAAGGTATGGCCTTTTTTAGTGTTTATATTCTTATGGGTTACTTTTATTTGAACTAATACCACATGTTGTAATTATTGTATTTATTGTAGAGGTATCTACTGTTATAATAAACACCTCTACTGTTGTAATTATTGTGGAACATTGAAGCTTTTGTTAGGAGAATTTGTTTTTTTCTATGTTGTTGGATTTGTCGTTATCCCTTGAGAAGGGTGGATAGTCCAATAAACAAAGAAGACTCTGCCCAATTTTTTTAAAACTTTGACACTTTGTTTTTTTTAAACAAAGAAATGTTCTCGCTAAATAGTATTTGTTTTCTTTTCTTTTCATTTTGTCATATTTTTTATGATAGAGATCAAGTCATATTTCCCTAAGATTGTCAACTCAATATAAAAAAATTATAAGTATATAAAAAGTTGGGGCCTAAAGTTAGGAAAATAGGTAGTTGAGGCCTAAAGTCCTAACGGTTACTAAAGTAGACATGGCATTAAGTAAAAATAGTCTAGAAATTTGTTATAAAAAACAAATTATGCTCACAAAGAAACTATTTGGAAATGTATATTGCAAAAAATGTTAACCCATAATGATCCCATACTTATTTGCTCATAATTTCCCCTCTTATGCTACCACAAATTCGAATCTAATTTTGAAGATATGCAAGGGATATTGTTTCCCCGAATTCTGATTTAATTATTATTTGATGCTTTTAATTTGGCACTTTAGTTCTAATGTTTGAATCTAATGTTTTTTTTGTAGATGTAATGTCAATGATTTTTTTTTTGGAAGATTTAATGTTTTTGGGTAATACGAAATCAAGACCTGAATAACTGATTATGCTTTCAAAACCTTAAGAAGGTACACTCTTTTCATTTTTATTGTGGGTCGATTTGTAGATTTTAGGTTTGAGGGGTGTAAAGTATTGGGGCTTATTCTGAAATTTGTAAAAAAAGACTATTGACATACAAGAAAAGGGGGATAAAAGTATAGTTTACGAAACATAGTTAAGAAAAAATTATATTACTATCAAAATTACTATTGAAATTTCATTGTTTTTGTAGTTGGTAGTCGTGTTTAATTAAAATAGTAGGCTTTCAAGTACTAGCGCCTTCAATTCCAGTAATACCTCTAGGAAATCTATTGGGGAATTGTCGAATTTATCACTAGATTCATGAAAGTTATAATGCGAAAGTTCTTTCAATACTTTCAATGTGAATTCTACATTTCTACATATGCCAAATATTTTAACCTACATGTCTACATATGCCAAATATTTTCTCTGTTATGTTTCATGAAATGATTTTTTTTTACTAAAGTCGTAGTAATTATATAAACACACTTTAATACGACCAACAATGGAAAACCTTCGCCGTTCCTTTAGTGCCCCCTAATACATGGGATTTGTGTTTTCTTTTGTTTTTGTAAAGATAAATAAAAATGTCCAACTTCGTTCTCATTGGTTTTTTGTAATTATCAGGTGCGTATAGAGATCACCGTGATGGTTATGTATAGACATACTTGGGAGAATAAGTGTCACGGAGAAGTTTACGACAAAGCTTACGGTATGTAAAAAGAATAAGATGGATTTGTTTATGACAAAACTTGCGATTTTTTTTTCTATATTGTTGGATTTGTCGTTATCCCTTGAGAAGGGTGGATAGTCCAATAAACAAAGGAGACTCTGTCCAATTTTTTTAAAATTTTGACACTTCATTTTTTAAAACAAAGAAAGCGGATTGAGCTTTACATATTGCCTACTTGGATTGGTTTTCCTTTATTTTTTATTTTTACATTTTGTATTCGTGATATGATGTTATCAAATTGTTTTTGATCCATGTCACACTATCAATATTTAAGGTTTCATATAGATGATTTCGGGGTTGCTTGGGAACATTGAAATCTAGTAGTTTCAAGATGACACACACAAATCACACTCACACACAAATGTGTTTTTTGAATTAGGTTTTTAAGTTGAGTGCTTATTTTTAATTTTCTTAGTAATTCGGATTGATGTGTATCTCCCCCCACTCCACCCCACCCCACCCCACATCGTATATAGCTAACGTACAATGTTTTTGGGAACAAACTAATTTTTTTTCTTTTCATTTCAAGTTTTAATCCAAGACCAATCAAACATGCACTTAATTTTTATGCTACGTCACTTCTATGGGGTTGCTATGCGATTTTTATTGGGATGCTACGTGACTTTTATTGGGCTGCTACGGAGCGGCTACAGGGCTAATACAGGGCTGCTATGGTAATAGCTACTACAAGGATGCTATGGGGCTTCCACTGATATAGATTTATTTTTTTAAGATGTTTGTTTCATTGAAACTTTTGTTAGGTGATTTTTTTTTTATTATTATTGTTATCCCTTGAGAAGGGTGGATAGTCCAATAAACAAAGGAGATTTTGTCCAATTTTTTTAAAACTTTGACACTTTGTTTTTTTTAGACACAATGAGAATTTATTTGATTAATATTGTATATTTTATATTCTATGTGAATTTGTTTGATGAATTTAAGATTATTTGAATGTTGTTGGACTATTTGTTGTTTGTTAAGCAAGGTGAATAGTTTATAAACAAAGGAGATTATGGCCAATTGTTATAAATTACTCTTTTTTTGTCGTTCTGCAATTATGTACTTCGAAATTTTTCACCGTTTTGTAATTACGTGCTTTCAAAATTTTCGCCGTGCCTTCAGGCACGGGCATTCCGCTAGTATATATATATAGAAGACATACCCGGTTGAGTTCTCCCCCCATGGAGATCCAGGTTGAAGGAGGTGAAGTTGAGGTTCTTTCCTTCTTGTTTGGTTTGTGTCTTGGAGTGGTTGGAAATGAGGAGGGTTGGTTTAGTGTTTTATTTTTTGAAGTTGGGTAGGAGGAGATGACATGGTTTAGTTGGGTTTTTTTCTCTATCTTTCTTTTATTCGTAGCTTTCTTTGTTGTTGTTATTTTTTGTTTTTTCCCTTCTTTTTTTCTTTTATACTAACACAGGGAGGGGAAGATTTGGCTACGTGGGTTATTGCTCAGAACAAAAAATCTATGTGGCTATGGGCGAGTTTGGTAACAAGGGGTGGTTTAAAAAGATATAAAGAATTATAATATCTACAACTATTTTAAATGTTAGTTTTGAGTTTGGGCTATTTTTACTTTTAACCCAAAAATATTTTAAAGTCAAAAATATAAACATGGTTTTAGAATTTTTTATTAACTAACCACCTGAAATTTTATTTTGGGTTTAACAATAATGTTAGGTTCAGATTTTTCGTTTAAAATGCATAAAATATTAAAAAAAAAATAAGTGTTAGTTATACGCGTAATAATTTTTGAAAAAAATCTTACTCAATTTAAAGGTAATGGGGTCGGACATATAAATTTGTGTACATAAATTTTCGTCTTGTGTTTTAATATAAAATAGAGTAAAAAGTGTTGTTTCAGTATTTGAGGGTCAAAATTTGTCATTTATTGTTAACTTGGTTGAAAAATGTCATTTCAAGTCATTGTTAATTTACTAAATAACAAAACCAAATACGAGTTCTTACACATGGCCTCCATACACACATTCTCCCATTTACATGCCCATACAACTTACCTCTAAAGGCATGTTCCACCCTTCTTTAGTAAAAAAATTCTTGCTTTAATAGACACACTCTTGCCTCATAGGCGCGTCAATATTGTGTATATACCAATCAGAGAACTTATGGGCTCATTGTATTATAATTTGGATAAGTAAAATTTGTTCTTTAAAGAAAGCTTTTTACAAAAAAAAAGGTTCATTTTTCTATATTAATATTCAAGTTGGGCCACCTCTTTAAGATCTACTTCTATTGATGAATAAAATGAAGATTTTGAATTTTCATGAAATGCTTTGTATTTAACTCGAGCACTTGATCTTGAACGAAAAAGGAAAATCGAAATAAAAGAAAAAAATTATCTCTTTCCAAGCATAATTAATATCATAATAACCTTCATCCAAACCTACGTATTCGACCATATCACTTAAACATGGCCATGCATGTCCTATTAGAAAAGATCGCTTTAGTATACTTCCCCACCCATTCTCCTATAAGCATGATTATCCCTTTTGAATACTTAGTCAACCCACTGAATGTGTTGTAGTGTGTTAATTGGTCTAAAAACATATGAAGAAGAAAATTGATAAGAAAAAGAACAAAAGTCTCGTTATCCCAAAAATTAGGGTAAATAAAAAATTGATTAATGAGATTAGCCATGACACCTCTTCTTGATTCAATCTATCATGAAATCGTGTTATTAAATTCGAATCCATATATGGTCTCTTTTCCTTCAATTGAGTTAAAACATATTGTTTGAGATATTCTTCAATGGCCAGTCTTCCTTAATTAACTCAAATGGTGGTTTCAGCACCTTTCGTCAAGCACCTCTTTCAAGATATTCCACGTCTAGTTGTTTCACACTTCAAATCACAATGCCACATAATTGAAAATCATAATGATAATTAAGTCAAAATGCTCTATCATTGAGTTCAAATACCGATAATGACCTCAAGCTCATTCAAAACATGTTATATCTGTAAAACAAATGATGGATTGGGTCATGGACATGTAAATTCTGATATGGGATTGCCTATCCCCCCTTTTTTTTAAACAATTTCCATTTTAATTGTAAAACCTTTGTGAGAATATTCATGTAATGATAAGTCAGTCATCATAGTGGTACACAAAAATGAAGACTATTGATATGCAAATTTATAGTATAACTCCAATGTATCTATTAGTGATGGATTATTTAAAGAAAGAGAAAAAAAATAGCCTGCTAGGTCAACATTTCCCTTACCAACGTGATCTAAGTAAAAGACAGGGCATAAAAATGAAAAAGAAAACAACATCCTCTCGGAGAACATTAGTGGACTAATGGAAAGAAGTGCGATAGATTCATTTCCATCAAAGAAATCATTGAGTTACACCATTAATGTCATTTCTAGTATGCAAAACATATAGTATCAAACCATTCCTATCATTTAATGAACATCTCTTGGAGGAAAAGAGCCAACATAGTCTCATATATTAAGATGTGAGAATATTTGAGCCAAGACATATCCTTTGCTGACTTATTAAACCTTATCATAGAGCTTTGTGGTCAATACATAACCAATACTTACTTAATGGCCTCAATAATAACCAAACTCAAATGCCCTATGAATATGAAATACATATGGCCCAATTCCCCTTATCCATTATCGGTCCAACCTGACCTTAACATAAATCCCATTTATTATTTTACCACTTTGATCGAAAAATAATTATATGATTGGAACTATTATGTCTATGAAAAATCAAAATAATTAGGACAACATAATCTCTAAAACCTTAATCTACTGCAAGAGCCTCCATCTTGGGAAGGACCTCTTAAATATCCTTTATGTAATTTTATGCCATCACCCATTCTTACTTGAGAGTTATATTACTAAATCACAAAGTTATTCATTTATTCAAAGTCAATCATGAAATCTATTCTTAAAGAGTGAAATACATTATCACATACTATTTGAACTCATTAGTAATTCCTTCAAAATCACACATTGCTTGAACTGACGGACATCCCGGTGTCTAAGGTGATTTGTTGATATCAACAAAAAAAGAAAAAAATAACAAAAATCATCATAAGAGAAATCCTCCTATGGAATATGCATCAACCTTAAAGCCTGATCTAATCTACGCAGTGGTTAGATGATAAATATTTATTAATTATCCTCACCATTGTCAATATCTAAGGAGCCTTTTAAGATATGTCAATGACTTAAATGTTGGTACTTACACACCTTTAACCTTGATGGAGTCGATTTTCCATAATTGTCCTTAATCACTAGAGATGTAATTCCTAAATGGTTATAAAGTGATTTGTAAAATTCACGAACATACAAAAAAATATAAGTTGAGATTTGATCTCAAACAAGAACTTAAAAAAAAATTAAATGAATGATTCAATAGAAAAATTCTTCAAGCCTATAAGACTATTTGTTCAGAATTTCAATTTTAGGAACTCTTCATTAGGTTTTAGCATGGGTCCTCATGATGGACATGTCTCAACCTTTAGTCACAACACTTTACATTAGTCATATGGGTGATCTTTTGATCATCATTGGGATAAGACCTTCAAAAAGCCTCCCAGATTTCAATTAGGGCATCAAACCCTTTATACTTTCTCACACCTCTCCACTAAGCCTAAGACTCCACCTAAGAAAACCATACCAAGCCTAAGAATAAATTCGAGCAAACCTCGGCTTCTTCAATAACAAAAATTTATCAATCCATAAATGAGAGACCTAAAGATTGCATTCTAATCGCATTCTAACTTTGCGATAATTCTAACTCTATTTTGACGATTCTCTAACCCCGCGTCAATCCACACCATAAAAAACCTTCCTACAAGGTTCCTAGTCATCATTAGGTCCATGATATGCTCTTAAATAGCTTCTTTTTTTTTGGGGGGGGGGGGGGGGAGGGGTAAAACCCCTAGATTTTATTTAAATAGGAGAAAAAGCCTCTCCTAGGTAGCATAAATATTTTGAAGAAAAATAAAGAAAGGAGATCTATGAAAGATCCAATGAAAAGAAAAATTATAGCAGAAAAAATTAAAGAAAACACAATCCATATAACTAGAGAAGTTGTCAGATTGAAGGCAGGCCAATCTTATCAATTTTGAGACATCCCTTTTCAATTATTGGCATATGGTTGAAGGAATTATAAGAAGCAGAATTGAAGATGAGGATGCTATATTTGCAAGACTATCAGCAACATTGTTACCCTGTCTATAAATATGCTGAAACTGGAACTGGTGTGTTGAAATTATCATAGAACAATACTCAATGGACCTTTTCATCTTCCAAGGAGGTTTCCAAATTTTTTGAACCATATGGAAAAGAGATTTAGAATCAGTTTCAATGATAAGCTCTTTGATATTCATCTTTAGACATAGATCAAGGCCTTCTTTTAACCCTTCAACTTCAGCATACATGCTAGATTGGAATCCCAAGAATGAAGAAAAAGAAGATATAAATTCACCTTTATGATTTCTGAGGATACCACCACATCCACTTTCACCTGGATTGCCTTTGGAGGAACCATCCACATTTAATTTAAATGCATTTGGAGGAGGCTTTACCCAAGAAATGGCTAAGAAAAAAGATGGTTTCCTGTGGATTTTCAAACAGAAAAGAGACATAATATGAAGATCATCTTGAGAGACATTACTAGAGAACTGCGTATCTCATGCCAAAGAAATCATAAGAGAAATTGCATTAGATATAATTGTTTGATCATTCATCTCAATGCCATCAAAGTAGCATCTATTTTTGGCCAGCCAAATCTCCCAAATAATAATGACATGAAGGTGGTGAATGAGGAATTGGATATGGGAGTTGAACTTTTTGATCCACCAGGAAATGAGCATCGATTGATAAGAGTGGAAGTTTAATTTCAGACCAAATAACTTTCCAAAAAAATTCCACACTTGAGAGGCAACAGGACCCTTTAGAAAGGTGTGGGTGATATTTTCTTCAAGAACAAAACAGCATCTGCATCTAGAGGCTAACTTAACATTAAGTTTTTTAATCTGAGAGTCAAGGGGAATGGCATGGTGCAACAACTTCTAAGTAAAAATGGAGATTTTTAAAGGACAAGAAAATGACCAGATAAATTTCCAAACCATAGATGATGGATTTTGAGGAATGCAGTACAAATAAGCAGACTTGAAAGAAAAATTACCATCAGAAGTTATTGACCAGATGTAATTGTCACCATCTATAATGGTGATCTCCTCAAAGAAGTTATATACAGATCTAACTATCTTAATGGCATGAGAGCCAATAGCAGAAGAGAGAAAAGAATATTTGTATTTGAAATTCAGAAAAGAAGCCCAAAGACTTTTAGAAGAAAAAAAAGACCAGCATAGCTTTAAACTGGCCGCTTGAATGATGGTAGTCATGTTTCTGATGTTGATAACTCCTTGATAAAAAGGTTGACATATATCCTTCCAATAAGTCCAATGATATTTGGCTTTATCCTCTTGAGAAATACCCCATAAAAAATTAGCAAAAATAGCTTCAATTCTTCTGATAATGGTTTTTGGAAGCTGTAGAGCAGCCACTGTGTGAATTGGAAAAGAAGCTAGAACATGATTAATCAGAATAAGTCTTCCTCCTGGAGATAGGTATTTTAGCTTCCATCCTGCCACCTTCTGTTTGATTTAATCAAGCAAGTCAGCAAAGTAGCATAATTTCAATCTACCTTTGTAAATAGGACAACCAAGATATTTTAAAGGTAGAGGCTTGAACTGCAGTCCTAAATTAGATGAAATAGCATTCCTTCTATCCATGGAAGTATGTTTCCCAGTAGTGAAAGAACTTTTGGGCATATTAATCTTCTGACCTGATACATCTTCATTCTCATGCAGAAATTTCATTAATTTTTGAATGCTTCTCTTGCAACCATTTGTAAAAATGATAATATCATCTGCATATGATAAATGAGTAATAAGAGGAGAACCAAACGGTTGTTTATATAGAGAGATCACATTATGAGATACAAGCTTGTTAAATCCTCTAGATAGAACTTCAGTAGCAATAATGAAGAGAGTGGGGGATAGAGGATCCCCTTGTTTGAGACCTCTAGATGACTTGAAAAAACCTACAGCCCTACCATTCACAATCACTGAAAACCATTTATTAGATAAGAGCCTCCATATCATATCAATGAATCATTCATTAAAGCCAAATTGTCTCAACACGGAGAGAACAAACAACCAAGAAACACGATCATAAGCTCGCTCCATATCAAGTTTAAGAATGAGATTAGAACCATGAGATTTTTTCAAGATCAGCAATTAATTCTTGGTCCAAAAGATCGTTTTCAGTGATACTTCTACCTTGAATGAATCCACATTGATTTGGGGAAATAATGGATGGAAGAATGGAGGTAAATCTAGAATTTAGAATTTTGGAGATAATTTTGAATGAGAAGTAAGAAAGGCTAATAGGTCTGAAATTAGAACAAGATGAAGGATGCTTAATTTTAGGAATGAGGGAAATAGAATTTGATGACCAACTCATGTGAATTTGGCCACCTGCAAAGAAAGAGGTTATGGCTTTTATGAGATAAACTTTAATAATAACCCAGCATGAAAGATAAAAACTTCAATTGAAACCATCAGGACCAAGAACTGCATCAACATTCAAATTCTTTATGGCATCAAAAATTTCTAGCTCAGAAGGATATGCTATGAGGGACTCATTAAAATCACTAGGAATAATGTGAGGAATAACATCAAGAAAATAATGTATGGGAGATGAAGGCTCATAAGAAAGAAGATTTTGAAAATGAGAGACAAATTCAGCTTCAATATCTATTGGGGATAGAAGCCACTGGTGATCAGAGTTAAGAATTTTGTTTATACAAAGTCTTTTCCTTCTGGATTTAACAGTGTTGTGGAAAAACATTGTATTTAGATCCCCTTCCTTAAGACATTTGATGTTAAATTTATATTTCAAATACATTTCTTCTACTTTAAGATCTTTATTAAGCTTTGCCTTGGTAGAATTCATAACCATTCTATTTTCTGAAGAAGGGGATTGATCAAATTTAAGCTCATCAGCAATCAGGGAATCTTCTAGGCTCTTAACATTTTGAAATATATCCTTAAACTTGTCTTTATTCCAAGACTTAAGATCACCTTTGAGCCTCCTAAGCTTTATAGAAAAAAGTTTCATAGGAGGAGCCTGCAAATGAGAGTGCCAAGACTGATCAACCACATCCTAAAAATCATAGTGAGAGGACCACATTTTTTGAAACTTGAAAGGCTTTAGAAAAGAGTTTGCTTTAGATTTGATAGATATCAGGATGGGGGAGTGGTCAGAGAAGTTGCGATTAAGGTGTTGGACCACTGTGGAAGGGAAAATTTCATTCCATTTCTGACTGGCCAAGGCCCTATCCAGCCTAGCAAAAATAACACCTTCTTCAGCTCTATTATTACACCAGGTGAACTAGGATCCAGTGAAACCAAGGTCAGACATGCCATAAGATATAATGATATTATTAAAGTCTTGTGTGGAATGAAAATCAATAGGATTGCCCCCAGCCTTTCAGATTGAGAAGTAACAACATTGAAATCCCCCATAATGATATGAGGGTGATTCCACACCATACCAGAAATATGCTCTAATGATTCCCATAATACTATTCTTTCTGCTCTAGAACATTTAGCATAAACTATAAACAAAAAAATTGGAGAAACACAGCTTGGATATTCTATTTTCACAGTGAGGGACTGATCCTCATTTGAGATAGTATCAATAGAAAGCCCATGCCTCCAAAAAAACCAGATTTTGGATGAAGTATTAGAATCACTTCCTTCAAAATTCCATTTAAACTTATACCTTTCAATGACATTTGAATCCAGCTTAGGTTCAAGTATAGCAAAGGCAGGAAGATTATACATTATGATCAAATTTTTCATTCTTCTAATAAAGGGTTTATTAGACACGCCTCTAATATTCCAGCAAATAATATTAATCATTTAGAAAGGGGGTTGATAGTTAAGGAGGTGAGATTCTTTGCTGACCTGGTGATTCTTCTAAACATAGGATCATGTTTTGCCTTTAACTTAGAAGGGATAATAAAACCAGATTAGTGGGAGAAGGGAGAGGATCAGGATTCTTATTTCTTATATCCTTGGCCTCTTGATAAGACTTCCATTTTGCTTTAATTTTTTGGGCAAAAGAGGCAATTCTTCTTGACTAGGGAGAGGAGCTTTCTCAATAATATCATAATCTGAAGCATAATCTTTATCATGGGCAGGATGAATAACTTTAAGAGACAGGTCAGTATCCACTTTAGAAGCATTACTGAACACATCAGTATCAGCAGTATATAGGGAAACATTTTAGGGGTTATCTTGTAAGGCTTGGTTTGTAGGCTACAAATAATAAGGAAGGCATAGCTCTTGAGTTTCCACCATGTCAGGTACTGTAAGAGGCTGTAATGTCTGATTAAAGTTAACTTAGTGATTTTTCACAGGTTTAGAAATTTGTTTATCCTCTCGAAGAGTTTTATGAACTTCTTTGATTTTCCATTCTTCATTGACTTTAGGAGGATGAGCTTCTTTTTGGATCTTCTTCTTTGCTAGATTCTTGAACATACAATCATCTAGATCATGACCTTTCTTTGAATAATATGAACAGTATCTTGGGCAATTTTCATATGAAACTTCTTGCAAGAAACCATTGTCACCCGTGCCAATCCAAACTCTATCAATCAACTCTTTGGAAAGGTCAAGTTCCACGCAAACACATGCAAGACTGGGTTTTTTCATTGATATGGTTGAAGCATCAATATTTAGAAGTTTCCTAATTAATTGAGAAATAGAGTAGAGAGGGGACTTGTCAAAGAAATGTATAGGAAGGTTTGGAAAATTAATCCATACAGGAGTAATAGGGCTTTCAACACCATGTCTGAAAGAAGGAGACCATTTGAAGGTTCTCATAGGTGATTTACCTATAAACCATTGTTCTTTAGACCATAACCTTACAAAATCTTCCTCATAGTTTAATCAAATGATCACATGTTTTGAATCTAGCAAACCAATATTGTACGCTATTTTCAAGGAAAAAGAAAGGACGGTTTTACGAATAAACTCCATCGATGGACGACCATGTGAGAACTTACCAATAATGGCATATTTGAAAGGTTCTGCCAATGATATGATATCCGCATTAGAGAAAATAATGGCAGGGGCTCCTTTATAGGTTGATGGAGTTTTTAAGAGAGGCTCACCATGAGAAGTTGAAGTTAGAACACTAGCGAAGGATTTTTTCCATGGATTAGAAGGATCAGGAGGTTTAGGAGAAGGAATAATGACAGGAACTAGGGTAGCAGCCATGCAAACCCTATGGAAAGGAACCCTAGCGTAGTTTTTCTAGAGAGAGAGAGAGAGACTCGCTCTTAAATAGCCATACAGTCCATAATGTGACTTTAAATAGATCTAGTTCTAAATGTGACCTTAAATGGACATTCGGTATCTAATGTGAACTTAAATAGACATCCTCTCCCCAATATGACCTCAAATAGTCATTCGATTTCCGATGTGACTTTAACTCGACATTCGATCTCCGATGTAATCTCAAATAGACATACAAATCCCGATGTGACTTTAATAGACATTTGGTCCTCAATATGTCCTTAAATATACACATGATTCCTGATGTGACCTTAAATAGACATTTGGTACCTTATAGAACCTTAACTAGATATTCGGTCCCCAATGTGACCTTAAGTAGATATCTGACCACCGATGTAGCCTCGAATATACGTCTAGTCCCATATGCAACCGTAAATAGACATCTAATCCCTTATTCGACCTTGAATAGACATTAAGTCCCCTATGCGACCTTAGATAGACATTTGGTCCCCAATGTAACATTGAATAGAGATTTGGTCCCCTATGAGACCATAAATAGTCATGTAAGGTACCTTATTCATTCTTAAATAGTCATACAAGTCCCTATGTGACCTTAAATAGCTAACCGGTTCTCTTTGAGACCTTAAATAGTCATCAAAGTGGGGTTAACATCACTTAAGTGCCCGCCTCCTCACATTAACTTCGTAATCCACAAACATTATAAAAATTAATTATGATGCCCAATATCCTTCACAGACTCTATGTCGTAACCTAAGGTTATCTCTCATCATAGGTACTCATGTGACGTTATCATAGACCTTGTGACCCTCGACCTTACCACAAGACATATTATTGGCTTAGCACCCTACCCCATGGTTCTCTTATAAAAGGACTCCCAAGATACCTAAAATATAGATCATTTTCCTTGAATCCACATCAAAAACCACCCCCATAAAATCAAGAGAACTTTTTTGAACAATATAAGCAACCTAATGTGAATCCTCTTTGTGGCCATACCCGATCCCCGTCGCGGAGGGAGGAAGGGATACTTGGGTCCCGCGCATCCCCTCTCGGGAGAGCATTTCGGTCGGCGTCAATTTGTGAGAAGTGAAGATGTAGAGAGATTTAGAGTCGCCAGTTTATTTTACTCAAAACAGACAAAAGAAACAAGGGAAGCCACCCCGAAGGATGGTATCCAAAGACATACTGGTGCGTGCAAAACCAAATGATTCGAGAAGGGTTCGGAGGCTTAGTTACCAAATGGGAAGGTGTTAGGCACCAATTCCGCACTTTCGGTTTCTCATGGATATTTGCTATTTTCCTTTATATTCCCCCCCCCCCCCCCCCCCCCCCGTGATATGTGTGCATGTGTATATATAGAATGGAGGTAGGAATACTCAACTTTTATCATAGAAAAGACAAAGCAAGTCATCCGTAGGAATGTGAGATTAGTGTAGAAAATAAGATTTACGTGATTACCCCTACGTTGACCGTTATAAAGGAATGATAACGCATATGGAATAATACGTTACTAAGAACAAGTATATAGAATATAATGGAAAATGAGATAAAGAGAAGATAGAAAATAAGATAAAAAAATGAGAAAAGGACTCGAGTTTCGGGTTTTACCCCGAGACGCCTACGTAGCCTATAAAGGCATCAAAGTCCACGTAGTTCACAAATAAACGAGAGGTGGGGTTTAACCCATAAATCCAAATGGAGAAATCTCTTATTTGTAAGTGTGTGTGTGTGTGTGTGTGTGTGTGTGTGTGTGTGTGTGTGTAGAAAAAAGTGTTTTAGTTATGAGAAAAGTGTGGAAAAGGTGTGAGAATCCCTACTTGGAATTTATGAGCAAACCCTCTTTTTCTTGTTTTTTGGGTGATAAAAAGTATATTTATGGTGTGTGAGATGAGATAATAAAAGTGCTAAGTAAGAAAACAAGTTATTGCAAATTTAAGAGAATTTAGGAAAGAGTTTGAGAAAGTTGGACCTTCTTGGAGACCTTGAGCTTGATCTTGAATGTTGAAAGGTAGACCTTGCACTTGGATGATGATGGAGAGTGGTTAATTCATCAAGTTTTATGAAAGGGATAATGAAAAGTGGAAGTGAAAAAGGGATTTGAGAGTTGAAATCACGCTGCTTTCGAGAGAGGTTTCTGGGGGTTTTCTGAGAGTGATTTCCCTCTGATCTGAGCTCCCATGCAAATGAGGCCAAGGCCTCCTTTTATAGCTCCAGGGGACTGCCGATCGTCTTAGAGACCTTCCTGCCTGCAGGCAGGAAGGTGCCGATAGGCAGATTCTGGGACCTGCCATTTGGCAGTGTGTTTCAGGATTTTTCGGAAAATTGGTCGCCGAGGGCAAACCGTTGCCCATAATTATGCACGGGGCATACCGTTGGAAAGGTATCTCAGATACCTTCGAAAGTCTTTTAGACCTCTCCCAAGTTCAAGAGTTGACTTTGGGTCAAATGTGGCTTGAAAGTGTTTGTCGGTCCGTTGGACGGGGAATAGTTCGGACGCCAATGGATCGTTCGTCCGCATAGTAAGTACGAATCACGCACGGGATGGACCGTTAGAAAGGTTAGGAGGTATACTTCGACATTCCAAAGAATTTGGCCCAATTTGGGGAGTTGACTTTGGTGAACCGGTCCTGAGAAGCATTTGGTGACCTCTCGGAGTCAAACGGATCGTTCGTTCGCATGGTAAGTCCGAATCGCACACGGGACGGACCGTTGGAAAGGGTATTCATTGCCCTTTGAAGATTCATTTAGCCTCAGTCGACCTGAATAGTTGACTTGGGTCAAACAGAGCCTGGAAGCGCCCAGTGGCCTCCAGATAGGGTTTCGAACGCAAACGAAACATTCCTCCGCATGGTGAGTCGGAATCACGCACGGGGTGGACCATTGGAAAGGGTATTCAGTGCCCTTCGAAGATTCATTGAGTATCGTTCGAGATGCAAAGTTTGACTTTTAGGTCAAACTGAGCCGGGGAGTGCCCAATGGCTTTTAGGTCAGTACACGGGACTTGACCAGGGTTTACAGTGATGAGTGGAGGTACTAGGGACCTAAGGAGAGTTACGGGGTAACAGAATGAGGTGTCTACAGAGCCCCTCGATGGGTAATTTGGAACAAATGATAGGCGTTGATTAGACACTGCATGATGCTTCTGAGAGAGTGTGACCGATTCAGAGGGTTGAGGTCGATTTTGAGGACCTAAGGAAGTGAGGATGACCAATTCAGAGGGTCGAGGTCGATTCTGAGGACCTAAGGAAGCGAGGATGACGAATTCAGAGGGTCGAGGTCAATTTTGAGGACCTAAGGAAGCGAGGATGACCAATTCAGAGGGTCGAGGTCGATTTTGAGGACCTAAGAGTGGTGACAACCGAGAACCGAGGCTAATTTTGACCTAACTCAGGTGACGGTCCAGGTCCGGGGTCAATTCTGACCCAAGAGTGGTGACGACTGAGGACCGAGGTCAATTCTGACCTAACTCAGGTGATGATCCAAGGCCGGGGCCAATTCTGACCCAAGAGTGGTGACAACCGAGGATCGAGATTAATTATGACCTAACTCAGGTGACGATCCAAGACCGGAGCCAATTCTGACCCAAGAGTGGTGACGACCGAGGATCGAGGTAAATTTTGACCTAACTCAGGTGACGATCTAAGACTGGGGCCAACACTAACCCAAGAGTGCTGATGATCGAGGACCGAGGTCAATTCTGACCTAACTCAGGTGACGATCTAAGATCGGGGCTAATTCTGACCCAAGAGTGGTGACGATCGAGGATTGAGGTCAATTCTGACCTAACTTGGGTGACGATCCAAGACCGAGGCTAATTCTGACCCAAGTGTGGTGACGACTGAGGATCGAGGTCAATTCTGACCTAACTCAGGTGACGATCCAAGACCGGGGCCAATTCTTACCCAAGAGTGGTGATGACCGAGGACCAAGGTCAATTCTGACCTAACTCAGATGACGATCCAAGACCGGGGCCAATTCTGACCCAAGAGTGATTGCATTTCCTTTGGGAAAAGAAAAAGGGTTCCACTTGGGAATAAGAATTGGATTTGAGGTTTCGCTGGGGAACGATGAATGAGCTGGGGAAGATTTGGATCGTCCTTTGGGAGAGATCGCCTGGGGCGAGTGATTCTTCTGAATTATGCTGGGAAAAATACCATGAGATATTGTTTCGCATCGTGTCGCCGATGGCTGGGGAGGCCTGTTGCCTTTGATTTGAGCGGAGGAGCTGATCGTTGGGGAGATAACCAATTTGAGGTCGTAAACTCTGCTGAGGAGGTGATTAGGGGGGTCCAGGCGCATCGCTTGAGAGGTCATTTGCTTGGATTTTGTGGGTTCCGCTAGGGAAAAAGAGGTTTCGCCTGAAGAAAATGCGAAAATTTTCTTGATGAAAATGTTCAAAATCCATCCTGGGATTTTGGGGGTTTTCTGGGGATTTTTCGAGGCTTTCTGGCATTTTTTGGGAATTTATGTACGAAACTTTAAGGGAGGTGTCGGCCGGCATAGACTGAGAGGTGCCATTCGGTAGTGGCAGGGACTTTTGGGCTGCCTCGGGAAGGTGATGAGACAGTGCTGATCGGTATGGCAGTGGTCTGTGCCGATCGGCATGGCGCTTGGCCTCCTATATAAAGGGGGTGAATCCCTTTCATTTTTCATAGCTTATTGCCTTCTCTCTTTGTGCGATTTCTCTCTGTGAATTGTTCTAACGTTTCGATCTTCAAGAAATGGCCGCCTTTGTGAGCACCGCTGTCCACCGGGAGTGGTTGACCGTTGATGACTGGGCGAATGTGGATTTGAGGGACAGGGTGCCCTTTGCTTTGTGGAATAAGAATGCCTTTGATGCATTCGAGACGGTTGCGGATGAGCAGACCTTGCTGCAGGAGCCGTCGCGTCATCGCTCTTCGAGAGTGATTCCCGGCGGTTATGTAAGTAACCTGACCTTTGGCATTCTTTTCCTTTTGGGTGATTTTTCCTTTTTCTTGACCTTTGACTGAATTTTTCCTTTTTCCAGTCGAATATTTCTTTGAAGAACATGCTTGCCCGCGGGACAATGGGGCTTAAGGATGTTTGGGATCATCTTCCACCCGTGGTGTGCTGGATGGTATCGTCAGCGGGTTTTGGGAGGTTGGCGGCTGCGCTGGATGAGATGCCTCGTTCGACAGCAGTTTTGTGTGCCCTGGGGGAGAGGTGGTGCGACACTACCCACACCTTTCATTTTGGCTTCGGGGAGATGACGGTTACTCCCATAGATGTGCAATAACTGTTGGGGTTGGATTGTGATGGGGAGAAGATAGAGGTGGATCGCTCCTTGCGGGTGAGGCCGGAGGTGGTGCATGCGGCACTTGGTGATGTGAGGAGGATAGTTTTTGGAGATTCCATCCGGCTGTCCCTAATGAAGGATGTTTTGCTGAGCAGGGTGGTTGATGTGGAGGACGGGATGCAAGTGAGGGAGATGGCCCAGTTATTCATCTTGTTGGTATTGGGAGGTTTCATGGTGGCGTCAAGCGGCGACGTCGTCCATTTTTGGTTTTCGCCATACTTGAGGATGTTTTCGAACACCCCTTTCTATGATTGGGGGAGTCTGACCTTGGTGACCCTTTACTCTTCTCTGGATGCATTCAGCCGGTGCTGCCGGCAGACTTTTACTGGAGCCACTTATCTCCTTGAGGTATTCTTTATTTTGCGCATTTTAATTTCATGCATTCGCATTTTCCTTTCATGCATTCACATTTTCCTTATGTGTCTCTTTTTTCTTGTGAATTCAGACGTAGTTCTATGAGGTGATTGGGTGCAACACCCCGTTGATTGCTTTGAAGGATGACACTGTTGGGGACTTCTGCCGACTATACCGATGGCGTAAGGTGATTAGGCATAAATTCTTCACATTTATCCCCTTAATTTCGGTATTTTTACGATCCTGTGCGGTGTAAATAGCTTGGATTTATCTCATATCTATGCTACTAACCCTTTTTGGTAAGTATTTCGTATTTTTGTATCTCTTATGTGTTTTACAGGTATTTCATGCAAGAAAGATGGAAAAGAGAACTCAAAATAGTCAAAGAAACCAAGAATCGGGGAGTTGAAGGGCATTTTCGTAATTTTGTAGCCTTAGTCCGGAAGTGGGGCCAACGGTATAGTTGAATAACTTTGAATTAAAAGAACACTGGAAAAACGGCACCTCAATCCGAGCTACGGTGAAAGAGTTATGATCCCTTGAAGTTGCGAAAAAATCATAGAAGAAAGGCTAGGAAGGCAAGTTCAAGGGCATTTTCGTAATTCTTCAGCCCGATTCCGGAGGTGGGCCCTTCTGAAAAGTTGAAGATCTTCTAACAATGAGAATATTGGAAAAAACGGCACCCAAATCCGAGCTACGGTGAAGGAGTTATGATCATTTGAAGTTGAGAAAAAATCCAAGGAAGAAAAGAAGAAAGTTGGAAAATATTCTAAGTGTTGAAAGAGGCCCAGAAACCAGCCAATTCACCCGAACAGGTACACCCAGGACCCGAACCGGTTCGCCCATTTGTCACGATCTAGAACCGTTACAAAATTAGTCACGCTTTCTAAGTGTGACAAATTGGCAGATACGGGATTTTTATTTTGTGCTTATCTTTTAGCCAAAAGAGTTTTATGTTTTGGGGACTCTTCTAAACGACCTCTAGCCTATATATTTAGTCATTAGGACTCTTTTTATGAATATTTCATTCATGTAAAATCTCCATAACAAGTAGGAACATCTAGGAGAAAGATTTACATACTTTCCATCATTAATTCAAGAGCTTTTCCGGTTTTTCTTCAATCTTTGATTTCTTCTTGCATGTTCTTGTTCTTCAATCTTGGTAACTTTTATTTCCAGCACTTTTATTATTATTTTACCATATTAGGCTAGACTTTTCAAGGTCAGGATGCATGAATCCAACCTGATGTGATAGTTGTATGTACATAAAATTAATCCTCTAAATTTAATGGTTTGATTATGACCGTATTGCGTAGAAATACGACAATTGTAGATCTTTATATCTCGTTTGCCTCTGGGTAACCGTGATGATTTAGAGTACAATTTGAGTGCTACCATCACGATACTGATTTACTCATCCTCAGATTATGTATGAAGCGGGCTTGAACCTCGTATACGTAATGCTTAGGAGTACTAAATTCTGGGTCAAATTAATCAGTTAAATTTACGATTAGTTTTATATCATCAATACACTAGGGTTGGTGGATTGTGTCTCTACCTTAATTTTCCAATTAGTTTTAGTTAACTTCTTTATTTTCCCTTTTACCTTTCTCACTCAATCATCTTATTTTTATTTCTTTTTAGAGTCAAGTTAGGGTTAACAGTCTTACCTTTGTCGTCACGTTGACTCATCCTAGTTCCCTGAGGATTCGATACCCAAACTAGCCACTATACTCCACAAGAGTGTAGTTATAGTTTAGGTTTTTATATTGCGATTGGAAGCCGATAACAATGAATAGCGTATTTACACGGACGCTCGGTTTTCGACTCAATCATAAGGCCAACCGACAGTCGAAGGGATCTCTTTCCCTGGAGGCGGTGCGTCAGGTCTTCAATGACCTGACCAGTGGTCGGGTAAGGTCTTTTCCTTTTCAGTCTGGGTTTTTGCACCATCTGATCTTGTATCGACTCATGCCTGCTTGGGAATTTTTAGGTGACCTTTTATCCTTGGGGGACAGCTATTCAGGACACGGGGCTGACTGGGGTGAACGCGCAGATGAGGCACTTGTTGGCGCATGATTTCGGCCATTCCTGGTACCTCGGGGAGAGGTGATTCGTCAGATCATTGAGGAGGAGATGGTGGTGCCACCTGCGCAGCCTCCTACGTCTATGAGGCGGGAGCGACAGTTGTTGGAGGATGAGAGGATCGCAGCGATGATCGGCGAGTCCTATGCTTTGTATACTGATACGGCCGCGCCGTATGACTATATGGACTTTGTGACGAGCTGGTTGATGGCGCCCAGCATACATGAAGCTTTGCCTTTCCCTCCTGCTGGTTCGAGTCGGGCGGTGGGGTCTTCCCACAGTGGTGGTGGTCCCTCGGCACCTGCGGCGGTGGCGGCATCGGAGGTCCCTTTCATTCGGCTACACACTCCTTCGTACAACATCCTGCGGGCTGATGGAGGGATAGTGCCGATGTTGCACCGTCCCCTTGCAATGTATCCGAAGGAACTGGGTTTGACAGAGGAGGTCCTTCGTCCTGCGATAAACCTTTCGGTCCATTTCCTCTTTTTGATTTCTTTTTCTTGATACTGATTCTGCCTTTTCATTGCAGAAAATCCCGGTGTCAACCACTTGGCTTAGGGACATCAGAGACTGGATATCATCGACGACTGCCCACACTCGGGATGCTATCCCTGTTCCTTCTTGCATGGTACCGTCAACCTCATCCGGGGAAGACTCTGGCTCAGGTAGTGGGGTCGCGTCGTCTCGCCGTAGGGGGAAGAGAGCGTGTCGCAGGGGTGGAATCTCTTGAGAGAGAGAGAGAGAGAGAGAGAGAGAGAGAGAGAGAGAGAGAGAGAGAGAGAGAGAGGGGGGGAGAGAGAGAGAATGTGGCTTCGGGCTGAGTCTCGTTATTTTTTTGCTTTTTCTTTCTATTTTCTGCAAGATGATGTAACACATAAAACAGATATATGCAATGTAATGTAATTTTTTGACTATATTTTATATTAATGATGAATGAATGCATGCACATGCGCTTTTTAATTTGCTACTGAGACCGTAAAATAGGAGTATTTTTGGAATTTTTCAAAGGAAAGTTATTTTATTTAAAACGGGGAATCCCATAAGGAGAAAACAGGATTCTTGAAATTCTTTTGAGAATATCAATTTATTTTTATGGAGTTTTCTGATTTGACAAAAAAAAGAAAAGGAGGAAATTTCCAAAAACTAGGGGTTGCCAATCGGCAAGCACCCTGGCCTGCCTATCGTTAGTTCATTCCAGTCCCATCAATTGAAAGCTTTGAATGGTACCCTCTTCCGCCTTTGTTACCTTGTGGGGTAGGATTCCCTCAGATTTATGCAGGGATTATGTCTTTTGTGAGAGTTCTCAAGTATGAACGGGAGTGAGGGTGGAGTGTTTTCATCACACCTTTGCATCCTTATCCACCTGCCTACTATTTATGTGCCCTACAAGATGGCTCTCCCTGGTAGTACCGATTTTGTCAACTACCTCAAAGCCTTGGAAGCTATATGCTCATATAATGTCGCCTATGATGCTTTCAACATGCGTTGAGTCTCCTTGTGGCGCAATCAGCCTTTTGAGTGGAATATGCTGACAGAGGCGGTACAATTTTGGTATCCTGAAGACCACGTATTCCGCTTTGGGTTGAAAGAAATTTGTCCTACCTACGAGGAATTTTTCGCCATACTAGGTGTGAATCCCAGTGTTGCTGCGGCTTTACCCGAATTTTCCCGCTCCCCTAGGGATTTGTTGGTTGGGCTTCTTCATATCTCGCCCTCAGCGGTCAGGTCATTGGTTTCTGGAGGAATGATCTCCCTCCCGGAGGTGTTGCAATCCATGCATTTGCAGGAAGTAGGTGATGCTGGCTATGCTGAAGCCGTTGTTCTGGGTCTTGTCTCAAAATTATTGTTGGTGATCGGGGAGGTGCGAGTGGACCCATAACTTACAGCCATTACTTCATAGATGTCATATTGTTGCAATCCTGCTGCAGTAATATTGGCGGAGACTCTGAATGGCCTGGATGCCTGGAGAGAAGGTCGTTCTGACTTTTTGAGGGGTAGCCCTGTGATGCTGTTCATGTGGTTGTCTGAAAGATTCCGCTTGTCAACTACTCCAAAATATCCTTTGTCGGCTGTACCTAACTTCTTTTCATGCTACTTCATCCGCATTGGCCTGTATGTTGAGAACTGGGAGAATTGGCTTGTGGAGCATGGGGCTTGTGGGTTGTATTGGTCAGTGCCTTGGTGGGGGCAGTTGCAGCCAGTTTTGGAGCTATGAGAGTATTCATATGTGCGGCTGGTTGGTCTCAGACATACCTCTTTTTATTTCCCTTGGCAGCTTTTACGCCAATTCGACTGGGCACAGGTCGTGCCCCTCGGACCTTAAACTTCCTTCCAGTAGAGGATTTGATTGAGCGTCTACATCTGTTGCTTGGGTCTCTATGGGAAAATCGGCGTCCGTCGACCCATCCCTCTCAGTTTTTCGGGAAGGTTTTCCATGTCCCCAAAGATTATATGAGGTGGTTGTGGAGGAAAGTAGTCAACAAGATGTTGGCAGTAGATACTGGTCAAAGATGGTTTGTTTTATTTGACTCCATGGAAGGGGGTGTTGTGGTCTTTTCGAAGATGGTTAAGGCTCATCGATCCATGGAATGTTTACGACACTCCATTCAGGAAGGAGAAACTTGGGGTCCTCAGGATGTAGACGATGAGGGTGTAGGCTATTCTGGTAGCTGTGGGTAGGACTCATGGGGAGTTTATTTATGTAACAGACATGGGGGATTTTATCTGGTTTTTATAGTAGTGGGGGGAAGGGAGTTATCCGTTCCTTTTTCTTATGTAATCTGTACTATAGTTTCTTATTAATGAAATAAACAAGTTTCTGATCATCCAGCTGTGCCTTTCGACGAATTTTGTGTTTTGAAATATCTATACCAATCGCTAAGGCATACATAATCCTTTTGTTCAAGTAGATGTTTATAATGAACTGTCGTTCTCTAAGATAAGAAAAGAATATATTTTGTGAAAAAGAAGGGGTCGTGCTCATGTGGGATGTATGAGCTGCCTACGTACCTCTAGTTTTTTTTAAATAGAAGGGGGATGAGAAGAGTCGTAGGCGTCAAGATTTCGAACTAGGGGTAGAATTTCTTAAGATGATCCAGATTGACTGGACGAGCCATCTCTTCCCCATCCAGGTCAGTGAGCATGGAGGCACCGCCAGACAAGATCTTTTTCACAATGTATGGGCCACTCCAATTGGGCTTGAATTTTCCTCTGGGGTCCCAGATGGGTTCTATTATCTCCTTGAGGGCTAAATCCCCCTCCTGGACACCACGATCCTTGACTCTCTTTTTGAATGAATGCGTTATTCGACGATGGTATCCCTGTATGTGATAAAGACCTTTTAATCTTCTTTCATACAGAAGGGCTAGCTCATCAAGACTGCCTTGGCACTAGTCTTCTTCACTAACCTTGCTTTCGATCATGACACATAGAGAGGGTATTTCTAGCTCCACGGGTAGGACTGCCTCCATGTCGTATACCAAGGAGTAAGGGGTAGCTCCAGTAGAGGTTCGGATCGAGGTTCGATAGCCCCAAAGGGCGTATGGGATCCGGTCGGCCCCGCCTCTACAACTTTCAGTCATCTTGTTGATGATGGATTTAAGGTTTTTATTGGCGGCTTCAACTGCACCATTGGTCTGAGGTCGGTAGGGAGAAGATTTGTGTTTCTGAATCCCATACTCGTTGACAACTTCTATGACTTCTGCCTCAAAGTGCAAACCGTTATCTGACACTAGCTCATGAGGGACTCCATATCAGTAGATGATATTTTTCTTGATGAATTTGTCCACCTTCTTGGCATTTAATACTGTGTATGACTCAGCTTCGACCCATTTGGTGAAGTAATCGATGGCAACCAGGATAAACTCATGCCCGTTTTACGCTTTTGGCATAACCTTCCCTATGATGCCGATACCCCAGGTGGAGAATGGCCAGGGAGAAGTCATGTCGTATAATTCCTGCGAAGGCAAGTGTTGAAGATCGGAGAACTGTTGGAATTTAGGGCATCTCCGAACATAGGCGGTGCAATCCTGGTCCATGGTGGTCCAGTAGTAGCCCTGTCGGATGATCTTATTAGCAAGCATGTGACCATTCATATGGGGCCCTCATTCCTCGCTGTGGATTTTCTACATTATGTTTTCAATGTCAGCCTCTGCGATACAGTGCAAATGAGTTCCGTCGAAATTCCTCTTGAGTAGTGCTTTATAACAGATGATGTACTAAGCGGACAACCTTCGGAGGGTAGCTCGATCATTCTTGTTAGAACCCTCGAGATACCTACCGTACCTGAGGATGCACCATATATCATAGTACCAGCAATCGGCTAGTTCGGGGGTCTTCTGTGGAGACAAGATTAATATGGTAACAATGGGTCGGTTTGTCCCGCTTCTGAACTAGGAAGGGGGTCATTATTATTCCCTCGGGCATGTCGACCATGGAGGCCAAGGTAGAGAGAGCATCGGTTAGGTTGTTCTTTTCTAGGGGCAGGTAATGGAAGGTGATATCTCAGAATTGGGAGGCTAACTCTTCTAATTGGGCATGAAAGGGTTGGAGCTTTTTGTCCTTGACCTTCCACTTTCTGAGCACTTGACCGATGATGAGGGTAGAATCCCCATATACATCAAGGTATTGAATACCTTTCTTGAGAGAAAACTTGAGGCCCACTGTGCATGCCTCGTATTCTGTCATATTGTTGGTGCAAGGGAAATCCAATTTTATGGCGATGGGAGTGTGGGAATCATCTCGGGCGACCAGAAGTATCTCAATGCCATATCCCTTTTTGTTGGCAGTGCCATCGAAGAACATTTTCCATCGTAGATAGTCTTGAGTGGTGCAGAGGACATTTTCATCTGGGAATTCGGAGATCCAGACATCTGTTTCTTCTATAGGGTAGTCAGCGAGGTAGTCAGAGATGGCTCTTCCTTTAACGAACTTTCTGTGTAACGTACACAATTTTGAACTCGGTTTAAAGCATCAACCATCGGGCCATTCGACTGAATAAGGAGGGTTTTTTTAGAAGGTACTTGATGGGATCCATTGGGGATACAAGCTTAATGGGAAAGGTGAGCATGTAGTGTCGTAACTTTTGGGTGACCCAGACAAACGCGACGCATGCTTTTTCTAAAGCAGTGTAGTTGACCTCGTACCCGACCAATTTGTGACTGGCATAATAGACGGTTCTTTCTTTGTGGGAGTCTTCAAGGTATTGGGCTAGTAAAGCCCCAGCTGCAGTGTCGGTTATGGTTAGGTATAGGAGCAAAGGGAGACCAGGCTGTGGTGTCATGAGAACTGGAGGTTGGGTCAGATATTATTTGATTCGGTCAAAAGCTTCTTGGCAGGCCTCGTTCCAAACCTTGGTTGAATCCTTTCGGAGGAGATTGAAGATTGGTTCACAGATGGATGTTAGTTGGCTGATATATTGTAATTTCCCAAGAAAACCTCAGACTTCTTTATCTATTTGGGGTGGTGGCATCTCAAGTATGGCCTTCAGCTTGGCGGTATCTGCTTCTATCCCCTTCTCACTGACCATGAATCCTAAGAGTTTTCCCTTTGTAACGTCGAAGACGCATTTCTGTGGATTAAGTCGCATCTGATACTGTCGCATTCGTTCGAAGAACTTTCGTAGAGCATGAGCATGACCTTATCTAGTTTTGGACTTGATAATCATATCATCCACGTAAACCTCAACCTCTTTGTGAATCAGGTCATGCAGGATGGTTGTGGCAGCCCTTTGGTAGGTAGCCCTAGCATTCTTGAGACCGAATGGCATAACGGTGTAGCAAAAGGTTCCCCATGGGGTGATGAATATGGTTTTCTCTTAGTGGTCAGGGTGCATCTTGATTTGATTGTATCCGACAAACCCATCGACGAATGACTTGAGAGAATGACTGGCTATGTTGTCCACGATCATATCGATGTTGGGTAGCGGATAATCATCCTTCGAAGAGGCTTTATTTAAATCTCGGTAATCCACACACATTCGAACCTTTCCTCCTGATTTTAATACATGTACAATGTTGGCTAGCCATGTGGGATATTCGACCACTCGAATGAAACCCACGTTTAACTGTTTTATCACCTCTTCTTTGACCTTTGAGCGACCATTCGGTGCGGAGCTTTCTCAACTTTTGTTTAACTGGCTTGGAATCTGGGAGACTGGGGATCTCATGCTGAGTTATTTCGGGATCAATACCGGGCATGTCGTCATAGGACCATGCGAAGACATCTACGAACTCCTTTAGAAATTCTTCAAGTTGTGCCGCTCATGCTCGTCAAGGGTGGCCCCTATCCTAATCTCGCGCAGTTGGCTACTAGAACCGAGATTAACAACAACAGTCTCTTCTTCATTAACTTGAATGCGGTTATGTTGTTTGTTATTAACCTTATTTTAATCAGTTAAGAATTATTCATTTGCAAATCATCATCATCAAAAGTTGGATTAGAATCCAAGCAATTAATGTAAGGCACAGCAAGATACTCAAAATCTTTATTTATTTCATTGATAGGAAAAACAGCATTGAGAACCTCATCAAAAGAGGTCTCGGTTACATTTGAGCAAGGATGGACACCAATAGAAGAAACAGGGTAAACATTGGGGTTAGGGGAGATTTTAAGAGGTAGAACTGGCGCAGTATGCCAGTTGAGGAGAGGTCTATCAGCAGCTTTGATCAGATGAGAAGGGTCCAGTGATGCAGTGCTTGAGTGAACCATGCAGAGTGTCAGCCCCAGCACCTGCAAGTTGAAAGAATCTTTAAAATCACTTTCCTCAGTCTCTTCGATATTTTTTATGAACGGTTGTACGCGGTGTGGGGAACTTTCAGCCCATGGGGAGCTATCTTAGAAGAAGATCTCCATTCCAGGCTTCATTTTCTTATCTGTATGGTCATACCATGGTTCTGGAAAGCCGTAAAAGGGGAAGTATTTACCCTCTTTAATGAATCGTCCATTTAAAGAATCTCCCGAGATAGTTTGAACGCCGTCTAACCCTTTCTTTGATCGAGATTGGCGGATCATTCTGAGCTCTTGTTCTGATGGTTTATATCCCAAACCACAAGGAGGGAAAGCTTTATTTAGTTCGATGGGCTCCAGTATCCCCTGTTGTCTTTGTCCTAGCCCCATTCCGGACATGAAGTGCATGTTTCTGAACATTTGAATCACATTGACATTGCCATGATGGTCGTATTCTGAACAAACCCTTTCTTTGAAACCGTCCCCTGCCGGGAGTAGAGGTGGCTCAACTCGAAATCCTGATAGGAGCATATCATTTGACCAATGTTGTATCTCAAGAATTGGACTGCTGGTGCCTGCACCCTCGGCGTTATCGTCATCACCCAAGATGGTGATGACTCGCCCATCGACGAAGAACTTTAATTTCTGATGGAATGAGGAAGACACACCCTTTATACTGTGGAGACAGGGTCGTCTGAGTAACAGGTTTAAACAGGCCGGGATATCAATGACTTGGAATTCTACGATAAGGTTTATAGGTCCAACCCCTATTGCCAGTTTTATGGATCCCATCACCTCCCGACGGGTATTATCGTAGGCGCGCATGGCAGCGGAGGTTGGAGCGAGGTCACTTTCTTTTAAGCCTAGACATTTGAAGGTTCTCAGTGGGTAGGCATTCAAAGCGGATCCGTTATCAACGAGGAAAAGCGGTACCACCTTCCCCATAACTTCGATGGAGATGTTGAGTGCATGATTGTGATTCTCCCCAATTTTGGGGATTTCCTCTTCAGAAAATGACAGCATTCGGGTGGAGGTCAAGGACCCGACCAAATTCACCGCTTCTTCTGGTGTGGTAGAAGGAGGAACTATGGGTCCTGTGAGCAACTTGATTAAAGCATTTATGTGCTGCTGGGAAGACATGAAAAGCCCCCATAGAGTGATGTTAGCTTGAGTTTTCTTTAGTTGATCGAGGATCTTGCTCTCCTCGAGGGTCATTTCTGGCATAGGAATGTCTTCAACGCCCTTCCCCTTGTCATTTGCTGGTAGTGAGTTTGGAATTTGATAATGTCTCCCAGATCTGGTCATGTGATTTATTGAAGAAGGGAAAATCTTAAATCCAGTTTCCTCGTCAATCTCAGGTTGTTCTGCTGCCCTATTTATTTCTCCGAGGAGTTCTTCAAATGATATCATCCCACATATGTCTGATACTAGGACATTTCCTCCTAAAGCTTGATCTTCATTTGAAACTTCGAATTCTTCCCCCATCCGGTGGTAACAATTCTATTTTCCCTCGTGAAATCAATGCATTCCACAACATCAACGGCCTCCTCGTATAAGTCTTCCCATTCTGTGGGGATGTGTAAGGGTGAAGGGATCAGGCGCCCTTGTAGCTTCAAAGTGTCAAGTAACTCGGTGATACTGTAAATGTTGTTGGTTTACCTGAATGCTTCCGTCATGATCTGGACAACATCGTCTAAGATGACTTCGTCGATTGGTATCACCCAACTATCTGACTCTAGAGCCCATTTTCGCACCTCCAAAAATAGTGCGCTGAACCTCTGACAATCGATAATCATCTGTGAGGGCAATTTCAGCCCGAACTCTAGGAGTTGATTCAATACCTCTCACAATTCCATACTTCCACTTTCAGAACAGGTTCGGACAGTGATGCACGCTCTGGTAAGAAGTGACAGTGCCTGATCAGCGGGGCTAGTAGGGTGTAGGAGGAAATATGGGAAAATTTAAAGAGGTTTAGGAGGGTATAGGGTTGTGATATGAGTTGATGGATCGAAATTCAGGTTTTCTTCCAAGAAGATGGCATTGGTGTGATTTGGGAGTGGGTTATGAGTAGTGTTTGGCTTAGGATTGGCTGGTAGGGCGATGGTACCCCGAACGATGAGATCCTGGATTACGTTCCGAAGGTAAAAGCATTGGTCGGTGTTATGGCCAGCTGTTTCGTGAAAGGCGCAATGAACATTGGTCTTGAAGTTTCTTGGGAGTGGGTTTGGTAAAGGATGGGGATCCAAGGGTTTTATAAGGTTTCGTCTTAACAGGGCTTGGTAAACTTTGGAGAGGGGAGCATGAAGCTCAGTGTATTCCCTACAGACAGGGGAAGGGTGGATTTCTGGTGCCCATGATGTGGTTGGTTGAGAGATGTTATTGATGGTTGAGACTGCGGCACTGACAGGTTTGTCATATTTTCTGGGGGTGAACTGTCCGGTCACCTTCTTCGGTTCAACTTCTATTTTGGTAAGACTTTCCTCGATTTCTACTCCTGCTTCTCTAAGAGCTCAAAAGTGGGGGTAGTACTGTCCTCCCATGGTTGCTCGGACATGGGGTAAGAAATTTTTCTTCACTATGTTGACTTGTTCTTCTTCAGATGGCCGATTGGTCATGGTAGTTGCTTTTTCCCTCCATCGGGCTATGAAGTTACTGACAGATTCTCCAGAGTTTTGTTTGAGCAGCTCTAAATCACGGCGGGTGACCTCGAGCTCTTCATTGTATTTGTACTACGACATGAATTCTCGGGCTACATCCTCCCAGCTACGGATTCTGGATTCCTCGAGAGATAAAAACCATTGAAGAGCACTGTCCTTCAAAGTTTGTTGAAACAGTTGGGCCATCACCTCTTCGGAATCCCCTAGGAGAGTTATGGAACGATGATAACTGCGAAGATGAACAATTAGGGGTCCACTCCCTCCAAATTTCTCAATGTTTGGCATCTTGAACTTCTCGGGTAACCTTGCTTTAGGATAAGGAGACATATGGGTGTAGTCCGTGTAATTCGCAGAGATTCGGACCTGGTCGAGCTTCTTAGTGAGCATCTTAAGATCTTTTTTAACTTTTTTCAACTCCTCCTCCTTTGGATCGGTGACCACATGCTGGGCAATGTTTGGCATTGGAAGCTGGGCAGGCGGTGGCCCATTAGCTGGAGGGGCATGTGGAGCGTGCTGATATTCCTCCGGGACCCAGATGGGCTCGGGTGGATCCATAACACGAGGGAACAGGGCCTCGGGCTCTTGAGGCATGGGAACTTAGTTTCGTTGAATTTCTCGGACCTCAGCTTGGAGGTTGTCAATCTTGGCCATGAGCTGAGCTAGGACTGTCGACAGATCCGTTTGTATGACTGGTGGTTGATATGCATTCTCCATGGAAGATGGATGGATTCCGAATTCGAAAGAAGTAGTAGAGGAGCGGATAAAACTCTGACGTGATTTGACTGAAGATCGAAGCCAATAAGGAGCCAGGCCAAGGGCGTGCGATCGACCTGAGAAGGCATAGGATAAGATTTATTTTTGAGAAAAAAGGGAAGAAACTATTTTTGGATTTTTGATAAAGAATGGAGAAATGTTTTTGGATTTTTAATAAAGAAGGGAGAAATGTTCATCATGATTATTATAATTATTATGTTCTCACTTGTATTTAATTCTCCTAAATGCAATGTCGGACGGGACCCTAGCTTGGAAAAGTGGGGTTTTAATATATGCAAGGCTACGGTTTGGACTTGTAACCAGGCTCGCGGATAGGGTCCCGTTTTAAAAAATGTGCGAAAATTGGGTGGCAGGCCGACCCGGAATTTCGGCAGAGTTTTGGGTTGAAATCTGCAATCTAAAGTGCGTGTCCTAGGTTTGACACCTATATGCGGGTATGCAGTTGGTTGGGTGAATCGGCATGGGTTCCCCCCTTTGGCGTGACTTCCACGATATATGTCTTGATCTTACGGGCAATCGGTACGTGTGGACAAGCCATTTGATATACTTGAGTGTACGTGAATTGCCTCACCATATACCTCGTGGGGACGGTACATGTGAGAGAAAATTCGATATAATCGGCGTACGTGAACGAATTCCCTGCGATATACCTCCCGTCATGACTTCGGTCAAGCAGTACGATGCGGGGGAACTGTTCGATATACGTCGAAGGTACTTGGCCAATGGAAGGTGAGAGTCATATCGCTTAGGCTAACTGCCACCTGCTGGACCAGCGCCCATCACGAAGTGACCCCCCAGTTAGTGGGTAAAATTTGGTAAATATCAATACTCTTTGGTGATATCGTGTGAATCATGCATGATTCTCTTATTAGTATCTTATGATGATAATGCCTTTCTTGATTATGCCAAACAGGGAGCCAATGTACAAGTACCCCAAAAGGTACACTAAGCATGGACGGGTGATGCATGCAACATGGGTATATACATGTGATCCTAGGTGCACGTGGTGTGAAGTCTACATGGAGAATTTTCTACAAGTGTGTGAATATAAGCATAGGCATGGGATATGCATGTGAGAAAGGGGGATAGGCAGATATGGGGGGGAACATAAACAAATATATCCATGTAAATAGAATCAAGCCCTCAAAATATAATAAAAACAAGTCCCCAGCAAAGTCGCCACTGTGGCCATCCCCGATCCCCATCGCGGAGGGAGGAAGGGATCCTTGGGTCCCGCGTGTCCCCTCTCGGGAGAGCGCTTCGGTCGGCATAGAATTGTGAGGTGTGAAGATGTAGAGAGATTTAGAGTCACCAGTCTATTTTACTCAAAACGGACAAAAGAAAAAGGGGAATCCACCCCGAAGGATGGCATCCAAAGACATACTGGTGCGTACGAAACCAAATGATTCGAGAATGGTTCAGAGGCCTAGTTATGAAATGGGAAGGTGTTAGGCACCCATTTCGCCATTTCGGTTTCTCATGGATATTTGTTATTTTCCTTTATATTTCCCCCCGTGATATGTGTGCATGTGTATATATAGAATGGAGGTAGGAATGATCAACTTGTATCATAGAAAAGACAAAGCGAGTCATCCGTAGGAATGTGAGATTAGTGTAGAAAATAATATTTACGTGATTACCCCTATGTTGACCGTTATAAAGTAACGATAACGCATATGGAATAACATGTTACTAAGAACAAGTATATCGAATATAATGGAAAATGAGATAAAGAGAAGATAGAAAATAAGAGAAAAAAATGAGAAAAGGACTCGAGTTTTGGGTTTTACCCCGAGACACTTACGTAGCCTATAAAGGCATCAAAGTCCACGTAGTTCGCAAATAAACGAGGGGTGGGGTTTAACCCATAAATCCAAATGGAGAAATCTCTTATTTGTAAGTGTGTGTGTGTGTGTGTGTGTGTGTGTGTAGAAAAAAGTGTTTTAGTTGTGAGAAAAGTGTGGAAAAGGTGTGAGAATCCCTACTTGGAATTTATGAGCAAACCCTCTTTTTCTTGTTTTTTGGGTGATAAAAAGTATATTTATGGTGTGTGAGATGAGATAATAAAAGTGCTAAGTAAGAAAACAAGTTATTGCAAATTTAAGAGAATTTAGGAGAGAGTTTGAGAAAGTTGGACCTTCTTGGAGACCTTGAGCTTGATCTTGAATGTTGAAAGGTAGCCCTTACACTTGGATGATGATGGAGAGTGGTTAATTAATCAATTTTGATGAAAGGGGTGATGAAAAGTGGAAGTGAAAAAGGGATTTGAGAGTTGAAATCACGCTGCCTTAGAGAGAGGTTTTTGGGGTTCTTCTGAGAGTGATTTGCCTCTGATCTGAGCTCCCTTGCAAATGAGGCCAAGGCCTCCTTTTATAGCTCCAGGGGACTGTCGATCGGCTTAGAGCCCTTCTTGCCTGCCGGCAGGAAGGTGCCGATAGGCAGGTTCTGGGACCTGCCGTTTGGAAGTGTGTTTTAGGATTTTTCGGAAAATTGGCCGCCGAGGGCAAACCGTTGGTCAGAATTATGCACGGGGCAAACCGTTGGAAAGGTATTTCAGAGACCTTTGAAAGTATTTTGGACCTCTCCCGAGTTCGAGAGTTGACTTTAGGTCAAATGTGGTCGGAAGCATTTGTCGGTCCGCTAGACTGGGAATCGTTCGGACGCAAATGGATCGTTCGTTCGCATGGTAAGTTCGAATCGAGCATGGGATGGACCGTTGGAAAGGTTAGGAGGTGTACCTCGACATTACAAAGAGTTTGGCCCAGTTTGGGGAGTTGACTTTAGTCAATCGGGCCTGAGAAGCATTCGGTGACCTCTCAGAGTCAAACGGATCATTCGTCCGCATGGTAAGTCCGAATCGAGCACGGGATGGACCGTTGGAAAGGGTATTCAGTGCCCTTTGAAGATTCATTCAGCCTCGATAAAGCTGAAGAGTTGACTTGGGTCAAACAGAGCCTGGAAGCGCCCGGTGGCCTCCAGATAGGGTTTCGGACGCAAAAGGAACATTCGTCTGCATGGTGAGTCGGAATCGCCCACGAGGCAGACCGTTGGAAAGGGTATTCAGTGCCCTTCGAAGATTCATTGAGTCTCGGTCGAGATGAAGATTTTTACTTTTGGGTCAAACTGAGCCGGGGAGTGCCCGATGGCTTTTAGGTCAGTACTCGGGACGTGACCAGGGTTTACAGTGATGAGTGGAAGTACTAGGGAGTTAAGGAGAGTTAGGGGGTAACAGAATGAGGTGTCTACACTCTTCTTCTTAAACATTATTGACACCAATCCATTCTTACCTTGTCATTTTTCAATCAAAGTATCCAATGACCTTACCAGCATCTTCTTTGAGACACTCAACATCAAAAGGATGTACACCCCAAATTGGACGTTCAATGCATTCTATCATACAAATACCTTCTAACAGTCAATATGTATTTATATACACTCATCATCTAAATGAGGAGGGACCGATATTTTCACATTTGCGTTCCACCTTAAATTGGACATTACAACATTTGACCAAATGTAAAAATGGGAAATTGACCTTTATTACCAAATATTCAAAGAAAATTATCAAATTTTCCTTATTAAAGGATGATAAACTTCTTGTGTCCATTTGACTCTAGATTTATTTTAATTCAACTGAAGATTTATCACTATGCTCACATCATAATTCTCACCCTTTGGAATTATGTCGTTGGAGTAAACCCCACTACCAATATTTTATTCTCACTGAGTAAATCATTTATCAAATCAAATGGTACCAATACCATTACAGTGCTATAAGGGGAATCATATGAAGACTCTCCCTTAAGATTTCACCTTCTTCAATGAAAATGATCAAGGGTCATTTCATTAAATCACTAACTTTATAGCATCATCATTGTCTTGATAGGACCAATATTTTCCTTTAAAGGCATCGTCTAGACATAAAAAACATTTATGGCTCAACCAAACAGGTCTTTCTATGATTTCATGCTCTTGCGTGATAACTTGATTGCCCAAATGAGTATTTCTCTGACTTTGTGTTCTTAAGCGATGGATCGCCTCACTAAAACAAGTCTTTTTACGATTTCATGCTTTTACAAGATGGCTTGACTCGCCAAAATGAGTCTTTCTACGATTCCATTATTTTGTATGACGACTCAACCAATCAAACACAAGTATTTATCTAATATTTAGAGTTATGATACGATGACTCAAATTACTAAAATGAGTCTAGATATCTATAATTCCATGATCTTGAATATTAAACCTACTTGCAAAAATGAGTCTTTCCGTTCTTGTATTATTTTTTCCTCCTGCACGATGACCTAACTCATTAAAATAACTCTTTCCATTTCTTTTACGTTTCCCGACTAGTAAAATGAGTCTTGTAATTATTTTTTTATTTCTTACTTTCACACAATAATCCAAATCGAAAAATGAGTCTTCAATTTATCTATAATTCTACATCCTCGTATAATGACCCGACTAATTGAAATGAGTCTTTCCATTCTTCAATAATTTTGTTCCCTCACACTATGACCTGGCTCATCGAAATGAGTCTTTTCACTTCTTCTATGATTCAGTTCTCTTGTACGATTACCCGAGCTAAAAATGAATCTTTCCATATTATATATGATTACTTTCCCTAACATGATGACCCAAATCAATAAAATGATTATTTTACTCCTTTTATAATTTTGTGCTCTTGCACAATGACCCAAATAACCAAAAAGAGATTCTCCACATATTTTGTGTCCTTTCATGATAATATGACTTTTGAAATGAGTCTTCCACTTTTCTATAATTTTGAATCCCCGCATGATGACCTCAATCAATGAAACGAGTCTTTCCAATTTTTCTATGATTCCATGTCCTTTCATAATGATCAGACTCATCAAAATGAGTCTTTTTACCTCTGTTTGATTCTATGCCCTTGCACGATGATCTGACACATCAAAACTGGTCTTTCTCTCTTTTTATGATTTTGTGCCCTTAAACGATGATCCAACTAGACCAAATGATTATTTCTCCCTTTATAATATTTTGTGCTCGTGAATAATAACTCAACTTACCAGAACGTGTCCGCCATAACAAGTCCACTAGTCATTCTATTATTCCATGCCCTCGTATGATGAATCGACATGAAAGAATGAGTATTGCTCTCATTATAAGATTTTGTGCTCTTGCAAGATGACCCGACTCTCCATAGAGAGTCTTTCTCTCTACAATTGTATTCCCTTACATGATAATCTAACTCTCAAGAACTAGAATTTGGCCATGAATCATACTCTTAAAAAGGTAAGAACTCCAAAACATTTCATCCACAACGGAAAACTACGTACCACCAAACCTCGAACTAGACCTAAAGAGCACGAAGAGGCATTAATCATGAAAAAATAGTCCTTCTAGCAATAATGTTCACTTAGAGACGAGGTCCAATGTTAAGGGGCTCTATAGACACCCTATTTCATGACCCTAAAATTTCACTACATTCAGGATTGCTTAAGGTATCTATTGGGGCACTATATATGGGTTAATGATAGTTCCCAAAACCCTTGTATCATAAGTAGAATATATACTTTGATGCAATTAAGACTCTCACGAAGGAAGGCCATCCCAAGCATCAAGCAAACAAAGTTTAGTTTGGATTTTCATTTTGGATATAAGGACTCACTTCAAAGAAAATTTAACCCAAGGAAACTTATGAATCTGGAGTTGTTACGGTTAAATGTATATAATTAAAAATATTTCCAATGGTTCTAAATGTGCACAAATCATAGGCGAGTAAAACGATATGCTTAAAATATGAAACTACTGCGAAACTAGCCTGATGTCAGATTTTAGGACATACCGTTCATGTATTGACATGATATGCTGAAAGGTTACTTGGCAGGTCAAACGTGTCCCCCATACTTTATTATAAATAAGGGCGAAGTCCCCTTTCTTTTCACACCATCCCTATCAACTTGAGAAGCTATTTTAGAGAGAGAAATGTCAAGTGAGCGCAAAGTCCCCTTTCTTTTCACACCATCCCTCTCAACTCTCTAAAAAGAGTTCTAGTGAGGGAAAGAGCCTATATTTCTAAAAATATACTAGAGATCTCAAGAAGTCATCGTAAAGCTCTAGATAACTCTTTAGAAGTTTGTGGCCAACCTTCATGAAGATATTAACAAACATTATAAAGTCAAAGTTTTGTCGATAAATAAGGACGGATCCACCACTCTAGATGTATTCTTCTAACCTTCATTATTACTAGATGCTAAGGGATGTCCTTTTGTCATAGCACCACCGGCTATAATATTCTTCTCCATCTTTATCTTATTCTCCAAAGGTCATGTCAGAATTATGTTGACTTTGATTCTACCTACACTAGATACGTAGGCATAATAGGGGGTGCGCTCCTAAAGCTCAAGTCATATCTTGTATATATCTACATATTTTTATTTTTATTACACAAATACTAAAAAATCTAACAAAAATCTTCAAAACATGAAATATAGATTAAAGGATCACTAGATCCGAGGATTTTAACTATTATTTTGTTCTTAATGTTAGAAGTCTTAACACTCTTTCTCCCTCAAAGTGATTTTATGAGTGGACCAATTTTATCAAATCACTTTCCATGAACATAAAACCCTTTAAAATTTTAGATTCAAACTCAGTTCACTCTAAAATCATTTTGATATCGAGGGAGTTAAAATCTCCCATATCGATCCATTATAAGAGGTAGAATCCCTCCTTTGTAACAACCCGAGGTCTTGGAGATGAGAATTTATTTATTTTGGGATAAATAAATAATATTTTATTGGAGAATAATTAAATTTGCAATTGAGGTCAAAATTTGGAGTCGTTAGAAAGTATGTCGAATGGAAATTCTGATGGTACCATTATTTCCGAAAGGGCCGAGAAAGTAAAAATGACTGTACTTGGGGTCTATTTAGGTTTTGAAATAAATTAGGACCGTTTGACTCGAATTAAAGTTACCGGGTCATTTAAAGTGTGTATTATTGTTTAAAGGTGTTTATCTTGGGAATTAGGGCTTATAAAGCCTACGGGAGATTTATTCTCCATAGAGAGAAAGAGAAATAGAAAGAGAGAAAGAAAAAAGAAGAAAAGGAAGGAGAAAAGAGAGAGAAAGTGGAGATTTTCTGGCAACCACGCAATCTCAAGGAGGATTCAGACCCTACGAACCCGAGGAAAGTGATTAAACTTGCTAAATAATTGGTGTGTACCATTTATTGCATGATTTGTGGATTGAATTTTTGGATTTTAGGTTTAGTTTATCAAAACCTAACTTTTGGGTATAATCCTAGATTTAATATGTAGATCTTTGATTTGAAGATAGAAATTAGTTTATATGTATTCTAGGATGAATATTGATGATATATATGTTATTGGGTTGAAGAGAAATGAAGAGAAAATGATTAAAACAAATTTTGGGATTTTGGCTTACTTAAAAAGCAGTCATTTTCAAGAGTTCTGAAGGGCCGAATCGATTCAGCCTCCTACCGAATCGATTCAAAAATATGCATGTGCCCAGGTCTGAGTGACCGAATCGATTCGGACCCCAGCCGAATCGATTCGGCCTGAGACAGAGTCCCAGGTCTGATGACCCGAATCTATTCGCCTTCCTGGCCGAATCGATTCGCTGGGACGAATCGATTCGGAATTTTCCCGAATCGATTCGGAAGCAGGACTTTTTGAGGGATGTTTTTCTAAGGAGAATTTCATTCCATTTTGTACGGGGTTATCGATTGGGAACCTCTATAGGAGATATTTGTAGTATGTTTTGGAAACTTTTAGAGAGTTTCCCTTATAAGAAATTTTGGAGTCATATTGACTAAATTTGAGGAATACCGATTATAAATTTTGGTATATTCTAAGTGGGTAAGCCCACTTTTATTGGGGATTTTATCTGGAGATAATAATGATTTCATATTTAAAGAATGAGAATAACTTAGAGATAATGGATCTTAGGATCCAATCCCAAATGGGTAATTTTAAAGGTCATAAAATGAATTTAACCCTATTATGGATGGAGAATTATAAATGCCAATTGATGTGCATACGGATATAGAAATATCCTTATTGATGTTTGATTTGGGAGATGTCTCACATAATGAGAATTGCTAATTGAAGAGCATTAGGATAAAAGAATATCCTTAACATGAATTGAATTTAGAAACAATTCATTATTAGAAGCGACTTGTGAGCTTCAAGCGATAAATAGTATAATGTATACTAAGTGGGGTTAATGTGTGAGATTTGACGGTTAGTGTATCAAAAGAGAGTGATATACTAAACAATGATATTAATTGAATTGCGCCGAAGAGCGTATATTGAAAATGTAATTGATGTGGCATGTATACCTTATATGACGGTACATCTTTATATGATGTGATGATCTATGTATACCTTATATGATGGTATAAGGTATACATGCCACATCATATAAAGATATACCATCATATAAGGTATACATGCCACATCATATAAGGTATACATAGATCACCATATAAGGTATACATACATACATACATATATATATATATATCTATATATATATATATATATATATATATATATATATATATATATATAAATAATAAAGTAGGAAACTTATGTATGTCACAAGATCAAATGATGATGTCATGAGATGATTTTTTTAACTTCCTATTTTGCCCTTAAAAATTTTGGATTCCCCCTCTTTTAACACACAAATTTATTTGCCCCCTTTCTTTAAAATTCAAAAACATGGGTAAGAAAGTAAATTGCATAATCCAAAACTTCTACTGCACACACGTACACAAACCCGTTCTCCATCTGCTCACAACACAAACCCTATTCTCTCATTTCCCCTCATGCGTCCTCTCTCTCTCTCTCTCTCTCTCTCTCACACACACACACACACACACACATACACACACACACACACACATACCACCCACTAATGTAGATCTGTTGGTATGGATTTGAGAATGCGATCTAAAAATATGTGGTTCGATTTTGAAGTTTTCTTACGTAGATATTTTTTTTAGGGTTTTTTGTATAATCAACTCGACTCATGTTTAATGTTGAATGTTGACACCTTTAGTGTTTGTTTTGTAGTAATAGGCTGAGATTTGAGATTTGCGATCTGAAAATATATGGTTCGATTCTGACTTTTTATGGAGGTTTTGCCTGCTTATATTATGTATATGAACTATAAGGGATCTTCATTCCAAAAATGTTATTTATTATTTAATCGGTTGTGTGGTTTCATTCTTCCCAGAGCTCAATGAAAAATGTCAGATTTTTATGTAGTTTTATATGTTTATTGGTATTAATACACGTAAGGATTAATAATTTGTGGAGAATTAGTGAGGCTCAAGTTTCTATACATAATTTGGCCATTTAATCGATTAGATTTACTGAAATAGATTAAATTTATTGAATGGTATTCATATGTTTTATGTTTGGTTAAAATATATTAAATTTACTGAAATTTTGGACTTCGTATGCTTGCTTATCGTACTCACATTCCTGTAGCTTTTATAGTCTGAACAAGGACCCTGGAATTCAACGAGATTCGTAAGGCAATTGGTATGATGTTTAAATCCCTTTTGTTTCAATTTGTGTTTTTGTTACTGTACACTCTTTATTCAATTTTAAGTTTTTTAAGCTAGCACCTGTGTGGTAGTATTAAGTTTGAGGGAGCTACCATTACTAATTATGCTAGCTAACTATTGTTTTATTTTTTTAAGCAACAGGGGATGGTGGTGTACAGATGCAAATATTGAAGTTTTTTTTAATTCTTGGTGGGTACAAAGATGTTCAGTTTTTGGTGGTGGGTACCTGACTTGGTAGGACTCGGACAGCTGGTAGGGGTTTGGGAGGTAATGGGGTGTTCATCTTATAAATTGATTTTTATAAGATGTGTGTTCAGTCTTTAATCGATTTTTTGTTGGCTGTACAATTTATTAATCGTTTTGTTCTTTAATCATTTTTTTTGTTTGTGGTACTTATAATCGTTTGTACTTTTTTGGGTATTTTGAAACCTATACATGTTGATAAAATAAGGTAAATATTTTGTTCTTTAATCATTTTTTTGTTAGTTGTTCATCTTATAAATCGTTTCTACTATTTAATTGTTTTTTGTTGGTTGTACATCTTAAATTCAAGTATATTTATTGTTCTCTAAGCCCTCTTTTTTGTTGTTATTCACATTTATATTGTTTCTTCTCAAAATTAAAGATGGGTTTAGTTTCACCCAACCCTACTATGGTTTCGATCAGTTTAGGTATACACTCTGCTTTATTATAGTTTTCATGATCTGAAATTGGATATTGAGTTTATGATTTTCTAAACATGGAATTTTCATGATATAAATTTGGATATAAAATATTATAGGGTCGTAATTATCCAGCTTCATATAGTCTATTGGCCATATGCATCGAGTACCATTCAACTAACAACCTAATAGACTGCCCTAGGCATTTGAAAATAGAAGAATATCTTAGCGAGGCAAAACAAATGTTGCCCGATGGCATGTTTCACCTAAGCGTAACCTATTTCCGCCCAAAGCCTATAGAGGTTATCAATTAGAACGCTATGTGTGAATTTCATTAAATATGTGTTAATGATAGTTTGAAAAACAAATGTCTCCCGATATCAAATATTATTGTTTGATATTGAGTTTATGACTTTCTTTGTGAAGGCTTAATGGTTTCAGAATGATTTTTTCCTTTTTTTAGATTTGTTGTACAACATCCCTTATATTTTCTTTTGTTTGGTTTTTTGTAGATTTGTAGCAATTAGTTTTTTATGCTAATATTTTTGTTCTTTATTATTTTTCTCAACAAGTGGATGAGTTCAAAATTCAGTATTGAGGGTTAACAAAATGACCAACCCTCAATCTATTCGACGTGCTAGTAATTTCATATTTCCTCAAATTTCATAATTTGGAATGGTTTTTAGGTTTAAAATATTGTTTAGATAAGATCTATGTTTACTTTTTATTTTCAAGTATTGTTTCTTGAACTGGTATAGTTTGTTTGGATAAAAAATTGCAAGGGCTACATGTCCTCTAACTTTGTGGTCTTCTAATGGTTGCAAAAAAAGTGTTTTGCAGAAGAAAGTCAGATTGCAACTGCTCCAGTGAACACGAACGCAGTTATAGAACGTATTTCCCAGTTATAGAATGCAGTTATTGAACGGATTTATAGAACGCAATTATAGAACGGATTTGCTTCTGAGTGCTTTAATTTCTAAATTTCAAATGTTATGGTGGTAATGTTGGGATAAATCTTGATATTGCCAAAGATTTTGACACTCTAGATTGGGGGCTTCTTGATTGATACTTCAAAAGTTTTTGGTTTCTGCTCCAAATTTATTAACTTATTCTCAGTGATTCTACACTTTTCTAACCTATTAATTCTCTTCAATAACTCCCCCATTTGCTACTTCACGTGTTCTAGAGGAGTCGGACAATGAGACCCCCTTTCTCCCATTCTTTTTCGTATTGCAAAATAAGTCATTAGCAGGGGAATTTTGTTGATAATGGATACCCTCTTCGAGCTACAAAAATAGATGATAAATTTATCTAGCAATTTTTCAAATTTGTATTACTAAAATGCATACATATCTCTCTTCTCATACAAGTATCTACATTAATTTTTTAGCAATTTCTCATTTTGGTTCTTCATTTAATGCTTGAGGTTTTTATTTTAAAACTAGGAGTTTCTATTGCAATTACAAACAAAGAGGGTAATTATTCATGCAGTTATGGCTAATCGATTCATTCAGATATATTGTAGGCCGATGTATGCCTATTTTGAAGGACTGTTATCCAACAAAAAAAACAACTGCTATCCTCTCTAGACTTATCTTATTCGCTTTGTGCTTACCTCGGTTTACATTGGTCTCATAAAAATTATTGCTGCAGTCATGCCTTTCATTGGTGATTTTGTTACCATATGCGGTGCAATCGGGTTCACTCCACTAGACTTTGCATTCCCTGCTTTGGCATATTGTGCACTTCTCATCTTTATTACTGTTGATACTTTAAATAAATTCATAACTATTTTTTAGTTACATAGCTTCTCTTCACTCTATCATGTCCCAACTATTAAATTTGGTACTGAAACATACCTAATTATATTTAGCAATGGTGCCTAATGTGACTTAAGGACGAGTTCACTACTTATTTTTCATTTATTTGTCACCTTGATTTACATGAGGAGCTTCTTAATTGTTTGTCCTTAAAGGGACGCAGTGTCAAACATGACTGAAATTAATGTTCTGGAGGAATTTTTAAGCTTTGTTTTTGTACAGGAGTTTTAAGCTATGTTTTTTATGTCCCGGGAACTTTTGAAGCATCTCACATCAATCTACAACTTTTGCAGCACGACTACCACTCAAGGTATTTTTTTGTCCCTCACTCAGCTTCTGTTCTAGAGTTTTAAACCTGAATTTAGGTTAAATTCAAAAAATTTATTAGTTACGGAATGTATATGTTATTTGTGTAACCTCCGATTAGCATGAACATGTATGATTTACTTGCTAGAAGTATTGTTTTATTGTGGAAGTAGTGTTTATAAATCAATATTTTTTGAAATAGTGTACTTATACAGAATTAAACACATAATATACATTGAGTTCGCACGATTTTATAGTAAGATACATTGGGAATAATGGTTTAGAGACTTATGCTGGAACTAACATAAGCCCGTGTTTCTAGCCTAAGCTTGCAAGACCTCTGCTGTAGTTTTTTTAATATATCATTGGCAGTATTGCAAAGAGATATTGTGTTGTAGTTAATATATATACTTCTTTTAAATTTTAATGTTTGTAATGAGCACTCAGCATATAGTTATTCATCATTCAATTTTTTCTATCATCTTACTATTATCCTTAATATGAACATTTGATAGATTGTAGAACACTTCATTTTTGCAACACTTTATTTTTATAGTTATGTTGTTTTATTTTCAATACAAGTTGTATCATATGTGTGTGTTTTCTTTGTATTTCCTTCAAACTCATTTCTCTTACTTTTATTCACGGTATTTACATGGCAGGTAACTCTCAATTTGATCTCAACCAGTTACCACGGATTCAAAGGGTTTTAGAGAGAATGTCTTCGTGTATAGAGTTACTTTAATTTGAAAATCCACACTGCTCGAGAAGCATGATAGATTTGCTTTGCGAACCTTTCATTTAATCAGTGTGTTTAATCTGTGTTTACTCATGTAACTACACATGATTTGTTTGTCTTCCCATCATATTAATGCCATAACTAAACAGAGTTGGTCTTGATTTTCATACCAGAGCAATGATAACGCCATTTCTAAGAAAGTTATGGTTAGAAATGGTAAGGGTCATTATGGGAATTTATCTTCCATATCTACATGGACTTGATCAAATGGTTTAAGATAACTTATGTTTTGAACTGGATTTTTTTTTCAATAATGTTAGATGACTGGAGAATGAGTATATTGACTCATTTTTTTCAATCAATTTGTACAGAATGTTTTGAACTTGATTTTTTTTCAATCAGTTTGTACAATCATGTTAAATGATTATCAAAATTATCATATTTAATTATACTGTAATTATGGTAGCATGATGTTATAGAGTTTAAATTCTATGAGTTATATTATTATAATCTAATTTGAGAGTATCACCAGGTCTACAGACGCAATCATTTAATTGCGCATATTCTTCGAGTATTTGACAATGGCATATGCCCTGTTTTGGTGAAACTCCTATCATTCCCTCCCATACTCTGTGTCTAACACACTGCTGACAGTAGTAAACCTTGACTTTAGGTCGGTGGCTCATTATCTCATTCAAACCCGGCGCTTGGGTATAAACCAAGAAGAGGCAGATACATCATTTTTACTTATAGATAACGGAGCAGATTTATCTGGTGACAATCCAATGCCTCAGTGGAATGATAATATAAACGAGGAAGAGATGGAAGTGGATACTAAAGATGATGATAGCGATGGTGGATGTAACAGAAATAATGGTAATCCCGACAATGATTATGACATTACTGATAAAGATGAGCTCAATGAAGAGGATGTCTTTACAACTTCTCCTCTTCTTGGTTTTTTGATAACTTTACAGATCCAGTATTTTACATATCCCGTTTTTTATCCATATCTGATAAGTTTGCTAACTCCGTATTTGCTAACATTAGTATTATGAAGTGGTTTAACATTAGAATCTACCTATTTTAGTATCTAAATAAGGTACATTAACATTATTTTTTTTGCCTTTCCTAATGTGTGTATTATTTTTTTATTCACGGTTGTGTAAACTTCATGTTAACAACTGTTAAGATCAACAAATTTGATTCTAATGGACTGTTTTGTTGTGGGAATAAAATCTATTGTTATATTTTCTCATATATGCCCCCAAATAGGTAATGATGAAAACAAAAGACCATTGTTGTAATGTTATTTGTACAAATCGAAGACTTGTTCCCACTTTTGTTCCTTCGACCTCTACCATGGGCTCTGTGAAGTCTTGGATTATCTCAAAAATCCAAGGCATTGAAGACACTCTTCCTCGTGATAGGGTCACTGCCTTGGCAGCTCAACATATTGCCTCAGTAAGTATTATTAGTCTTATTTTTCACTTTTCACTGATATGTCCCTGTATTGACTCAAAATTATTTCTTTCTTCAGCTGGTAACATGTTTCAACAGTATTCTGAAGAAGAATGAGGCTATTAAAGCTTCAAGCTCCTTGGGAGGTGTAAAGGAAGCTTTTGTTGGTTTAACTCAGTCCTTAAAGGACTCTCGTCAGAAGTATGAAGAAGATAAGGTGGCTTGGGAGAAGCAACTCAAGTCCATCGAGCTGTGGAGGCTTCCAAGGGGTTGGAGCAGAAAATGAAAGAATTTGAGAAGAATAATAAAAAGCTTGAGGAGAAGCTCAAAAATGCTGAAGAGCTTGAGAATAAGCTCAAAACTGCTGAAGAGGAAGTTGGTAGACTTCGTGAGGTTGATCTCCAGAAGGAAGAGGTGGAAGTGAAGTTGAAAGTTATCGAGGAGCTCCTTAGGGAAAGGACCTCCTCGGAGAAAGAAAAGAGGAAAAAAGCTGTCAAAAAATCATTCAGTGCTGGTTGGGATAAGGGTTGGAACAAGGGCTTGGCTGCCATGACTTCGCAAATGGAGTATGCTAGCCTCAAGTACTTTAGGGATGGATGGGTTGTTACTTTGAAAGAGATGAAAATTGCTGAGAATTCAGAATTATTCCAGTAACACATTCATGGCCCTCCTCCCTCTCCTGGGGAAGAAGAAGAGGACGAAGCTGCCTCAGAGGAATCTTCCATGATGATTGGAGATCAAGTTCCTCCTGTTCCAGTTGTTCAAACTTTCTATGAGCAACTTCATCCCACCAGTACCTCAGTCGAGCAACTGCCACTATCTTTCGAGCAACCAACCTCCTCATCCCAGCTTTCCGAGGAAGTTGTAAAACACAAGGAGAAGGTGTAAAGTTGCTCGGGTTTTAATTTTGTTATTCCTTTTGAATGTAACCTTGAGCTTTGTATTTACCTTTTGATGAATAAAAATTCAAACTTTTGGTTATTCATATCAACTTTCTTCTTCTTGCCCTGTATTTATCATTATTGATCCTGTTTATGGCTTCTCTTTGCTAGTTTATGGCCAGGATGGAGCTATTATCAGCTCATAACACAGAATTGATGAAGAAATGTAATGACTACTTCAATGTTGGTCATGCATATCTAAATGAGGCTCAGATAATCGACATCCTCAAATCAGGTGTTTCTGACCGAGCAGTTGAGGCTTACCAATATCTGAAATGATTGCTCGGCCGAGTTGTTGCCAATAATGTAGATTATTATAAGATGATTGAGGATCTTCAAGGAACTATAGAGGAACTCCAGCAGCACTACAAAGAGTCCTCCCTGCTTTTGCACCAAGGGTACGAGAAGAAATATCAACAATTAAATGCTGAAAAAGGGTATGATAAATTCATCGCTGCCTACGAGAAGAAAGCGAGCATTCTAAAGCTTGAGGTTGAGTAGCATAGGAAAATCGCTAAACTATTGGAGGAGGAAAATATTTTTTTGCAGGAGGAGATATCCCAACTAAAATCTGCAGCATCTTCCTCGGGAGCTTTGGTCCCTGTCAATGACGAAGGTTTCTCTTTTTTGGAAGTAGAGAACGCCAACTTGCGAGATGAATTGGAAACTTTGAAAAGAGTTGGACCTTCCACTTCTACTCGCGAACGAGCAAGATCTTTTTCTCGGGGACAAACAAGGGCTGGTCGGATCTCTATTGTGTAATACCCCGTATTTTTATGCTATATTAATTTGGGGATTTATTAAATTTGATGTGAGTGATTTATTTAATAAAAAAAAATACGAAAATTAATTATTAACGTGACGAGAGTTAGTAATTATGAAAAAACGTTGAATATTACTAATGAGCAAAGTAATATATGATATTGACGAGTGAATTAAATGACAATTTCGAAAATTTAAGTCGAGACGTGCCCGTGTCACGTCGGGACTAATTTTGTTAAATAAAAAGTGAATATTTTATAAGTTGTTCGTATGGTCGTTTTGAGTGCGCCAACGCGTCCGGAAGGGTCGAGATAGTTAGAAAGGTGTACCCGGGGGTTTAGTTTGGGTCTCGGGGCGGTTTTAGGCCTAATTGGTACCCCGGGAGGGCAATTTAGTCATTTCACCTTTTTGGGTAATTAAACCCACGAAATTCAGCAACCTATATCAGACATTTAGGTTAGTTTTTAGGTTAGAATATTCAGAACACAAGTGACGGCCATTAGAGAAGAGAGGAGAGAGCTCCATGGCAAATCCAAGGCCAAAAAGTCACCGGTTTGCACCACCGCCACCGCCAACGCGTAGATCGCGAGAAGGGGAACGCAACCACACCGGATTCATCTGCAAACCAGACTTCTGAAAATCCCAGGCAAGTATTTAACTTGCGTGTTTTCGTTAGTGCAATCTCATATTAGTTTAGGATTGATTAAAGATGAAAACTATGGAAGTATACTCAATTTGTGTTAGGAAAATGCATGTAGTATTAATTATATGAAAATTCTGGAACCCTTGCCATTTAGAGGAATATAACCCACGAAATTTTGATGTTATATTAGAAGGAATTTCTGGTAAAAACAGATTAGAACCTTGATTAAGAAAAACTCTAGGGTTCTTGATGATTAGATGGGATTTTGGGTTAATTATCCATGATGAATGTTAGATATACACATGCTTTACGTTGAAAACATCTGGTATATTGTTATAATGATAGTAGTAGGATTTTTGGGACGTTTAGAATGGAAAAACATGGTTTTGGATGAAGAAATTAGGTAGAACCCATAAATGCATTTCTGCAGAATTTTTCGCAGACCTGCTTGATCGATCGATCGAGCTTAGAGCTTCGATCGATCGAAGGTTCGATCGATCGATCGAGCCCCAAACCTCGATCGATCGATCCCTCCTGGCAGACTACTATTTCCCTATGTAAATGATTTAAAAATTGAATTGTCGTGATATAATTCTTGTGTGTTCTTCATAAAATGTTTTGGGAGATAGGAAAGACCAGTAGAACATATGGATAAGTGTTGGGAACTTTCTTATGAGATGAGAATTTGGCTTTCGGGATAATTATATAATAAACGATGAAACTACGTATTCCAAGTGAGAGATTACGGCGAATAGTTACGATAGTGAATAGAGGTATACCTACTGAATTTTCTACTTGGAAGGATAAAGTCCACGAGTATCACGAAATAAGTGAGGAAACCCTTCGAGTTAAGGTTAGAGATGAAACCTTATACGTAATACTAATAATGTGAAATTAAGGATAAATGTTATAATTATGGGTGACGAGAGGAACCTATATTAATACGATAAAAGTGGTATAATTATATGATTACGTGTACCTATATTATATACATGTGTAAAATGTACCCGCGCTACTTACTATCCCTGAGGTTACCGCGCTGGGACAGTCTTATCTCGATGGGACCTTTATGGGGGATATTGACTTGTACCCTAGAAGATAGATATCCTTGGTACAGGCTATCGAATCGATAGTTCAGGCGGTCCTAAGAGGCGTGGGGTATGTACTGACCTCTTAGAGACTTGGAATCTATACTTCACCTCAATCTTGTTTTGTGTATATATGTTGATACAGTTCGAGAGTGATTCTGAACATGTATATCCCTTAGTGTGAGCGATACGGGGATTGGATAGCAGAGTATGCCTACACCATATATAGTTTGCATATTGGTGCTGTTAGAATATATATATTATACGGGTGCTTAATATATATATATCTGAATTTGGGAAATTTAAAATGTTGTTGTGATATAGTAAGTGAGAAATAATTCTGGATATTAAATCGGAATTACTTGTTTAAAAATTATAATGTGTCACTGGGAAACTTTATGAATTAATAAAACTAAAACGAGAGTTGTGCTGTTAATTGGAAGTATCCTTTTTAAACAATGAAATTGTTCGGTTTGAAATCTTATGAGTAAGCTAAGATAAGCTAAATTATTGGGAAGGTAGTATGATATAATGATAAGATAAACCGTTGGGAAGGTTAGTGAGATAGGTGTGCACATTAGAAGAGAGGTGAGTATTTCTCAAGAGAGTGACGCTCTAATATGTTGTTGCATTGGCCTGTATCAATTTAAATACATGCTAAACGTATTTTAAACCAAACACGCTTTCAAGCTCTGACCCATTTCTCTCTCTCTCTCTCTCTCTCTCTCTTGTATATATATGTATGTGTTACAGGTGCCCAGTCACAGGGGCGTCTTGCTTAGGATATCTTGGAAGGAACGCGCTGCAGCTTAGGTGGGAGTTGCAGGTCTCTTGATTAGACGATTTCGTTCATGCGGATCCACTCTTAGTATTTTAATTTAGTTGAGCATGTGTAGCTCTTTCCATTATTCCATTATTATTGGGACATTTGTATTTCAGTTACTTCCAGTATTGTTACTATGGGTTTTATTTAGTTTGATTGTGTACTTTATATTTCGCATGTTGACATTCGATTGACGAATGTTTTAAATTAATTGGACTATGTTGCAGATATTTAATGTGGTGTGATTCTTACTTATTGAATGTTTTTAATAAATAAATTAAATGTTTTTCTTTAAATAAAATTTGGAAAGTTATGTATGAAAATGGTTTTGACACTTAGCTTAAATTATTTAGGGTGTTAAATTGGAAAAAATATTTTTATCGACAGTGATGCTGAGAATGAACCAACTGTATACCTTGATTTAATTTAATAAAGGAGTGATCGCCCGGTATTTAATTAGGCGGGGTGTCACAGGTGGTATCAGAGCATCAGTTTCTAGTTTCCATAGGATCTGTACGGCTTATTTCGCTTTCAGCTTAACGTTATTGCTATAGAGCCCTATTTTTAGGATTGTTGTATTCTTGCTTTTACGTTTAAGTCTTCAGCTATTTGAGATTTGATAATAACTGTAGACTAATAAACTTGTTCACGTTTCAGATGCCTCCGAGACGTGCTCCGAAAGATAGGCGTGCCCAGGCCGAGAAGCCAGCAGCTCCGGCACCAGGCACAATGAATGCAAATGAAGTAGCCGCCATTATTGCTCAGGCGGTGAATGCCGCGATAGCGGTGATTCAGCAGGATCCACCCCAGGTTCAGGCTGTAGTGCCAGTGCCAGTACCAGCACAGCTTCCATCTGCATGGGAGAGGGAGAGGGATGCTTTTCAGAAAGCGCATCCCCTGAGTTTTCTGGTAGCTCCGATATTGTTACAGTTAGCCAATGGAAGAAGGACATCCAGCGGCATCTCCGTATGTATGAGTGCACTGATGTGCAAAAGCAGTTATTGGCTTCCTTTAAGCTGGTGGGAGCCGCCTTACAGTGGTGGGAGTCCACTACTACTTTGGAGGAGAGGGACACAATCCCTATTCAGTTGTTCTGGGAGCGGTTTGACCGCAAGTATTTTCCACCCGCAGTGCAGACTGAGATGAGGCGGAGATTACTGAATCTGAAACAGAAGAGTCTTACTGTAGCGGAGTATCAGGAGGAGTTCACGAGACTTCTCACCATTGTGCCAGATGAGGCACCTACTGAGAGCAAGAAGATTATGCTGTTTGTCGACGGGTTAGCTTGGAGGATCCGTCAGCACCTTATTGGGAATCTATCCCTGAGTACGTTCATTGATGTACTCAATGCCGCGTTGCTACATTGCCAGGATCACCGCTTCCATCTTCAGGGAAGCAAGAGAGCAGGAGAGTCCAGCCAGCAGGGCAGGGCAGGGCCGAGGGTAATAGTGCCGGTGGGGCACCATCTCAAGGACAGACTCGTCAGCATGAGCAGAGTTCCCATCAGGGGGACCCTGCTAAGCGATTCCATTCAGGAGATTCTAGGCAGGGATTCAGGGGCTATAGGCAAGGCCAGCAGGGCCAGCCTAATCATCAGGGCCAGCAGGGCCAACACCGACAGCAGGGACAGCAGCAGGGCCAGCAGCGTGCTAATTAGGGCCAACAGGGCCAGTGGCGGGGAGGTAACGGCCAGCAGGGTCGTGGTCAGCAGGGACAGAGGGGAGGTAATTTTAGAGGCCGATGTTTTGGGTGTGGTAAGCACGGCCATAGGCGTCGGGATTGCCCAGAGGGCGATAGGGCCCCACAGCAGCAGGGAGCCCGTAATGAGCCACAGAGGCCACTATTTCCACCTGCCCTCCCAGCTCCAGCCCAGGTGCAAGCCTTACCAGCCATTCCAGCAGCTCCAGTGCAGCAGGGGCAATTGTAGTATGGACGTGTCTATAACGTCCACCAGGCAGCAGCTCCACAGGCACCACCCGCGATTGAGGGTATGTTTCCTATCCATGGTACTATGGGTCGGGTTTTGTTTGATACGGGGGAAACATATTTCTTTATATCTACGCATTTTGCGAAGGCCTTAGGGTTGTTAGCCACAGCAGAGAGCACAGTGACGTGTGTGGACTCACCACTGGGGAGTGGGTCACTTATTTTCTTTATATGCCGGGGAGTGGGGGTAGAGATTGGTAGCTTGGTATTACCTGCAGACATGTTAGTTTTAGACATGCACTAGCATGATGTGATTATTGGTATGGATTGGATCGCAGCTTATAGAGCCATGATTGATTGCTTCGGTGGGAGCATTGTTTTTTCCATTTCGGGGCAAGAGATGTTTGTAGTGGCGATGCCTTGCCCAGAGGGAGGTTCGACCGCTCATTTGTATTACATAGAGGAGGATACCTCCAAGGAGGTTGTTATTCCCTTAGATTCGATCCCAGTTGTCAGAGAGTATTCCGATGTGTTTCAGGAGATACCAGGCCTACCCCCCAGTCGAGAGATAGACTTCGTTATAGATTTATTACCAGATACGAGACCTATAGCACGCGCACCGTAACGTATGGCTCCGGAAGAGATGCGAGAGCTACGAGATCAGATAGAGCAGCTGTTAGGTCAGGGCTTCATTCGTAGGAGTAACTCACCTTGGGGCGCTCCAGTCTTGTTTGTGAAGAAGAGAGATGGTTCACGGAGATTGTGTGTGGACTACCGGGAGTTGAACAAGGTCACGATACGGAATAAATATCCGTTGCCTCGAATCGACGATCTGTTCGACCAGCTGAGAGGACCAACTTTCTTTTCGAAGATAGATCTGAGGTCGGGGTACCATCAGCTACGTATTAGGGAGCAGGATGTTTCGAAGACTGCTTTCTTGACGAGATATGTGTCCTATGAGTTTAGGGTGATGCCGTTCGGACTCATAAATTCTCCAGCCGTTTTGATGGACTTGATGAACCGAGTATGCAGAGAGTTCTTAGATCAGTTTGTCATCGTCTTCATAGATGACATCTTGATATACTCACACTCCGAGGAGGAGCATGCCGAGCACTTGAGGCAGGTTCTTCAGACTCTGCGAGAGCATCAGTTGTATGCTAAGTATGAGAAGTGTGGATTCTGGTTGCGAGAGGTACAGTTCTTGGGGCATGTTGTTTCTAAGAAGAGGATAGCAGTCGATCCGAGTAAACTATCGGCGGTGAGGGAGTGGGGACAGTCCACCACACCGACGGAAGTATGTAGTTTCTTGGAGTTAGCTGGTTACTACAGGAAATTCATTCGGGAATTCTCCAAAATAGCGGGTCCATTGACCAATCTGACTCGCAAGGGGGTACCATATGTTTGGGATGACGCTTGTCAGTTGGCTTTCGACGAACTGAAAGACAAGCTTACTTCAGCGCCAGTCCTTGCGTTACCACAGTCGGGTATGGAGTACCTGGTTTACACCGATGCATCCTTACGAGGACTTGGGGGAGTACTTCAGCAGGAAGAGAAGGCTATAGATTTTGCCTCCCGCAAGCTTAAGCCTCATGAGAAGAATTACCCCACCCACGACCTGGAGTTAGTAGCGTTCGTCTTTGCATTGAGGATATGGAGGCACTACTTGTTGGGTGAGAAATTCCGTTTGTTCACAGACCACAAGTCATTGCAGTACCTGTTCACTCAGCGAGAGCTGAATATGTGTCAACACAGATGGCTAGAGTTTGTGAAGGACTACCAGTTCGATATATAGTATCATCCGGGAAAGGCCAACATAGTTGCTGATGCGTTGAGTCGTAGACCGGTAAACGAGGTAGCGGATGTCTGGAAAGCAAAGTGGAAGGAGTTGGGTCACCAGGACGCAGTAGCACGTTCTTTCATATCCGTGATGTAAGTCACACCCGAGATTGTTACGAGGGTGATACAGGCACAGACCACAGACCCGTTTTTCCAGGAGCAGATTGTACGACTTTTAGCCGAGGGTGCTGAGTCTTATTCTGTTAGTTCTGATGGGGGTTTGAGGTTTAATGGGAGATTGGTGGTTCCAGATGAGCAGAATTACGTCATGCAGTGATGACTCATTGTCATGGGTCCCGATTTGCAGTACATTCGGGAGGCGATAAAATGTACCAGGATATGAGGCGACAATACTGGTGGAGTGGGATGAAGAAGGACATCGCCGAGTTCGTGTCCAAGTGTACTACCTTCCAACTGGTGAAGGTGGACCACCAGAAACCGTCAGGGTTACTTCAGCCATTGGAAGTACCCGCGTGGAAGTGGGAGAGCATTTCCATGGATTTTATTACATGGGTGATTGTAGACCGTTTGACCAAGGTGGCTCATTTTCTGCCGGTGCGGACAGATTACACCACGGGTCAGTATGCTCAGTTGTTCATCGCTGTGATTATCAGACTACACGGGGTGCCCCTAAATATCGTGTCAGATAGAGACAAGATTTTTGTATCACGTTTTTGGGAAAGCTTTCAGGAGGCTATGGGTACTGAGTTGAGGCTGAGTTCAGCTTACCACCCACAGACAGATGGACAGACAGAGCGTACTAATCAGATGTTAGAGGATATGCTACGCATGTGTGTTCTCGATTTTGGAGGAGGTTGGGAGCCACATCTTCCACTGGTAGAGTTTTCTTATAATAACTCTTATCAGTTCACGATTGGCATGGCTCCATTTGAGGCTTTGTACGGCAGGCCTTGTCGTTCTCCAACTTGTTGGCTCGAGGTGGGGGATAACAAATTGCTAGGACTAGAGGTGATTCAGGAGACCTCCGCGAGGATTGAGACAATCAGGAGTCGCATTCGAATAGCCCAAGACAGGTAAAAGAGCTACGCCGATGCGAAACGATTCTTCCGGGAGTTTAGTGTGGGGGACCAAGTGTTATTGCACGTATCCCCTATGAAGGGAGTGATGAGGTTTGGGAAGAAGGGTAAGTTGGCTCCGAGGTACGTGGGACCATTTCCCATCATCGAGAGGATTGGGCTGGTTGCTTACAGATTGGGACTGGCAGAACATTTACATCGCATCCACGATGTATTCCACATCTCGTCATTGAGACGATATCTTCGGGATGATATGGCCCATACTCACATTGCGATAGATGAGATCGACTTACAGCCTAATATCTCTTACGAGGAGAGACCGGTGGCTATCCTAGACTATAGTGAGAGGAGATTCAGGTCGAAGATAGTTCCACTTGTGCGGGTCCAGTGGGAGCATCATAATGTGGAGGAATCCACTTGGCAGCGCGAGACAGATATGCGCGAGAGATATCCAGAGTTGTTTTTACCAGGTATGCCTTATTTTCCGAATTTCGGGACGAAATTCCGTTATTAGGGGGGAAGTATGTAATACCCCGTATTTTTATGCTATATTAATTTGGGGATTTATTAAATTTGATGTGAGTGATTTATTTAATAAAAAAAAATCGGAAATTAATTATGTTATAATTATTAACGTGACGAGAGTTAGTAATTATGAAAAATTGTTGAATATTACTAATGAGCAAAGTAATATATGATATTGATTATATTGAATGTCACGAGTGAATTAAATGACAATTTCAGAAATTTAAGTCGGGACGTGCCCGTGTCACGTCGGGACTAATTTTGTTAAATAAAAAGTGAATATTTTATAAGTTGTTCGTATGGTCGTTTTGAGTGCGCCAACGCGTCCAGAAGGGTCGAGATAGTCAGAAAAGTGTACCCGGGGGTTTAGTTTGGGTCTCGGGGTGGTTTTAGGCCTAATTGGTACCCCGGGAAGGAAATTTAGTCATTTCACCTTTCTGGGTAATTAAACCCACGAAATTCAGCAACCTAGATCAGCCATTTAGGTTAGTTTTTAGGGTTAGAATATTCAGAACACAAATGACGGCCATTGGAGAAGAGAGGAGAGAGCTCCAAGGCAAATCCAAGGCCAAAAAGTCACCGGTTTGCACCGCCGCCACCACCAACGCGTAGATCACGAGAAGGGGAACGCAACCACACCGGATTCATCTACAAACCAGACTTCTAAAAATCTCAGGCAAGTATTTAACTTGCGTATTTTCGTTAGTGCAATCTCATATTAGTTTAGGATTCATTAAAGATGAAAACTATGGAAGAAAACCCAATTTGTGTTAGGAAAATGCATGTAGTATTAATTATATGGAAATTCTGGAACCCTTGCCATTTAGAGGAATATAACCCACGAAATTTTGATGTTATATTAGAAGGAATTTCTGGTAAAAACAGATTAGAACCTTGATTAAGAAAAACTCTAGGGTTCTTGATGATTAGATGGGATTTTGGGTTAATTATCCATGATGAATGTTAGATATACACATGCTTTACGTTGAAAACATCTGGTATATTGTTATAATGATAGTAGTAGGATTTTTGGGACGTTTAGAATGGAAAAACATGGTTTTGGATGAAGAAATTAGGTAGAACCCATAAATGCATTTCTGCAGAATTTTTCGCAGACCTGCTTGATCGATCGATCGAGCTTAGAGCTTCGATCGATCGAAGGTTCGATCGATCGATCGAGCCCCAAACCTCGATCGATCGATCCCTCCTGGCAGACTAATATTTCCCTATGTAAATGATTTAAAAATTGAATTGTCGTGATATAATTCTTGTGTGTTCTTCATAAAATGTTTTGGGAGATAGGAAAGACCAGTAGAACATATGGATAAGTGTTGGGAACTTTCTTATGAGATGAGAATTTGGCTTTCGGGATAATTATATAATAAACGATGAAACTACGTATTCCAAGTGAGAGATTACGGCGAATAGTTACGATAGTGAATAGAGGTATACCTACTGAATTTTCTACTTGGAAGGATAAAGTCCACGAGTATCACGAAATAAGTGAGGAAACCCTTCGAGTTAAGGTTAGAGATGAAACCTTATACGTAATACTAATAATGTGAAATTAAGGATAAATGTTATAATTATGGGTGACGAGAGGAACCTATATTAATACGATAAAAGTGGTATAATTATATGATTGTGTGTACATATATTATATATATGTGGAAAACGTACCCACGCTACTTGCTATCCCTGAGGTTACCGCGCTGGGACAGTCTTATCTCGATGGGACCTTTATGGGGGATATTGACTTGTACCCTAGAAGATAGATATCCTTGGTACAGGCTATCGAATCGATAGTTCAGACGGTCCTAAGAAGCGTGGGGTATGTACTGACCTCTTAGAGACTTGGAATCTATACTTCGCCTCAATCTTGTTTTGTGTATATATGTTGATACAGTTCGAGAGTGATTCCGAACTTGTATATCCCTTAGTGTGAACGATACGGGGATTAGATAGCAGAGTATGCCTACACCATAGTTTGCATGTTGGTGCTGTTAGAATATATATATTATACGGGTGCTTAATATATATATCTGAATTTGGGAAATTTAAAATGTTGCTGTGAGATAGTAAGTGAGAAATAATTCTGGATATTAAATCGGAATTACTTGTTTAAAAAGTATAATGTGTCACTGGGAAACTTTATGAATTAATAAAACTAAAACGAGAGTTGTGCTGTTAATTGGAAGTATCCTTTTTAAACAATGAAATTGTTCGGTTTGAAATCTTATGAGTAAGCTAAGATAAGCTAAATTATTGGGAAGGTAGTATGATATAATGATAAGATAAACCGTTGGGAAGGTTAGTGCGATAGGTGTGCACATTAGAAGAGAGGTGAGTATTTCTCAAGAGAGTGACGCTCTAATATGTTGTTGCATTGGCCTGTATCAATTTAAATACTTGCTAAACGTATTTTAAATCAAACACACTTTCGGGCTCTGACCCGTTTCTCTCTCTCTCTCTCTCTCTCTCTCTCTCTCTCTCTCTCTTGTATATATATGTATGTGTTACAGGTGCCCAGCCACAGGGGCGTCTTACTTAGGATCTCTTGGAAGGAACGCGTTACAGCTTAGGTGGGAGTTGCAGGTCTCTTGATTAGACGACTTCGTTCATTCGGATCCACTCTTAGTATTTTCATTTAGTTGAGCATGTGTAGCTCTTTCCATTATTCCACTATTATTGGGACATTTGTATTTCAGTTACTTCCAGTATTGTTACTATGGGTTTTATTCAGTTTGATTGTGTACTTTATATTTCTCATGTTGACTTTCGATTGACGAATGTTTTAAATTAATTGGACTATGTTGCAGATATTTAATGTGGTGTGATTCTTACTTATTGAATGTTGTTAATAAATAAAGTAAATGTTTTTCTTTAAATAAAATTTGGAAAGTTATGTATGAAAATGGTTTTGACACTTAGCTTAAATTATTTAGGGTGTTAAATTGGAAAAATTATTTTTATCGACAGTGATGCTGAGAATGAACCAATTGTATACCTTGATTTAATTTAATAAAGGAGTGATCGCCCGGTATTTAATTAGGCGGGGTGTCACATATTGAAGATGAAAGAACTTAAGAAGCTTTGGAAAATCAGGCAATTCAATTAATGGCAAAGAACCAGGCTTTAGCAGAGATGTCTAAGAAGAACCTGAACCTCAGCGAGCAACTTTCCACACAAAGCTCTACTTTGGAAAATAAGGAAATCCTGGTGAAGAATATCCACGAGCAACTGGAGAGGTTAACTTACCAGTTCCATAAACATCCTAGAGAGTTTTGGATGGCTGCTTACAATGAATCACTCTGCCATCTTGATGCTCGTTTAGAACAGTCGAACAACGAAGGGTACAAACAGGGATGGCTGAATGCTCTTTGTGTTCTAAAATTGGAGAGAGGTCATTTTTTGTGCGATTACTACACTCCTGGAGTTCTTGATCTACCTGTGCCTCCTTTCAAGCTTGACCTTAGTTGTATTCCAGCTCGGGCCACTCCTCGTGTTCTAATATCCAAGTATCTTGATGACTATAGTCTCCATTCAAACTTTGAAATATCTCGGCCAGAACATCTGCTTGATCATCCTTCTATAATGAATGTCATAATGTTGCAAGATCTGAACTTCATAAATTCTCCTTATAGTCTTAATGATCCTCCAGCTGGGGTAGACCCTGTGTCAAAGGCAGAGGGAAAGAAACCTATATAATAGGGTTTGTTTATGTAATGAACTTCAATCGTGTAATCTACAATTAGTCATATGTAATTTGTTCTGGTTTTAATGAAAAGATCTTTAGTTTTATTTGCAATTTTAATTATTATTGGTTTAGAAATATTTTATGAAATATCTCTTTTATTTAATGACGAATACGTATGTATATATATAAAAAAGACAAAAATGTCCTATGTTATTTTAAATTACCGACCAACCGGAGTTGGTTGTCATTTGCTTCCCGACCAACTTAGAGTTGGTGATAATTGATTTATTTGCCGACCAACTGGAGTTTATAATTTTCTTCCCGACCAACTTAGACTTGGTGGTAATTGATTTATTTGCCGACCAACCGGAGTTGGTAATTTTCTTCCCGACCAACTTAGAGTTGGTGGTAATTGATTTATTTGTCGACCAATCAGAGTTGGTGGTCATTGCTTCCCGACCAACCTAGAGTTGGTGGTAATTGATTTGCCGACCAACCGGAGTTGGTGGTAATTGCTTTCCGACCAACTTAGAGTTGGTGGTAATTGATTTGCCGACTAACCGGAGTTTGTGGTAATTACTTCCTGACCAACTTAGAGTTGACGGTAATTGCTTTTCGACCAACTTAGAATTGGTGGTAATTAATTTGCCGACCAATCGGAGTTGGTGGTAATTTCTTCCCGACCAACTTAGAGTTGGTGGTAATTACTTTGCTTACCAATCGGAGTTGGTGGTAATTATTTCCCGACCAACTTAGAGTTGGTGGTAATTAATTTGTATAGTGTGTAGAACTAATATTCCGAAAAATTTTAACAAACAAAGAAAATGGGAAAACCTCACTTTATTCTTATTGAAGAAATTATATTACATAAAAATTTCAACTACTGATAATACTTTTGAAGATGCTCTGCATTCCATGCATTCTTGAATTCTTCTCCTTCCAAGGTTTCAATCTTGTATGTCCCTGGACGAATAACTTATGTCACTCTATAGGGTCCGTGCCAGTTGGCTTCTAGTTTATTATGCTTTTGGATAACTTTCTTCAACACATAATCCCATTCCTTCAAATCACATTTCTTGACTCTTTTGTTGTAGAACGAAGTTCTTCGTTGTTGATACGCGACATTTCATATAGCTTCTTCATCTCTGACTTCTTCTAGCATAGCTAGATTTAATCTTCTCATTAAATCACTAATAGGAGAATTGAATTAAGTACCCTATGTGTAGGTAGACCTAATTCAACAGGTATGACAGCTTCACTCCCAAATGCCAGCATGTATGGGGACTCTCCAGTTGTTGTTCGTGATGTGGTGCGATATGCCTAAAGCACAGATTGTAGCTCGTTAATCCAATTTGCCTTTGCATTATCCAGTCATTTTTTAAACCATTTAGCAACGTTTTGTTTGTCACCTCAGTTTGTACATTACTTTGGGGATGACCTGGTGCAGAATGGACCTTCAATACATTCGATTGTTGACAATATGCAGTGAATTCTTCGTTGTCAAACTAGGTTCCATGGTCAGAAATGAACGCATGTGGGAGGCCATATTTGTAAATTATATTTTTATAAATAAATTAATATACTTTGATGTATGTCATATCAATGAGAGGTTCAGCTTCCACCCATTTAGTAAAATAATCCACTGTGACCACTAAGTATTTGAATCTTCCTTTAGTTGTTGGTAGTGGTCCGACCAAGTCTATTCCCCATATAGCGAATGGCCAAGGGGATGTTATGGGTGTTAAAAATACCCGAGGAGTTCTTCGTATGGACGAGAAGCGTTGGCATTTGTCACATTTTTTAGCATAAGATGCGCAGTCAGCCCTCATCGTTGGCCAGTAATATCCCTGCGTGGTTATCCTTTGTAAGAGCATTCTACCAGCTACATGGGCTCCACAAGACCCCTCATGAACTTCTTCGATCAATTCTTTCACTTCGGATGGATGAACACATCTTTGTAGCGCTGCTATAACTCCTCGTATATATAAAATACCATTGGTTAGTACATAACGAGCTGCTTTGAACTTCAATTTCTTATCTGCGAGTTTTTCAATTGGTAAGGTTCCCTCTTCAATATAGGCCCTGATGGGATCCATCCATGATGGTCCCAAATCAAGAGCAATGAAGTTCATGACCAGATCTTTGTCTATGCTCCGACCAGCTAGAATCTCTATTGGGATTGTTCTTTGTAGCTCGGTGCGTGTGGTTGATGCTAATCGGCCTAGTGTGTCTGCTCTTGCACTCTTTAGTCTTGGTACTCTGACCAGCTGAACAACAATAAAACTCGATACCAATTATATTGCTTTCGCATGGTACTTGATCATCAACTCTCCCTTTGCCGCACATACTCCAAGAATCTGATTTACGATTAACTGTGAATCACTGAATACAACAACCTGCTCTGCCTTCATCGTTCTGGCTAGACTTAAACCTGTAATCATTGCTTCATATTCGGCCTCATTATTAGAATCTTTAAATTGAAAGCGCAGAGCATACTCCATATCAACCTCATTTGGACTTTTCAAAACAATCCCTGCTCCACTACCTGCATTGCACGAAGAGCCATCTACATATAAATTCCATATGGGTAACTGATCATCAAATTTTTTATCGGACAAAATTCATCGGTGGAATATTTGTTGCTTCTTTATATCCTCCTCTAGCACTTCTTGCTACTCGTCGACCATCTTTTCTTGCTCATCAACCAACTTAAATTGGTCGGGGTTTAAATTTGATGATCCTGTAACATCCACAGGCTGGTCGGTATTCAACTTTTGCTCTTCAGAGGTGTCAGGATAGGTGAACTCTGCCATAAAATCTGCCACTGCCTGCCCTTTAAGCGACAATCTAGGCTCATAAACTATGTCATATTCACCAAGTTCTATCAATCTCCCTGCTTTTTCTGGTTTATGAAGAGCTTTCCTTAACGGCATATCAGTATACACGACTATGGTATGAGCCTGGAAATATGGCCTCATTCTTCTACTCACTTCGATCAATGCTAATGCCAACTTTTCCAGTCTTGGATATCTGATCTCTGCTCCTCGGAAGGCCTTGCTAGTGTAATAGATTGGTTTTTATACTCCATCCTCTATTCTTATTAACGCCGAGCTTACTGCATTTTCTGAAACTACTAGATACAAGTATAGTCTTTCTCCCATCACTGGTCTGGACAACAATGGAGGTACTCCCAGGTATTTCTTCAACTCTTTAAAGGCCTTCTCGCATTCGTCATTCCATTCAGACATTTTTCGGAGTGTTTTGAAGAATGGGAGACATTTATCAGTTACTCGTGACACAAATCTATTAAGTGTTGCAACTCACCCTGTGAGACTTTGCACTTCCTTCTTTGTCGTTGGAGATCGTAGCCCCAATAGAGCCTTGATCTTTTTAAGGTTCGCTTCAATACCTCAATGGTTGACAATATACCCGAGAAATATGCCTTCTCGTACTCCGAATGTGCATTTGGTAGGGTTCAACTTCATTTGATATTTATCTAGTTGATCAAAGGTCTGGCCTAGGTCAATTAGATGATCAGCATCTTTCTTGCTCTTTGTCACCATATCGTCAACATAAACCTCCATATTGTGACTGATTTGCTCAGCAAACACCTTGTTCATCAACCGCTGATACGTTGCACCTGCATTTTTAAGTCCAAAAGGCATAACATTATAATAATAAGTTCCCCTTGGGGTGATAAAAGAGGTACTCTCCCTGTCTTCAGGCTTCATTTTAATCGGGGTTGTAACCAGAATAAGCATCCATGAAACTCAACAATTCGTGTCCCGGGGTAGAATCCACCAATTGATCGATTCGAGGCAGAGGGAAATGATCTTTTGGACAAGCTTTATTAAGATCAGTAAAGCCCAGACACATCCTCCACTCGTTGTTTTTCTTCTTTACCATCACCACATTAGCTAGCCAATCAGGATATTTGACATCCTCAATAAAATAGGCTTTCTGAAGCTTCTCAACCTCTTCTTGTATAGCTTGGTTCTTTTCAGGGCTGAACACTCTTCTTCTTTGCTTTACTGGCTTAATTTCCTTGTTCACATTAAGCTCGTGACATAGAAAGTCTGGGTCTATCCCTAGCATGTCTTCGTGTCTCCATGCAAAAGTTTGTTTTCTGCTTCTTAGGAAAGCTATCAATTCCTGTTTTAATGGGGCATCCAACGACGCACCAATTTGAGTTGTTCGTTCCGGGTGTTCGTCGTCCAGAATGATATTTTCAGTAGCCTCCATGACTTGACCCTTAACGAGCTGAGACTCATCTCTTGGGTCTAAAGTCTCAATCTTCGCATATTGTATCTCATCTACCTGATAAGTAGTAGTCTTTTTCCTGGATTCTTCACGCTCTTCCTGCTCGGTAGATGAATAGTAGCATTCCCGAGCTACTTTTTGGTCACCCTTCACCACTCCTACTCTAAAATTGGTTGGGAATTTTAAACATTGATGTACAGTGGATGCTACTGCTTCGAACTTCTTCAAACCTACTCTTCCCATGATGATATTGTAAGCTGACTGGACATTTTTATCCATCACGAAAAAGCGCACTCTTTCTGTTCGAAAAGCAGGCCATGTACCGATGAACATATCCAACTTGATCATCCCGAGTGGAAAAACTTTCTCGACAGTAAAACCGAGGAGGGGCCTGTAATATGGCTCCAACTGGGATAGTTTTAGGTTTAAACTATCAAAACATGGGTAGAACATAATATCTGCCTAGCTGCCATTATCTACCAATACTCGTGAAATCACTACTTCCTCCATCCTCATTTTGATCACCAATAGGTCATCATGAGGATATAACACACCTGCGAGGTCATTCTTAGAAAAACCGATGACCAGTTTATCTTTGTTCACCTTCCTCAGGCGATCATCTTCAGCTAGATTTATTCGTTGAATGTACGAACAAGCTTGAGCCTCACTGAGGTAAGCTTTCCTCTCTGCAGTAAGGTCTCCACCTCCTGCATCTCCACCTGTAATGACATTGCAATCAAATGATCCAAAACGAATTGAAAATACCTCACAATTTGGTTATCTCGATCTTTTGGGGAGATCGGGGTCATCTTCTGGATCATCTTTACGATCCCTTTTCTTGTCATCTTTTGCTCGGAGAGGAGATTTAGACCTTTGCCTTCCTCTTTCATTGGTTCGACCACCATTTTGACGATCAACATACTTGGACAGTTTTTCTCGTCTAATGAGTGCTTCAATTTCATTCTGAAGAGCTATACAACGCTTGGTCGTGTGACCATGATCTTTATGGAATTTGCAATATTTGGACTTGTCTCTCTTATCAGGATCTGCCTTTATTTTTGCTGGACAAGATAGTTCCTCACTGTTCTTGATCTCTTCCAGAATGTGATTTATATCCACCTTCAAGGGAGTATAATTTTTGTATTTCTTCATCTGTTCCAATGCTTGCTTACCCTTTGATTGCCTATTACCACCATTGTTCTTTTATTCCTTCTTTTTAGTTTTACCATCTTCCACCTTGATCTCCTTAGTGTCTGCGTTCTTCTTCGCAGCCATGGCTTCCTCGGCATTCATGATTTTTGCTGCTTTTGCCATCAGTTCCACCATGGTCCTGGGTGGATCTTTGGCTAAAGTATAGTACAATTTATTGGGCAAAAATCCACTCATCAAAGTAGTAATTGCATTTTTCTCCTCGTAATTAATTACTTCCAATTTCTCGTTATTAAAACGAGTAATATAATCCCTGGTGCTCTCACATTCCTTCTGTCTATAACACTTAGCAAGTGTGCTACTCGGTTGACTGGCTTAGCTCCAAAACAAAAATTTCCAATGAAGAGCTCTGCTAGCTGAAAGAAGGTAGCAATTTTCGCCCGAGGAAGGTTATTGTACCACATCTGAGTAGATCCAGTAATGGTTCCTGAAAATGCCCGACATCGCATCTCATCTGGAACAGCATAGATATCAGCAGCTGCTTGGTATTGTTCTATATGGAGAACATGATCAGTTTTTCCATCATATTTTTGGTGTTACTACTGGGGCTTTGAATTTCTACGGTGTGGGAAAGTCCATAATCTCTTGTATGAATGGTATTCCTCGGACAAAGGTCCTTTGTAGAGGATTCTTGGTTTTAGCCATCTCCCTAATCTATCCTCCAACCTTTGAATTAAGCCTTTCCATGTATCATTTCCCTCTTCGATCCTATTGGTTTGAGCAACTGATCGTGTTGAATTAGCCTCTTGGGATCTTTCATGACGAGCAGCTGGTCGTGATTGGGAAGAGACTTACTTTATATCAAATGGTCGTTGAGAATTCCTCGACACAATCCTAGGGGGACTTCTATTTCTCCTAGAACCTAGACGATCAAAATGAGAGACTCTACTCAACCTTTCAAGAGCACTTGTCCTCTTTGGAGATAGAGTGATGTTTTGTTGAGTGTATGTAGCCCGTACCGAGGAAGTCCGTCCAAGCTGATAAGAAGGATCATTAGATCTCTCAGTACGATATGAGTCGCTAGTTCACGAAGAGAACAAACGAATATTTCTTTGAACACTTCGTTGTCCTGATTGGGCTGGTACTCCTCCTTGAATGGTTTGTATGAGTTAACGCATGGTTTCTTGCATGGTCGTTTGCCCTTGGGCTAAATTGCCATAGTACCAGCCAAATCTGAAAAACTTGGGGGGAGCAGAAGGATTTGAGGGAATCCCAGTGTTTCGATTATTGGATTTTGGATTATCAGCCATTGATAATGAAATGTTTTTGGTGAAAAACGCTAAGTACAGTTGTTTTGCACAGACGGTGCCAATCTGTTGATGTAAAAAATTAGATTTGACCTAATTATTTTAATCACAGATAAAAATGAGTAAAGAAATAAGACAATAAATTTTTAAAGTGGTTCAGCCTTAAGAGAATGGCCTACATCCATTGTTTTTGTATATTCTGCTGATATGGACCTATTATTTAAATACGCGTGTCATCCTAGGTGGCAACTGTAAATGTTTATACCGAGCTACTCAACCCCCCGAGGAACTACTATACTCCAAATAACTCAAGATCACCAAGCAGCTAAAAAGCCACGAGGAGCCCAGGGGCCCCGAGCAGCTCAAGCGTGTCGAGCTACTTAGGCGGTCCGAGCTACTAAGTCGGTCCGAGCAACTAAAATACTTGTGGTGTACGCATCAAGGAAGACCGAAAAATAACTGCGCATTAAATGTACAGTTATTATCGTACAGATGTATACGCCTACTAGACATCTATGCATTATTCTTTCACATGTATAGCCTCAAGGCTATAAATACATTGTAATCTCCCCCATTAGAGGGGCACGCTGAATCTCTTGATAAAATCGTTTATCGAGAATTTCAGGCAAAACAATCAATAATACAAAAACAGTGGATGTAGGTCATTCTCTTAAGGCTGAACCACTTTAAAAATATATTGTCTTATTTCTTTACTCATTTTTATCTGTGATTAAAATAATTAGGTCAAATCTAATTTTTTACATCAACACTTGTTATTAGTAATTTTTTCTTTACAACTCTAATAACTATTTTATTCTTGTTTATAATGAGGTGTTTTATTAAATGATACAATCATTTCGAACATCTTACCATGGATGTCATCGGGCTTCCGATCATTAGACTCCAACCACCGTTACTCCTTCGTCAAAATAAAAAAATAAATTTGCACTTTTATTTTTTGATGTTTTCAATAATTTTTAATGTTTTATATTATTCATTTTTCCTTTTCATAAAAAGAGATAATTACTTTGCATACTCAATATTTCAGTATTACATTGCAAAATGAGTTTTCTTGTATTTACACTGCAAATTTTATTTTGCAGTGAAAAAGTTACAAATATAGTTTTGTAATTTAGAGGTGGGGTGACGATAATAAGATGATAAACAGTGGTCCAATGGTGTTACGTCTAAAACATCAAAACTTAAAGTGAAAATATAAAAATTACTTTGGTGAAGGAGTAGTGACGGCGTGATTTTTTATGACAGGAGGTTCGACAATATTTTGGTCCCATGTTTGAAAATAGAGCAACATTAGTATTTTTATAAAACAAAATAACTCGTTCTAAGAAAAAACGGAAACTGGGGGCTTGATTTATGAAGAAAAATAAAGGATAAAATTATTTTTTTAAGTAAATATATTAAATGAATGACAAGTGAAATAGAAACTGTTTTTATAAAAGAAAAGACGATTGTCCTTCGGTAGAGCAGCCTAAGAGTCTAAGAAGGTGAAAAATATACTAAAATAATTGTATTTTTAGATGGTAAAAGCGCATTATTAATATTGAATAATTTTATGGGCTAATTTTATAATAAATTTATGGGAGCTTGACAAATAAATCCTATTTATATAAGACATTTCTTAATAGATTATATCATAAGATTTTTTTTTCAATCGGTCTTATTTATATATATAGTGAATATTCAATATATATTTACAAATAAGACTTATTGGATCAAATATCTTTTTTCATAGGACCTATTGGAGAAAAAAAGAAAGATGAGAGGAACTATTGAACTACATACTTTGTAAACGAGAGTAACTGTTGAAAAAAAAAATTATTATGTCCTATAAATATAATGAAATATTAACAAATCCTTTTTTTCACATTGTCCCAATAAATATTTTAATTTTAAATGATAATGGATAATATTAAAGGACTTTAAAACAATCCCCGTAACAAAAACAAAACAATCTCCCACGGGAGATCAAATTCATATTGGTAGATGGTTTAAATCGATGAACACAAGTTTGTACGTAATATTAGATTTCCAGATTCCTATCTTATATAAGAACAAAAAGCAGAGTCACAAAGTTGCATCTACCATTCACTAACATGAAGAAAAAAGACAAGTTAAAAGCCCACTTGTGTGTCTACTTTCCTTCACGAGCATGACTACTTGAGAGTTAATTCTCAAACTTAATGATGTGGCTTGCCACATCATTGAGTACGTGGTTGCAACATCTAATTTTTTTTTTTTTATCACCTTACAAATTTTTTTTTTATTCAAAATATAATTTTTAAATTATAAAAAAACAGTTCAATCAAATAAAATATATGTTAAAATTATATGTGTTAAAATACAACAAGATACAAAATCGTATAAATCTTAACACAAATTAAAAAATTACACAATGCGATTTATTTTTTAACTAACATGACCACGACTTAAATAAAACGCGACGTGACATGAAGTCGTATTTTTTTTCATTCCGCTGGGCGGACCCTTTTTTACAAATAGTAAAAATAATCTTTTTACTATTTACAAAAAAATGGTTCCCCAGCAGTATATATAGGGGGTTACCGCTGGCGAGGACCATTTTTTCTAAATAATATATATTGGTGGTTACCGCTGGTGCGAACCATTTTTTTTAAATAGTAAAAAAATTATTTTACTCTTTAAAAAAAATTGTTCGCACCAGTGGTATGTTTAAGTGATCTCATTAGAATAGTTTTTAACGCGAACTTTTAAACAGTTATAAGAAATACAAAAATTGTTTTAAATATTATAAAATAAAAAAAATTAAGTTTAAAAATAAGGGGTGTCGCTGGCGCGGACCTTTAAAAATAAGATAATATTGAGTAAATGGGTGTTTCAAAGACTAAATGAGTTGAAAATAATTTATCATTGGAATAGTTTTTTAATGCGGATCTTTAAACAGTTTTAAAAAATACAAAAATTGATTTAAATGTTGTAAAATAAAAAAAATAAAAAAGTTTAAAAATAAGGGGTGCCGCTGACGCGGACTTTTAAAAATAAGAGAATATTGTAGTGTGTTATTTAAAAATAAGACCCAAATAAAACGCGACGTGACATGGAATCGTATTTTTTTCATGACACTGGCGCATGCCATTTTTTTTTAAATGGTGAAAGTAATCATTTTTCCATTTTAAAAAAATGGTCTGCACCAACGGTATGTATAAATGATCGGAGCACTTATCCATACCAACTATTTTTTTATGCAGTATAATTTTTTTTTTTAGAAAACAGATTTTTTTTATTTTTAATTTTTTATAGAAGATGCTATTTTTTTTTTTTTTTTTGTTCTCAAATGGATTTATGGATTTGGTGCTGATGAGGCCGATGACATGAAAGAGCCATGTCATTAAGTTTGGACTTTTAAGTCCCCCATGTCGCTCTATCATTTTTCTTGCTTCACCCTTAAACCTTCGAATCTAATAAAAAATCATGATTGGCAAATTCCACTCACATATCTTTTTACTGTAATCGGTTTCTAAGAAGAAATTGCGGAAAGGAATTTAGACAAACACAAGAAACAAATTTTCAAAACCATTAAAGAATTAAATATATTTTAACAGGTGAAAAGAAATGGAATTGTTGAATACGGCCTCTTTCTTTCTTCTGGGTGTGGCCTGGCCTGTGTGAACGCGGTTCAATTTGTCCGGAAGGAAGAATAAGAATAAAGAGACACAAGATGGTGGTCTCCAAATTCCTTGTCGTAGAAGATTTGATATGATTGGCATCTAAGAGCGTGCAATATAGTAAAGTCAAGTTGTTTATTGACACTAGTTGTTTTGATATATTTGTTGGGCATGGCTATCCCCACTCCATACAATTCTGGAGACACTCCAAAAACACATTAAATGACAAAACTACCCTTGATGTTATATAAAGGAAATCTCTCCTTCTTTGTCCAACAATAAGAAAAAAACTGTTAACAAAATTGTTAACTTTAAAATTAATAAATATATATTTTTTTATCCAAATAAGAATATCACGAAATTAAAATATGAAACGTCATTAATTTATTTTTTACTTGACACGAATACGGTCCAAGTAAAAGCGACACGACGCAACTTTTTTTATCAAATGCAAACACGACCCAATGAAAGTTGGATAAAATACGAAATATTTTTTTAACTTAACACGAATAAAATCGCCTATTATTTTAATTTATTTACAAAACAAAAATACCACTGAATAAAAAAATGATTTCGTATTGTGTGGCATTTTAATTTGATCGTGTTTCTGTTTTTGTAAAAAAAAATCACAACACGAACAAATTAAAATCACGTTGTGAAATATTATTTTTTGCAAAAACAGAAACACGGCCAAATTAAATTGCTACACAATACGAAATCATTTTTTTTTTCAAAATGGGCAACTTAATGCGACACAACATGATTTTCTTTTAAATGTTTGTGTTTGATCAAAACATAACAAGTGTTAACTAATCTCTTTCGCTCACGATTAAAATTCATCATAAAAGTTTAATTTAATTGGTCGGTATAATATTATTTTTTTAATTAAAACGCGATACGACATAAATGACGAGAAATGCTATTTTTTTAATCTAATACGAACACGACATAACATGAAATAATACAAACGACACGATACGTGAAATCTTATTTTTCAACCAATCATAAACATGACCAATTAATACGAGACACAACACATAGAAACAACACAATTCAACATGACATGACATGACATGACACAACATGATTTTCTTTTTTAACCAAACATGAATACGATCCGAATAAAAGTGACACGACACAACATGAAATATTCTTGTTTTAATAAACACGACACGCCACAATTTATATTATTTTTTTTTAACCAAATACAAACCCGTGCTCGTTTAAGATAAAAAAAAAAAAGATTTCGTGACATGTCACTTTTATTTGAGTTTTCTTTCTTAGATAAAAAATAAAATTTCATGTCGTGTTACATTTTAATTGGATCGTGTTCATATTTGGTAAAAAAAATAAGTAAACACTAAAATACAAATCAATTAATGACTAAGTTGTTAATAATTGTTATTTAAAGTTAAAAAAAGTATTTGCTTAAATTGTAAAGGTTAAAGAATAAAGGGTAAAGGTTAATATAGTCCATTAAAAAAGTTTTGAAGTGTTTTCAGATTTTTTGGAGCTTTTTTAGCTGCACCCTATTTGTTTTTCTTCTTATTTATTTGCTGCTCTCTTTTTGCAACTAATCCATTCTCAAAATAAACAGTCATTTCGGATATTGTTATCATTACATTCCTCGTCTTCAACTTCTTTTTATGATATAGTTATTAGAGTAAAATTTAATATATGAATTTATATATAAAATAAATATGAATTATAAACTATCAAATAAAAATAGGTAAATTAAAGTGATTAATTTAAGTTTTGGAGTCTAACTAATGTATTATTAAAGTGTGAATTTTATTGTATAGAGATAAGCGTAATTTCTATTTTCATGATGGGTTAAAATAGAAATATACGAAATATGAAAAGACACGATTGTGTTATAAATAGGAGTCGTGGTCCTCGGTCTTCTGATTCCCATTGTCAGAGAGAAATTTAGAAAGGAAATAAAAGTGTTGATCTGAAAGAGCATAAAACCTCAGACTCAAATATTTTAACTTTCTGTTATGGATTCAGGTACGCTTCCGCAAAATCAATATTTATATTTCTTGATAATTCAATATGAATGTTCTTGTTTGTGTGATAGTTTTCACAAAATAGAAATTAATCCATCATGTGGTATCAGAGCTATTTCATGTTGAATTGTTGAAAATATATTAGGAAGGTATTGATATTAATTTTCTGCTGCAAATATTTTTTTCAAAAAAAAAGGCTTAATATTTCAGAAAAAATTTTGAATTCAGAAATATTCTCGTTTCATTATGATTCCAATGATATAAAATTCATAAAATTTGGAATAGCGGTTGATTGGATGGTAGTGGAAAGTTAAAAATTCGACTCTTGGTGTTTCATATTTACGCCTCTTAAATGATGAAAATTATGAAGGATCTCAAGAGGTTTTGAACTAGGGGTGCAACCGGTACGGGTTTTTACCATACCGTACCATTTTGGTCCGGAAAAAAATGGTTTGGTTTCATATTATGAAATACCGAAAATCGATTTTACCGAAACTGAAAATACCGTCAAAAATTTGGTTGGTTTTGTTTTTTAGATACAAAAAACCGATTTACCGAATTTAGCGTACCGATATCGTACCAAAATTACCGTACCAAATTTTTTATGCAGTGTCAAATTATTTTGGATATCATACTACTTCTATTTATTTTATTTCTCATGAGTGAGTTTTTATATTCTATTTGAATTTAAATTTATTTCTTTGAGCATTTGGTTTAAGTGTTAAATAATCATGTTAATTAAACATATATTTTATTTAATTAATCAAACATTTAACACAAAATGAGTTAGGCAGCATTTTGTTAAAATAAAAGAGCCGTTCGTTTTGTTGGCTATACTTCCGTTTTTTCCTTATTTCATTTAGGCTTTATATTGTGGTTTGTGTAGAGATCTTTTTTTAGGATTTTCATTTCATTTTTTTTTACCTCTTTCTCTCTCAAAAAGTGTGGCCGTCATTTTTGTTTGAGCTCTCTCTCTCTCATTTTTTTTTTCTTCTTCAACCTTGGGTTGATTTTGAGAAATAATTTTTTTGGGACTTTTATTTGAGAACACCATTTTTTTGTTTTGAGATTTGGCTTTCGATTTGGTGTGATTACTTCGTTTTGAGATCGGATTTTCGGTGATAATTTTTTCGGCGCCAGCTGTATTCGAATCTGAGTTCCCTCCGTGTTTTCCGGTGATTTTTTTTCCCGACGAGTTGGCTATTTCGGCGAAGGTTTGTTTTTTCGGTGTTGGAGGTGTGGATGATTTTGACTTTTCGGCGAACATTTTTTTGAGACAACAGCGCCCTCATTTTTTGAGGCACATCATCTTGGCTCACTCTCCTGAGGCACCAGCTCCCTCATCTCGTGTCACTCTCCTCCGGCTCCGACAAAAGTAAATCGGTTAGTTTGGTCTCGTATCTATTTAAATCTATTGTTCCAAATGCTACAAATGATAGAAATTGTACCTGTTTGTGTATGTTTCTAATTGTGCCAAACAACTAGAAATGCTAGAAATTGTAACAGCTAAAAATGCGTATATCAAAATATATACCAGATTTACCGAATGCATAAACCGATTTGAAATTCTAGTATTTACCGGGAAAAAAACGAATTGAAACCGAAATTCCCGAAACCAAAAAAATCCGAAAATACCGAAAAACCAAAAAATCGGTAGGTTTGGTTTTGGTTTTTGTTTTGATGTACCGGTCGATAAATTGGTACGGTACGGTTTTACCATACAAAATGTGATTTTGGTATTGGTAAGGGGTCGTTACCGACCATACCTTACCGGTTGCACCCCTATTTTGAACCCATGACCTTTCAAGTCTGGAGCCAAAGGGGTTTTGAACCCATGACCTTTCAAATTTAAATTCAAATTTTGGAGTATTTATATATATATTTCGAGATAAATTAATTTAAACAATATGTCACCAAAGTGACCTCTTTTGTTCAAAAAATTAATTTTATTTCGAAATATAAAAAGAATTACATGCATGTAATTTATGTGAATATTAATCGGCCCAAAGGAAGATTATTTTTTTATCAAAATTACATGTGTCACTTTAATAATAAGCACGTAATAATTATTTAGTTTTACATATGAATAATAAATCGGCCCAAAGGAAGAATTATTATTCAGTATGTTGCAGTGGCGAGAGCCTCGTGCACTGGGTTTGCCCTTTTATGTTTTTATTATCAGTGTTTGACTATTACGGCAAGATATCACTTACAAGTTAATATTTTTTCCAAAGATCAAATATTAATAGAGTGTCTGATATCTTAAAATGGGATTTGTCATTTATTCGAATTTATTTTTGATTTAAGACTTATATGAGCTAGTTTTATTTGTTTATTGTTCTCTGATTCAGCTATCAGTTCTGCTTCCAACATTACTGCCAGTATTAATTCTATTCCCATGCTTAATGGCACAAACTTTAAGTCATGACAAGAGAACCTTCATATAGTTCTCGGTGTCATGGATCTGGACCTTGCATTATGTGTTCCTTCTCCTTCATCTCTTACGGATAAAAGTTCCTCAGATGAAAAAAATGACTTTGAAAGATGGGAGAAGTCAAATCGCATGTGTTTGATGATCATAAAGAAGGCCTTTCCAGAAGAATTCAGGGGCACAATATCGAAAACGATAAAGACAGCTAAAGAGTTCCTAGAAGAAATTAATAACAGATTTGCCAAAAATGAAAAACTGAAACAAGTACACTTTTGGCAAGTCTCAACTCAATGAAATATAAAGGTAATGGGAAGATTAGGGAGTACATTATGGAAATGTCTCATCTCGCTTCAAAGTTAAGAGCACTTAAGCTTGATCTCTCTGAGGATTTGCTTGTGCATTTGGTTCTGATATCTCTTCCCACACAATTCAGTCAATTTAAGGTGAGTTGCAACTGCCAAAAGGAGACTTGGTCTCTTAATGAGCTCATCTCACATTGTGTGCAAGAAAAGGAAAGACTGAAGCAAGATAAGACAGAAAGTGTTCATTTGGCTAGTACTTCCAAGGACAAGGGGAAGAAAAGAAAGAAGGATAAAGAAGCTGTAGTGGTTCCATATCCAAAGAAACAACATAAGAAAAACCTGTTGATGTTTGTTTCTTCTATGGAGCTGCGAAACATAAGAAGAAGAAATGTACCAACTATTATGCTTGGCGTGTCAAGAAAGGTACACTTCTTAACCTAGTTTGTTCCGAGGTCAATTTGACTTCGGTGCCTGAACACACTTGGTGGATAGATTTGGGTGCAACCACTCACATCAGTGTGTCTAGGCAGGGTTGCCTGAGTTGCCGAAAGCCAAATGATGGTGAAAGATACATTTTTGTGGGCGATGGCAAGAAGGTTGAAGTTAAAACAATTGGGATATTTAGGTTATTATTTAAGTCTAGTACTTATTTGGATTTGAATGAGACATTTATCGTACCGTCATTTAGACGAAATTTGTTTTCTATTTCTGTATTGGAAAAATTTGGTTATATTTATTCCTTTGGAAATAATAAATTTATTCTTCTTCATAATTCAAATTTGGTTGGTACTAGTTCTTTATCTTATGTAGATAACCTTTATATGCTTGATACTATTGTTTCATATCATGAAACCTTGCAATTAAGTACTCGAGGTATTAAAAGAAAATTAACCAATGAGAATTCTGCATCATTATGGCATAAGAGATTAGGTCACATCTCCCAAAGGAGAATTGAAAGACTTGTGTCAGATGGAATTTCTAGATTCCCTTGATTTTTCAGATTTTAAAATTTGCAAAAATTGCATAAAGGGAAAACAGACAAACATAAGGAGATTTGGTTCTAATAGGGTTACAGACGTCTTAGAACTGATACATAAAGATATTTATGGGCCATTCCCTACGGTTTCATGGAATGGTCAACAATATTTTATCACATTCATAGACGATTTTTCACGTTATGGCTACCTTTATCTCATCCATGAAAAGTCCCAATCTCTGGACGTGTTCAAGTCATTCAAGGGTGAAGTTTAAAATCAACTCAGCAAAAGGATTAAAAGCGTCAGATCTGATCGTGGTGGTGAATACTACAGTAGGTATGACGGTTCAGGTGAACAACGCCCATGACCATTTGCTAAATTCCTAGAGGAGTGCGGTACCGTCCCGCAGTACAACATGCCTAGGTTCTCCAAGCATGAATGGTGTTGCTGAAAGGAGAAAAAGACCGCTTAAAGATATGGTAAGGAGTATGATCAGTTACTCTAACTTACCAGATTTACTCTGGGGTGTAGCATTAAAGACTGCAGTATATATCCTTAAACAGAGTACCAACTAAAGCAACTGCTAAAACTCCTTTTGAACTTTGGGCAGGCAAGAAACCTAGTCTGAAACACCTTCATATGGGGATGCCCAGCTGAAGCGAGGCCTTATAGGCCACATGAAAAGAAATTGGATTCCAGAACAGTTAGTTGTTATTTTATTGGATACTCTGAAAGATCTAGGGGTTACAAATTTTATGATCCTACTACCAAAATAATTTTTGAGACTGGAAATGCCCGGTTCTTTGAGGATGTTGAGTTTGCCGAGGGGGATAAGGTTAAGGATTTTGGTTTTGAAGAGGAATATGTTGATATTCCCACAGTTATTATTAACATTTATCAGGATCCAATACGTGACATTATTCAAGAAGCAGATCCTAATCAAAACAATATCCAAGAATCTCCCATTCTAGAAGAACAAACTCTACCACCTCCAGAACCTATGCCATTAAGGAGATCCACTAGAGAAAGAAGAAGTGCTGTGCCAAATGATTACATTGTATTTCTCCAATAACATGAGTTTGACATTGGTGCGGTGGAAGATGATCCGATCACCTTCCGTCAAACCATGGAAAGTTCTAAATCTCAAGAGTGGATTGATGCCATGAATAAGGAGATAAAGTCCATGAAGGACAATGACGTTTGGGATCTTGTCCCATTACCTGAAGGTAAAAAACCCATTGGTTGCAAATGGATATTTAAAACTAAGAAGGATTCGAAAGGTGATGTGGAGAGATACAAAGCCCGTCTTGTCGCTAAAGGCTTTACACAGAAAAAGACATCGATTATAAAGAGACTATCTCTCCGGTTTCATCGAAAGACTCTTTTAGGATAATAATGGCACTTGTGGCGCACTTTGACCTTGAGCTTCATCAGATTGATGTTAAGACTGCGTTTCTCAATGGTGACATTGATGAAACCATATATATGGTGCAACCAGAAAACATTGTGTCGGGAAATGCAAAGAAAACAGTTTGCAAATTAAAGAAATCCATTTATGGGCTTAAGCAAGCTTTTCGTCAATGGTATTACAAGTTTCATCAAGTTGCCATCTCGTTTGGTTTTGAGATGAATCTGGTTGATGATTGTATATACTGCAAGTTCAGTGGGAGTAAGCATATTTACTTGGTTTTATATGTTGATGACATTTTTCTTGCCACCAACGATATAGGTATGTTGCACGAAATCAAGAGATTTCTTTCAAAGAAATTTGAGATGAAAGATCTTGGTAACGCTTCTTTTGTGTTGGATATACAAATACACCGAGATCGCTCTCGGAGTACACTTGGTTTATCACAAAAGAGCTATATCGAGAAAGTTCTTAAAAGATTTGGCATGCATGATTTTAAACCAGGTGACACCCCTGTAGCTAAAGGAGATAAATTTAGTCTTAGTCAATGTCCCAAGAATGATTTTGAGATTCGGGAGATGCAAAAGATTCCTTATGCGTCAGCAGTAGGAAGTCTTATGTATGCTCAAGTATGTACGCGTCCGGATATTGCGTACATTGTTGGCATGTTGGGAAGATACTTAAGTAATCCTAGAAAGGATCATTGGATAGCAGCCAAGCGAGTCATAAGGTACTTACGGAGAACAAAAGACTACGTGCTCACCTATCGGAAGTCAGAACAGTTAGAGATCATCGGATATTCTGACTCCGATTTTGCTGGATGCCAAGATAGCATGAAATCTACTTCAGGTTATATCTACTTACTTGCTGGAGATGCTGTATCGTGGAAGAGTGTTAAGCAGTCTATTATAGCTTCTTCCACCATGGCAGATGAGTTTGTAGCTTGTTATGAGGCGTCCAATCAAGGAATATGGTTGCGAAATTTTGTCACGGGGCTGCGTATTGTGGATGGCATTGAAAGACCACTTAAGTTATTTTGTGACAATAAATCAGCAGTACTGTATTCCAACAACAACAGGAGTTCTACGAAGTCAAAGTTTATTGACATTAAGTTCCTAGTTGTAAAAGAAAGAGTTCAGAGTGGACTTATATCTATAGAGCACATTGGAACAAACTCCATGATTGCGGATCCGCTAACTAAGGGATTACCACCCAAGGTCTTTCATGAGCACACTGCTCATATGGGTGTTATTTCTTTTCAGGATATGTCAGTTTAGTGGGAGTTTGTATTTTATATGCTTTCATAGACATATTTGATTTAATGGATATTGTATGGTTATTTACTGCAGTAAAGTATTATGTTTATATTCACTTTGACTTTATATGGTTTGATTTCACTAAGGTTTAAGGAGGACCAGTTGAAAATAGGCATGTTAAGATCACATTGCATGAAATTTCCATGCTACACATCCACGCTTGATCTTTGTCATTAGTTGCATTGATATATGTGATCATTGATGGGTCTACTTATGAAATGTGTAATGACGATCGCTTTGATTCTATATTGGTGCAATTAATGGACAAGATTGTTAAGATACATAAAGTTTTGATAGCTAAAACTCATGAGCTCATAAAGTATAATTCAAATTTATAAAGTTACATATATATATAACCCAAGTGGGAGATTGTTAGAGTAAAATTTAATATTTGGGCTTATATATAAAATAAATATGAATTATAGGCTATCAAATAAAAATAGGCCAATTAAAGTGATTAATTTAAGTTTTGGGGCCTTACTAATGTATTATTAAAGTATGGGTTTTATTGTATAGAGACAAGCGTAATTTCTATTTTTATGATGGGTTAAAATTTAAATATACGAAATATGAAAAGACACGATTGTGTTATAAATAGGGGTCATGGTCCTCAGATCACACAACACCAATCTTCTGATTCCCATTGTCAGAGAGAAATTTAGAGAGGAAATAAAAGTGTTGACCTGGAAGAGCATGAGACCTCAAACTCAAATATTTTAACTTTCTGTCATGGATTCAGGTACGCTTCTGCAAAATCAATATTTATATTTCTTGATAATTCAATATGAATGTTCTTGTTTGTGTGATAGTTTTCACAAAATAGAAATTAATCCATTAATAGTGTGTCTAATTTCTTCATTTTAACGACGAGTACAAATGCAATTTAATTTCTTCATTTCAAAGGTGAGAATAAGTTTAAGTTCTTTATGTATGTTAGCTGAAGATGAAATAAAGGCAGATTCAGGAATTATTCTGAAGGTAGAGGATGAATCTAAGATGCCTTATTTTATGTGTAATGATAAAGTTATACCTTTAACATTTTAATAAGTTATAAAGAAAATACTACACCCCAATTAAATTTATAGAGAACCAGCAAAACTCCCTAGAGTGAGGGATGTTTTGAGTGCGACCAATTTTTGTGTGCGTTCACATATGCTCTAGTCTAATATGACAGATATTTTCTAATATAACAAATTTATCTTGTCATGTAATATTGTCACTAAGTTAAATTTAAATTAAGAATTTAACTTTTAGTCGAAAACTTGTTGGCCCATCAAGTGCTATGGCCCCTTAAATTTTTCTTAATAGACACAATAGTAATATTTATAAAAAACAAAAAGAAAAGGAAAGGGATTTACCCATGCACAGTATATGAAGAATTAAGAATTTAAAATATGCACCATCTGCGTCATAAGGCATCATAAAATTGTGGTACATTTATACACACATATGGGAGCTCATATACGAGTACCAACTGATAATCTTAGAGCCATAAAGGCTCTTGGTAAATCGATGTAACCTACTCATAAAACTCCTATTTGTCAACCATTAAAATCCTACGTACTATCTAACTTGAACTTTTTCTAACAGATGCATTGATGGATTTAAGGAAATTTTCACCAAAAAAGGAAGATGATTAAAGTGGGGTGGCACATAATCAGGTTCGTTGCAACTTGAGGGAGAAAATGATTAAGACGTCTCTTTAAGATAAGCATGTGAGACGTCATTCACTTGTATAGTTGAAAGTGTGACATCTATCGAAGGGTAGAATTAGACATATCTATCTGGATGATCACGTAAAAGCGTAAAATATTTGCGTTTTGTCTCATGAATTTCCCAAAAGACAACATCGTAAACATCTTTTCTCATGAATTTCCCAAAAGATAAAATCCTGAACATTTATATTATATCGCTAATCCGATAATATTAGAGGAATTTATGAAATTTTAATAATTTTTATTATTTTATTTTTATTTTAAACATTGTATTCTTTGAAATTAAAAATAAAAAATAAATAAAATTTTCTTTGAAACTAAAAAAATAAATAAACTTAAAGTCTTTTGAAAATTAAAAAGACTCCATTAATTAATCTCTCGATCCAACACAATTTAGATTCAATTAATCTATTTTCATCATTCTCCACTCAAATCACATTACGCAATGCTACTAAGAGTACTATATCTATATAACGTTTCTATTTCTAGAAAAAAAGTTCAAAAAGTTTCTAAAATTTCAAAAAAAAAATTATATAAATATAAAAAAGTTTTTTGTTATAAAATTATTTTTAATGTTGTATTTATAGAAAAAACTTTAAGTTTTTTTTTGTATAAATGACATAAAGTTTTTTAAACTAAAAGCAAATGAAAATATGTATAGTTTTTTATATAAGTTACATACAGTGTTTTTGAAGTTTTTATTTATAAAAAATAGTTTTTAAGTGAAAAAAAACTTTTCAAAATTTCAAATTTATTTTTAATATAAGTTTATGCTTATAAAATATTTTTAACGTTTTATTTGTAGAAATTTTTTTTTTAATTTGTATCTATAAATGACATACAATTTTTGAAACTAAAAACAAATAAAAATATGTATAATTTTTTACGTATAAAATACGTACAGTTGTTTTGAAGTTTTCATTTATAAAAAATAATTTTTATATAATAAAAAAGATTTAAAAATAAAAGAGAGATTTTAATTAAGAAAAAATTAACCTTTTATAATGGCTTGACAATAAGATATTGAATTTATGAGAAATACTATTTTTTTATAATTATTATTATATTTGTTTATTGTACATCGCTTGTGCATCGCACGGATTGTATGCCTTGTATGCTAGTTATGTATAATGTTAATATTTTAATAATATACAAATGGGTTATCATTTTATATAATCATTTATTTAATTTGGGCAATGCAAAATGTCCCCCCGAATGTGCCACTTGAAAAAAAAAATTTGTTAACGAAAATGTTATTTATCCATAATTAATTAAATTAGTTTAAGTAATGTACATTTTAGTTTAACTTAATATATTGATTTTGATGATTCCAAACATATTTTTATTAGGTTATTCTATAAATATTTATTATTGTATAATCTTGTTTATATACCATGATATACATATATTTATTACATATCTATTCTGAGTGAGTTATATCTGTTTATGGTCAAGTTTTATTTTCATGACTCAGTACGCCTCGACTCTACTCAATGACATATCTGAGAAAAGGTATTCACGTATGTTGCACATTTGTACTTGACACATTAGGCACACATGCATATTTCTTAATCTATGATCCTTAATTATGTAACTTATTAATAACCAGCCGAAACATCCTTTCTAAAAAAAAAATATATATAATAAATAAAATTATATTTTTTAAATAAGTTGACACTAAATATTTTTTTAAAAAGTTATGTAATAATTTTAGTTAAAAATATTTTGGGAATTATATTACATATTCGATATTATATATATATGTGTTTGTGCGCATGATATTGTTTATATGTATTCATGCGTATATGTTAGGATATATCTGATTGCTTTTGTGATATTATCGTACCTTGTATATTAGTGGCTCTAAAGCCTTGCATGTACTCTTATGTCCTGCCGATTTGACCTACTAGCTTCAAGCTACCAATGAACTGCCCTTACCACCATGTACTATGCTTACTGCCACACGCGATCGTTGCATTACCCTTACTAACCTCTACTATTACTACAATTTTATTTTTTATCGTTTTCTTTTATATATCGTATCTGACGATCTTCTATATACCGGTTACTTGGTCCCTCAACTTTTATATATCGATCTTTACCCTATCCTCTTTGACGAGTTGCATGACCTGCTCTAATATGTACTCAATTTTTGGACTTGACCGTGTAGACATGCTACCCTACCGACTTGACTTGTTAATTCAACCATTACTTCTAACTGCTTTCGGCATTGGGAAGTTTCAATCCTTGAAATATTCAATGGTCGTCTAGACTTGCTTTGTCCGTTGGATTGTTGACTATACGACTTATCAGTAAATGTCTTCTCCAATCTGAAGCCTTACTTGCTTGCGTTGCCACCTAGGATGAACTGCCATAAAGACTTGGCCATTAAATTTGTTTTAGCTGGCGTCTTTACCTAGGAAGTATTTTCAACAGTTTTTTTTATAAATCACTTCTCTTCCTCTTAATTAAAAGCTGCCGTAAGATTGATTTTATATATATATAAAAAATTCCTTTTTCTCTATCTTAATAAGAGCTTGAGTTGTCGATCACATAAACCTTTATATATATATATATATATATATATATATATATATATATATATATATATATATATATATATTATGTTAGTATATGGAGATATTCTCTTGTGTAGCATTAATTAAATATCTGTTCCGAGCTATACCTATGCACACTTCTACCAGATTTCCTTTGTACTTTGTTGATTTTATCCTTATGATATCTGATACTCATTGGACAGTTAAGACCATTGGACTTTTGAAATAACTTACATTATCAGACTTCTATATGAAACACTCATGTCTTTTACACAATGGTATATATGAGATTATTTATTCCTTTTTATTTTCGGACTAACACTTCACCATTTATACATCAGATTTGTATTTTATCTCTTGGTCTAACATTCTTTCTGCAGAAAATAGATGTGTCATCTACCAAGCCACTTTCAATCACATATGTTTTCAGATTACCATTTTTGTGCTACAACAACTATATTTTTATGAAGAAGATAAAAATAAAGATTTGCATATCAGATTTGGAGATTATTTTCAGTTAGCTCACCTCAGCAAATCAGGAGCATTTAATGCTCAAAATGCATGTGTCTAACAGCTAGTTTTTGGAGGACACATTTAAAGCTTTGAAGAGCTGCATTGAAGAAAAGACTTGAATGAGAATATGATCAAGACTTGAAAAATTATTGAGAGCATTTATTTTACTACTCAGCTACACATTCAAGAGAGCAATTAATTTTATCATTTGCTCAATCATTGAAGAAGAAGACTTGTGCCTACTTCAACATCATTTATTGAAGTCTCAGAAACTCAGATTACAAATTGTATTATAAGGAGTTTCAGTATTGTATCTTTTACTACAAAAATTCAGATTTGTTGTGAAGCTTTGTTGAAGCTTCGGTTTGTACCGGTAATTGGTTCCTACCCGCAAGTGGGCCACAGGGTTTGAAGCTCGGAGTTAGCTTGCAAACATTTGTACGCGGTGGTTTGATCCTACCCGCAAGTGGATCAGGTTTAGTGAAGCGCAAATGAGACAGGGGCTCTAGGCGCGTGGACGTATACCGGGATTTGACCGAACCACGTTAAATTTCGGTGTCATTTATTTTCCGCACTTTTATTTATTTATTTGCACATGCTTGCTAGAGTTAATACTTTCAGCACACTATCTTGCAAATAAATTAATTCCGAAATTTGACTTAATTAATTTTAAGGTTAAAATAATTATTTTTGAATTAAATAATTAATTTCAGAATATCACTTTATATTAAATATGAAAATTAATTTAATATTCCTAGTGTGTTAAAATCTGCATCTGTAGTTGTTTAAATTAGTTAGTTGCATTTATTTGATATTGTTGGATATATTCTTTATAGTTTTATTAATTTGAAATTTGTCAAAGTGTTTTAAATGTAATATTTTACTAAAATATTAATTTGACTTAAAGTTTGTGAAAACTCAATTCACCCCCCCTCTTGAGTATAATCTGGGCAACAATTGGTATCAGAGCAGGTGCTCTTCTTATTTATTTTGATTTAACAATCATAGAGTTAAAGATCATGATAAACTTTTCTGTATTTATTTTTAATGCTGCACTCTACATTTTTATTATTTGTATACTAAAATGTTTGATATCTTGTAGTTATTCATTGTTTCATTATGCGAGAGGAAAATGAACATATACTCAACCTTGCATTTCAAGCTTTATTTTAAAGGAAGAATTCAATCCTTGCTTATATGCTAATATTGATGAATCAAGCAGTGTGGAGACAAATGCTACTTGTCTCATGGAAAATGATAATGAGGAGGTATTCTCTTATCCTAACTCTAGCGGTATTTATGATGGTATTGATGATGACTATGAGGTATTACAAAATATTTTTGATGAATTATGTGAAAGTTTTGAAGAACTTAAAAAGAAATATATTGATCTTAAGAAGTCTCATTCATTACTTTCAACTAACTATGATTCTATGTCAAATGATTTTGATGATTTAAAATTAGAAAATGAATCCTTAAATAAAGAAATTAAGTCTTTGAAAAAGGAAAAATCTGTTATTGTCACTACCACTCTTGAATGCGAAAATAGTGAGTTAAAAAGAGAGATTGATTATTTAAAGAAATCTTTAGATACCTTTACTAAAGGAAATGAATATTTTTATAAAATTATAGAAAATCAAATAATTCGTTTTAATAATAATGGTATAGGATATGATGAACAAAATGAGAAAAAGAGTTATTCTAGTGTATTTAAAAATGTAGCCTCATCTAGTCATTCTAACTCCTTATGCACATATTGTGGTAGACATACACACTATTCCAAATTTTGTCATTTTAGAAAAAGGAAATATAAGAATATAAAATTAGCATGGATTCCAAAGGAAACAACTATGTATGTTAACCCTTATCAACCCCACACATATTGGGTTCCAAAAGATAAAGTTTTTAGGAGCAAAACCGGTATTGGCACATGAACACAATTTTTTTCTGAAAATAAAATTAGTATTATTTTTTTTGAATATTGTGATATATTGTCTTCATATCTTATATGCTTATTAGTGATTAATAATCTAATTATTTTTTTGTGATTATTGTCATGTCTATATGCTTATTAGAAATAGACACCATTCATTACTTGAAAATATTTTTGTTGTGATTAATGATTTATAATTTGATTTATTTCTTATTAATCTCAAATGGTTGAAAATGTGAATATTTTTATTAAGTCAAAAATTACTATGGATGATAAATTTCTTTGTACATGGATTAATGAAAAATTTATTCTTATACGTGATAAAATTGACATTGATTTAAAAACAAGTCCATGCTTCATGATTAGTTACATTTGTTTATTAATATTGCTTTATGGACCTAACACATTCTTGGATGGAAAAGAGAAAATATTTAAAGTTGTGTAGGTTGCATTTTGAGATGGAATGTGGATTTTCAAGGCATATGAATTGGTATCATTACAGATTTCAAAGTATGATTGCCTAATGTCGAAAATGGCACACTTGGAGAAATCTTCATGAAAATATCATTGGTATTGGCAAGGTGGTAAGGAACACCATTCATGAATTTAAAATCATATATTTGTTGATGATTTATTTTATGATATATTTCCGTACGTAGAATATTTGTTATATCATATGAGCTTGTTGCTAATTTAGTCTTCACATGTAAAGTTGTACATTTATTATTTTTTTATGTCTTTGTGTTATATGAACTTACACTTGATTTTGATGATGAATCTTTCAAGATGAAAATTCATAATATTTTGAATTACATCTTGACATATTTTTGTGAATAATAAGATTGAATCAATTCATGCTTATATTGTATATTAATCTGAAACGAAAATGTCCTTTTAAAATTTATTAGTCATATGAGCTACATGTTAATATTGTAACATTCACTTGTTGATTCTGATGATATGGTCATATTAATCTCTATGAGTTAGTTTTATTGCATACTACATGATTAATGTCATTGTTCGAATATTTGTAACATTCACGATGATTTTTTTTTTAAAGTTAGTAACATTTGTGTTATGTATGTTTGAATTGAGAAACCACATGATCAACAATTGGTACCATTTGTGAGACTTTTCAAAAATGATTTTATGAAGTCAATTTTTTTTTAATAATATTTTATCTCATGAAATAGATGCACCATATTTGTTATATGCATATTTGCCTTAATTGGTATCCCTTAGGGGGAGATAAAAGTTTATTGAAATTTGTTTGATTACTTGTTCGAAAAATGCTTGATCATAACTTTGATATATTATTATGGATTTTGCAATTTAGTTGATTATTTCGAGAATTTTAGCTCGTATCTTGAAATCGGCAAAGCTTGAACAAAACGCAATTTTTTTTTGCTATAGGCCGCTATCTTCTAACTCGTGTGTGCTTTATTCCAAATTATTTGAAAACATCGAGTTATGAAATGCTTCATGTTGTGTACTTGAAAGTTTACATCATGATGATTTATACAACAATTGATATTGCGCCTACTGAAAATTTATACATTGCAATTTTATTACATTAGTGAGAGAGTTAATTATGCAGATTGATATATCTCTCGTATTTGCACTATTTGAGAACATTGAGTTATGATTTCTATTTTTACATAAAAAAATTATTCTGAGAAACTATTGTGTGCAACGCACGGTTTGTGTGTGATTACAACAAAAATCATTTATCATTTTTGTGACTTATGCATTATTTGATGATATTATTGTCTATCTACACATTCAAATACATGTTATGAAAAATTTATGATGACTCGTGTGCATATTGAAAATTTTCATGTTATTTATATGTTCCTTACAATTTTTGGTTTTATCCCATGCTTGTATTATTTTTTATAGGGGGAGCTTCGCATTTTACCCGTGACACTCAATTTATATTAAAATATATTTTTGATAATGTCAAAGGGGGAAAAATATTTATGATTCACTATTTGTGCTTAATATTTCATTTTATGAATATATGTGAATCATTGTTTGTCATCATCAAAAAGGGAGAGATTGTTAACGAAAATGTTATTTATCAATAATTAATTAAATTAGTTTAATTAATGTACATTTTAGTTTAACTTAATATATTGATTTTGATTATTCCAAACATATTTTTATTAGGTTATTCTATAGATATTTATTATTGTATAATCTTGTTTATATACCATGATATACATATATTTATTACATATCTATTCTGAGTGAGTTATATCTGTTTATGGTCAAGTTTTATTTTCATGACTCAGTACGCCTCGACTCTACTCAATGACATATCTGAGAAAAGGTATTCACGTATGTTGCACATTTGTACTTGACACATTAGGCACACATGCATATTTCTTAATCTATGATCCTTAATTATGTAACTTATTAATAACCAGCAGAAACAGCATTTCTAAAACAAAAAATATATAATAAATAAAATTATATTTTTTAAATAAGTTGACACTAAATATTTTTTTAAAAAGTTATGTAATAATCTTAGTTAAAAATATTTTGGGAATTATATTACATATTCGATATTATATATATATGTGTTTGTGCGCATGATATTGTTTTATATGTATTCATGCGTATATGTTAGGATATATCTGATTGCTTTTGTGATATTATTGTACCTTGTATATTAGTGGCTCTAAAGCCTTGCATGTACTCTTATGTCCTGCCGATTTGACCTACTAGCTTCAAGCTACCAATGAACTGCCCTTACCACCATGTACTATGTTTACTGCCACACGCGATCGATGCATTACCCTTACTGACCTCTACTATTACTACAATGTTATTTTTTCATCGTTTTCTTTTATATATCGTATCTGACGATCTTCTATATACCGGTTACTTGGTCCCTCAACTTTTATATATATCGATCTTTACCCTATCCACTTTGACGAGTTGCATTACCTGCTCTAATATGTACTCAATTTTTGGACTTGACCGTGTAGACCTGCTACCCTACCGACTTGACTTGTTAATTCAGCCATTACTTCTAACTGCTTTCGGCATTGGGAAGTTTCAATCCTTGAAATATTCAATGGTCGTCTAGACTTGCTTTGTCCATTGGATTGTTGACTATAGGACTTATCAGTAAATGTCTTCTCCAATCTGAAGCCTTACTTGCTTGCGTCGCCACCTAGGATGAACTGCCATAAAGACTTGGCCATTAAATTTGTTTTAGCTGGCGTCTTTACCTAGGAAGTATTTTCAACAGTTTTTTTTTATAAATCACTTCTCTTCCTCTTAATTAAAAGTTGCCGTAAGATTGATTTTATATATAAAAAAAAAAATCCTTTTTCTCTCTCTTAATAAGAGCTTGAGTTGTCGATCACATAAACCTTTATATATATATATATATATATATATATATATATATATATATATATATATATATATTATGTTAGTATATGGAGATATTCTCTTATGTATCATTAATTAAATATCTGTTCCGAGCCATACCTGTGCATACTTCTACCAGATTTCCTTTGTACTTTGTTGATTTTATCCTTATGATATCTGATATTCATTGGACAGTTAAGACCATTGGACTTTTGAAATAACTTACATTATCAGACTTCTATATGAAACACTCATGTCTTTTACACAATGGTATATATGAGATTATTTATTCCTTTTTATTTTTGGACTAACACTTCACCATTTATACATCAGATTTGTATTTTATCTCTTGGTCTAACATTCTTTCTGCAGAAAAAAGATGTGTCATCTACCAAGCCACTTTCAATCACATATGTTTTCAGATTACCATTTTTGTGCTACAACAGCTATATTTTTATGGAGAAGATAAAAATAAAGATTTGCATATCAGATTTGGAGATTATTTTCAATTAGCTCACCTCAGCAAATCAGGAGCATTTAATGCTCAAAATGCATGTGTCTAACAGCTAGTTTTTGGAAGACACATTTAAAGCTTTGAAGAGCTGCATTGAAGAAAAGACTTGAATGAGAATATGATCAAAACTTGAAAAATTATTGAGAGCATTTATTTTACTACTCACCTACACATTCAAGAGAGCAATTAATTTTATCATCTGCTCAATCATTGAAGAAGAAGACTTGTGCCTACTTCAACATCATTTATTGAAGTCTCAGAAACTCAGATTACAAATTGTATTTTAAGAAGTTTCAGTATTGTATCTTGTACTACAAAAATTCAGATTTGTTGTGAAGCTTTGTTGAAGCTTCGATTTGTACCGGTAATTGGTTCCTACCCGCAAGTGGGCCACGGGGTTTGAAGCTCGGAGTTGGCTTGCAAACAGTTGTACGCGGTGGTTTGATCCTACTCGCAAGTGGATCGGGTTTAGTGAAGCACAAAGGAGACAAGGGCTCTAGGCGCGTGGACGTAGGCCGGAATTTGGCCGAACCACGTTAAATTTCGGTGTCATTTATTTTCCGCACTTTTATTTATTTATTTGCACATGCTTGCTTGAGTTAATATTTTCAGCACACTATCTTGCAAATAAATTAATTCCTAAATTTGACTTAATTAATTTTAAGGTTAAAATAATTATTTTTGAATTAAATAATTAATTTTAGAATATCACTTTATATTAAATACGAAAACTAATTTACTATTCCTAGTGTGTTAAAATCTGCATCTCTAGTTGTTTAAATTAGTTAGTTGCATTTATTTGATATTGTTGCATTTATTCTTTATAGTGTTATTAATCTGAAATTTATCAAAGTGTTATAAATTAAATATTTATCTGAAATTTTAATTTGACTTAAAGTTTGTGAAAACTCAATTCACCCCCCCTCTTGAGTATAATCTGGGCAACAAAATTGTTATAAAATACAGGGCACATAGAGAGAATTTAGAGTGAAATAAATTTTCATTTTATGGGTATGCAAATACTCAAAAGGTATCACCTTTATTTATATTATAAAGTTAGGCATCCCAAAATACCATTACTCAATGTAGGATACAAGTTAACATCCACTATTTTGTACATTTTATAACAGTCTCCCATTGGATGTATACATTTCGGCCATTCAATGATTATTGCTTCATTAAAACCTTACTAAGAAAAAACTCAGTGGGAAAAATCAAAGGAAAGAAAAAAGTACAACTTTTGTGATAATTGAATCAATGTTCTACGCGTTTATGTTATCTCTTTAAAACCTTTAACAAAAAAACTCAATGGAAAAAAATCGAGTTAAAAGAAAAAGAGTACAACGAATATATGTTCATAAATATCATGTTCTTCTATTCTCCCCCTGATAAGATGTTCTACTGCTTGGAAACTTGATTATGACATTTCTTTGATGATTGAGTTGATGCATTCCTATGTTATATATAACCTTTTGAAATGTTTCTTTGACTTGGTGAAAAGATTTGATAGGTTGTTACTTAAATCTCATTTTTCTTTTAAAGATGGACTTTGTTAAAGAGGAGTGAACATGTCACTTTATCGGATCTATTTGACTTCCATTAATTCCGTGATTCTTTTGGACTTCATCCAGATAAAAATATCAAAATTTGCAAGTCATATCGCCTTTAATTTAATCTCTTTGAATGTGAGCTATACATGCATCATTACCTTCATGGATACTGGTAGTAGCATATATTGATTGAGGAAAGTCATAAGTTCAGAATCTACATTGATTGTTCCTTGTGAGGATTCTAGAGATGACATGTATGTACATAACTAGCTAGACGTGAATCGTTAGATTTAAAAGTATCACACTAATAATTTTACGAACGTATCATATAATATAATTGATATTAGTCCCATACTTTAAAAGTTAATGGTAATTATTTCTTGCCAAGAGATTGACTGCAATTATAATGCCCGGTATCATGAAATGTGTCATGTATAACAAATTTAACAATGCAATAATAATATGCAAATATGATACTTCTGGACCAAATTTAAATTTGTCATCCACTTTAGGATGTTATGAATATTTTAATATTAAAAAACTGAAGGCTATGTATATACTAAAATTGTTTGTTTTACATGTTAAATCATTGGAGGACTTTTTAATCCATTTAACTAATGAATCCAAATTTAACATAAGATGTACTCGATATACAGGACGTGACAATAACTAGTTACCCCGATGTACACGCGAGATAATAATTAGTTATCTCAAGGTTATTCATTTTTTAATTCCTTTTAATGTGGTATTTTACATTTGAATTGAGCTCTTTAGGAGCACATCCTTTTAGGGATATTTTTATAATGGCACATTGGCATATATGATTGTTTTCATACTATTTCTTAGACAATTATTGGCTAAGATGACGGTACCTATATCCATATGGATTGCCTGTTGTGCAAACATCTTAGTATATTAAAGTATGTACTCCTAATCTTTTCTTCAAGCAAAGAAAATCCTTCTAGGATTTTCATATGTATTCTTTTGTCAAAGTTTCATATAAATAAGTAGTTATAATATTCATAAGTTTTATATATAATATATTTTACAATTGTTAAGCTAGTTAGATATCTGTAAAGTTTATATGGCCATAATATAAGGGTATGTTTGTATATAATCAATTTAGGGGTTCTACACGAATCCTTCTGCCATAAGTTGTGCACTTTCTAGAAAGTATCTCCATTTGCTTTCTTATAAACATCCATTCGTAACCTTTAGGGATTGCATCTCAAGGAGGTTTTACTATAGGTCAAAATACAACACATTTATTTAGAGACTCGAATTATGTCATCACGGCATTTTCTCACACTACACCAAATCTGTCGACTTGTCATGGCCATTGACCGTGACAAGTCCAACTTGTCAAGGTCAATGACCGTGACAAGTCTGGGGGGTGACAACATTTGTTGTCACGGAATTGCCAAGATCATTGGCCATGAAAAGTTTATTAGACTTGTCACGATCATGTCACGATCAATGATCGTGACAAGTTTAGTCACGGTTAATAACCGTGACAAACGACAAGTTCATTTGACTTGTCACGGTCATGTCACAATTAATGACCATGACAAGTTTAGTCACGGTTAATAATCGTGACAAACCCGTGACTTTTAAAAAAAATTATCATGGTCATTGATCATAACAAGTTCGTGATAAATAATATTTGTCACGGACTTATCACGGTTAATGACCGTGATAATTGTGGATAGAATTGGAAAAAAAATCTACTGGGTAGTATGGCCACTGCCACTGCCCAATAATATATTTGTACCTGTTATAGCAACGTTCTACTTGTTCAATCATCATTTATCCAAATAAAATAGAGATAATGTAAATATACATTTAAGACAATATGCATCATGATATAATCCAAATATAACAACTTAAAATAAGAGTACGCTTTTAAAATGTTCATCGGTACATGGCCTGCTTGTCGAACAGAAAGAGTACGCTTCTTCGTGATGGATAAGAATGTTCAATCAGCCTATAATATCATCATGGGAAGGGTAGGACTAAAGAAGTTCGAAGCAGTACCATCTACGATACATCAATGCCTAAAATTTCCAACCAATTTTGGAGTAGGAGTTGTGAAGGGTGATCAAAAAGTAGCTCGGGAATGCTACTATTCATCTGCCGAGCAGGAGGAACTAGAGGAATCTAGGAAAAAGCCTATTACCTATCAGGTGGATGAGGGTGCAGAAATTGAAACATTGGACCTTAGAGATGAGTCGCAACTCGTGAAAGGTCAGGTGGTAGAAGCTACTGAAAACATCATTCTGGACGACGAGCACCCTGAACGAACAACTCAGATAGGTTCGTCGTTAGATACTTCATTAAAATAGGAGTTGATAGTTTTCTAATAAAGCAGAAAATAAACTTTTGCTTGGAGTCATGAAGATATGCTCGAAATAGACCTAAATTTATTATGTCACGAGCTCAATGTGAATAAGGAAATCAAGCCAGTGAAGCAAAGAAGAAGAGTGTTCAGCCCCGAGAAGAACCAAGCTATACAGGAGGAGGTCGAGAAGCTCCAGAAAGCTTGCTTTATTGAAGATGTTAAGTATCCAGACTGGTTAGCAAATGTGGTGATGGTGAAAAAGAAGAAAAAAAAAATGGAGGATGTGTGTAGACTTCACCGACCTCAACAAATCATGTCCAAAGGATCATTTTCCCTTGCCTCGAATTGATCAACTAGTGGATGCTACCTCGGGACACGAGCTGCAGAGCTTCATGGATGCTTATTCTGGTTACAACCAGATTAAAATGAAACCTGAAGATAGGGAGAGTACTTCTTTCATTACCCCTAGGGGTACTTATTATTATAATGTTATGCCTTTTGGTTTAAAAAATGCAGGTGCGACATATCAGCGGCTGATGAATAAGGTTTTTCAGAACAAATCAGTTGCAATATGGAGGTCTATGTTGATGATATGCTGAAAAAGAGCAAGAAAGCTGCTGACCATCTAGTTGACTTGGGCCAGACCTTTGATCAATTAGATAAATATCAAATGAAGCTGAACCCGACCAAGTTCATATTTGGAGTACGAGAAGGCATGTTTCTTGGGTACATTGTCAATCAACAAGGCATTGAAGCAAACCCTGAAAAGATCAAAGCTCTGTTAGGGCTGCGATCTCCAACTACGAAGAAAGAAGTGCAAAGTCTTACAGGGCGAGTAGCAGCACTTAACAGATTTGTATCGCGAGCAACTGATAGATGCCTCCCATTCTTCAAAACGCTCCGAAAGACTTTTGAATGGAATGAAGAACGTGAGAAAGCTTTTCAAGAATTGAAGAAATATTTGGAGCACCTCCACTGTTGTCCAGACCAGTAATGGGAGAAAGGTTGTACTTGTACCTGGAAGTTTCGGAAAATGCAGTTAGTTCGACATTAATATGAGTAGAGGATGGAGTACAAAAGCCAATTTATTACACTAGTAAGGCCTTTCGAGGAGAGGAGATCAGATATCCGAAGCTGGAAAAGTTAGCACTGGCACTGATCGAAGTGAGTAGAAGAATGAAGCCATACTTCCAGGCTCATACCATAATCGTATATACCGATATGCCGTTGAGGCAAGCTCTTCACAAACCAAAAAAATCAGGGAGATTGATGTACTGGGCAATAGAACTCGGTGAATATGATATAATTTATGAGCCTAGATCGTCATTGAAAGGGCAAGCAATATCAGATTTTATAGCAGAGTTCACTTATCCTGATACCCCCGAGGAGCAAAACCTGAGCATCGACCAACCTCTGGATGTTACAGGATCATCAAATTTAAACCCCGATCAATTTAAGCTGGTCGGCGAGCAAGAGGAGAAGGTCGATGAGCAGCGAGGTGTGGTAGAAATGGAGATAAAGGAGCAACAAATATTCCATCGAGGAATTTTGTCCAATAAGACATTTGAGGACGAGATACCTATATGGAACCTATATGTGGATGGCTCATCGTGCACCTCAGGTAGTGGAGCCAGGATTGTATTGAAAAGTCGAGACGAGATCGACATAGAATATGCCCTGCGCTTCCAATTTCAAGCTTCTAATAATGAGGCTGAATATGAAGCGATGATTGTAGGTCTTAGCCTGGAAAAAACTATGAAGGCTGAACAGGTAATCGTGTGCAGTGACTCACAGTTGATTGTGAATCAAATGCTCGGTGTATATGCAGCGAAAGGAGAGTTGATGATTAAGTAACATGCAAAGGCGAAGAAGTTGGTATCGGAATTTATTACTATTCAACTAGTTAGAATACCAAGAATGGAGAATGAAAGAGCAGACGCTTTAGCTCGATTAGCATCGGCTACTCGTACCGAGTTACGAAGAACAATCCCAATTGAAATTCTAGCTGGTCGGAGCATAGATGAAGAGCTAACGATGAATTTTATTACCCTTGATTTAGGGCCATCTTGGATGGATCCCATCAGGGCATATATTGAGGAGGGAGAATTACCGATTGACAAACTCGTAGCCAAGAAATTAAAGTTTAAAGCTGCTCGTTATGTACTAACTAATGGTATTCTATACAGACGAGGAATCATAGCTGGCTTGCAAAGGTGTGTACATCCCGCCGAAGTGAAGGATTTGATTGAAGAAGTCCATGAAGGGTCTTGTGGGGCCCATGTAGCAGGTCAGACACTTCTGCAAAGAATAATGACGCAAGGATACTACTGGCCAACGATGAGGGTTGATTGTATAGCCTATGCCAAGAAATGTGACAAATGTCAGCGCTTCTCCTCCATCTGAAGAACTCCCCAAGCATTGTTGACACCTATTACTTCCCCTTGTCCATTTACCATGCGGGGAATTGACCTGTCGGGCCACTTCCAACAACTAGAGGAAGATTTAAATATCTCATCGTCGCAGTGGATTATTTCACTAAGTGGGTAGAAGCCGAGCCTCTTGTCGACATAACATACGAAAAGGTGTACATATTTATTTGGAAGAACATCATTTGTCGATATGGTCTTCCTCATGCCTTCATCACAGACCATGGAACCCAGTTCGACAACGAGGAGTTCGCGGCCTATTGTCATCAGTCAAATATCTTGAAGATTCACTCGGCACCAGGCCATCCCCAAAGAAATGGACAAACTGAGGTGACAAATTGAACGTTGCTGTTGATGTAAAAAATTAGATTATATCTAATTATTTAATCACAGATAAATAAAATGAGACAAAGAACTTTTAAAGTGGTTAAGCCTTATAAGAATGGCATACGTCCACTGTTTCTATTATTTATGATTGTTTGGGAATTCTCGATTACAAGTTTTATCAAGAAATTCCGATCCCCTTACAATGAGGGTAATACAATGTATTTATAGCCCTAAGGCTGTAATGTGAAAGGGTAATATATTAAATTCCCCTTAAGTGTATACATCTGTATGATAATAAGCATTTAATGCGCAGTCGAACCGTTGGGTTATCCTGCTATTAATGCTTTGTTCGAGATGCAGTTCGGACCACCTGAGCTGTTCGGACCGCCTAAGTTCCTCGGTACTCAAAAGTTCCTCGGAGAATTCTTGTAGGTCGGAGCGTCTGAGTTGATCGGGGAATCATAGCTCCTCGTTGCAGTATGGTTCCTCGGAGTCGAGGTGTTGTTCGTAAGTGTTTATTATTGCCATGTAGATTGCCACGTATCTTCACCCAATTGAGCCATGTCAGCAGACTAAATTTGGTATCAACAGTTGCTAAATGGTTTGAAGAAAAGACTGAATGACGCGAAAGCAAATTGGATTAACGAGCTACATGTAGTATTGTGGGCTTATCATACTACTCCCCGAGCAGCAACTGGAGAATCTCCATATATGCTGGCATTTGGAAGTGAAGCTGTTATACCTGCCGAGTTGGGTCTCCCAACACACCGAGTGTTGAACTTCAATTCCCCTGTCCGCGATTTAATGAGAAGGTTAGAGTTGGACATGCTAGAGGAAGTTAGAAAAGAAGCATCCATCAGAAATGATGCTTACTAGCAACGAACAACTTTGTTCTACAACAAGAGAGTGAAGAAGTGCGACCTGAAAGAAGGAGACTATGTGCTAAAGAAAGTGATTCAAAAGCACAACAAACTGGAAGCGAACTGGCATGGACCTTATCGAGTTACAGAAGTTGTTCGACCAGGAACCTACAGAATAGAAACTTTAAAGGGGGTGGAGTTTAAGAATGCATGGAATGCAGAACACCTGCGCAAATATTATCAGTAATGTAAACTCTCATATAATGCAGTTTCATCAGTATGAATAAAATGTGGATATTCTACCCAATTCTCTCCTTTTGTTGAAATTTTTTCGCGGAATACTAGTGTTACACACTACTCAGCAAAGTCCATCAACTCCGGTTGGCCGGGAATAAAAAATATTTCCCAAAAGTACCAACTCCGGTTGGTTGGGAAGGAAATCCACCAACTCCGGTTGGTAGGGAATAAAAAATATTTCCCAAAAGTGCCAACTCCGATTGGTTGGGAAGGAAATCCACCAACTCCGGTTTGTCGGGAATAAAAAATATTTCCCAAAAGTGTCAACTCCGGTTGGTTGGGAAGCAAATCCATCAACTCTGGTTGGTCGGGAATAAAAAATATTTTGCAAAAGTGCTAACTCCGGTTACTTGGGAAGGAAATCCACCAACTCCGGTTGGTTGGGAATAAAAAATATTTCCCAAAAGTGCCAACTCCGGTTGGTTGGGAAGGAAATCCACCAACTCCGGTTGGTTGGGAAGGAAATCCACCAACTCCGGTTGGTAGGAAATAAAAAATATTTCCCAAAAGTGCCAACTCCGGTTGGTTGGGAAGCAAATCCACCAACTCTGGTTGGTCGGGAATAAAAAATATTTCCCCAAAGTGCCAACTCCGGTTGGTTGGAAACAAATCCACCAACTCCGGTTGGTCGGGAATAAAAAATATTTCCCAAAAGTGACAACTCCGGTTGGTTGGGAAGCAAATCCGCCAACTCCGGTTGGTCGGGAATAAAAAAATATTTCCCAAAAGTGCCAACTTCGGTTGGTTGGGAAGCAAATCCATCAACTCCGATTGGTCGGGAATAAAAAATACTTCCTAAAAGTGCCAACTCCGGTTGGTTGGGAAGAAAATCCACCAACTCCGGTTGGTCGGGAATAAAAATATTTCCCAGAAATACCAAATAAGGTTGGTCAGGAAGAAAAAAATATTTCTAAAAATCCACCAACTCAGGTTGGTCGGGAATAAGAAGTTGTCAACTACAGTTGGTCGGGAACATTTTTATTAAACAAAACATGAGTATGTGATAAAAGTCAGCTAATGGCTTAGACTTGAAAAGTGATAAAGCAAAATTTTTTATACTCGTAACATTTTAAATTACCACCAAGATGGTCGAGAAACAAGATATCATCAATTTTGGTTAGTCGTCAAATGATTACCACAAGTCCAGGATAGTCGACAATAAGTTTTAACCAACTTTAGTTGATCGGCAAATAACACAATGTTGTTATCTTTTTAACAGGTATACACACACATATGTAAAGTGTTTTACGAAATATCTAAAAGACAATGGAAATCAAGATTTCAAAGAAAAATAGAAGTTTTTCATTAAATCCAAAACAAAGTACATTAGGAATAAAATACATAAAAATTATTACATCAGAAATCCTATTCTATGGGTTTTTTCCCCTCTGCTTTTGAAACAGGTTCCTCGCCAGTAGGAGGATCGTCTAAGGCATAAGGGGAATTTATGAAATTAAGGTCCTTGAACATCCTGATGTTCATCACAGATGGTCGTCGAGTAGGTGCTCTAGGCGAGATATTTCGACATTGGAATGGAGACTGTAATCGCCAAGATATTTGGAAATCAAACACTGAGGGATTACCCAAGCAGGGATCCAGCTCATGTCGAGTTTGAATGGAGGCACTGGCAGGTCGAGCAACCCAGGATTATGGTAATCCCACAAGTAGTGACCCTGTTCCAATTGCAGTACACCCAAGGCATTCAATCACCCTTGTTTATAACCCTCATTATTCACATTTTGGATTCGATCATCCAAATGGTAGAGAGCCTCATTGTAGCTAGCCATCCAGAATTCTCTAGGCTGCTTGTGGAATTGATAAGTCAACCTTTCCAGCTGCTCGTGAAGATTTTTTATAAAAAGTTCTTTACTCTCCAAGGCAGACTTCTGTGCAGAGAGCTGCTCGTCCAGATTCCTGATCTTCTTGGACATCTCTGCCAGAGCTTTATTCTTTGCAACTAACTGAACTGCTTGATTCTCCAGAGCCGATTGAGTTCTTTGTTCCTCGACAGGAATCCGAGCAGCTCTTGCTCATCCCCGAGGAGCTCTTGCTCGTCCCCGAGTAGAGGTGGAAGGCCCAATCCTCTTCAAGGTTTCTAATTCATCCCTCAGGTTGGAATTTTTGACCTCTAAGAAAGAGAATCCCTCGTCGTTCACAGGGACCAAAGTGTTAGAGGTAGAAGCAACAGATTTCAACTGAGATACCTCTCTTTGCAGATTAATATTTTCTTGCTCCAACAACTCCGCTATCTGTCTGTGCTCCTCGACCTCAGTCTTCAAAGTTCTCTCCCTCACATTGTAAGAGGTGAACAACTTATCATACCCCTTATCATCACTGATTTGTTGATACTTCTTCTCATATCCCTCGTGCAAAAGGGCTGTAGACTCCTTATATTATTGCTAAAGCTCTCCAAGAGTGCCCTGGAGGTCTTCAATCATTTCATAATACGCTACATTGTTAGCCACTGCACGGTCGAGCAGGCACTTCAAATACTGGTAGGCCTCAACTGCTCGTTCTGAAGCATTTGGACCATGTATATCAACAATTTGAGCATCAGTCAAATCTGCATGGCCAGCTTTGAAATATTCGTTGCACTGTTTCATCAATTTTGTATCATGAGCAGATAACAATTTCATCCTATCCATAAACTAGTAAAAAGAAGAAAGAGCAAGAATCAATAAGTTGCAAGAGGAAGAGAAACAACATTATGAATAGGCAAAACTTTAAATTTTATTATATCATAAAAGAAAGGTACATGGTTCAGAATTACAATTGATAAAAATAAACAAAGAGAAAAATCCAAAAAACTCTACACCTTCTCCTTGTCTCCCAAAACTTTCTCGGGAGGCTGGGACGAGGAAGTAGGTTGCTCGGATGGCACAGATGGTTGCTCGGGGGGTGCTGGAAGCTGCTCGTTTGAAATAAGTGATGGTTGAAGTTGCTCGCAGGAAGACTGGACAGTTGTAGGATGAGAAATTTGATCTCCCATCACCATGGAAGATTCCTCAGAGGCAGCTTCGTCCTCTTCTTCTTCTTCTTCAGGAGTTGGAGGGAGGCCCGGGATGTGTCGCTGAAACAGGTCAGAATTTTCATCAACCTTCATCTCTTGCAGAGTAGCGACCCAGCCATCCCTAAAGTATATGTGGCTACCATATTCCACTTGTGACATCATGATAGCCAGACCTTTATTCCACCCCTTATCCCAGCCAGCACTGAAGGACTTTTTTTATAGCCAACTTTATTTTTGCCTTCTCGGAAAGAAGATCGTCGGCAGCCTTCAGTTTATTCTCCACTTCTTCCTTCTGACGACCTACTTCACGAAGCTTGTTTAGATCTTCCTCAGCAACCTTGAGCTTACCTTCAAGCTCCCCAGCATTTTGGAGCTTCCCTTCGAGCTCTTTATTCTTACTTTCTAATTCTTTTATTTTCTTCTCCAATCCCTTGGAGACTTCAACAGCTTGATTCCTTTCCTACTCGGTCAAATTGAGTTGCTTCTCCCAGGCAGCTTTATCATCAACATACTTCTGATGAGAATCTTTCAGAGACTGCGTCAGACCCACCAAAGCTTCCTCTACACCTGACGAGGAGCTTGAAGCTTTAATAGCTTCATCCTTCTTCAAAATTGTAATAAAACAGGTCACCAACTTGGAAAAGAAAATAATAGCAAGTCAGTGCACAGATATAACAAGGGAAAAATGAAAGTTTAGGACAATAATACTTACAGAAGCAATATGATGAGCAGCTAATGTGGTAACCATGTCCCGAGAAATATTTTCTTCAATACCTTGGATCTTGGGAATAATCCAAGACTTTACCGAGCTCATGGCAGAGCTCGGGGCAACAAAAGTGGGAACACCACTTCCCGTAGTCGGGGGCTGAGCGATGGATTCAGTCAAATTGACCGAAGAACTCTTCTTCAACCTCCTCAAAGGATCATCAGCGGTCTTGACCAAGGAGGTAGTCTTAGTCGGGGAGATGACAATAACCTCGCTTGGAGCAGCGGCCTTGATCGGAGCCACTGGGGGCTTCTCGACAACTTTCACAGGAGAAGCCGGAGGAGGTGCATCGATTTTTCTTGTCCCTTCTTCTGGGACATCATGTTTTCTTTTCTTTGCCTCTCCAGCAACATAGGCAGCTTTCTCGAAGAGGGTAGGAGCTCTTATTCTCTTCATCCTTTCACTCAAAGGAATATGTGACTCAGGTGAAGAACTTGTACAAGATGGTATTGGTTCCACGTCGCTTATTACCGGACGAGCAGTGAATGACGAGGTGTAACTCTTATACTTTAGAAGATATGAAGCTGATCTGATATGCTCGTCGGCAACAGTCTGATGCAAACCCCAGATAAGTTTCAGATGTTTTAAGTTAACTTCTGTCTCTTTTGGAGACCTTCTTTTGCTGTCAACTGCAAATAAATAGAAATTAAAATATCAGTGACACATTTTATCAAACACAAAGGAAGCATACTTCCAAAAATAAAATAAAAACAACCTATCCCATTGCCATAGGGAGGGCATCTAGGACCCTGGTACACATCATTTCCAGTTAGTGGAGGGTGTTGCCAATTTTTCGTAACAACCCCATGCTCGAAGTAATCCCTATTGGCATCTGGGATATTGAACACTAAAGCCCTATTTAAAAACCTAGTTTTTAAATAAAAAGTATTATCACCAACAACCCATCTATAATAAAACATAATTTTTGGAATTCCTATACGAGTTCCATGAATTTGATTTAATCTATGAACTCCGTTAAGTATTCTCCACGTATTGGGGGATATTCTTGTAGGAACCACGTCAAAATATTGACAGAATTCCAGACACAAAGGGTTTGGGGGAAAAGAAAAGCCACATTCAGCAACGAAGAGACTGGGGAACCAATGTCCCTCAGCCAAACGAAAATAATCTGAAGGCTCAGAAAGTTCCTCTAGAACAACCAATGAAGGAATAAAAAAATCAAAACGAAACTTATCAACCGACTCAACAGGGTAAACCATGGCGAATAAAGGAAATAAAAGATAAGGAAGAAGATCTTACAGAAAAAGGATGGATCTGTTGACAACGAACGATGAAAAGGATGAATTCGAAAAGAAGAATAAATGCGAAGAAAACACTCCTAAAATTCAGGACGTCCATTTAATCCCGCCATATTTCGAGAAGAATGTTCCACACTCCTCGTTCTCGAATTGTGAAACATTGGGGGCTTCTGTTGATACCAAATTTAGTCTGCTGACATGGATCAATTAAATGAAGACACGTGACAATCTGCGTGGCAATAACAAACACTTCGGAACAACATCTTGACTTCAAAGAACTCAATTTCCCCGATCAACTCAAATTTTCTGAGCAGTAGGTGCTCTCCGAGGAACTTTACTGCACTGATCAACTCATGGATACCGAGATACTTTGGCGGTCCGAGCAGCTTAGGCGGTCCGAGCTGCACCTTGACCAGAGCATTTATTATCAGACAATTAAGAGGATTAAATGCTCATTAAATGCTGATTATTATCATACAGATGCATACACTTATTGAACAACTATGTATTACTCATTCACATGTACAACCAAATGGCTATAAATACATTGTATCATCCTCATTGTAGGGGACCGGAATTTCTTGAGGATAATCATACTTCGAGAATTCCTAAACAGTCAATAAAAACACAAACAATGGATGTAGGTCATTCATTAAAGGCTGAACCACTTTAATGTAATACCCCATATTTTTATGCTATATTTAATTTGGGGATTTATTAAATTTAATGTGATGATTTATTTAATAAAAATCCGGAAATTAATTATGTTATAATTATTAACGTGACTAGAGTTAGTAATTATGGGAAACTTGTTGAATATTACTAATGAGCATAGTAATATATTATATTGGTTATATTGAATGTCATAAGTAAATTATATGACTATTTCGGAAATTTAAGTCGGGACGTGCCCGTGTCACGTCGGGACTAATTATGTTAATTAAAAAGGGAATATTTGATAAGTTGTCTGTATGGTCGTTTTGAGTGCGCCAACGCGTCCGGAAGGGTCGAGATAGTCAGAAAAGTGTACCCGAGGATTTAGTTTGGGTCTCGGGGTGTTTTTAGGCCTAATTTGTGACCCGGGAGGGCATTTTGGTCATTTTACAAAATAGGGTAATTAAACCCACGAATTTCAGCCATCCTTAGCAGCTATTTAGGTCAGCCTTTTAGGGTTAGAACATTCATAACCCTAGTACGGCCATTGGAGAAGAGAGGAGAGAGCTCTCAAGGTGATTCAAGGCCAAATACACCACCGTTTGCACCGCCGTCACCACCAACACGTAGATCTCGAGGAGGAGAACACAACCACACCAAAATCAACAGGAAACCAGACCTCTGAAATCCCAGGCAAGTGTTTAACTTGCCTATTTTCGTTGGTGCAATATTCATATTAGTTAGGAATGATTAGGAGTATAATCTATGGAAGAAAACCCCACTTTTTGATAGGAATTTGCATGTAGAAAAGATGAAAACCATATTCTGGAAGTCTTATATGATGTAGATGATTAACCCACGAATTTTGATGATTATGTAGAAGGAAATTCTGGAGAAAAACTGATTAGAACAGAAGTTAAGAAAACTTAGGGTTCTTGATGATTAGATGAGATTTTAGGTTGTTTAATCATGTTTAATGATGGTTATACGCATGCTTAACGTTAGAAACATCTGGTAATATGTTATTATGTTTGTGGTATAAGTTTTGGGACGATTAGTGTTGAAAAATATGTATTTGGATGAAGAATTTTGATGAAACCCGTAATTGCACTTCTGCAGAAATCGAAATACCTGTTTGATCGATCGATCGACCCTAGAGCGTCGATCGATCGATCCCCAGCCGTCGATCGATCGACCCTTCCTGGCAGCCTCTTATTTCCCCTTGTTTAATTAGTTGAATTAATTTATCATGGAATAATCCTTGGGCATATTAAATAAAATGTTTTGGGATATAGGAGAGACTAGTAGGACATATGATTAAGTGTTGAGAACTTTATTATGAAATGATTATTGTGTTTTAGGGATAATTAATTAAGGAATGACGAACTACGTATTTCAAGTGAGGGATTATGACGAATACCTACGATAGTGAATAGATGTCTACCTACTGAATTTGTTACTTGGATGGATAGAACCCATGAGTGTTCCATAACTAGTGAGAAAACCCTTCGAGTCAAGGTTAGAGACGAAACCTTATACGAAATTCTATAACTGTGAAATTAAGGATATATGGTATAATTATGGGTGATGAGAAGAAACTATATTAATATGATAAAGTGGTATATTTATATGATTGTGTGTACATATATTATATGCATGTGAAAAACATACCGCGCTACTTGTTATCCTTGAGGTTACCGCGCTGGGACAAGTCTTATCTCGATGGGACCTTTATGGGGGATATTGACTTGTACCCTAGAAGATAGATATCCTTGGTACAGGCTATTGAATTAATAGTTCAGACGGTCCTAAGAGACGCGAGTATGTGCCATCCTCTTAGTGACTTGGAATCTATGCTTCGCCTCACTATTGTTTGTGTATGTGTTAATACAATTCGAGAGTGATTCCGAATTTGTATTCCCCTTGATATGAGTGGTATGGGGTTTGGGATAGTGGAAGTATGCACGCACCATAGCTTTAGTTGGGGTGCTGTTATATATATATATATATTATTCGTGTAGTTAATATATATATGAGATTATGGAATTTAAACTGCCTACTTTGTTTTGATAAGTAGGATATGGTAGTTGACTCAAATAATAAATACTGTTTTGCGAGAATATAATATGTCACTGGGAAACTTTATAAATTAATGAAGCTAAAACGAGAGTTGTGCTACACTTTGAAAGTACCCTTTTCACACGTTGACATTGTTCGGTTTTTAAAACTTATGAGTAAGTTAAGATAAACTAAATTATTGGGAAGGTTAGTATGATAATATGTTAAGTTAAACCATTTGGGGAAGGTTAGTACGATAGGCGTGCACACTAGAAGAGAGGTGAGAATTTCTCAAGAGAGTGTCGAACTAATATGTTGTTGCATTGGCCTGTATCAATTTAAATACTTGCTAAACAAATTTTTAATCATACACACTTTCGGGCTCTGACCCGTTTTCTCTCTCCCTCTCCCCCTTGTATATATATGTATGTATTTCAGGTGCCCAGCCACAGGGGCGTCTTGCTTAGAATCTCTTGGAAGGAACGCGCTGCAGCTTAGGTGGGAGTTGCAGGTCTTTTGATTAGACGACTTCGTTCATTCAGATCCACTCTTAGCACTTTCATTCAGATGGGCATGTGTAGCCCTTTCCATTATTTCTTTATGTTGGGACCTTGTTATTTCAGTTGTTTCCTAGTTCGTTATTATGGGATTTTGTTCAGGATGGATGTATTACTTTATTTTCTCGTATGTTGACATTCGTTGATGGATGTTTTATATATTGGATTTTTGGTTCCAGTTTATTGTGGCGTGAATCTTATTCATTGATCTTTGTTAATAAAATAAATAAATCTTTTCTTTAAATAAAATTTGGAAGTTAATGTTTAAAATTGGTTTTGACACTTAGCTTAATTATTTAGGGTGTTAAATTGAAAAATTATTTTTATCGACAGTGATGCTGAGAATGAACCAACTGTTCACCTTGATTTAATTTAATAAATGAGTGATCGCCCGGTATTTAATTAGGCGGGGTGTCACAGGTGGTATCAGAGCATCAGGTTCTAGTGTCCATAGGATCTGTACGGCTTATTTCGCTTTCAGCTTAACGTTATTTCTATAGAGCCCTATTTTTAGGACTGTTGTATTCTTGCTTTTACGTTTAAGTCTTCAGCTATTCGAGATTTGTTGATAACTGTAGACTAATAAACTTGTTCACGTTTTAGATGCCTCTGAGACGTGCTCCGAAAGATAGGCGTGCCCAAGCCGAGCAGCCAGCAGCTCCGGCACCAGGCACAATGAATGCAAATGAAGTAGCCGCTATTGTTGCTCAGGCGGTGAATGCCGCGATAGCGGTGATTCAACAGGCTCCACCCCAGGTCCAGGCAGTGGCGCCAGTGCCAGAACAGCTTCCATCTGCATGGGAGAGGGTTCGGGATGCTTTTCAGAAAGCACATCCCCCTGAGTTCTCCGGTAGCTCCGACATTGTCACGGTTAGCCAATGGAAGAAATACATCCAGCGACATCTTCGCATGTATGAGTGCACCGAAGTACAAAAGCAGTTATTGGCTTCTTTCAAGCTGGTGGGAGCCGCATTACAGTGGTGGGAGTCCACTACTACTTTGGAGGAGAGGGACATGATCCCTATTCAGTTGTTCTGGGAGCGGTTTGACCGCAAGTATTTTCCACCCGCAGTGCAGACTGAGATGAGGCGGAAATTACTAAATCTGAAGCAGGAGAACCTTACTGTAGCTGAGTATGAGGAGGAGTTCACGAGACTTCTCACTATTGTGCCGGATGAGGCACCCACTGAGGGCAAGAAGATTTTGCTGTTCGTCGACGGGTTAGCTTGGAGGATCCGTCAGCACCTTATTGGAAATCTATCCCTGAGTACTTTCACTGACGTACTCAATGCAGCGTTACTACATTGCCAGGATCACCGCTTCCATCTTCAGGGAAGCAAGAGAGCAGGGGAGTCCAGCCAGCAGGGCAGGACCAGGGGTAATAGTGCCGGTGGGGCACCAACTCATGGACAGACTCGTCAGCACGAGCAGAGTTCCCATCAGGGGGACCCTGCTAAGCGATTCCGTTCAGGTGATTCTAGGCAGGGATTCGGAGGATTCAGGTAGGGCCATCAGGGTCAGTCTAATTAGCAGGGCCAGCAGGGCCAACACCGACCACAGGGACAGCAGCAGGGCCAGCAAGGCCAACAGCGTGCACATCAGGGCCAACAGGGCCAGTGGCGAGGAGGTAACGGCCAGCAGGGCCGTGGACAGCAGGGTCAGAGGGGTGGTAATTTCATAGGTAGATGCTTTGGGTGCGGCAAACATGGCCATAGGCGCCAGGATTGCCCAGAGGCCGATAGGGCCCCACAGCAGCAGGGAGCCCGTAATGAGCCGCAGAGACCACTTTTTCCACCTGCCCTTCCAGCTCCAGCCCAGGTGCCAGCCCTACCAGCCATTCCAGCAGCTCCAGTACAGCAGGGGTAATTGCAGTATGGACGTGTCTATAACGTCCACCAGGCAGCAGCTCCACAGGCACCACCTGCGATTGAGGGTATGTTTCCTATCCATGGTACTATGGGTAAAGTTTTGTTTGATACGGGGGCAACGCATTGTTTTATAGCTACGCATTTTGCGAAGTCCTTAGGGTTGTTAGCCACAGCAGAGAGCACCGTGACGTGTGTCGACTCACCACTGGGGAGTGGGCCACTTATATTCTTTATATGCCGGGGAGTAGGGGTAGAGATTGGTAGCTTGGTATTGCCTCCAGACATGCTAGTCTTAGACATGCACGAGCATGATGTGATCATTGGTATGGATTGGCTCGCATCTTATAGAACCATGATTGATTGCTTCGGTGGGAGCATTGTTTTTGCCATTCCGGGGCAAGAGATGTTTGTAGTGGCGATGCCTCGCCCAGAGGGAGGTTCGACCGCTCATTTATATTACATTGAGGAAGATACCTCTAAGGAGGTTGTGATTCCTTTGGATTCGATCCCAGTTGTTAGGGAGTATTTCGATGTGTTTCAGGAGATACCAGGCCTACCGCCCAGTCATGAGATAGACTTCGTTATAGATTTATTGCCGGATACGAGACCTATAGCACGCGCACCGTACCGTATGGCTCCGGCAGAGATGCGAGAGCTACGAGATCAAATTGAGCAGCTATTAGGTAAGGGCTTCATTCGTAGGAGTACCTCACCTTGGGGCGCTCCAGTCTTATTTGTAAAGAAGAGAGATGGTTCACTGAGATTGTGCGTGGACTACCGGGAGTTGAACAAGGTCACGATACGAAATAAATATCCGTTGCCTCGAATCGATGATCTGTTCGACCAGCTGAGGGGAGCAACTTTCTTTTCGAAGATAGATCTGAGGTCGGGGTACCATCAGCTACGTATTAGGGAGCAGGATGTTTCAAAGACTGCTTTCTTGACGAGATATGGGCCTTATGAGTTCCGGGTGATGCCGTTCGGACTCACAAATGCTCCAGCCGTTTTCATGGACTTGATGAACCGAGTATTCAGAGAGTTCTTGGATCAGTTTGTCATCGTTTTCATAGATAGCATTCACCCCAATTCCATGTGCTGGGAGACGAGAAGGCCCTTTAATGTGTGCTTTAGGTAAAAACAACTTTTTTCAATTTTTAGTTAAATCTAATTTTCTCTTCTTAAACCCTAAACATGCATCTAAATGAATTTATTCAAATAAACAATTAAAGCATGCCAGTAAAAGAAACAATTTTAGGAAAAAAAACCATTCGGGTAAAACTTTTTTTATTTCCCTATGAACTATAAATCACAACTTACAAATACATAAAAAATCCTCCATGAATATTCGCAGACGCTCACATAGACACATAGTCTCGAATCGCAATAGATCACCACAGCGAAGCCACAAGAACACGTAGTTTTATCTTCGGCAAGGAGCACCCGCAAGCACTCCCCGTAGTCGGTAGAAGTGTAATCATGGATGAAATAACTTCCAGCAGATGTGTTTAAGAACACAATCTTTGGAATCATATAATTTGATCTTAAATAAACTCTGTATGATGAAGAACTTATTGGAAATTTTCGTACAATGTTCTTTTGAAAATATCTTAGCAGAAAGGTGTATATATTTCTGAGTAAACAAGAGTCTAAAAAAATCAAAACATGAAAATCGAGGCGGCATCTCATTCGAGCAAAATTTCCATGTCGTTTGAACAACATATTGTGACATGTGAATGACTGCAAAAATGTAATTTTCTTTTTAAATTTATTCCTCGAATTTTCTTAAATTATTTTAACCCATAAATTTTTAAAATATGCTTTCTCATATATTAAAAATAATTCACAATAATTAAAAACATTTAAATCATCCATTATTTAATCAAAATTCAAAATCGTACAAATTCACTTAAGCATTCATACTTGAGTGATCTAAAATAAATTCAGTATGAAGAATGCAACTTGAGTTGATTTCTTATTCAAAGCTTTTAATCGCAAATCTTCAACTTGTACTGTCGTAGGCTTCAATTAATCTTAATATGAAAACTAGCCTAGACTCGAATTTTTTCCTGGAATTAAGCCAATTACAAACAAATTGACTCGATTGGAAATTTGTTCCTACAAATCTCCCCCTTTTGGTTATTCCAGGACAAAACCGAAAAATAAAAGATGAAATGCTATAAGCCAAGCAATCCGCCGTAAAACTATTTGTCCAATTCCATAAACCCAAAATGAAAAAAATACAGGACATTAACAAAATTTGTAGAACAGGCAAGCATCTGAATTTGAATTTGTCTCTCAATGTGATGTAGTAATAAATATCTGAATCTTTGAAAAAATATACCTACACACACGAGACATAAACAAATACCCAAGTGAAGTATGGAGGAACAAATATGTATGAATAAAATCTAAATAAATTTGAATAAAAACTCCCCCTACATCACATATCTCTCCCCTTTTGTGCTTGGAATAGACAAATCGTGGGACATGCCATATCTAAAAAGAATAAATGGATAATAACAGAATGGCTAGATAAACAAATCTCAGTATCAGCAAAGTAAATAAACATGAGAGTGGATAGAAAAAGATAACAGTAAATGAATACAACTAAAGCCATAATGAATAAGACTGCATAATAAAAAAAACTATACATCCATATCATAAATACTAAATCTATTGATATAAACAGGAGATCCATAAATAAATGATTACATAGAATAGGAGAATGAATAAATACATTATGAAGTACAGTCTCAAATATAATGTCTCAACTACAGAATACTAATCATTAGTAGGTGTATCATCATCAGCAGCAGCATCATCACCAGTGAATGTAGTTCCATCACGTCGTAGGCTAGATAAACCTTCTCCTCTTATCTCTCCGCCTCATCTCCTTAAAATACGTCGTCATCTGGGAATCTCTAATCGCTCGGGCCTCTGCCTCAGCATCAAACTTGGCCATCATGGTGTTAAATATATTGGCCTGAGTAGCCACATGTGCCTGTAAGGTATAGTAATCCTCCTAGGTATGGCATGGGGGTCCAGACGTGGAGGGGTAAGTAGGAGTGTCATCATAATTGGGACCAGTGGGACCAGTTGGCTAGTAAGTTCATCCAGCTCCTGAAAAAGCTCCCTCGGTGGGTGGAGCTCTCGCTCTCACCTCAGCACTCAAAGGACTCTTTGAACGAGTGAATGTGACATGATCAATGACAGAGCATCAGAGATAAATGGATCATCCACTAAAATGGGAACCCCGGCAGATACGTAGATTCATGTAATGATAACCCCATAGGTAATAGAAGTGCGAATAGGGGAGCGACCGGTGATGGTAACAAATTCCATCACTTGAATCACAATAGATGGTAGGTCAATATCCCACCCCTAGGATACAACATACATGTAGTAAATGATGTCAAAACCTATCTAGGTCTAATTAAACCTAGGGTAGATAGATGATGACACAAACCGATTAAGTACTCGAATGGCTGGGTGAAGCTAGCGGTGAAACATAGTGGCTCCCTCCTGAGGAATCTCCCAGAAAATAATGGCGGAGAATAGCCTCATAAGACGGACCATTGTCAATAATCCTGGGAAACACGGTGTCAGGGATGCTTGGTACCAATAACATCTCCACTATCAGGTCAGCTGTGATGATGATAGGAACGCCACGAATGGATGTCTGAAGCCCCTTAGAAGTATGGGAAGCATGATAGAAGAAGTCTCACATGATGTCAACATATAATACACCTTATGCATCAAACGTAGAATCCCACCCCTGACCTGTCAGCTAACGAGGTATGTCGAACTGCCCAAACTCTGGGAACTTAAAAACTTGCTATCTAACTATCGACCTAATATGAAGTCCAAGCAAACATTAGTTCTCGTACTCAACGCGGGTAGCCCATCTCATAGATGAGAAGGTAGGTAAATTAGCCCGAGATCACTAGGCTCAAGCAGATGCAAGCTACTCATCGAGACGGACAGAAGGGGCACCTCTATATCTAGGAGGCATATCTAATGGGGCAGAAAAAGATAGCATATAGTGTGTGAAGAAAGATGGGTGCAACTGACTCAGAAACACATAATACTATGAACCTATCTCCGTACAAAAGTCCAACCTATCCACGGCGAACACCAACCAAAGAGTAGCAATAACAATCAGATATAAAATACTCATATGAATATAACTCCCAAGAAAAACTACACAAGTGTACGTATCCCAAAAAAATACAAATAAATTACATACCAATGAAATTTTTCAAAAAATATTCTCTTAGATAAATTGTGAGATACACACAGGGGTACATAAAAGATCCAGAAAAATATACTCCAGCCCCAAACTTGAAATCTCTTGAGCTAAAACAACATAAATCACCTACACATTGATTTAAAAAATAACACTATAGGCTAGATATGCGTTTTAATTTAAAAATATCAAACAACACCTCTAAACTAATGATTTTTTATCCCAAATAGTCATATAAGGAATGATACACAATAACAGTGGAAAAATCGATTAAAACAGTGTATATTCCCTATTAAATAAATAGTGGAATCAAAACATCATCAAACCAAAAAAAAACATCAACAAGAAAAAAAATAAAAAAACAATTCCTCTAATCAGATAAAGGATGATATTGGTGAAGATATGGGGTCGAAAAAAGTGAAAATGAAAGCAAAATACAAACTCCAAATCAAGGGTAAAAATTGCAAAATCGATGACACACAAGAAGATTGTCTAAACTCTAAACCAGTCCAGAAATGGTGGAATCTGGTGAGAAATTGAACACTGGTATAACTCGAGTAAAGGCACTGATCAAACTAGTTGCAAAACGAAGTTTTAAATGCTTAAAAATGGAGGATTTTTGTTTTTCACAGTTAGAGATGAACGTAGTGAGAGAAGAAGGTAGGATACTAAATGGTTAAGTCAACTGAGAGAGATACTAAATGGTTAAGTAGACTCAGAGAGATTTAAACCAAACCCTAAATTCGTTTGACATGTCGCTCGAATGACAACCAATGTCGTTTAAACGATACTTCTCGCGACATTTATATGTCACTCAAACAAAACAAGTATGTCATTGGAACAACATATAAAACTCTCTAAACCCTCTCCAAATATGTTTAAGTTTTGTCCAGTGAAAAAAAATTCTAAAAAATCCTACCGGAACGACAAAACAGTACGAAAATAGACTCAAAACAGGAAAAAAAATCGATGTGAGTTTCATGCCAACATAGAATCAATGTTCTCAAACATGGACATGGAGCGAATGGTTGTGAACTACAACAAATGAATCATAAAATTAACACATTGAAACATTCAAGAAGCTCTAATTGATAGCAATAAGTCAACAACATTGTTTTAGCCATATGTGACAATTAAAATTGAGATAAATGAACTAAACAAACAACATACACATAAATCCGGAATATTGACGATTCTATAAATAATAGAGTCATGATGCGATGTTTCAACACTAGGATTCGTGGTGCAAACCCGTTTAATTTTTCAACAAAACTCCCTTAAATTTATATATTCTTTTTCAAAAACTATTGAGGTCTCTATTTTTCTCAACTTAAAGTAAACCTATTGGCCCTGATTTTGGCATATGATTCCTTTTATTTCCATTATTTTTCTTTTGGGATCTTTTAAACAGTGGCTTTCATGACGAGTTCATTTTGTACTCTCGCGGCCCTTTCCCGTGAACACTCATCATTTTTTATTTATGAATTCTAAGTCCTTAAGGTAAATTGTTCTTACACGCATGCCTCCTCCTAAGTCTACTTACACATAGATGAAAAATTGAGATTAAACGTCTCACCAAACTCAAATATGCATGTGATGTCAAACATTCATATAAACTCGTGCATGTGTGCAAGGATGGCATATATACAAAGTCGAATCCAAATTCCTATTAACTTCGAAACAACCCCATTAAAATAATGGTTAGGATCATCCAACGTATCAATAATTATGACCAAATGTCTTAGCCACGTGGATAATGTAATAAGAGGGGTCCAAGTACACTAATATGCCATATCAAACATGAAAGCTCATGACATAAAAAATCAAAAATCTTTTTGTGTTTTTCAAAAAATAGTTTTGACCCAAAAATAAAATCTTTTTGTATTTTTCTCAAAAATATTTAAAACCAAAAATCTTTTTGTGTTTTTCAATAAGAATGAAATAAATCAAAAAAAATACATCTAAATACACGTCATAACCCTAAACAAGATATATCACGATAACACACTAGAGTATGACAAACTGACTAACATGCTCAACAGAAAGATAAAACATGGGGAGAACCACGGGCAATGACACGTGTATCACCAAGCCTAATACCTAATGCCTCAAAATTCGATTTCTTAACCCAAGTAGGTTTGAAATGATGAGCGGGGGTTTTGGGAACCGAAACGGCCTTATTCTTAGACTTTCTAAGAGCGTTCTTAAGATCGTAGAAAAACCGTCTAAGATGATATCTCATCTTATAATGAGTGCAAGTGTAGATAAGACAAAGAGTGTTTGCTATGGGATGATTATTCCTCATGTTCCTAGGTGTCTCTCTCCTAATGTTCCTAGGAAGTTCTCTCCTAACGATCCTAGGTGGTTCTCTTGCTTTTATGGTTTTGGCTTTGGGAATGGGTGCAACATGTCTATCGAAGCCAATACCACTCCTATTATCTTTTATTTGGACGGTTCCTAAGATTTTGTCTAACTTTTCGAACCTAGCTTCCAAATAAAATTTAACCTTACTCGAATCACTCAATTTGTCCTTAATCTCACCTATCCTTGACTCAAGTAAATGTCTAGAATCCTCAAACTCAAGCAGCTCCGTTTTCATAGCCTCCATCAACCCTCAAATACTATATCTCTGACCCTCAACATATTCTAACTTCTCTTGAATTTTCTTCTCACGAGCCATAAGATCCTCAATTAAACCATTAGACTTATTATTTTCTATAGCACTTTCTTTCAACTTAGCTTCTAATTTCAAGTTAATCTTATTTACTTTCAAAGTTTCTTCATATAACTCATTGAAGGCGGTTTGCAAATCTCTCTTGTCCTTAGTCTCATCTTCACTCTCCTCACCCTCACTCTCTAGGGCATCACAACTTGTGGCTTCGAAAGAATCATGCAAAGGTATATCGTCATCATTCACATGATTACCCACAACGGTGGGAAGGTTTCGCTTACTAGCATAAAAAATTTGTTCCTTCGAATTACTCTCACTAAGGGTCGAAACACGATTTATCAATTATTTAAAGTTCTCCCTAAGTTTAGTGGGGCACTCATCTATCCTATGGCCAAACCCCTCACAGCAAAGACACTTCTCACAATCATCTTTTTAAAAAAAATTAGAGCTGACTTAATGCGTGATTTCCAATTAGATGCTTCAAACACGTGAGTTCTAAAATCATGAAAACCACCTAAAGGCATACCTAAAGTCAAGGGATCACAAACACAGTAAAATAGTACAACCGCTCTGATACCAATTTGAGAAGTCCCTTTACTATGTGCTTTAGGTAAAAGCATTTTTTTTTCAATTTTTAGTTAAATCCAATTTTATCTTCTTAAACCCTCAACATGCATCGAAGTGATTTAATCAAATAAACAATTAAATAATGTCGGTAAAAGAAATAATTTCAGGAAAAAAAACTTTCGGGTAAAACCTTTTTATTTCACTACGAATTGTAAATCACAACTTACAAATAGATAAAGAAATCTGCCATAAATATCTATAGACACTCACATAGACACGCAGTCTCAAATCAGCAATGGATCACCACAGCAAACCCACAAGAACACGCAGTTATGTCTTCATCAAGGAACACCCACAAGCACTCCCAATGACCACAGTCGACAGAAGTGTAATCAATGATGAATTAACTTTCGACAAATGTGTTCAAGATCACAAGATTTGGAATCGTATAATTTGATCTTGAATAAACTCTTGATGATGAAGAACTTATTGGCAATTTTTGTAAACTGTTGTTTTGAAAATGTCTTCGCAGAAAGGTGTATTTATTTCTGATTAAATAAGAGTCCAAAGAAACCAAAACATGAAAATCGAGGCGGCAGCTCGTTCGAGCGACATACCCATGTCATTTGAACGACATGTGCATGTTGTTTGAATGATATATTGTGTTGTTTAAACGACTGCAACAATGTGATTTTCTTTTGAAATTAATTCCTCGAATTTTCTTAAATTATTTTAACTCAAAAAACATTTAAAATACGTTTTCTCAAATATTATTCCCAACAATTAAAAACATTTAAATCATCCATCATTTAATCAAAATTCTAAATTACACAAATTCACTTAAGCATTCATACCTGGGTGATCTAGAACAAACTGAGTATGAAGAATACAATTTGACTTGGTTTCTTCTTCAAAGCTTTTAATCGCAAATTCTTCAACTTGTACTATTTTAGGCTTCAACTAATCTCAGTATGAAAACTAGCCTAGACTCAAATTATTTTGTCCAGATTTAAGCTAATTACAAATAAATTAACTCAATTGAAAATTTGTTCCTACAGGAGAGGATTATTAGTGGTGTTGGATTTAGGATTAGCTGGTGGAGCGATGATGCTCCTATCTATGAGACTTTGGATCACATTTTTGAGGTGGAAACATTGATCAGTGATGTGTCTAGTAATCTGGTGGAAATCACAGTGAGTATTATGTCTAGAATTTTTGGGAAAAGGATTCGGTAATGGTTGGGGTTCCAATGGCTTAATGAGATTTCAGGCAAGAAAGGCTTGGAACACTTTTGATAGGGGATCATGGAGTTCGGTATACTCCTTTTTGGTAGGGTTGGGACGGATTTGGGTGTCCATGAAGTGGCAGGTGGGGATATATTGTTGAGTGTTGAGACTGAGGTGCTAGCCGTCTTGTCATACTTTTACGGTGTGACTTACCCAATCAGCCTTTTTGGTTCAGATTCTATTATGTAACCAGTAACTCCTTCTTCGATCTCTATTCCATCCTCCTAGAGAGCTCTAAAATGAGGGTAGTAATGACTTCCCATCGACATTCGGATGTGGGGAAAGAAGTTTTTCTTTATTATGCCCACTTGCTTTTCTTTTGCTGGCATGTTGGTCATGGTAGCAACTTTATTTCTCCACCTTATGATGAATCTACTGACTGACTCCCCTAAATTATTCTTGAGAAGTTCTAAGTCTCTGCGTGTAACTTCTAATTCCTCATTGTACTAGTATTGTGATATGAATTCTCTGGCCACGCCTTCCCAACTGCGGATTCTAGACTCCTTGAGGGATAAAAATAACCTGAGGGCACCTTCTTTGAGGGTTTTCAGAAATATTTGGGCCATTATCTCCTTTGACGCGCTAAGAAGAGTAACGGCATGAAGATAGCTGCTCAGGAGCATAATCGGAGTTCCACTGTCTCCGACCTTCTCAATATCTAGAATATTAAATTTCTTCGGTAGTCTGGATTTGGGATAGGGAGACATGTGAGTGTAGTCCATGTAGTTCCCTGATATCTTAACTAAGTCAAATTTTTTTGAAAGAAGCCTTAGGTCATCTTGGACTTTGATAAATTCTTCCTCCTTAGGATCCACTGGTATTAGCCTATGAAAGATTCGAGATTGGTAGCTAAAATGGTGACAATTCATTTATAAGTGGGACACGCGGGGCGTGTTGATATTCTTTCAGGACCCAAACTGATTCAGGAGAAGGTGGACCCATGGCATAAAGAAAGAGGATTTTGAGCTTAGAAGCCTCGGGACTCTGGGATCAGTGTCACTGTATCTCTTGGACATCATCCTGGAGGTTGTCAATCTTAGTGCTGAGTTGGGCAAGGATGGTCATTAGATCTGGTTGAGTATTCGCGATCTGTCTACGTTCTCCATAAATAACCTTCAAAGGGAGATCTCAAACTCGGTGGAGGTAGAAAAAGAAGTAGTGGAGCTTCGGGGTGGTTTGACGGTAGACCGGAGCAAACAAAAAATTAGGGTATGCGATCACTCCTAAAAGGAAAAAAGATTTTGTTTTATTTGAGGGAAAGAGGAATATTCTTTATCATTTTGTTTTTCTTTTTGAAAAAGAGGGAAATTTTTGGGGGTATTTTTTTTTTAAAAGGGAGAAAGGAAAATCCTCAACATGGTTATTATTATTAGGTTGTACTAGTATTATGTTTGTCTAGGATGCGAGAAATATGTCAGATAAGAAACAAGTCTAGGGAAAAGATAGGGTACATGATGTAAGGCGTGGTTTGGCTTGTTTTCGGACTCACGGATAGGGTCTCGTTTTAAAAATGGGCGAAATAGAGAGAGAATTCAAGCAGTAAGGCACCCCAAAATTTCGACAGAGTTTTGCATTATATCCAGAAAACTAGGTATGAGTGTCCTAGGGTAGACGCCTATTAAGGTTGATGCATTTGGTGGTTTATTGGAAGGGTTCCCCCATTCGGTATGACTTCCACGATATACCTCTTGACTATAAGGGAAATCATGCATCAGTAAAAGTGGACAATCCATTTAATATACCTGAGTGTACGTGAATTGCCTCACGATATACCTCGTGAGGACGCTAAGTGTGAGAGAAAATTCAATATACTCGAAGTACGTGAACAAGCTCCCTGCTATATAACTCTCGTCGTTAGTTTCATCAAGTGGTATGATGTATATGTCAAAGTTATTAGGACAATGCATGGTAGCAATCATATCTCTTAGGTTGACTATGGCCCGTATGATTGGCACCCATCATGAAGTGACCCCCCCCCCCCCCCCCACACACACACACACCCACACCCACCCACCCACACACACACACAGTACGAGACAAACTTTTGGTCAATATTTTCATGCTAAAGTGATGTAGTGTGTAAGAATGCATGAGTCTTAATTAGTATCTTACGGAAAGTTTTATATATGCTAAATAAGAGAAGTATTACCACTATGAGGGAAAGTATACAATATACAAGTAGCATTGGATAAAAGGGGATAATCATGGAGAGAAAAACTAACAACTATATACATGAAGCATGGAGACTATACAAGGCATTGTGGTAAATACAAAGTGTGAAGTATGGGAATATACAAGTCAGTGAGAAATATGTGCAAGGTGAGAGAGTGACATGTGAATAGTGTGAGTGAAAATAGCATGTGATTATATACAAGTGAGAGAAATGTGTAAGTGTGTGCTAGTGAGACTAAGCATGGATAATCTATAAGTGGTGTATGAAACGTATGTAAGTGATCTTGGAAATATATACAAGTAAGAAGAATGTGAGAGTGTGTACTAGTGACGCTAAGCATGGGTATATACAAATGACGATTAAAATGTGTGAGTAAGAGTGAGACTATACATGAGTCTGAGTGTGTGAAGTGAACATAGTGAATATATACAAGTAAGTAAAGAGTTAAATATGGTGAGTATATACGAGTGATTAAAAGGTGAAACATGTTACAAGAATGTGATATATACATGTGGTAAGAAAAGAGCATGGTAGAGATAAACATCATGATAAGAATGAGATATATATATATATATACAAGATGTAAATATAAGAGTAAGGAGGACACACAAGTGGAGGCATATGTACACATGTAGAAAAGGAGGAGAGCAAAAGAGATAACACCCATATGAAATAGAGTATAATCCTTTAAAAATATCCCCAGCAGAGTCGCCACTATGGCCATCCGGGTCGAATACCTCTTGTGCGGGTCGGCCCCTAAATTAGGATAGGAGGGAAAATTAGAGAAACCCCTCACTCCCTCATGTGCAGGGATTTTGAGAAACCCCTCTTTCCTCCACTCACACTAAATATTCATGGGATGCCTCGAATATAAATCATCCATCATCAAAAGGGGATAAACACAAAGAAATGGAATCACTAACTTATTTTACTCAAAATGGGCCTAAGCAATGTAGCCATCCCGAAAGAACGACATCAAAGGGAATCAAAGTCCACGTAATTCGGTAACACATAAGGGTGGGTTTTAACCCATAAATCCTAATTTAAGACTTCCTTTAATTTTCTTTTTAAAAATTGTGCACAAGTGTAGAAAGTGTGAAAAATAATGAAATCCCATTTTAGGGTTTGTAAGAGAACCCCCTTTTTCGCTTTTTTATATTTTATGAAAATAAGATTTAGGTGTAATAAATAATAAAAATGAGATTAGTTTGATGTCAGAGCGTGAAATAAAGATATATAAAAAATGGAAAGAGAATTAAACAACTATTACTAATTTAAGTGAGTTGTAATTGGATAAGGGTAGACCTTCTACAGAACTTTAATTCTAATTTTTCAATGGTAGGAGGCTGATTTTTGTATGGACGGATGGTGGTGAGGTAAGGATGGAAAGTAGGGTGGAAAATATAAGAGGATGATGCAAAGAAATTGAGAGAATGTATTCTAAAATGGAATTTTGGCGCACTGATTACGAGGGGAATGTATAGATTTCAGAAAAGCATCCCCTTAAGAATAAGATCATGGCATCCTTAAAAAGTAAAAATTAGCATTTTAAGGTGGTGCTGATCAGCATGGACCTTGGACTTCCTATCATCATAGCCCCTGCCTTGTTGGCCAAGGAAAGAACACCATGCTGATAGGTGGGGGTTTGTGATTCCTATAGATAGTCCGGAACGAATTTTTTTGAAAAAATGAACATAAAATGCTAATCGTCGGTCCAAATCATACGCGGCCAGGTTCATTAGAAAGGGTATTCAAATATCCAAAAGAATCCATTTTGCCACTCCCAGGTTAGAGAGTAGACCAAAGTCAAACGGGGCTCAAAAGCACCCGATGGTCTCTAGATGGGAGGTTTTCGAAGTAAAAAGTTATGTTCGTGCGAACCGTGAGGCCAATTTGTGAAAGCTATGGATCGTTGGAAAGGTAATTTAGAGCTCTATAGATTTCATAGAGCTTTGGTCAATTTGAATAATTTATCGAGGTCAAGTGCTCCCGAAAGCGCCCGGTGGCCTTTTAAAAAGGTACATTCGTAAACTATAAGGCCGATTCGGGCATGGTATGGACCGTTAAAAAGTGAATTCAAATTCCAACAAGATTTTTTTGAGATTCACTCAGGTTGGAGATTTTACTGAGGTCAAATGGGGCGCGAGAGAGCTCGATGGCCTTTAGATCAGATCTCAAACTAATAAGGCAAGTACGCTTGAACCTTGATGTCGATTTGCGAATGGTATAGAGCTTTGGAAAGGGGATTCAAAGTCCTAAGAGGTTTCATTAAGCTTCGCTCGGGTTGGAGGGCTAGCCATGGTCAAATGGGTACCGGGAACTCTTTATGGCCTATAGATTCGGTCTCGAAGTAAAACCTAGGGATATAGGGTGAGAGGGGGAGTGTTAGGGACCTAAGCAGATACTAAAGGAGGTACTAGGATGGGGTGTCTACAGCATCCTTCGCACTCTCGCAAGTCATAATGCGTTTAAACTCTTGAACAATCGTAGCTCAAAAGATAGCATTCACACCCATTGAATCAATAGTCGAGGCATTCTTTTCAGCCGTTGTCCAAGAGGCATAAGCTTTGGGATCACCGACTTCAGTGGGAGGAGTCCACCCGTACTCAACAAAGTTCCAAATTTTCTCATCAATTTATTTAAGGAAAAATTGCATCCGCATATTCCAATAGGGATAGTTTAACCCATCAAACAATGAAGGTAAGACAATGGAACTACCCTCTCAATTTATCTCTATCAAAACTCTAAACAAGAATGCAATAGAGATTTAACAAAACAAACTAGTGTAACATGCTTTTATACCAATTTGAAAAAGCCAATGCACCCTAGGGTTTGTAGAGAAACACAACCAATTTGTAATTTTCACAATTTTAATGAATTTACACTAAGTGTTGTGTTAAATAGTTTTACCAATTTTTATCTTAACCAAAGCATGAATCTTGGAGAGTATAACCAAGAATAAAATAAGCAAACCATAACACAATAATGTATGAGAAAAATCCACAACGAGAAAAACCTCAAATGGCACAGCCGCACCAGTCCACTATGATATAGGTTTAGTTACAAGAATAAAATTTACTCACTCACAGACTCGACACCTTCAAGCCTTGACACACTTCTTCATCCCTTATTACCTTCTTCGCAGCCAATGTTGGATGCCTCCCAACATTCACACAACGTAGGCGCATTCCCATGTCTCGGTATCTTATCGATTTTACTTCTTTCCTAAATAGTCCAGCTGCCACTCCACACAAACACGGTCTCCACTGCTTGAAATGCTCACAATATGAAGAGAAAACTAGTATAGTGTAGCACAAAAGAGATCTCAAATAGACATATAGATGTAGGATTTTTGGATCTCAATCTTTGGTGTAAAGTAGGGTTTTGGTTTGGAAAAAAATTTCACAAATCAACCACATAAACTTAGAAAGATTTTTAAACATGTTTGGGATCTTAAGAATCTTCAAAATTTTACACAAAAGTCTACTGCTCCTCACTCTTAATTATAGAAGGTTTGTTAAAAATGAGATAAGGATCAAAAGTAGTTTGAAAAAACTTGAATTCTTTAAAAATTCACGTACTCGTTCGAACGACATTGTACCTAGTTCGAACGAAGTATAGTACCTCATTCGAATACCATTCAAATGACATTTCCAATGAGATTATAGTGAAGGGAAAAGATATCTCATTTGAAGTTTCATTTGAAAAATATTTAACGAGATTCCATATGTCATTCGAACGACTTACAAATTTTATTCTAACGAGGTCACAAAAAAATTGTTTTTCTTCCAAAAAATATAAAAAGAAATAAATCATTTCCAAATAATTAAATACAATTTTATAAACTCCTAACACTCAAAAATAGAATCCAGCGATCCAACGTAAACATGTATTCATACCTCATTGAGAGCCCTCGGATGATGAAGATGAAACTCGGCTCGAAATATGATGTATACTTCATCTTTGGCCGCTACGATCTTCAATTACATGTCTAAGGATTTAAGGACAAACAACTCAAGTCCAAAACTATAAATCAAATAAGTTTTGTCCAAACAAGAAGTAAAGCCAGTACATATAAATTTACTCGATTCGAAAATTTACCGTTATAGGGGTATTGTGTTGAACAATATTGGTATTTATCATAAATAGTAAAATGGTTAGGTATTTGATGTCATTGAATGTTAAAGGATTATGGGTTTTGATAGGTGAAATAATTTTGTGGTTGGGAAAATAGTTACATATTTTGTTGATGAATTTATCTTTGGTGTTTATTATAGATGGAACTTAATTTGTTAAATGATAATATTGATATTAGGACCTTGTGTGTTTAGATAAAGTATGTTGGGATGATAGATAGATTGTGTTATATCATTCACTAGATAATAATGAGTTCAAGTATAGGTTGTATTATTAAAAAGAGTTAATGAATGATGTTGACTTATGATATTTACCTGTGGGAGTTATAATGCTTGACAATTTATATTGATCTGTTTGGAGTTATAAATTATGGGATGTGTACATGTAAGGTTTGAATGAAATAAATGGTGCATTTATGATAATTTTGTTAACATAAAGAGTATATTTAAGATTTTTTTTTAAAAAGGTTGTAGTAAATTAGAATTTTAAGAATGAATGGGAATACTTGCAAAAATTATAAAATGATTAAGATAGGTTATATTATGATTTGTTTCATTATTCATAGAATAAGTTATAGGTTCCATAAGGGTAAAGTGTGTCGATATAAGTAGTTTTAAAATAAAGAATATTTAGGAGGATTAGTCTAGTTTTTGTCTCGATAACAACTAATATAGACATAAGTATATCGGGGGGTTTCTTACTTGGATTTCGTTTACAAGATGTCCCACGAGTGAATTATAGAGAAGGTTAGGAGTTGGGCGTTTATGAGGTATAAATTGATTAGTGGTTTTCAATTAGTATGAAGTTAATATATGATTATTGTAGAGTCTTGACAACCGCCCAACCTAAACAGAAGTGTATCGGGAGGGTTCCTTATTTGAATTTAATTTTATGAGTCTTCCCATGCATAGAGTCTAGGAAAGATCAGAAGTTGAGAGTTTAGGAAATTTAAATTCCTTTATAATGTTATCTTGGAGTCTCAGATAGTGCAGGGTATAGTGTCGACTGGCTATGAAATAATCGTATGTGCAGGGTCTTTATTGGCTGACTACTTTGACAGTTATTAATGGTTTTAGTGGTGATTCTAGTGTCGATTGTCTATGGATGTATCGTATGTGCAGGCTCATGATTGTTCATCGACAATAGTGATTTATTTTACCATGGCTTACAAAGTGGTTTGGGTCAGGATATTGATCAGGATTTATATTATTATAAATGCAAAATGTGAAGCATATTATATGCTAGTTTGGTGGGATATACGCTAAAGGTTTATATTATTATAAAGGTAAATATGAAGCATACTATATGCTAGTTTGGGTGAGGACATAGCCTGATAGATTATATCATTGTAAAATAAATATGAGGCATACTATATGGTAGTTTGGGGTCGGGGAACTATATTGTTATATAGAGATTGGGCATACCACTGGATATTTGGCATTGTACAATAAGCTAGTGAATGAGACTGGTGTTATTAGAATAAAGGTTACATAAATGATATAAGAAAACTATAATTAGTTAACATATAGTTAAAGTGGTCAATTGGTTGGATTACAAACGAAATAAGATATGATATAACTAAATATGGAAAAATGGACATGAATAAAATGATTTTAATTAAATCTTTGAATTGATTATTTTGTGGTAATGGTGCACCCATGGATAAATCGACAATTGATAAGATTCATCTAATAAATAAATTGTATGGATACTAAACAATCAGTATATGGTAGCAAGTGAACTGATATGATGTAATTTTTTGCTAAATATTACTAAAATGGATGTCCCTCTTACACTCTCAAAATATTATAAATTATCATATTTTAAAAGTTAAATTCTATAATTGGTGAACATCTATGGATCCTATTTTTTTAAAGAGTCTTTTTTATATGTTATAAACATTGAAAAAGATTTTAAATCTATTTTAGTTACATAAAAGACACTAATATAGTATTTATTTCATTTAGTAATTCTGGATGGGTTATGTTACCCTATCGGGGAACTGAGCCTAGTATTCTTATAGTGGGCCCTTACTTGTTTAGGTTGACTAACCTCTCAGCATAGGTTCAATTATTAGGAGAAATTTGATCTTGGAAGAATATGGTGATTCTTTCGAGATTTTCTTCTATGCTTTAGGGTGGTTTCCTTTCCGTTGTAGTTTATATGACACATATGTTGGAATTCTAAGTCGCTAGTGACTTCACCTTTATTATTTGAGATTTGTTGTATTAAGAATGTTGTATGATGATGGAGATATTAGAGGGGGTTGTATTCAGATAGTATTAGTGGAATTTTATTCATTGTTATATCTTGTATCTACAATTAAATGGAAAAGGTTTTAAATTGTCTTGTATTTTTGTCTCATACTAAGAATGATATTTTTAAATTATAGCACCTTTTCACTTTTTAGTATCGGGCTCGACAAACTCTAATACTAAAAATTTAGGGTGTTACAGTTGGTATCAGAGCATGGTCCTAGGTCTAGAGGATTATAAGATCATCTACTTTTTTGCATGCCGATCTTTGATACATTTTCGAATTTGTACTATTATAGGTTTTACTTTATCTTACGAAAATCGTAGAAAAGGATAACATATGATGTCTTAGAAGTTATAAATTTGATAAGAATGTGGAATATCGTTTAGGGATGCAAGTACAAGTATTTTAATCGAGTCAATTTCTATGTGTTAGCTTAATTTCATTTTTGAAAAGAACTTTTTTGAGTCATATGTTGTTAAGATTTTATTTTGTCCTTCAAGCATGTGATGTGTGATTAAAGACCATAGAAGCCAAGCCAAAGCGGCATTGAGTATAGATTGTGTTTCGTGACGAGTTTCATCTTTAACATCTGAGGGATCACGATGAGGTATGAATATATGTTTATGTTTGATCCCTGAATTTGTTTCGGTGTGTTTTCAAATCTTTTTTGATGCTATTTTTATAAAATAGGTGTGGGTACCCAAAACTAAGATCATGGGCCTGGACAAGTAGCCCAATTCTGACGGCGCAAAGTCCAGGCCCCCTACCTCTTACTTTGATTGTATCCGGTCTCTCCCCACGTTCCCATTAAGGGAGGTTATAGGGAGAGATGGAAGACGTGGGGGAATCCAACACCCCCACTTACTTAAACATACGTGTATATATTGAACCCTAGGTCCGGGGAAAAAATACAAGTTATATTCTCTGTAATCACTCTCCGGAGTATATAGAAATAACACCGACTGCACCACCGTGGACGTAGGCACATCTTTGCTGAAATACGTACATCCTTTGTTGTGTGATTGCCATTTTACCTTCCTTGTTCTTATTTGGTGCTTGCTTTTCCCTTATTTATTTATGTTGCACAATAATTGGCACCATAATTGGCACCGACTATGGGAAGCGTTTATCTTCCCTGAGAAAATCCCACATCAAAAAAGGAGTTTAAAATGTCTGGTCACAGCAGCAATGCCCCCAGGCAGGGGATATTCAAGAACCACCTGCTCCTCGCAGGATTAGGTCTGAAGTTCAACGTTTAGATCAAAGGGCTCTCTTAGAAAGGCCAGCCTCAGAAGAAAGCCAAGGACCACTGAGGTCCACGCAAGAATCCAGGCTGATTGATGCATACGAGGCAAGGCTCCACGAGCAGAGAGAATCTTCTCGCAGGCACGAGGCAGAGAACGCTCGCTTAAAAAGAAGACTGGAGAGACTGGAGAGAGAGCTTCATCATGATAACAGGAGACGTACATACCGCACTCCTAACCCTCAGGAGAGTAAGTCTCACAGCCGAGGAAGGAGCCCTAGGCGAGAATCTCAAAAGATTGAGGGAGGCAAATCAGACGACGACCTCCGCGAGCAGTTGCGAAGAGCTCGCCGTTACCAGAGCCCTACTCGCAGCAACGAGAACATACGAAATCTGGTCCGTAGGGAGATAGACCAACATCCTTCCCACCACGATACCAAATCAACCGAGAACTCGCTAGACGAGCTCTCAAAACCCAGATGAAGTCACCCTTTCCGAGGGAAGAAGAAGAAGAAGAAGAAGAAGAAGAAGAAGAAGAAGAAGAAGAAGAAGAAGAAGAAGAAGCCCCCAAGAAATTTATCATTCTGAGGTTCAATATTTATGACGGTAAGACTAATCCCATTGATCACGTCAGGCAGTACCGACAGGCCATGACCCTCTGGAACCACCGAGACGCGCTAATGTGTCAAATTTTTTCCTTAAGCATGCATGACGTAGCGCAAAAGTGGTTCGAAAGGCTTCCCCACCAGTCCATTAGGAGTTTCAAGTCCCTGGCCGAGCTCTTTACGGCCCGATTCATTACTAGTAGATCCCATCCCAAAAGGGTGGATGCTTTGCTAACAATGAAGAAAATGCCTCAAGAGGCCCTTCGGGACTACGCGAAAAGGTACTGGAAATTATTCAATGAGGTCGAGGATTGTTCAGAGCAAGTGGCAGTGGCTTCTTTCAAAATTGGGCTACCCAGTTCTTCCCTTCTATACAAGTACCTGACAAAGAAGGAGGCTTTAACTATTGACGACCTAATGGCTCGCATCGAGAAGTACGCTAAGGTGGAAGATGTCACCCGCCTCAGTACAGGAGAAAACGGTCAAGCTAAACTCACTACCAAGGGCAGTGACAAAGATGAGAACCAGAAGAAAGGAGGAAAGAACGGGGGAAAAAATGGCTCCAAGAATGAAGGGAACAATGATGCATCGAAGGCATTCCAGACGGTCAACACCGTCTTCAAAGAACCAATTTACAAAATTCTCGCAAAGATCAAAGATGAGCCATTCATCAAGTGACCCAGGAAAATAGGAGGAGATCCCTCGAAGAGGAACAATGTGCTAAGATGCGGTTTTCACAAAGAGGGAGGACATAAGACTGAGCATTGCAAAGCTCTTAAGTCTCACCTCGAGGAGTTGGCCTAGTCTGGGCATTTGAACGAGTTTATGGAGAAAAGGGCAGAAAAAGTGGCTGCCAATAGGGATGTGAGACCTGACAGCGTGCTCGAAGATGACGCTGGACATGAGTTCACTGTAAATCACAGGGCATCTGATGCCAAGCAGTTATAAGGAAACTCAGCTTGAATGGAGATGAAGAAACTTACAGCAGTAGTGCAGGCTTTTCAGATCGATCCAGGAAAGTCACACTTAGGAAAGCGCCGACGAGCAGATGACGTCAACTATAACAAGCATATTATTTTCACATATGAAGATATGGTGGGAGTGAGGACCCCGCATCACGATGCTCTAATCATTACCCTCAGGATAGCTAACTTTGACGTCGATAAGTTGCTCGTCGACCAAGGAAGCTCGTCTGAAGTAATGTATCTCGACTTATTCAAAAAATTGAAGTTAAGCGTCGCCGACCTATAGGAAGCTACTATTCGTTTAGTTGGCTTCGCTGGAAAAATAACTATGCCCTTGGGAAAGATTGTATTACTGGTGCGCGCTGGAAACGTCTCCAAGATGATCAAGTTTTTGGTAGTTGACATCGACTCGCCATACCAGGCCATCCTCGGCAGGGGATGACTTCATGCGATGAAGGCAGTCTCCTCGACCTACCATCAGAAACTCAAGTATGTAATCGAGCGAGGAGTAATGGAGATCCACGGTGATCAGGCAATGGCGAGAAGGTGCTTCATAGCAGCCATCCGACCAAAGCCAGAGAAGAAGGCCGAACAGCCCAGCGAGAACGTTGAAGAAGGTCTGACGCCTTCTAAATAGAAATTAAAGTACGGAAGACCTGGAGTAGAGGAGACCAGGCTCCTCCCCTCCGAGCGAGTCATCGAGGACCTGGTAGAAGTTACGGCTGGAGATGGAGATAGTAATAGAGTCTTTTTTATTGGAGCATCTCTCACCGATCAGGAACATAAGGAATTAACAACCTTGCTGAGGTGCAACGTAGATGTTTTCGCATGGGAACCATACGAGCTACCTGGAATCGATCCTAGTATGGTCTATCATCAGCTGGACGTCGACCCCACCTTCAAGCCAATCACGCAGAAGGCACGACAAACTGCACCCGAGAAGGCTAAAGCAGTAGAAAAAGAAGTTGAAAAATTACAGGATGCAGGATCCATACGGGAAGTACAATTCCCCTAGTGGTTATCCAACCCAGTAGTAGTTCCCAAGAGCAACGAGAAATGGAGAGTTTGCATCGACTTCACTGACCTCAATAAAGCATGCCCTAAAGAAAGTTTCCCCCTCCCAAAAATAGACCAACTAGTAGATGCCATTGCAGCTCACGAGCGAATGAGTTTCCTAGATGCATACTCAAGGTATCACCAGATCCCCTTATATGCCCCAGACCAGGATAAAATGCCGTTCATCACGACAGTTGGGTTATACTGCTACAAGGTCATGCCCTTTGGGCTCAAGAATGCAGGGGAAACCTATCAGCGGCTGGTCACCAAAATGTTCAAGGATCAGATGGGACACACCATGGAGGTCTACATCGATGACATGCTCGTTAAAAGTAAGAAGAAGGAAAATCACCTTTCAGACCTGTCAAACACCTTCAAAATCCTCAGGAAGTACCGAATGAAACTTAACGCGAGCAAGTGTTCTTTGGGTGTCCCGTCAGGAAAATTTCTTGGTTACTTGGTCAGTAAGAGAGGCATAGAGGCTAACCCAAACCAGATCGATGCAATCAACAGGGTGCAACCCCCTCACACAATCTGGGACGTACAGAAGCTCATTGGTATGCTCGCTGCCTTAAATCGCTTCATCTCTAAATCCTCCGAGAAGTGCAAACCTTTTTCCCAGCTTCTAAAGGGGAGAAAAATGGTAGAGTGGAGCCCAGATTGCTCGCGAGGATTGGTTGATCTCAAGTATTACTTAAGCTCTCCACCACTACTCGTCATACCACAGCAAACAGATTCTTTGTACCTGTACCTCTCCATTTCCAATCACACTGTCAGCTCTGCATTAATATGCGAGGTTGCAAGAGTCCAGCACCCCATTTATTATGAGAGAAAGACCTTATTGGACGCCGAGCAGAGGTACCTACCATTGGAAAAGCTCTCCTTTGCACTAGTAGTAGCCTCGAGGAAGCTGAAGCATTATTTCGAAGCCCATGCTATCATCGTCCTTACGTCGCATCCCCTTAAGGCAATCCTGAGGAAAGCGGATTTATCGGGCAGACTGTTTAAATGGCCAGTCAAGCTCGAGCGATTTGACATACAATTTCAACCAAGAACAGCTATCAAGGGTCAAATCCTTACTGATTTCATAGCCGAATTCACGGGCGAGGAACCCCTCAACCAACCTCGACCAACAAGGCAAAAGGAGAACTAAGCAACAGAGGAAACCTGGAAACTATTTGTTGATGGAGCCTCAAACTCAAAGGGGGAAGCGGTAGGCATTGTCCTCATTACTCCAGAGAATACAATCCTTGAACAAGGAATCAGGCTTGGATTTGTAGACTCCAATAATGAAGTAGAATACGAAGCCATAAGAGCCAGCCTCCAGAAGGCACGCACTTTGGGAGCAAAGCATTTGCTGGTGTTCGGTGATTCCCAATTAGTATCCAATCAGATAAGTGGAGATTACAATGCAAAAGATGAAAGAATGGCATCTTACCTCACCTTAGTTAAAAAATTAATTGCAAGCTTCGAAGAGATCAATGTCCAGCGGTTTCCCAGAGGGCAAAACAGCCATGCTGTTGCCCTAGCAGCCCTGAGCTTGGCAGTTGACTCCGACCTAAAAAGAACCATCCCCATCGATTTCCTTACTCACCCGATCATCCACGATAACAGGCTACCAGGCGGGAAATAGGTACTCCAGGTGGGATCAACTCCCAGCTGGATAGACCCCTTAAGGGACTATTTGAAGGATGGCACGCTCCCGAATGACAAGAAGACTGCCCACCAGATAAGAGTCAAAGCTGCTCGCTTTCACTTATCCCCGGAGGGCAACCTGTATAAAAGATCCTTCTTCGGTCCCTACCTCCAATGCGTTCACCTAGGGGATGTCGAGCAAGTGCTACATGAGCTTCACGAACGAGTCTGTGGAAGCCATATCGGAGGAAGGTCTCTAGCTTTTCGAGCAATGAAGGAGGGCTATTGGTGTCCATATATGCAAAGGGACTCTGCGATGTATGTCCGCAAGTGCCTTAAGTGCCAACTTCATGCTCCTATGGTCCATCAGCCTGCTAGCGACCTAAAGTCACTGTCCAGCCCATGGCCATTCGCCCAATGGGGAATTAACATCGTGGGACCACTTCCTACCGCCACCGATAATCGCAAATATCTACTGGTTGCAACTGACTACTTCACCAAATGGATCGAGGCGAAACCCCTGGCGAACATCCGGGATGAAGATATGATACGGTTCATATGGAGAAATATAATCACTCACTTTGATGCCCCAGAACCATCATCACTGACAATCGAACACAGTTTGAAAGCGGATCCTTTCAGAGTTTCTGTAATGAACATGGTATCAGACACCACTTCAGTTCGGTGGCCTACCCTCAGAGCAATGGCTAAGCTGAGGCTTCCAACAAAAATGTGATCGACGGATTAAAGAAGCGATTGGAGCGAGCCAAAGGTGCATAGGTAAATGAATTACCACACATTCTATGGGCTTACCGAACCACTCCACGACGAGCAACAGGAGAAACCCCATTTTCACTAACATATGGAATGGAAGCAGTCATCCCATTAGAAGTCGGTTTGCCGACAATGAGGTCCAACCTTGTTGACCAAGGCCATAATGATGCAGCATTGCTTGCTGAGCTCAACTTAGCCGACGAGCGCCGAGAGCTAGCCCTAGTAAAAATAGCGAGCTATCAGCAACAGCTCGCGAGGCATTACAATAAAAGGGCTAACCTAAGGACATTTCGAGTTGGGGACTAAGTTCTAAGAAAAGTCCTGGGTAGTGCAGTAAAACTATCAGACGGAAATCTAGGCCCAAACTGGGAAGGACCCTTTAAGATAACGAGAGACGATCTGCAGGGCGCCTATCACCTGGAAACGATGGAAGGTAGAGAAATACCACGAGCATGGAACGCAACCAATCTTAAGAGATTCTATTTTTAGATCTTTTCTATTGCTTATTCTTTTGTTATGTAACTAGAAGTTCATTTCCCTTATCATTAATGAAAGTTATTTAAACGGTTGCATTCTAATAAGTAACGGCTATATGGGCTTTATTGCACATCTTTTCCAAATGACAGGCACATTGATCACCATGCCTTAGCAGGGAAGTGTCCCTCCTCAGGTCGTCATTATGAAACACGAAGGACCTCTTAGCATTGCCCCTGGCAATATATTGAAGCCCTACAGGGGATCCTTAGGCAATATGGCCAAATTTTATACTGGTCATCAAACCTTCTTTAGTTGAATAAAATCCTGATCGGATAGAGCATCCAACACCAGGTGTTTCCTCGCCAATTGCCACACTTAGGCCTAAGGGAGTGTGATGACATGACCTAAATGGTAAAGTGATGCACAATGGTATCTCGATATTATACTGGACTGGGAGGACACTTGCATGACAACACAAATTTAGAAGATTATAAAGCAGCAAGAATATGAAGAATATGATACACTTGTTTAGTGGGCAAATTTTCCCAAAACACAAACTTTTCATTAATTTATCATACTTACAACAATGGTGACACATGTTTAGTCGGTGAACTCGCCCAAAGCATTTACACTATCAAAAATACAAAAAGCAACAACTGGCAAAATCTCAATGGGGGTGAGGCCTCTGAACGAGATAGTCAGCCACTCGAGCTCTTCATCTGTCATCGAGAGCAGGAGCTAACTCTTCCTCAACCTCATTCGCATCTGACTCCAATAATTATTGAGGGATGGCATCGATGGGGATCCATCGATCATCCCTCCGGAAGGGGTTAGGCATCAGGGTAGAGGGAGAAATCTCTTGGCGATACCAGAGCATAAAGTTCCTCGGGACTTGCAGCTCCTTCAAGGCACTCACCCACCCCCTGATAAAAGAAAGCTCTTCGAACTCTGATAACCTTGTTGGATCATCTGACCAACGCTGGTCGTAACCGTCAGCCCACACTTACCGAGGACCTTTTTTGAACAAGTGTCGCAACCGAGTGATATCCCTCTGGAGCCTAGCAGCGATCACATATGCTCGATGGACGTCACCACGAAGCTCTTCCATCTCCCTCTATCGAATCTCTTCTATTTCCCTATCTCGGCTCCTGGTGCTCCTGCCATCTCGCATCGATGAAGAACCTCGCAGCACAGGATGAATATAGCTCGATCTATCCCTAGCTCGCGTTGATGAAGAGCCTCGCAACACTAAAGGGGCGGTGATTGGTGCGTGTTCCCTAAGTCGTGAGACCTCCTTCCTTAAAGCTTCATTTTCTTACTGAAGCATCTCACCAACCTGGTTGATCTCGGAAGCATCGAGAAGCTTGGCTCTCAATGCATTCACTTCTTCTTGCACTGAAGCACCAACCTCTTCCATATCCTGAAGAATGTCCTTCAACTTGGCCACAAGTTCAGATTGCTCCTTATACTTCTGATTCCTAGACCTAAGGGATTTTTAAATCTTAACGAATGCCTAGCGAACCTCAGGACTCGCATTAGGACCAAGGGTCCTGCCCAATTGAGATGTGGCAGGAATATATTCTTCTACATCAACCAACTACAAGACAGAAGAAAGCATCGAAAAGATAGACAGAATCAGTGCACTGGGAAAAAGAAGCCTTTTCATTAATAAAGGTTGAAATTACATCGAACGACAAAAACAAAGCTTACAGACAGAAAAAGCAAAAATACAAAGGAATCCTAAAAGATAGATAGTTAGCAACCTCGGGTTGCCCAGAGGTCGATGGATGTTTCCCTTTGTCGGCATCAGCAGGAGCACTGCCCTCGGTAGGGGTAATCTCTGTCGCCACAATGAGGGAAGCATCAGCACGGGTTATCTGAGGAACAGGGTCAGCACCTTCAACAGCTAGGGCAGGGACTTCATCTACGGTTGGCTTCGGACCCGGGTCATGCTCGTCAAATATAGGGGAGTCAATATCAACACCGGCAACCAATAGGGCCTTTTCTAGCCCTTTTTGAAGTTTAGATGACTAATATAGCCTATCTGAACTTCAGCATCCTCGTATGCTGCAGCCCAACCAGAATTGTACGAGTCTTCCTTAGCAGTGACAGCCTCAGACTCCTTCTTTTTTAGCTCCTCAGAAAGCACCATATTCTCTTCCACAACGGCCAGCTTGCTTGAGCAAACCAAGTCGTAGGCTTATTGTAGCTCCTTCAGATCTTTAACTGCTGCGTCCCTCTCCCGGTTAGCTGTAGTAAGAGCCAGGTCAGATGAAATCCGAGCAGCGTCAACAGCTTTAAAACTAGCCTCGAGCGCTTTATCCTTCAGCTTCAGGGCCGCGTTCTCTTTCTCCAGCTCGCTATTTTTCTTCACCAGCTCATCGCGTGAATGATATAGCACGGCGAAGTCAGTCATAAACTGCAAGAAGAAGAAAATTTTAAAAGAATTAAATGATGGAATACGTAAAAATATGGGATAAAAGGAAAAATCTTACCAAAGCTAGCCTCTGACTAGCCTGAAGGGCCAATTGCTCGGACCCCACCGCCCTTTAATGATCAGTTGGGAGAACAGCTCTCTCGAGCAGAGCGGGGGCCAACTAAAGGGAAATTACAACAGAAGCCCCCTCGAGAAGCGCGGACACTGGGACTAAGGCCTGCCCAGCCTTCGTCCTCGCTTCCACCCTCCTCTTCTCCTCCTCTCTCGCATTCTCTTTCTTCTTCCTCTCCTCTACCCTCCTCTTCTCCTCCATCTTCTTTTTATCTTCTTCCTACTTTCTCTCCCTCTCCCTTACCTGCTCTTCTTCCTTCCTCTTTTTCTCCTACTCCTGAGTAGAGGATCGAGAACTAGTAGCCACAGCCCTATAGCTAGATTTTTGCTTCTTCGACCTCTATGCGAGAAGCATGTGGTCTTTATCATCATCATCCCAGATTAAGTTCTTCCTTGGAGGATCCATTTCCTTGCTCGAATTGCTAGATGTGCTCGACGACTCTCGAGCTTCTGAGACCTCTCCGCGATCTGAGGAACTGCTACTACTAGAGCTCCCTCCACCCAAATTACTTATAGCTCCTACGATATCACTTTCGGAGCTACTCTCCTCCTCGTCCAACTGGATAGGATCCGCAGTTGTCTCTACGAAGGTATCAAACTCTGGGATACTGTCCATAGGCCTTGCTATGAAACTGGAGCCAACGTTCTTGTACTCGAGTAGAAAATCAGCAGACCTGGGATGCTCGCCGTCACCCAAAGGCTCCCTGATGTTCCAAGCCTTAACCAGTTCAGAGAGATGGACCTCGCTGAGAGAAGACTCCAAGTTCTTTGACCTCACTGCGGAAGAAGAACAAAAAAGAATCAGAAAAATCACAAATCAGCAAAAATTAAAACAACAGAGCAAAGTCTACCTATGTATTCTTCCCCATAAAAGGGAACAGAGAACCTTTCGGACCTCAACCCTTCAAATTGGGGAGAAAATTGCCAGTTTCTAACAAGGAAACCTTCTTTCCAATAGTCCTTATGGGAATCATGTAGATTTACTACCAATACCCTGTCAGGGCTCCTAGCTTTGAGATAGAGGACACCAGAGCTAGTTCGAGAAAAGGAATAGAAAAAATAGACCTCAGCAAGCCCTAACCTAGTACCATACAACTGATTTATCCTATGTACGCCATTAACTATTTTCCACACATTGGGCGAGCATTGCGCAGGAACAATATTAAAATAGCCAAAGAAATGGAAGAACAAATCGTTGGGAGGAAAAATGAGTCCCCCCTAGGAAAGAAACAAAACATGGATCCAATGGGCGTCATCTATCTCTCTAATATTTCTAGGAGGGGAACCGCAGCACTCAATATCTACCCACTCAGGGATGTTATAAAACTGCCTAAATTCAGAGACCAATCTATTCCCAATCTTCGCCATTGGAAAACCCTAGAAAGCTACAAACTCAAAGAGAAAATACAAAGAAAAGGCACAGGAAACTTACAAAATAGAAGATCGGTTCGAACAATGAAGAAGCACAGGTCTAAACAACAAGGAAGCAGTGAGAATGGAGATTGAGAGAAGAAGGTACGAAGTGCTAGAGCTCACAGGGAATGGAAGAGTGCTGGAAAGATTGAAACGACGGTAGAAAAGTGGCTATTCCAGAAAACCTTTAAATTTTGCTAATCATAGTGCACAAAATACGAAGCGAATGCCGCCAAAATCAGCTTCACAACCTTCGAAGAGTTGTACAATGTACAAAAAGTTATTGTGACTAATCATTTAAATTTATTAGGCCCAAAACATGGCCCAACAAACTTAGGGGCAATTGTGGGTACCCAAAACTAAGATCATGGGCCTAGACGAGTAGCCCAATTTTGGCGTCCCAAAGTCCAGGCCCCCCACCTCTTACTTTGATTGTATCCGGTCTCTCCCCACGTTCCCATTAAGGGAGGTTATAGGGAGAGATGGAAGACGTGGGGGAATCCAACACCCCCACTTACTTAAACGTACGTGTATATATTGAACCCTAGGTCTGGGGCAAAAGGACAAGTTATATTCTCTGTAATCACTCTCCGGAGTATATAGAAATAACACCAACTGCACCACCGTGAACGTAGGCACGTCTTTGTTGAACCACGTACATCCTTTGTTGTGTGAATGTCATTTTACCTTCCTTGTTCTTATTTGGTGCTTGCTTTTCCCTTATTTATTTGTGTTGCAGAATAATTGTCACCACAATAGGTTTTTAAAAGAATTTTTTTATGTTTTAAAGTCCTTCGAACTAGATTGGTAAGTTCATTCGAATGTGTTAGTCAATATCGTTTGAACGACCTTAAAATAACGCCCAAACGAGTTTTCATATGGTTTTCAACAAAATCTCATACGAATCTCAATCAAAGTTTGTTCGAATGAGATATGCTAGTTTGTTCGAATAAGATGGTTTTTTGTTCGAATGATAATGTGACTTTATTCAAATGAACCTGTAGTTTTTGTTCGAACGAGACTCTTTCTCCTCAAAATTCATGTTTTTATAAATAGGTATGCTGAGAATGTTTTTAAGTTGAGAATTTTGGCAAAAATGTCTTTGTCATCAAAATCTAAAAGCCTCAAAATCCTAGTTTACACCCAAGTTTGAGATCCAAGAATCCTACATCTATATGTATGTTTATGATATCTTCTTTGTTGCACCATAATTGTTTGCTCTTTATACTGTGAGAGTTTTGAGCGGTGGAGACCATGTTTGTGTTGTGCAATGGTTGGACTGGTCATGAGACAAGTAAGATCGACAAGATACCAAGATATGGTTTAATCGTTGCGTATATAAAAATTCAAAAACTTAAAATTTGATAGTGTTTACATTTAACACTAGGGCACTAGAATTTTTTAGGGTAGACAATTTAGATATGTGATATTCTTATTGGAGACTAAAATATATTTGATAATTAAGGATTTACCCAATTATGACTTATATTAGTGATGGAAGATAACATTATTTCATGTCGATGCTAAAAGGGTATTTAATATAGGTTGAATTTCGAGTTACGTAGTCACATGTGGATTTAAGAATAAGATATACGATTACTTACAGATTTTATAACACACCGTATGTAGGTTGGTACTTTAATGTTTAGGTATATTAATTTGAGGAAGTTGTGGATATTATATAAAGGACGGGATAAATGGTAAAACTAGAAAATGAAGGGATGATATTTAAAAAAACTGTAGAAAGGTTAACATGGGATTATATATGAATATTTTAAATGAAGGAGTATATTGGCATATAATGATAAATGTATAAGTAGATTTTTGCATATAGAGTTATTGATAAATTCATTATGGGTTAGAAACATAAGCATAAATATATGATATGTTGAGTTAATGGGTACTAGAACGGGTAATGGATAAACAAAATTTTATATTATTGAGAATGATGGGTTTGGTGATATTTATACAAAGGTGGTATTAATTGTTAAACCAAGAGAGTATATGAATGTCAATTTTGATATAATGAGAGTAGTTGCATATGTTGTCATAAAACATGATAGTAAGATAAACATTGAAAATTCCTATATTTCATATCAACAAACTAGCTCAAAACGGTAATGATTATGAAACTCAAAAAAAATTTGACAATGAACGAGTATGATTTACATATGCACAAATGGTGGCCTGAAGAAAGTAATTATACAAGTGTCATAGAATACAATATTAATTTAATGGACCATTTTGGGTTAATGACAGTCAACGGACCATATTGGGTTTATGACAATCTCGATATATATATATATATATATATATATATATTTGTGAGTTGGTGTCAACCCAAGTAATGACTATGATGTTAGGAGGATATGACCCCTTACAGTTTACGTTAATGAAAAAGATATGTTAGTCGAATTTTATTATGGTATTTATTCATACGTGAGCCTGTGATGATAATGACAACTTATATAATGACGAGTATAGTTATGCTGCTATTACAATTGGGGTTAGTGTAAATTTTGAGGACGAAATTCTTTTTGTTAGGAGGGAAGATGTAATACCCTATAAATTTAAGTACATTATTTAAATAATACTAAATTCAATAAATCAAGTGTGAAATTTATTTGTACGGACATGTTTTAAGTAATAAAAATTTGTGTGGAATTTATTGAATTTTTATTTGAGTAGTGCTTGAAATTAGCTAGTACGTGACATGTTAAAGAGGCTGCATATTTTGTATATTTTTTCCTTTTTATTTTTGGGTATGGTAATTCTTCACTAAATATTTTGAAAATATTAATAGTTAGTTTTAAATATAAAATTATAAAAAAAATTAAATGAATATTAGTTATTTGGTCATTAATAGTTTTTAGTGAGCTTAATTTGATCTTAAATATGAAATTAAGGGATATTAAGTGAGGAGGTTGATATGCGAATAACTTTTTAATGTATTTTATGCATTTATTTTTATTAGAAATAATAAAAATAAAATTATAAAATATATTAGTTGTTATATAGTTAATATGAGAGATCTGACTCATTTAATAGGGCATTTATGAGGAGATTTGAATTGTGAAATGGTATAGTAAAGTGAGGAAGAGTGGGAGACAAGTCTCAACTTATTTGTAATGGTTTTAGGGTTATAATACATCACAAATAAAAAATGGTCACAGTAGGTGATCACGGTCGAAAACTGTGGTTGTGGCCATCCTTCCAATTTTTTCCACCATCTTGAGATCCGGCGCTCACGCGCGCGTGATTTGGAGAGGCAGAGAAGGTCCCGCGCCCTTTTCTAGGAGCGCTTAGGCCATCGTCGATGTGGGGTGATGTAAAAAGAAGGAGTCACTAGCCTATTTTGCACAAAATAAGCAAAAGAACATGTCGCCGCCTCGAGAGAGGGGTATCAGAGACAAATTGATGCTTACGAAACCAATAGTTCAGGGGTATGTTACGAAATGAAAATGTGTTAGGCACCCATCCCGTACTATCGGTCTCTCATGGGCTTATGTTACTATTTTCCTTAATTTCTCCGTGAAGTATGTGCGCGTGTATATATAAATGGAGATCGAAATCATTTAACTCATATCATGGAAAAGATAAAGTATGGTCATCCAAAGGAATGTTCCCAAAATAATAATTAAAAAATAGGATATATGCGCTTATCAAGATATTGATCGTTATAACGGAACAATAATATCTATTAGATAAAACACAAATATAAATCACAAGTATGGTATATATGAGTAATGTATGAAAAATATAAAAATTGGAGAATTGAAAAATTGGATTCGAGTCTCGGTTTTTAGCCCGAAAGACCTACTTAGCCTATAAAGGCATCAAAGCCCACATAGTTCACATGTGGCATAAGGGTGGGGTTTATTTCATAAATTCAAACGGGAGTTTATTATATGTGTGTGTGTAAAAAATATAATTTTAGTTTTGAGAAAATGTGGTGAATAATCTCTTGGAATTTATAGGTGTAACCCTCTTTTTCTTTGTTTTGGTTTTTTATAGAAAATAAATTATGTGAAATTTAACTAATAAAGGATGAGATATTAATGTGTATGATCTAAAGTAAGAGCTAAATTGAGAATTTATATAACAAATGAAAAAATAAAGAAATTTAGAGAGAGAAAAGGGTATTTGGACCTTCTTTGGAGACTTGTGGCTTGATCTCGATCCTTGATGAGCTCCCTTGCAAGTTAAGATGAATGTTGGATGAGAGAGAAGGATATTTTTGCTAAATTGGGTATGAAAATGATGGAAATGAAAGATGGAAAATAATTTCACACAAGGGAACTTCGTTGATTGCAGGAGAATGTTGTTGAGATCATTGATATTGATAGATCTGAGGTGTCTTAGAAGTGAGATCATGCCCTCCTTATATAGGGTAAGGGGACTGCCAATTGGCATATCCCAAGCCCTGCTAATTAGACGTAAATTCTTCCGAATTTATCCCCTTAATTTGGGATTTTTATCACCTTGGATAATGTAATTCATCTTGATTTATCTCATTTATATGCTACTGACCTTTCTATATAGGATCTCGAGTTTTGTGCCTTTTTCATGATATTTATAGGTATTTATTGCTAAGTAAAGAAAGGAAAAAGCCAAAGCAGAAGAATGAATCTTGGGAGAAAAGTCAAAAGGGAAAAAGATAAAATGCCATAAGGAATATGGATGAGAACCCAAATGAAATTGAATATCTCGAGTCTACGAGTGCGTAGGAAGAAACGACATCCGATTCTGAGTTCCGGAGCAGAAGTTACGAGATTATAAAGATGAGAGATAATGAAGAGAAAATGTGGAGAAATTGAAGAGAAAATAAAAATGAAGACGGACCGGTCCTATTTAGAACAAAAAGGGACCGATTTAGTGAATGCAAGTAATTTCATTTCATTTAACTTAATCTCTCATTTACTTAGTTAATTAATTCTCAATTAGTAGTTGCTATCTGAAATTAAAAATTGTTCTTGCCAATCATGAGTTCTTTTAATTCTAAATTTGATTTTTTTTCTTCATTTAATCATGTCTGGCTAATCTTTAAGGGTTGGGATGCACGAACCCTACCCGATGTAATTTATCATAATTGGAAATAGATTTTTGAATTTAATTTTAAATGGATCGTGTTGTGTGACTATTGCAACCATCGTAGGACTTTTGATCTCGTTTGCCCTAGGTAACCGGGATGCTTAAGAGTGCGACGCGCGTGTAGTTAATGCGACACTGCTTTATTCTTACCTTTGATTTCGTATAATGCGGGCTACGATCCTTCATATACGGAATGCTAAGGATTAATAAAGACCGGGTTCCTTGTCAATTCTAATTCCGAAATCTAGTATCCTACAAGGTGAATTACTAGGGTGTGGGGGATTGCAACCTGACCTTTTGTTCTCATTTGCAGCTAAATCTTTTATATATTTGCCATCGGTTTTTAGACTAATTAGCGTAGTTCATTCCATTAACTGTTAGTCTAGCTAGTTGTTAATTAAATTTTCCATTTAGTCCATAGTTGATCTTTCACTCAAAGCATCTTTAATTTCTTTTAGAGTCAAGTTACGATTATCTGTCTTTTCAATGTCATCACAATTTTCTTGTCCTATTTCCCTGAAGATTCGACCCCGACTTACCGGGATTATTACTTGAGCGAAAGGCCTGCACTTGAGCCTATATAGCATGCACACTTGAACATATTTACGGTCGAGTCAAGTTTTTGGCGTCGTTGTCGGGGAATTAGGTAGACTTAGGTTAGATTGAGTCAATCTAAAACTTAATTGAAAAAAAATAATAAAAATATCCAAAAAGAAATTATCTCTCAAAAACCTGTTCATGCAAAACCCTGAATAAAGTCCTCAAAATATTCCAACCATAATTCATGAAAATCCAATCGTTAAGTATAATCATGACAGCCCCCACACCCCTCGTGTTCCACAATTCTGGGTTCCACCTCCTACACTGCCAAACTTACTGTCCAATTACACGTTGAGTGACCCATCTGGTTACATTTCAAGTTACACTCCTAGTGCCTGAGTGAGGATACCGAGTCGTTAAGAGAGAGAGAAATGTCAGAAGTCTCCAGTTTCGGTACTGGGGAGGGAAATCCACTATATCGTCCCATGAAAGAACTCCTTTTTCCCGAGAGAACTGTCACCTCTGGTTGCATTTTACTCTCGTATAATGCCGGTCAGTTCCACTTTAATAATGGGATGATACAAATTCTCCCTACTTTCCACGGCATGGATTCGGAGAAACCATACCTTCACATACGCGAGTTCGAAGAGGCATGCGAGACGTTTAGTGATCAATCTTGCACGCAAGATGTCGTTCACCTAAAGCTTTTCCCTTTTTCCTTAAAGGATAAAGCTAAGACCTGGTTGTGTTCTCTATCCCCGAACTCCATTATCTCTTGGAAGGATATGCAATCAAAATTTCTCTTAAAGTTCTATCCATGGCACAAAACCAACTCTGTCAAGACTCAAATTCAAGCTTTCCAACAACAAGATAATAAGTCTTTTGATAAGTGTTGGGAATGCTTTCAAGAATTTCTTAACGCTTGCCCCCATCATGGATTCAAAAACATCATCTAATATCTTTCTTCCATCATGGGCTAACAGTAGCATCCAAATAACTTGTGCAAACCATGTGCGAAAGACCATTCTGGGAATTAGACGCTAGTGATGCTGAGGCCCATCTTAAGTATGTCACCAAGACTACTCAAGCATAGGACATATCTAATCCTAATGCCCAAACCTGTCCTAGACAAGTATCAACCAGTCCAACTACATCCGGTCTATACCAACTAGATAGTAATACTTTACTAGACCGTCGATTTGATCAGTTTGAGAAAGGAGTTAGAAATCTACTTGAAGTCCATTTGAGGGACATTTCTGGATCCAACCGTGCAGTAAAAGAAAAGGTGTGCACTATCTGTGAGGCGGGCCATTCCACAAAGGCATGCCCGATAATTTTCACCTACAAGGATATGCATACCGAGCAGGTGGAGGCTATAGGAGAATTTAAGGGTAATTTCGATCCCCCGCATGGAAATTCTTACAGCCCCTCATGGAAAAACCATCCTAGTTTTAGCTATGGGCAACAACATGTTACGTTGAATCTTAATTCACACGTTGCCTTACCTCCACCCCTTCTTAATTTCAGCAAGCACCACCTTCAAGCCCATACATTACCCCACCGCAGAGATCTCTTGAGGATAATTTGAATCAATTCATCCAATCCCAAAATGCACCCAATGCTAGATTTGAGCGCATGTTCACCGACATAAATGCGAACATTTCAAAGTTGCAATCATCGTTGAGTGTCCAAGAGAAGAGTAAGTTTTTGGCTCAAGGCCAAAGACCTACCCAAGGTCAAACTAGTGTAAGCTCTATTTCTAATGCAAATCAAGAGAAATTTTGCGCGATAACCACTCTACGTAGTGGGAAATTTGTTGATCTATCACACTTCCCGTACAACACACCTAAAGGCAAGGAGGTTTTTCCCGGTACAAAAGAGGCCGAAGATGCCTCCTTGAACGAGAGTGATAACAATAACACTAGTGAGCCCAGAGTCATAGAGAAACAGCCCATAGCCGCTCTGTTTCCCCAATAGCTAGTATCTCATGCCAAAGAGTCCTCTCGTTAAGATGTGTTAGACGTTCTTAAGCAAGTAAAGATTAATTTACCTTTTCTCGACACTATAAAGCAAATTCCCACATACGCTAAGTTTCTTAAGGACTTACTTATGGTGAAACGAAAGCTAAAGGTAAAGAAAAATGTGTTTCTAGCATAAAACGTAAGCTCAATACTATCAAGTGACCTTCCACCCAAATTCAAAGATCAGGGTACACCCACTATTTCGTGCATCAAGGGGGGAAATCGAATTGAGAGAGCGCTAATATATTTAGGGGCGAGTGTCAACATTCTCCCCTACTCCATCCATAAGCAATTAGGTTTGGGGGACCTTAAGCCCACAAACATGACTCTCCGACTCGCAGATAGTTCCATAAAGATACCTCAAGGAATCGTTGAGGACATGATCGTCCAAATTGACACATTCTACTTCCTGGTGGATTTGGTCGTTTGGGATGAGGAGCCCTCCATTGTACCGAGTAATCATGTCCCCGTAATTCTAGGCCGCCCATTCTTAGCTACAGCTAATGCCTTGATCAACACTCAAAATGGGCGCATGCAACTTAAGTTCGGGAATATGACCCTCGAAACAAATATCTTTAACATCACCAATCCCGAGAGTGACGTGTACAAATCACGAGAAATGGATCTTCTGTAAAAAATAGTACACGAGCATGAGAGGTCCCACAAGCGATAGCCGTTAGGGGTGTGCCTTATTTCATCAAGTGAGAGCGGTAGTTTTGATGATGAAATAAAGGTGGGGGAGGTATGTGTATTGATCGCAATTGAGAGCAAGAGAGAGTGGTTAGAGGAAAGAAAAATAGTGGAGTGAGAGATCGAGCAAGTAAGTAAGGACATAGGCATTACTCGTGAGAGAGAGTTAAGGGACGTGAGCATGAAAGATTTTGAAAAAGAATTTGGGCATGTGGATGAAAGCCTGAATGTAAAAGTCCAACATTTATTGGACTCGTTTAGTTATTAGGATGAGAGCGAAGGGCAAGATACAATAGATGAATTCCTTCGTAATGACCATCCATCCACATCACAAAAGTCTTCAGAAGAGAGTGAAAGAAAATGTTCAAAACACACTCAAGAGAGAGAGAGAATTAGGAGATATAAGTCTTGAAGACTTTGAAAAAGAATTTGGGCTGGTGGAAGTGAGCCTTACTGTTGAAGTCCAATCCCTATTGGACTCTTGTAGTCACTTAGAAGAAAGCGAATGGAATGAAAAATAGATGAATTCCTTCTTTGTGACCACCATCCGTACCACTTGAGGTTCCGAAGGCGATTGAGGAGAAAAGTTGTGTTTCAATCGACTTAGATCCCGACCCGTGCATTCAAAAAATTGAAAGAAACCTAGGTGTTCCCTTCGAGTCGGCGCACGCAGGCCACGCTTTGAGTAAGAATCACGAGGATCCCTTTTTCGATTAGTCACGATGAGTCTCCTGGTCTTTCCTTTATCAATGGGAGAGGTCCCAACTTGTTCCGATTATTGGTTTACAATATGAAGACGGGAGAGACGAGGAGAGAATTGGACCCCGTTCATGGAGTCAAGTGAGTTTCTGGAGAGATGAGAGGTCGTCGCATCCCCGACGCATATGGGGTAATTTTTGTTGTATTATTGAGTCATCTGTTAGTATCCTTTAGTGTCTTTTTACATTTTAAATATTTTCTTGTTTTATTTGTCACACTTGTTATTTGCACTTCTTTAAATTTTTAGTCCTTTTGATTGAGGACAATGCAAAATTCTAAGTTAGGGGGGGTGGCAAGTGCATATTTCTATAACTTCACAAATTTTCAAAATGCCCAAAAAAAATTTAAAAAAATTGAAAAAGTTCTAAAAAGCGAAAAAATATTTTTCTTCAAAATAAATAAAAATTATAATTTAAATTTTTCGAAAATATCACTGAAATTTTATGTAAAGTCTCAAATTCGCAATAATACAAACACATAAAGACAAAATTGACTAAAGATGGAAATTGAGTGTGAATTGACGACTTAGCGAATAAGTGTGGAGATTATTAACCCGGTGAGATGTCGAGCCTATCCATTTTTCTAAGTTTTTAAAATCAATCCGAGTTAATGACTAACTCAAAGTCCGATTTAGCGGTTAAAGTAAGTCATCGAGGATCTCAATTCTTTGACTTTGATCGGTTATGGGAAATGAATGTTGTCTTGAAAAATGCACTAAAAATATCTCTAAACTTAATTAATCTCAAGACGCATATGTTAATGTAATTAGCAATTTAGACAATGAAGTAGGCCTCGTTTATCACCCAAAAATATTGATAAAAAAAAGTCGTGAAAAATTAACCTTTTTGCAACCTAATTTGTGCCAAATAAATCTTTCCCTTTTCGTTTGTAGCCCGAAAAACACCAAATATTGCCCGAAATTGTGAAAATGAAAAATTCAAAAATTTAGTCCAGATGGTGCGATAAAAATGGGCAAGAAAGAAATAGAAGAATGCTCAACAAAAATAGCAAGAAAAAGAAAATAAAGAAAATAGAAAAAGAAGAAAAAATGAACAAAAGCCCGAAAAAGCACTAATGGACATCACAAGAAATTTTTCCAATTCCAAAATTCCCAACCATTTCAAATTTTACCCAATACACCTTATAACATGAAAATTTCTAACCAAGTCTGAATTGCAAAATTGGTTACCACGTGGAGAGTTAAGGCATAAAAGATAATAAAAGAGATTAAATGTGTTTATTAGAGACAATGTTTCCAGTTTCCTAATAATCGTATTCCAATAACGAGATATTTCCACCCCAAATAGTACGTCTTTCATGATGGTGTGCGTGAACTTGTGTTCCATTACATTTACTCTTATAAATCACGCACACCGAGAGAAAATATCCACATTCCGAGTGATTCGTTTGTGAGAGTATCCCGTGAGCATTTAAATCAAAACAAATTTTTGAAAAAGTAATGGAATGAGCAATCGGTGAAAATCTACGGTTAACTTTTGGCTTCGCACGCACGAAAAATTGAGACTTACAAATACAAATATAGGGTGATTATTTTTTGGGAAATTTAAATCGAATAATTTTTTAAGTATTTTGAATTTCTTTGAGTCTAGGAAAATGAATTTTGTGGGTATATTCACTGCAAACCTTCACGAGACACAACTCGTCCTGCTAGGATAACCTAGAGGTTTAAAGGCTTATTGCATACGGTAAATGCAATCGCTTGCCCGCAAAAGTGGTATTCTACCCTAATAAAATGAATTTCGAGAGTTGAGCCATACTTGAATTCTTTTACATTGCTCGGGACGCACAAAGTTCTAACTTAGGGGGGTTTGAATAGGCTTAAATTCTTCCGAATTTATCCCCTTAATTTAGGGATTTTTATCACCTCGGATAATGTAAGTCATCTTGATTTATCTCATTTATATGCTACTGGCCTTTCTAAGTAGTATCTCGAGTTTTGTACCTTTTCCATGATATTTACAGGTATTTATTGCTAAGTAAAGAAAGAAAAAGGCGAAAGCAAAAGAATGAATTAAGGGAGAAAAGAAAAAGGGCAAAATCATAATTTCCATTATGAATCTGGACGAGAACCCAAATGAAATTTGAAGATCTCAAGTCTATGAGTGCGTAGGAAGAAATGGCGTCCAATTCTGAGTTCTGGAGCATAAGTTACGAGGTTCTAAAGATGAGAGATAATGAAGAGAAAATAAAAATAAAGACGGACCGGTCCTATTTAGAAGAAAAAGGGACCAATCCATAACCTTAGAACTCACTGGAAATATTTTCTTAACGAACCGATCCTATTTCCAGAAGAAAAAAAAAAAAAAAAAAAAAAGGACTGATCCGGATTTGGACCCAGACCGATCCACTCCTGGGCGCACGGATCGGTCCGCCAAAGATAAACCTGATTTTCTTGTTCTGATTTTAGAGTTTGATTCAGCTACAACTCTGAATTTTTCGTGATGTATTTAACTTCTAGATATTGTAGGACAAGTGGAGTTCGAACTTTTACTTTTTTTAATTAGTTTTTAGAGAGAGAAAGCTCTATCACCTATATTGCAAACCCTAATTTTGAAGATTGATTGCAAGATTCAAATTTGATTTCCAGATTTAGTGAATGCAAGTAATTTCATTTCATTTAACTTAATCTCTCATTTACTTAGTTAATTAATTCTCAATTAGTAGTTGCTATCTGAAATTAAAAATTGTTCTTGCCAATCATGAGTTCTTTTAATTCTAAATTTGATTTTTTTTTCTTCATTTAATCATGTTTGGCTAATCTTTAAGGGTTGGGATGCACGAACCCCACCCGATGTAATTTATCATAATTTGAAATAGATTTTTGAATTTAATTTTAAATGGATCGTGTTGTGTGACTATCGCAACCGTCGTAGGACTTTTGATCTCGTTTGCCCTATGTAACCGGGATGCTTAAGAGTGCGATGCGCGTGTAGTTAATGCGACACTGCTTTATTCTTACCTTTAATTTTGTATGATGCGGGCTACGATCCTTCATATACGGAATGCTAAGGATTAATAAAGACCGGGTTCCTTGTAAATTCTAATTTCGAAATCTAGTTTCCTACAAGGTGAATTACTAGGGTGTGGGGGATTGCAACCTGACCTTTTGTTCTCATTTGCAGCTAAATCTTTTATATATTTGCCATCTATTTTTAGACTAATTAGCATAGTTCATTTCATTAATTGTTAGTCTAGCTAGTTGTTAATTAAAATTTTCATTTAGTTCACAGTTGATCTATCACTCAAAGCATCTTTTCGTTTCTTTTAGAGTCAAGTTCAGATTATCTGTCTTTCCAACGTCGTGACAATTTTCTCGTCCTATTTCCCTGAGGATTCAACCCCTACTTATCGGGATTATTACTTGAGCGAAAGGCTTGGACTGGAGCCTAGATATCATGCACACTAGAACACATTTGTGGTCGCGTCACCTGCCAATCGGTAGGTGACCCTAGACACACTACTGATTGACAGGGAAATGGACCTGTCAATCGACAGTCTCGTGCATAATTTTTGGAAAAATGGTCGTACAACGAAATTTGTAAATTCAAATTACACATGGGTCTTACCCTTACAAATGTAATTCAGATACCTTTAAGAGTCCTTTAGGTTGTTCCGATTCCAAGCTTTGACTTTGGATCAAACGGGGCTCGGAAGTGCCCATCGATCCTTTAGACAAGAGACCGTCGGACGATAATGATCATGTGTCCAAACCGTAAGCAAGAATCGTGCACCGGGTGGACCATTGGAAATTTTATGTAAGGAACTTCGATGTTCCAAATATCTTCGCTCAGTTCGGAGAATTGAATTTTGTCAAATGTGGTCCGAAAGTGCCCAGTTACCTTTTAGAGTAAAACGAGTCATTTATCCGTACCGTAAGGCTGATTTGTGCACGAGGGGGACCATTGGAAAGGTTATTCAGTGCGCTTCAAAGATTCGTTCTATCTCATTCGAGGTAAAGAGATGAATTTGTTCAAATGGAGCCCGGGAGCTCCCGGTGGCCTCCGAATCAATTTTCGGGAGGAAACGGATCATTCATCTGAACCGTTGTGTCATTTTACGCATGGGGCAAACCATTGGAAAGGGGCTTCAGTGCCCTTTGAAGATTAATTGAGACTTTTCTCCGTTAAAGTTTATTGGGGTCAAATTGAGGCTTGAGAGCGCTCGATGGCCTCTAGATCGATTTTTTATAGTAAAATGTTCGTTTGTTCGAATCGTTATGTCATTTCACGCATGGGGTGGACCGTTGGAAAGGGAATTAGGTTCCCTTTGAGTATTCATTCAGCTTTCTCTCTGACGACAGAGTTTACTAGAGTTAAATGGGGCACAAGAGCGTTCGATGGCCTCTAGATCAGTACTTGGCGTACAACTTCGGGTTTGTAGTGAATTAGGGAGGTTCTAGGGACCTAAGGAGAGACTTAGGTGGATCCTAGATAGTGGTGTCAACAATTACCCCTAGCTAATTATTGTGACCAATTATGTGACCAGGGTTTAGGGTGACCACATCTAGGGGGTGTTCACAGTTAGGAGACGTGACCAAAGGGTTATGGTCCAAAATCGTGACCGATATGTAACCCATTATAGCACATAAAAGCTTATTAGGGTTTCTCTTCTTTAGGCACCTTTTAGTCAGAGAATTCTAGATAATTGAGAGCGAAAATGTTAGAAAATTAGAATCATTTGAGAATTTTATGAAGAAAAGGATAAAGGAGGCCAAATGATATCAAATAAGAAGGCTAAATTTTTCAGGACGAAGAAGAAATGAAGATTACACATCAAATTATAAAAGAAGATTATCATCATCAAGTCTTCCCAATTCTAAATCAAGGCAAGAATACTCTACTTTCTCCTTTAGCACTTAAATGATTCAGATATTGACTAAACCTATATGTTAATTGATTTAAAAGAAATAATAGATTTAATTAGGGAAAGATGAACCTAATTATCTCCATATTATTATTTGTAGACTTTGAAACTTGAAATCCTTGAAGAATAAAAAGGCCTAAGAAATAATTATACAAAGTAAATTGTATCAAAGTTGTAATGAAAAGATGAGTAGTGTGTTAATTAGCCAAGAATTTAAATATGTGCCTTATGATTCTTTTGAGAATTGAAGTGTGAAATATGAATATGATTGGTCCTGTAAAATTTTAATATAAATTACATATAATTATCTTGGTACAATTTTCGTTATTGGAAAGATAATGTTGAGAATTTTAAGCCTATGTTGTTGGAGTTGGAAATTTTAAATTTATTAATTAGTACTATTGGGATATTGTGTGGAACTATATTGTTATTTACCATGGATAGTAAAATGGTTGGGTATTTTGTGTTATTGAATGTTAAAGTATTATGGTTTGTGATAGGTGCGAAAATTATGGTTGGGTGAGTCACATATTTGATTGATGGATTTGTCTTTTGTGTTTATTATTGATGGCACTTAATTTATTGAATGATAATATTGGGATTAGGACCTTGTGTGTTTAAATAAAGGATATTGTAACGATAGATAGATTATGTTATTTCATTTAATAGATAATCACGAGTTTAAGTATAGGTTGTATTATTGAAAATAGTTAGTGAATGATGTTGACTCGTGATATTTACCCTTAGGAGTTATGATGCTTGAGATTTTATAATAATGCGTTTGGAGTTATATATTATGGGATATGTACATGTAAGGCTGGAATGAAAGAAATTGTGCATTGAAGACAATTGTAATAACATAAAGAGTAGAATGAAGAATTTTTTTATCCAAGAAGATTGTTAGAACAATTGACATTAAAGGAAAAATAAGGTTATAGCAAATTAGAATTGTAAGAGTGAATGGGAATACTTGGCGAAATGACGAAATTATTAAGATAGGTTATAGTATGATGTATTTCATTAATCATACAGTAAGTTACAGGTTCTATAGGGGTAAAGTGTGTCGGTATAAGTAGTTTTAAAATAAGGGATATTTAGGATGAATAGTCTAGTTTTGTCTTCACAACTTCCTAATCGAGATAGATTGTATCAAGGGGTTCCATGTTTGGATTTTATTTACGAGACATTCCATGCATAGAGTCTAGAGAAGGTTAGGAGTTGGAAATTTATAAGGCGTACGTTAATTAGTGATTCTTAGGTCATATGTTGTCATACCAAATCCTATAAATTAGGTATTTAACGTTATTCGAGGTGTTTTATCCATAGGAAAATTCGAGTAATAAATAATCCAAGTGTAACACGTAAAGTAGTACGTAAGGTGGCGTATTAAGTAAATGGTTTAAACAAGAAAATTTTCAAGATGCATGTGTCACATAAATATGTATTTAATCTCTAATAGTATTATCTAGGATGTCCGTTAAGTTTGAGGAAAAATATCAACGAACGGATGTGACATTATTAGGTTAATACGACACGATATTTAAATGGCACGAAAAGAAAAGTATTAGAATATGGATTAAGAAAGAAATTTTTACGTTGCATTGGATCTCATGAGTTTTATTTTGAGTTCATATAATTATTTTAAGTACTTAGGTTAAGTTTCACGCGATTTGGACAAGCAACGAACGTTACGCGAGCCTAGGTACAAATTGTCTGACGGTGTGTGACACTCTGAAAGTACGGCTTTGCAAGAATTGTTTAAGGCAATCGATAATTAAAAAAAATATTCTGACTATATATTTAGACTCATAAAAATATAAGGAATATTACCCTGCGAAGAAAAATGGAAAAAATATATATTTTGTGCGAAGGTCCCGATCCTTGTTCGCTTTGTATAGGACAATTTATGAGGCCAAACGACTATTGTAAATATGAGTTTTAAGCTAAAAATGCAAGTAAGAAGGTCCAAGGGTTTAAAATGGAAAAAAATATATTTTTAGAGAGATAAAGTGACGCAAATTAGTATTCTGCTAGTGTTTTGGGGTATTTTTCAAATGGGTTTTGGGGGTCACATATTGGTGCATTGTGTTATCACTTTCCTACGTTGGTTTGTAGATCTTGGTAAGAGTTTTACATATTTTATTAACACACCAACACTTTTTATTTGGGTCATAAGTTGAAGACTTCCCAAAATAGCATATAAGAGAGAGACGTGAGTTCATAGGCTCCATCATTCAATTCCCATCAGATCTATCATCACTCTCTCTTCCCTTGAACTCCCTTAAAACAGTACGCATCCCCAAACTGCATATCCACCCTTTACTACCCCATTTTGACCATCTAAACACCACTCACAACACCTCAAAATACCATTAAAACACCTCTCAAAGTTGAGATGGCTCATAGGAGGTTTGGGGAGGATTTTTTATAGCTTAAAGGAAGCCTTGTTGGGAGTTTTTTAAAAGGGGTTTATTATAGAAGAAGAAAGAGTAGTTCATGGAGCTTGAAGATTTATTTGGGAGCCTGAAGAGTGGACTATTGTGACTCCTTCTAGGGATGCCTTTGGAGGAGGGGGAGTCACCCACCTTCTACCATTATTTGAGGACATTTTGAGGTGGGAAATACTTATCTCTTACTAAGTTAAGTTGATGATAATATTAGTATAATTATTGTGCATCTTGTTGATATTAGGTGTGTAGAAATAACCATCCATGATTAAAGATTGAATACTACATTATTTCAATGATAGAGTTTGGAAAAAAATGAAATTTTCTATCTTTGAAATGGGTATTGTAGTAAACCTATGTTTAGCTTGATTTTTCTACATATTTAGAGCTTAAAATATATTGATTAAGGTTTTAAATTTTCTAATAGATTTATTAGTATCATTCTTACTATTTTATATGAAAAAGGGCGCTTAAATGAAGGATTGAATGGGTTTTAAAAATTGATAAGTTTCAGCCCACTATACACAAACATTTTATGAAATAAAATATTTTAAACTCATATTTTAAGGTGGATAAATGATTTCTTTAATGTGAAGAACATTTCATATGTATATGCCCTTTTTATGGGAAGACTATAATGATTTTACTGTTGATGAATCATCATGAAATGAGCAAATTAATTTTCATTTACAAAGTGTACAATTTAGTTTGTTAAACTAAGTGTTAGGGTTAAAAGCGTAAATATGCGAAAGTGTAGTCTTCTTATAAACTTCGGGTGAAACTGTAAATAATGAAAGTATAGAGAACTAAATGTGAATAAAATAAATAAGTATGGGTGCTTATGCAAAAAGTCATAATTAAAGTGTGTAACACTAAGTTTGAAATGCAAAGTGTTAAATGTGTAAATATTTACTAAAATGGATTTTTAGTGTTAAAACTCATAAATAAAGTGTGTAGATTTTAATATGTGAAAAGTATGATTTTATGTATTAAAGGGAGTAATGTGCAAAAAATGTGATTTTCGACAAAGTGAGAAGTTGAAAAAGGGTTATGGTGACTAAAATGCCAACATGTTAAGTTTGAAGCTTAAAAGAGGTGTTTTTTTTTTAATTTTCTTATATAAAGAGTGAAGTTATGTATTCTGATGTCAATTGGGTAATTGGCAATTTACTTAAAATATGACATTTTCATGAAACAAAAGTATTAAAGAGTGTTTTGACACATATGTAGAAAGAATGAAATAAATCATCAAACAAAAATGATTTTCGGTGTAAAGTCAACATGTGTGAAAAAAAGGACCGTAATGGAATATAAAAAAAATTTGAATAATGAAAAAACAGACGGTTAAGTCCAAGGCTTTGGCTTCCGCCTGAAAAAGGAAAATTAATGTGGACAATATGAAAAATATCGAACACATTGGCAAGATAATGATATTGGATGATGTCGGATTAAATAATTAAGTAGGGCTATGGTGTCCCTAAGGTGAAAAATCGAAGAGTTTTACTTGGCGCTCAGTGCCAGGCAGTGAAATTTTGTGAAACCGTGGGTGTGCGTGTGTTGTGAGTGGTGTGTGAGTCGGTGGAATCCCTAAAGAAAATGCTAAGTAATGAATTGAATATTCACGAAAGAGATATAAATGAATGGTATTGATTCATTGATTTATTAATGCAAGACTAACGTATTATAAGTTTAATGTTTATGTGGTAACATGGGATGGTTAAATAAGATGACTTAATGATGTTTAATATACCTAATGAGGTTTGAATCATAATAAACACAAGCATGTGTTATATGAGGCTTTAAAAGGAAAATGAGTATTTTTCTAAACACGGTGTGTGCGTACATTGAATTGAAGTCCTATAATATTGTTAAGTAACTCTGGTGTGAGTTAATAAATGTTGACTTAATGAACGTCTGAAAGTAAATGTAAGGTTTTTCTTCCCAAACAAATGTCATTATTTCACGGTGCGGGTTAACGGAAAGGAACATGCTCGTTTTATGCGTAATGATATAAAGTGACCATTTTGTAAAACTAAGGAAGTACTGGAGTAAATAACGTTTTTGAATAAAACGGAATAATAATTTAGGATATGTATTTTCAAAGGTATATATGTAGCTACATACGTACTTTCACATGCATATAGTATAGCGTGCGCCGTTCGTTGCTATACTATATTATATAGTTTTCACTAAGCATTCAGCTCACTCCCTCATTTTGTTATGACGGGTTGCATGTAGGTTCGTATTTTGAGCACGTTATACACTTAAGTATTTACTTGCATTTACGCCAATAGATCTGTTTACTTGACTTTAGGGCACTTTCCTTGGGTCATATCACGTAGTGATTGTAAATTGAACTCGCATGCTAATAAGTGTAACGTAAAATAATAATAAAACTGGATTATGAATATTATTTAGGGTGTTTCATTGCACTTCACAATTAACACGTGAACTGGATTATGAATATTATTTAGGGTTAGTCCTTTAATAACCTTTGAATCTAGGTCGAGGCATTACATATGTAGTTAATACATTATTATTGTAGAGTCATGACAACCGCCGACCTAATTTGAAGTGTATGGGGGGTTCCTTATTTGGATTTCATTTCATGAGATGCCCCACGGAAATAGTCTTGGAAAATCAAAAGTTGTGAGTTTGGGATATTTATATTCTTTCATAAAGGTATGTTTGCGTATTTGACAGTGTGGGGTATAGTGTTGACTAGTTATGAAATACTTGTATGTGCAAGGCCTATACTGGCTAACTACTTTAACAGTTATTGATAATATTGGTGATGGGTTTAGTGTCGTTTGGATATGGATATACCGTATGTGCATGAACTAAACTATTAATTAGTAATAATGGTTTATTTTACCTTGGTTTATAAGATGATTTGAGTCAGGATATTGGTCGGGATTTATATTGTTATGAATGGAAATATGAAGCATATTATATCTTAGTTGGACAGAGATATAGGTCGTAGGTTTATATTATGGGTCATTTCCCGTTTGGGGTATATTTGTTCATAATAATTGAGGCTTGGGGTACACTAATTTATATTATAGTTACATGGATATGCCGTCTAACACCTTTACCCCCTCTTATGAACTACTTGAAATACCCCTTGTTTATTTTATCAAATTAACGCCACGCACAACAACACTCACCATAAACTTTAAGGAGGAGAGAACACTAACTTGTCTACTTCTTTCCAACCTAGAGCTCACCGGCATCTCTGGTCAGTACCTCCATTTTTGGCATCTCCAGTCAGTACCTCTAACTTTGGCATCTCCGGTTAGTACTTCCATCTCTGGCATAGATCGAAGCTTTTTAACATCAAATCTGAGATTTTATTATAAAAACCGACCTACAAAAGGTCTTCCATCTCCAGCAAACCAAATGATATGTGTCTTTTTGTTCTTTTCACGATCTGAGTTTTGTTTAAAATACCCGATTTGAATTTTTATGTTTTAAAATACCTGATCTAAATTTTTGTGTTTTATTTTCAAGTTTTTTGCTGGAAATATTTTTTTTTTTTAATTGGATATCATTTTTTAGGTGAAAAACATATTTCTTTTATTGAAAATCATTTTAATTGGTGAAAAAAAAAATCAAAAATATATATTTTTCAACTTAAATTAGTTTTATTTTTTACTTTTTTGCTAGGAATAATTTTTTGTGTAGTTGGATATCATTTTTGGGTGGAAGACATATTTCTTTGTTAAAAATCATTTTAATTGGCGAAAAATGTTTTTTTTTTCTAGAAATATATTTTTTAAACGAAATCAATTTTGTTTTTTACTTTTTTGCTGGATATAATTTTTTTTGTAGTTAGAAATCATTTTTTGGGTGGAAAGTATATTTCTTTTATGGAAAATCATTTTAATTGGTGAAAAACGTTTTGTCCTGGAAATATATTTTTTCAATTGAAATTAGTTTTATTTTTTACTTTTTTGCTGGAAATAAATTTTTTTGTAGCTTCAAATCATTTTTTGGGAGGATTTTTTTTCCTTGTGTTGAAAATCAATTTTCTTTGGTAACTGGATTTTTTTTTTTATGGAAATAATTTTTTTAATTGAAACTAGTTTTTTAACTAGAAAGTATTTATTTTTTTGGAAAAATAATTTTTTTACACTGGAATCAGCTTTATTTTTATTTTTTTCCTAGAAATTACTTTTTTCTTGGGAATATATATTTTTAAAAGAAATTAGTTTATTTTAATATTTTTTATGCCGAAATTTTTTTTCCCCTGCAAATATATATTTTTGACTAAAATTAGTTTTATTATCATGCGATTTAATGCTTTGAGTTGTGCAAAATGTTGAAGATTTCAAAATGAGAAGACGATCAGTGTGAGAGGGAAGACCCCCAAGTCAATATTTGTATATTGATTTGCCAAAAGGGCACAAGTGTCTTTTTTTACAAAGGGTATTATTGGTATTTGAGTGTAAATTGCGAGTTATTAGACAACTGTTAGGTCCAACCGTTAAAATAACATCCATGCAACTACAATGGAAACTAGCGTACCCCAAGCCCCAATTATTGTAAACAAATATACCCAGACAGTAAATGACCACTGTTCTTAAAAAAACGCCTAGGCTTGAGGCTTGGGAGAAACGCTCCGCCTTAAGCTTTTCACGCCTTATTCTTGGTAAAACCCTTAAGGCTCACTTTTTACTGAAAACAACATTGCTTTAGTGAAATGATATCGCCTTTTAAAGATTTTTTTTATAAACAGGACCATCATCTCATCCAAAATAATCAAAAGGTATTTTAATTTGCATATATTCACACATATTTTTATGATATGTACAGTTTTAGTATTTTAATAGCCTTGTTATGGTTAAAAAATATTAAAATATATTAAGAAGACCTAAACGCCTTTTCATGCCTTTTTACGCCTAAGGCTCGCCAAGCCCCAAGGCTTCTAAGGCTTAGCATCCACACCTCGATCACGCCCCACGTTTTTTATAACCTTGCCTCTATATTATTATAAAGGTAAATATGGAGCATACTATATGCTAGTTTGGATGAGGACATAAGGCGGTAGATTATATTATTACGAAAATAAATGTGACGCATATTATATGCTAGTTTGGAGTCGGGAAATATAACGAAAAACTATATTATTATATAGAGGTAGGGCATACCACAGGACATTTGGAGTCGTACAATACGCCGGTGAATGAGACTGGTGTTATTAGAATAAAGGAGATATAAATGAAATAAGAAAACTCTAATAAGTTGACATATAATTAACAGGAAAATTAATAAAGGGCCGATTAGCTGGATTGAAAACGAAATACGAAATGATATAACTAAATAAGGAAAAATGGACAATGAATAAAATGATTTTAATCATAGCTTTTAATTTCATGTTTTGTGATAATGGTATGCCAATGGATAAATCGAAAATTGATAAGAATCATCTAATAAATAAATGGTGTGGATATTAAACAATTAGAATATGGTAGAAGGTGAACTGATATTATGTAATTTGTTGTTAGATTTTACTGGCAAATGGATGTCCCTCTTACATTCTTGAAATATTATAAATTTTCACATATTGAAAGTTAAATTTTATGACCGGTGAACATCTATGGATCCTATTATTATTCAAATAGACTTTTTTGTCTATGATAATCATTGAAAAAGATTCTATATATAAAGGTTGTCATTACACAAACTTCTGGATGGGTTATCTTACACTATTTGAGAAATGTAGCTAGTATTCTTATAATGGGCCCTAACTCGTTTCGTTGACTAGCCTCTTAGGATAGGTTCAAGTCTTAAGAGCAACTTGCTCTTCTAAGAACATGGTGATTCTTTAGACATTTGCTTTTACAATCTAGGGTGGTTTCCTTTCCGGTGTATCTTATAAGAGACAATTGTTGGAATTCTAAATCGTGTGTAACCCTTTTGTATTTGGGGATTTTTGTATTAAGAATGTTGTATGATAATGGAGATATTGGAGGACGTTGTATTCAGATAATATTAGTGGAATTTTATTCATTGTTCTCTATTGTATTTACTATTAAATGGAAGAAGTTTTAAATTGTCTCATATTTTTGTCACGTGCTAATAATGATATTTTTAAATTATAGTACCTTTGCACTTTTTAGTATTCGGGCTCGATCGACCCTAATATTAAAAATGAGGGTTGTTAAAACTATCATGTTAAAATCCTAAGTCGCATATACAAACCAAATTGGTTTTACTTTATAACCCAATCGAATCCCACTTTCAAAACCTGTGTACTTTTGAAGAACATTAAAAATCATCGAATAACATTCATTATGTTCTTTGTTATTTTCACCCAAAATTCTTCACATTTTAAAATAAACCCACAAATTATATGTTTTAACCAAAGTGATTACATTTATAATAAGCAAACACATTGTAATTAAGCCTAAGCAAATATCAAAGTCAAATATTCACATCATAATGAAGAATAGTTTGAATGTTCAAACTTAGTTTTTGCACAAATCATTGATAACGATATCAAAGTCATACATGTATATACAATTAGTTTACAACAAGCAAAAACACTATAATGAAGCCCAAACTAATATATAAGTCAAATATCCACATTCTAAAGAATAATGGTTTGAATGTTCAAACTTAGTTTTTGCACAACTTGATTTCAAAGAATAAGAAGACAATACATGTATTTACAGCTAGCTTACAATACATATATTTAAGAACTGCACACACACGCACGCACCCGCGCACACACACACACACACACACACACACATATATATATCAAGGTTCTAAAAAACGCGGGGCGTGATCGAGGCGTGGAAGCTAAGCCTTAAGCCTTAGAAGCCTAGGCGAGCCTTGGCGTAAAAAGGCGTGAAAAGGCGTTTAGGTCTTTTTAATATTTTTTAACATAATAAGGTTATTAAAATACTAAAATTGTACATATCATAAAAATATGTCTGAATATTTGCAAATAAAAATACTATTTGATTATTTTGGATGAGATAATGGTCCGGTTTGCAAAAAAACTTTAAAAGGCGATATCGTTTCACTAAAGTATTATTGTTTATAGAGAAAAAGTACGCCTTAAGGGTTTTACCACGCATAAGGCGTCAAAATCTTAAGGCGGGGCGTTTCTTCCAAGACTCAAGCCTAGGCGGGTTTTTTAGAGCAGTGATATATATACACACACCTTTTGAGTGAATAAAAATGGAGGGTTTTGACCTAGGTTAGAGTGAGAGCCGAGTGGATGAGAGAGAAGACGAAAATAGAAAATGAAGTCGACACGTTGGTTTGTGGTCATCAGAAATGTCACATTCTTTTACTGTAACAAGGATCACGACAAAAAAATTATGCGTATTTTTTGTCACGATCCTTGAGCGTGACAAAGGCATGCCGAAAAAGTGAGGCATTTTTTAAGTTTTGGTCTAGTGGTTCCCATTGTTCATGACCTTGAAGATAGGATGGTAATATTTTACCCGGTGCAATAACAAGACTCGAATCCGTCACGAATTTAGCGGGTTATGGTTAATTATTTCTTGACACAAACTCAAAATTGACATAACACGCTAACATGAATACTAATCGGGTTTAGTTAGTGTCAAACACAGACAACTCAAATATAACATGAATAAACCAATCTAACTAATATTTTATGGAAAATAAATTGAATATTTATATATTTTAATATAATAATAATACATAATTCTTAAATAATTATATTATATATTATTATTTGTTATTAGAATTTCAATTTAATCGCATTTTAGTTTATGATAGATGTATGAGTGCTACATATAGTTAATATGATAACAAACTAATGTTCTAGTTAACATAGTATACGTGTCAATACGAGCAAGGCACAATCACTAAATAGATTAGGTTAGTTTTAAGTTATTTGACACTATTAATTAAATAAATTGAGTCAGGTATTGTTTGATTTTACCTCTTACGCCTGAATCTGAACAATTCAGACTTAAGAGGGAACAAATAGTGTTTGTTTTTTTTAAATAATTAAGAGCAGGGACGTAGTCAGGAATACTTGTTAATCGAGGCTAATTCAGCGGTGATTTCAGGGGGTTCGGGGGAGGGAGCCCCCGAGCCGATTTTTTTGAGGTTATTTTTGAGTATTAAACAAAAATAACGTAATTTATTTAATCTAATGAAAGGAGAAATGAATATTTAAATGAATATTTCGACCTCAAATTTAAACCAACAATATCCTCTAAAATTAGCCCTAAAATAAAAACTAGCAACAACTTTAAAGAAAGCTCTAACAAACATTAACATGAATTTAAAACACAAAATTCAACCATAAAAATTTCAGCCCCAAAATTCAACCATAAAATTAAGCAACTTTATCCCTAAAATTAAACCTTAAATTTTCAGCAATCAATATGCAATTAATACACGAATTAATAAGCAATAAATTTCAGCAATTAATAAATTTCAGCAATCATATAATAATTGTTAAAACACAAAATTCAACCATAAAAAATTCAACCCTAAAATTCAACAATTTTATTCCTTAAATTCAACCATAAATTTCAGCAATAATTTTCAACAATTTTATCCCTAAAATACACCAATTAATAAGCAATAAATTTCACCAATTTTATCCCTAAAATACACCAATTAATAAATTTCAACAATCATAGAATAATATTTATATATAGAAAATTAAATAATTATGTTAAAATCTTACAAATGCCGCTACTCTTAAATTTCAACAATCATAACATCTACTTGTTTGTTATTGCTTGTTTCATGCTGCCTCAACTTACAATGAGAAGAATGCTTACTAATTTAATGGAAATTAATGAAAGAATAATGGAGTGGGAAAAAGTTATTGAGAGAAGAAGAGAATGGAACTAGGAAGAAAAAGGAAAAGGCCGAAAACGGTGTGAGTTTTTGTCAAAGTGAATATTTTGTTTCAAATAGGGTTTTAAGTTAAAGGTTTAAGGTATTTACAGTTTTTACCCTACTTTTTATAAAAAAATCAATTTTTACCTACAAAAATACTTTCTTTCTTTTTTTTAAACATGGGGGCTTGAGCCCCCACCTGGCTCAATCCCTGATTAAGAGCCTACCGACTATATTTTCCTCTGAATGATTAAGCGGTAGAGTTACATCTAAAGTTTAAATTTGAAATCTGGATCGGTCTAAATACATTCATTTAGATGTATATTCAGACATAAAAACAAACATATTTTTAGATTCAAATTTCAGACTTTAGAATTCAGTCTTCAAATTTCAGATTCAAATAAAAAAATAAATGTAATCTTAGTGTTGGCTACTACTTAAAACGAATAAAATATTCCCAAACGAGGACACATGAATTTCCAATCCTACCCGAAAACTTGCACAGTTTTAACAACTACACCATATATGAAGATCAAAGACGAAAATTCCATGCAAATTAATATAAAATAGTTATTTCCCCTCATCTGTAAGGAAATTTATGCACAACTTAGAATTAAATTGTCAAACAAACCCTCAATGATTTGAAGGGAAGGGGAAGGTTGTTGCATTACCACACGTTACCACCATTGCTCCCGCGTATAAATTAAAACAAGGACTAAGAATTAAGTAAGAACATACGATTGGCATGAAAAGTAAATTTTATCCATACGCATATTTGAAATACATGAAATATTTTGTGATTTGTATATATATTGAAGTGTACATCGTTCATTTCAAACTTATCCTCGTGTCACATATTTTGTTAAGAGTAAAATCTTGAAACGACGAGGCATTCAGAACGTGGCTATGCTGTATTTAACCGTTATTTTCTGCACTAAATTTTGCGATTGTAATGTGGCCTTTTCGTGACACTTTTCGAGTTTTGTTGTGGCATTAAAAAATCACCTGACAACTTATCAGCTATTGCCAAAACCACCCCATGGCCACATCACATTGCTGCCCATGTATAAGCAACACGAAACAACACTAGTCAATATTTATAATTAAACATGGGAGGGACAATGGAAAAAAAATACAAAAATACATATCCAGTGGTCTAGCCAAGAAAAAAACCAGCTTGACCATGGTGGAAATATAATACAACTAAATAGCCGTGCAATTGCATAAAACTCCATTGCAACAGCTTTCCCTACAACTATATATTCAGATTGCACCCCAATCGATCTCATAAGACGGATATTTCTCCAAGAAATTATCCACTTGACACCCATCCCAATTACTCTCCTCCTCTCTGAACTCCGGAAATGTCGGATCCGACAACGGGGATGACCCGCCCGACCCGTCACTTTCGGATCCACGCTCTACCTTCACATCCGGCTGAGCCTGCGGTTGAGCCGTCACGGATTTTTTGGAAGCCGCTGACTTTTTAGTGTCGATGGTTTTGCCCTCAGCCAAGGTTTTACAGATGGCTTGGAGCTTAGCATCAACAGCAGAATGAAGCGGCTTGTAATCATCCAAGTCGGCGCCGAGGTGGCGAAAGTTGAGCCGAGCCGAGTCTCCTCGAAGCTTGTAAGCGGCTCTGTCATAAGCCAACGCTGCCTCTTCAGCTGTGTCGAATGTTCCGAGCCAGAGACGGGTTCGGTTCTTGGGTAAGCGGATCTCAGCCACCCATTTTCCCCAGTGCCTTTGTCTCACCCCTCTGTATAGCTTTGTGGGCTTTGTGGGTGAGCCAACTTGCTTCATTGGGATGGGATTTGGAGCTAGAAAGTTAAGGTTGTGTTGTTGGAAATTGATTTGAGATTGGATCTGGTGGATTTGAGAAGGGGTTAAGTGGTTTAGCCCAATAGAACCAAATGGGTCAACCGTCAACAACCCTTGTGAAAAGATATGGTTTGTCGAGGTGGAACAACCATCTGGGTACACATTGGGCTGTGTTGATAAGAGATAAGAAGTTGAGGGAGAAGAAGAATAAGAATAACAAGGGAAAGAAGAGAAAGAAAGAGATTGGGGTTGGGGTTGGGGTTGGGGTTGGGAAGTTGGGGTTGGGGAAGCACTTTTTATAAAAGGTTCAAGTGCTTCCATTAGCTCACCACCACCACCACCCCTAAAGGGATCTGATTCAATTGGTGTATTGCTCCACATATCCATTATACTAGAAACAAACAAATAAAATAAAACCAACCTGTTTCTTACTAAAATCAAAGAACAGGAGATTGGAAGGAATGAAAGAGGTTTTCAAATAACAACCTTTAACTTCCTTTGTCTAAAAAGATAAAATAAAATCAAGCTCGAGGGACATAAATAAGCCCTCTTGAGACTTTGATGGAAAATCAAACTTTCTAAATGTTACAAAAGAAAAGGGGAATATTGTGAAAATTTACACAAGAATTTAATGAAATAAATCATAAGAAAACTAGATCTCTATTCTGAAAACACCTGGCCTCCGATAATCGCTCTGTAAGTTTGCTTTTTGTTCCTGTTCTTTTGAAAACCAAACCCAAAATGAACAAACCCAATTTTGAAAGACAGATAGTTAACAGAAAGGGATACACGGAAGCGGGATGTTACAGAGGGGGGGAGAGAGAAACAGAGAGAAAATCAAAACAAAGCAAATAAAACACAAAGCTCTCTAAGAATTTGGGTGGAGTGAAGTGTGTGGTGTGAATATCTCTCAGCCTCACTTTTGTGTTGTTATCTGAGGAAATGGGTATAGACCCATTATATAGCAATGTAGGCCAACGGTTCACCTTGCTAACTGTATCGATAATCACGATTTCATTTATCTAACCCCACTTGGTGTTTTTATAATTATTTTGTTAATCTGCTCTGCTGTTCTTGACGTAAGAGTGTATCAGTCAATCTGATTGACCAAATTAAGTGATGACGCGTACATTTATGGCTCATACTTCTCCAGCTACGGACAACTGCCTATTATCGATCGTTGTCACGGGCCTCATGGCATAACTCGTTTTTCAAGTTTCTTGACCGTATGTGTTCACACTCGATCTGGGCCGACGCAAATAATTCCAAGATTTGGAATTGAAATTAGAAGGCAATTTGAATTTCATTAAATTGAAATTGACCTTTTAATTCCAATTCAAATTTCAAGTCTTGTAATTGAATTGTCAAACAGACCCTTAATCATGTATTAATTAAACATGTAAGAGAACTTATCAGATTACCCGACTCTTTTTTTGTTGCCACCGATTTATTAATGTATTTTAATTCTATTGTCATATACACTAATTAGTATTGAGTCTGCTCGATGCGGCGGACTTCAATTTATAAGGCGGTGAATTATGATTTAAATTATATTTTTAAAATAATAGAAAGAATGTTTAATAAAAATCATTTATTGCATATCTATATATATATATTTTTATTCCTACCATTTTAGTTTTTTATTCACTTCTCTCAAAAAACACCCGTTTATTATTCTCCCTGGTTTCTATTCTTCTCCTTACAATTGAACTTTTTTACTTCCTATCATTCATCAATAGAACCCAAAAGTCTCACTAAACTTCTTTTGTTTCAGTTATAACAATGGTTTATGGGTTCAGATTGGAAACCAAATGCACTACTATTTATGCATCTTTAAAAAGTTTGTAAAGAAATGGGTTTTACAGCTCTACGACCATTTATGCATCCTTGCTCCGATCTTCCTAAGGCGATTCCTTCTTTCTCTCTTAGATCTTTTTTTTTGTGCAGAAAAAGATGATATAGAATGAATCCATCAAAAGAGTCAACAACGATTAAAGTAGATCACTAGGCATAAACAAAACACTTGAACACTGAACCTATGATGATGATCCGACTTGAGAGAGAAAACATTGCAACAGTTCTTCAAGATCCTGGGCCACGAAAATCTGCCTCTCCACAATCATCTCCACGGATGTCCTTATATTTGTAATTATGTGTATTGATTTCAGAATTTCATAGTGTAACAATGGAGGAGCTTGAACTTCCAGGAGGTCTTGATAATATTGTTCAACCACGCTCCTGCTCACAATCACACCCTCACAGTCACAGGTACAATTATTTGTTGTTATATGTTTGTTTCTTTTGCTTTCTTTGCTTTGTACCAGCTAAGCATAATTGTACCAGTTATATATTTGCTTCGTTTACTATGTACCAGTTATATATTTGCTATGTTCGCCATGTACAATTATTTGCTTTGTTTGCTTTGTGCCAGTTATATACCAGCTAAGACACGCGATTGAGACGAGATTTGTCATTTGGTAGGAGGTCAGATATTTTAGGGTTGTTTGGCGTAAAGAAGAACGGGTGATCGGGGTTGGTCAAACATGGACTGAAGATCGTCGCCGGTGGTTGATGACGACAACAAGACACCTCTAATGTTCGGATGGGTAAAATAGTTTGGGGGGTGTAATTTTTTTTTGTATTATTTTCATCTTTATTTTAGTGGCTTTGATTAACTCACTCACTGTAAATATCACAATAAAATTCTAATCATGTATATTATTTGTAACACAAGTCATTTTCGAGCTTGAGTAGTAGATTTTGAATTTAAAGTATTGATTCGTCTCTTCTAGGTATGAGAGTTTGTGTGTTGTATATCAACATCGGACAGGTCACTCATGTGGGTTATTTGTGTATTGGACTTTTGTTACCATGGAAAGCGTGATGCTGGATGATAATGTCGTCCTCATCCAGAGTAAAGGCATGGCTCATATATAAAACCATAAATCTGCCACCAGAGCCCAAATCACCGGCGCGTGTTTGGTATTCGATTTGTATTGGATGGATTGAACGTTGGCGAGAGATATTATCTAGGTTGGTATTGGATATCGGGAAGAGTTTTTTTTTAGTTTGATGTTATATATAATTATGTTTTATTTATTTGTGGTTTATATCCGATTTTTGTGGTTGTAATTTTTTGAGATTTTAATTTTTTTTATTCCGTAAATATGTTTTTTGGCCAAAAAGAAATTTTTCCCAGATCTGAAAATAATGTTCTTTTTTTCTGGAAATATGTTGTTATGGCATGAAAATATTTTTCTTTCCTGGAAATAAGGGTTTAGTTTTTTCTGAAAATAGGAAAATATGTTTTTTTGGGGAAATAATTTTTATTATTGGAAATAAATTTTTTTCGAGGAGCACTGTTTCTTTGTGACAACATGTTTTTTCAATATTTTATATTTTTAAAAGTCTTTTTCAATATTTTTTTATTTTAATAGTTTTTCATTTTTTTCAAACTTTGAAGATGTTTTATATTATTTTCAGATTTTTTAAAAAAAAATTTAGTATTTTCTATAAGTTTTAAGTTTTTTCATTATTTTTCGTAAAGTTCAGAATATCTAATGTTATGTAATCTCCAGTTTTTTAATTTTCTGTAATTTTCAGTCTTTTAATTAATTGTAATTTTCATTTTTTTCCTAATTTTTTTGTATTTTTCAATATATTTAATATTATGTAATTTTCAATATTTATGTTTTTTTTTTCAATTTTTATAAATTTCTTTGTGATTTTCAGATTTTAAAAATATTTTTCTATAATTTCCAAAATTTGAAAATATTATTTTTTTTCCTACAAGTGTCTTTTATGAAACTATCTCATTTTTATTTTTTATTTTTTATTTCATGTGTATAGTTACTTCTTTATTTGAGTATTTTAATTTTTTATTATATTTTTAACAAATATTGTACTACGCCCACGCATCGCATGGGTTACATGCTAGTTATAAATATAATAATTGATGAAATTAAAGGGTTATGAGAGGAGTATTTTGAACATTTATTTATGTAAAAAGGATAAAGAAACAAAGAGAAAACTCATAACATTGATTCATTAAACTCTATAATATAGTTGATTAATAATCGAAAATCTTCAATTTGTATGAGAACTCGAGCCAAAAGCATGCAGTTTCTTTGTTTTGAGCTATCAATCCAAGATGTCCATTCCTTCGTTCCTGTAAATTATTAAAAAAATATTTTTTTAAAGGTTTATCATCGTCAAGTATATGTACAAAAAGATAAATTACTCCCTTTGTAATGATAGTATTTATTTGTTTAAAAAATTATTGTCTTTTTAAAAAAAGAAAGTTGTATTGAATTATAAATAAAGTATGTTAACAATATCGCATACAATAATTTTCATATTAAACGCATTTAATCAATCTTTCAATAAGTAATAGAGTGTAATGTACTTTTGCATCTCAACACTAGTTTGATGGATTATAAGCCTGTATAAAAAATTTGCTATAAAAGTATTTTTTTTTAAACTATTAAATATATCAATGAAATTATTGTATGTAAATAATGTTTGAATGCTTAACATATATGTATGATGATGGATACTATTTTAATTCGTTGGTAAAATGATTCATTTGATGACATAGTCTTTAAAATCATTATATTTTAATTATTTATAAACGTTTCTAATTTTTAACTAATATTTTATATAAATGGTCATTTAAATTATTATACAATTATAATTTGTAAATGTTTTATGTTAATGTATAATGATGCATATTGTTTTATTTACGTATGTTGGGTATCATACAAAACGTCTTTCAATTCATACGTAAAATCATATGCATTTATTTATGCATAATAACATAAATAAATAATTATTACATAAATACTTCTGAAAATTAATATGTACTTTTTAATTTTTTAAATCCTTTTATTTCAGTAATTGTATAGTTTTTTGATGGACTGTGAAAAAAGAAAGTTATAGTAATAAACATAATGAATTAAAAATAAAGTATGTTAATAGTATTGCACACAATAATGTTTAAAACATACTGAATTAAAAATAAAGTATGTTAATAGTATTGCACACAATAATTTTCATATTAAACATATTTAATCAAAATATCTGAATAAGTAATAAAGTGTAATGTACTTTCGCATCTGGCAATAGTTTGATGGATTATAAGCATGTACATAAATTTTACTATAAAAGTATTTTTTTCATGGTTAAATATATAAATATTTGGAAAAATTATTATTTCATGTAATGGGAAGAAATTATATTATGTTGGTACTATTTACACGAATTTTAAAAGTAATATAAATTTAAACAACCAAACATATATTACCTAATTATAAATAATTTGGTTTAACAGTATTTTTAAGTATTAATTATATAACTATTTCAAACATAATTTCAATTCACAAAAGGAGAAGAAAATATTTCTTATGTTATTTACAACTGTGGTGACAATTATGTTCAACAAAAATAGATGAGAAAAGCGCAATCACTCAAACAAATAAAAGAAGATAACGAATGCCAAACACACAACATAGTATGTACGTGGTTCAGCAAGAGTGCCTATGTCCACGGTGGTGCAGTCAGTATTATTTCTATATACTCCGAGGAGTATTTTTCAAAGAATACAAATCGTGCCTCTTGTCCCAGGCTTAGGGTTTACTATATACAAGTTTGTTCTTGGGGAATGGGGGTATTGGACTCCCCCACGTCCATTTTCTACTCCTAGAATATCTCCCTACGAGATTTTAGGAGTGGACTAAGTCATAACTGAATTCAGTTGAGATGCGAGGGGCCCAGACTTTGGGTTGTTTCTATCAGGCTACTCGTTTGGGCCTGTGATGGCAAATCCGGGTACCCACAATTTCCCCTAAAATTGTTGGGCACGATCTGGGCTCAATAAATTTAAATGATTTGTCATAATGTCTCTCTTGTAAATTGTGTAACTCTTCCCAAGATTGAAAACTGATTTAGGCGGCATCTTGCTTCGTGTCCTGTGCATGATGATTGGAAGCATTTAAAAGTTATTTGGAACAGCAGTCCGTAGTCGTTTCAAACTTCTTCAAATTTTCTCATCTTTTCTAAGCTTCTATTGTTGCGTCCTCATACCCAGGACATCATCTTTCAATTTCAATCTCCTCCATCATCTTCACTTGTGACTTCGCATCGTCCCAAGCCAGGTTTTTATTTCGTACGTTCTTCTTGTTCTCTTTCTGTGCTTTTTTTATTGCAATCTCCTCGCATTTGTAGTCAGGGTTTTTGTAAATGGCGAAAATAGGGAATAGGTCAGTAACTGAATTTAGGAAATATTACAATATCCCAGATTGGGTAGATATTGAGTGTGCCCCTATCCCTAGAAATGTTAAAGAAATAGAGGTTGCTCACTGGATTCACGTTCTTTTACTGTCCCAAGGGGGGCTCGCTATCCCCCCAAGTAACTTATTTTTGCACTTCTTTGGTTACTTCAATATTGTCCCTGCACAGTGCTCGCCAAACATTTGGAAGATAGTTAATGGTATCCATAAAATACAGAAACTTTATGGCACCAATCTAGGGCTTGCTGAAATATGCTTCTGCTACTCTTTCTCGCAAACGAGCTCCGGTCTTTACCTCAAGGCTAGGATTCCTGATAGGGTATTGGTAGTAAATCTACCTGATTCCCACAAGGACTACTGGCAAGAGGGTTTTCTTGCTAGAAATTGGCAGTTCCCTCCCCATACCGAGGAGTCGAGGTCTGATAGGTTTACGGTCCCCTTTTATGGGGAGGAGTTTATAGGTAGGCTTAGTTTTTGATCTGCTCTTTCCATCTTCTTGTTAATATATGATTTCTCTGATATTCTTATCTCTTCTTTTCAGCGAGGACATTGAATTTGGAACCTGCTCTTAGTGAGGTTCGCGCAGCCGAGTTAATCAAAGCTTGGAACATCAGAGAATCTTTGGTTGACGGTGAACATCCTCGATTAGCTATTTTTCTTCTGGAGTACAAGAATATTGGATCTAATTTCATCGCACGATCTGTAGACAGTATCCCCAAGCTTGATATCACTGAAGAAGCTGCTGCAGATCCTATTCATTTGGACGAGGAAGAGAGCAACTCTGGTGAGGGTAGCGAGATTGACAATAGGGGGTGCTACTAAAGGTGACTCCAGTGAGACAAACTCAGTGGTGAAGGGTCCTCCAGTTCGGAAGAGGCTTCAAAAGCTCGAGAGTCCTCCAATGGGTCAAGTAGTTCCAGTGAGGAAGAAATGGCTCCTCCCAGAAGAAACCTGATCAGGGATGATGATGATGATGACGATGTGCTTCTCTCGAGGAGGTCGAAGAAGAAAAAGTCAGGTAGTGGAGAAGTTGCCACTAGCTCTCAGCCTGCTTCCATCGAGCAGGAAAAAAAGAGGAAGGAGGAAGCACAGTTGAGAGAAAAAGAGAGAAAGAAGGAAGAGGAGAAAAAGAAGGAGGAAGAGAAGAAGAAGATGGAGGAGAGGAGGAGAGCTGAGAGGGAGAAGGAGAAGGAGAGGGAAGAGGAGAGAAGGACAGATGAAGTGAGAACGAAGGCCCGACATGCTCTGGTGCCCGTGTTCGCTTTGCCTGAGGGGGCCTCTATTGCCCTCTCTCCCCAATTGGCTCCTACATTGCTTGAAAGAGCAATTTTGCCTACTGATTGTCAGAAGGCGATGGGGACTGACCAGTTAGCTCTGGAGGCGAGCCAGAGACTAGCCTTGGTAAGTCTTCTTTTCTCCTTTATGTTTACAGTTCTAAGTTTGATGCTTCTCCATTTTTACAACATTCTGCTTAATGTTTCTCTTCTTTACAATTTGTGACAGATTTCACCGTCCTCTACCGTACTCGCGATGAGATGGTAAGGGCGAAGGCCGATCTAGAAAGGCGAAATGTTGAGATGCAGGGGAGGAATGCTGAGCTGGAGGCCAGCTTGAGGGTTGCCAACGAAGCCCAGAAGTCCTCCGATCTCGCCCTTGTTGATGCCAATAGAGCGAGGGAGGCGGCGATAAATGAGTTGAATGAGCTGAGGCAGTCCTACGACCTGGTCTGAACGAGCAAGCTGGTTGTGATCGAGGAAAATAAGGTGCTGACATAGAAGCTGAAAAAGATGGAGTCCGAGGCAGCCACCATTAAGGAAAGTTCATACAATTTTGGGTGGGCTGCCGTATATGAGGATGCTGACGCTTAGATAGGCTACATCAGTCGTCTGAACTTCAAGAAGGGCTGAAACTAGGCTCTTCTGGCTACCGGGGTGGATGTTGACTCGCTATTATCCGATGAGCATGATCCAAGCCCAAAGCCTATTGTAGATGATGCACCGTCCCCAATCGTTGAAGGTGTTCCCACTACCTCCTAGACTGTTACTGCTTATTATCCTTTTGCTCGGGGAACGGTAGTTATTCCTTCTGAGGGAGATGCTCCTACTGCGACTGATAAGGGAAAATAGCCAGCTTCCTGTGACACCCCGACTAATTAAATACCGGGTAGCTACTCCTTTATTAAATTAATTTAAAATGTCAAGTTGGTCCAGTTAATAGCATCACTGTCGAAAACATTTTAAAGATTACTAACCACCTATTATTTAAAAAGTAAGTGCCAAATTTTATTTAAAGTCTGATTAACATGCAACAAGTGTAATAAAGAATAATAACACCATTCACCATAAAGAAGTAAATAGAATAACCATCACATAAAGTATATAAAGTCTGGAGGAAAAACTCCTCACTACAAATCCCACAACTGATAAGTAAACTGAATACTAAATCAATACATGCCAAAGGCTGAAAACTGTAATGGAAATGTAACTCTAATAGAAATGGGCAACATGCCCTACAACTGATAGATAATGAATCTGGAATCCAAGTGATAGAAGCGTCTACAAGCAAATCCCTGTAGCTTCCACAAACAGCTACAGCTCGTCACCTGAATGAGTATCCTATGCATGGTGTCCTTGTGGCTGGGCACCTAAAATGGTTTTACAAAGAAAAATAGATTTGAAAAGCAAACGGGTCAGAGCCCGAATGTGGAGTTATATTTTAAAAACCTGCAAGTGCTTTAAAACATTTAAAACATTAAATGCAAAGTACATGTTAGGACGTGCACTCACATGATATTCTCACCTCTCGTCTAACTGTGCACTCCTAACGTAAGTACCCATCTACAACGACACAAACCACTAGCTAAGTGACATCATATCTAGCTAGACTGTCATAGGTCCTACCCTTATTACTCGGTTCTATTAACATTATAACGCTCGTAATTAAGTAGGGGTTTAACGTAAACTCAGATGCTCCATATGCAATATATATCACTATTAGTTAACTCGTTATGTTTCTCGAAACAATACCGTAATTATATTCACAACATTAACATGAAGGTTCCCATTAATTAAGTGTATATTATTCACATCATAAATATACAATACAAGCACCTCGAGAACTAAGCTGTGGTGCACACATACTCTGCTATCCATCCCGGTACATCACGTACATAAGGATTACATATTCCGAATCTCTCCGGAATAGCTCACAGATAACAACATCACAAATAATGGAGGCGAACACAGTCACATCACATGGGTCATGCACATACCTACGCTCCCACGATCAGCGGACTTATTAATATCCAAATAAGTCTTTCTATGACCTATGTTCATCAAGGTAACCAGTCTAAATCCGGGCAACACAAGGACACCATGCATAGGATACTCATTCAGGTGACGAGCTGTAGCTGTTTGTAGAAGCTACATGGATTTGCTCGTAGGCGCTTCTTTCACTTGGATTCCAGATTCATTATCTATCAGTTGTAGGGCATGTTGCCCATTTCTATTAGAGTTACATTTCAATTACAGTTTTCAGACTTTGGCATGTATTGATTTAATATTTAGTTTACTTTTCAGTTGTGGGATTTACAGTGAGGAGTTTTCCTCCAGACTTTATTTACTTTATGTGATGATTATTCTATTTACTTCATTATGGTGAATGGTGTTATTATTCTTTATTACACTTGTTGCATGTTAATCAGACTTAAATTAAAATTTGGCACTTACTTTTTAAATATTAGGTGGTTAGTAATCTTAAAAATATTTTCGACAGTGATGCTATTAACTGGACCAACTTGGCATTTTGAATTAATTTAATAAAGGAGTAGCTACCCGGTATTTAATTAGTCGGGGTGTCACAGGTGACGGCAACGCGGACAGAATCGCCATTAAAGCTCCAAAACCTTCGATTATACCCAGATCTTTTACCCCAAAAACCTCCCAAGATTGATCCTAAATCCACTCGAACTTCATCATTAACAATTTCTTCCAACAAGGATTAGAGGGCCCTAAGGGAACGCAAACCTCCCGTGATAGAAAGTATGGTAGGTATGTCATACACACAATTCATATACCAATACTAAGTAAACACACATCTTAGTAATCCCGTAGTTTAATCGCAGTACATATCGCATTCTCGTACTAACTTATAATTATCGCAATTTATACTATTCCGGTTTATCATCATACGCGCCATAATTTATTCTCACGTCGTAGTAGACACTCACGTCTCAACCCAAACCGTCCATTTAAGATAACTCTCGTATATACTTTCCTTCTCATAATACCCAAAAGTCCCAATTCTATCATTACATCATCATTGGAATGTTATCTATATCCTCGAACAAGTTTACGGGACTCCAAAAATCAAAACAGTCTAAAAAGGTCCAGACTGTCAACTCGTTAGAAGTCTCGTTCGAACGAGATTCCTCTGTCAACTCGTTAGAAGTCTCGTTCGAACGAGACTGTTCAAACGAGATTCCTCTGTCAACTCGTTAGAAGTCTCATTCGAACGAGACTGTTCGAACGAGATTCCAGTTCGTTCGAACGAACTGTACCTTCTAACGATATATCGTTCGAACGAGATTATAGAACGAAGTTCCCTTTCGTTAGAAGCGACTGGTCAATTCGTTAGAAGCTCGTTCGAATGAGTTCGTTCGAATGACCTGGGCAGGGGCTTCTAACGACCTGCCAGTTTCGTCCCAGATTTGCCTAATCTCGTTTTTTCACCATTATTACTCCTCAAATCTCTTCTAAACCAAGTCCCAACAATCGTTTTAAGGTCTCTAAACAACCCTAAACATATTATAATTACTTCCTAACACGTTTTGAAGGATTAATCCATCCTAACATCAACCAAATTTACAAATCTCTACACTTTTTCCCAATTTTTCAAGAACATGAACCCTAACTTTTTGAATCATGAATTAACCCAATATAAATCCGTTTTAATTTCTTCCAATCACAAATATCATGAGAATACTCATCTACCTATCAATCTACATGCAATTCTCATCAAGATTTTCAAGTTCTAAGATCCAAACTACATGGGTTTTCATATTTCACCAAGAACAAACATAAATTGGAATTATCTAACATGGAAAGAACATTCTCTGAAATTTAAATGGAATTAAGTCACTTGCCTTGATTGTCTCTGAATTTGGTGTTGATTTCTGTAAAGGTTTCTGCAGAATTCCTTCTCTTTGATTTCTGTAAAGGTTTCTGCAGAATTCCTTCTCTTTCTTTCCCTCTCTAAGCTTCCTTCTCCAATGGTGGCTATGGTGGCTAGGGTTTTTCTTTGGGAAAGTTGTAAACCTAATGATAGACTCCGTAGCTTAATGGATTAATATGGGTTGGTTAGTGGGTTTAGTGGGTTAAATCCACATCAGATTAAAACTCCCAATTTTCGTCACTTTTAATTCCTCAAAATGTAAAATTACCAAAATACCCTTTATGATGCCGGTATGGCCTAAAAATACCCCGGAATCCAAACTACACCCCCGACTAGTGTTTTCTGACTATCTCGACCCTTACGGACGCGTTGGCGCACTCAAAACGACCATACGGATAATAGAAATAAAAATCACTTTTATAATTAAAATAATATACCATGACGCGGCGGTCACACGCGTTCTCAACAAAATTCTCAAATTGCCGTATATTAATCTCACGACAAATTTCATAATTCCAAATTCATATAACATCATATATGCACAATATAGTTAAATATCAACTCACATCTCGCTAGTATTTTACCCGGATTAATTTCCAATTAATACGCATTTAATTAATTAATCCCAAAAATAAATATAGCCAAAAGTACGGGGTATTACACTTCCTCTAAAGGAACCAAGGTTGCTAGTTAGCCTGATCTAAGGACCTTTCTGTATTTTTTCTTTACTTGTACTGCTCTTTTTTTTAATTACTGATGTAATTGGACCCCTTTATTTCAATGAAATGAAAGTATTTTCTTTTATGCGCATTGATTCTTCTGCTTTTTACTGCTTGTATGGCTTGTAATTGATTGATGTAGACGACTACATACCTGCCACCTCTCAACTAGGAAGGATCCTTGGACCTAACACGAGCACCCAAGTTCGTAAGGCCTTTGTTAGGATTTTCAAGTCACTCAGGTCGAGAAATAAGAACTTTCAGGACCAGTCTGAGCTCGTCGTCAAACTGAAGGACAGACTTCAGAAGATGGAAAAAGTTGGTACCTCAGCCCAAGAAGAAGTGAACACTTTGAGAGCTAAGATCCTAGATGCCTCTAAAATCAATCAAGTCAGAGAAATTCTTCAGCAGGAGAACGAGACTCTAAGGAGGGAGGTGTCGCGACTCAGGGAGCATGTGTCGAGCATCGCACCTCATGTTCTACGAGGTTCCTCTTCATCGACTATTCCGCGAGCTGGCACAGAGCCGAGCGGTGCTCCTCCAGTTTTGCGAGGTTCTACCTCATCGACTGCTCCACGAGCTGGTCCAGATGCAGGGTTGAGAGGTGTTTGGGTTGTAATTAATTATATGATTCAGGCTTGTATTTGTTCATTTCAGTATTTGGATTGTTGAGAGGTGTTTTCCTCCAGATTTAGTTTATTACATTATTATTTAATTGTGACTGTGATGTGGTTGTGGTATTAGCATTTTATAATTTAACAGGATGTCATGTTAATCGAGTTTAATTAAAATTGACAACTCACTTTTTAAATATTAGGTGGCTAGTAATTATAAAAATGTTTTCGACAGTGATGCTATGAACTGAACCAACTTGGCATTTTATATTAATTTGAATATAGGAGTAGCTACCCGGTATTTAATTAGTCGGGGTGTCACAGGTGGTATCAGAGCATCAGGTTCTAGTGTCCTTAGGATCTGTTCGGCTTGTTATGTTTCCGCTGAGCTTTCTTTGATGTAGAGCCCTATATTTTAGGGCTGTTGTATTATTTTGTGTATGCTTCGCTCTTCAGCTATTTTCAGATAATAACTGCGAACTTATAAGACTTTACTCTCATTTCAGATGCCTCCACGATGTGCACAGCAAGTTCCTAGGGATGCTCAGCTCGAGCCACAGCCTGCACAAGTTCAGGGTACTATGAATGCCGCAGAGGTTGCTGCTATTGTAGCTCAAGCGGTAAATGCTGCCCTTGCAGTTGTGCACCAGGCACCACCTCAGGCGCCGGTAGCCGCGCCAGTTCAGGCTCATGCATTCCCGTCTGCTTGGGAATGTGTTCGTGATGCTTTTCAGAAAGCACACCCTTCGGAGTTGGCAGGTAGCTCCGATGTTTTTGTGTCTAGTCAGTGGAGGAAGGACATTCAAAGGCATATAAGGATGTACGAGTGCACAGATGTTCAGAAGCAGATACTGGCTACTTTTAAGCTAGTAGGATCAGCGCTGCAGTGGTGGGAGTCCATTACCACCCCCGGGGAGAGAGATGCCCTTTCCATACAGGAGTTCTGGGTGCGGTTCGACCGCAAATATTTTCCGTCAGCCGTTCACACTGAAATGAGGAGGAAGTTAATGAACCTCAAGTAGGAAGGGAGGACTGTGGTCGAGTATGAGGCCAAATTCACTAATCTCTTGAACATTGTTCCCGATGAGATTCCGACTGAGGAGAAGAAGATTCAGAAGTTCATGGACGGATTGACTTGGAGGATTCGACATCACTTGTTGGGAAATCTTTCGTTGGCCACTTACTCTGACGTGGTTAACGCAGCACTGCTTCACTGCCAGGATCACCGCTTTCACATGTCTGAGAGTAAGAGATCAGGAGAGTCTAGCCATCAGGGCAGGACAGGGGGAAATGGTGCCAGCGGGGCACAATCTACTCAGGGCCAGCACAGGAAGGGTGATCAGGGTTCCCAATAGGGGGATCCTAAGAGATTCAGATCTGGGGGTTTCAGGAATGGTCAGGGAGGTTTCAGACATGGCCATCAGGGTCAGAACGGCCATCACAGCCAGAATGGTCAGCAGCAGCAGTTTCAACTGGGCCAATATGGTCAAGGTAGGAATGGTAACGGCCATCAGGGCCGAGGGCAGCAGGGACAGCGAGGGGGAAACTTCCCGGGGAAGTTCTTCGTTTGTGGCAAGATTGGCCACAAACGCTAGGATTATCCTGATAGGGACAGGGCCCCACAGCAGCAGCAACAGGGTGCTCGACACGAGCCACAGAGGCCTATGTTTCCTGCCGCCCTCCCAGCACCACCACAAATGGCAGCATTACCACCCATTCCAGCGGTCCCAGTCCAATAGGGACAACTTCAGTATGGGAGAGTGTATCAGCTCCAACATGTTACAGTTCCACATGATCCACATGCTATTGAGGGTATGTTCTCTATTCAGGGGACTATGGGGCGTATTTTATTTAATACGGGGGCCACACACTCTTTCATTACCATGAGATTTGCACGCATTTTGGGATTGTTAGACACTACAGAGAGCACGATTACTTGTGTAGATTCACCGTTGAGTAAGGGTTCGGTGATTTTCCTTATTTGTAGAGGTGTGGGTATAGAGATCGGGAGATTTACTTTACCTGCTGATATGTTAGTATTAGAGATGACTGAGTACGATGCGATTATTGGTATGGATTGGCTAGTTGCGTATCGAGCCATGATTGATTGTTTCAGTAGGAGTATCATTTTTGCCATTCCCGGGCAGGAGATGTTTTTAGTGGCGATGCCTCGCCCTGAGGGAGGATCGTCCATCCATTTGTACTATATAGAGGAGGAGACCTCTAAGGAAGTGGTGATACCACTCGATTCAATTCTAGTTGTTAGGGAGTTTGCTGATGTATTTCAGGATATACCTAGACTACCTCTGAGTAGAGAGATAGATTTTGTGATCGATTTGACGTCGGGCACTTGAACAATTGCCTGCGCACCGTACCGTATGGCTCCAGCGGAAATGAGAGAGCTAAGGGATCAGATAGAGCAGTTATTGGGTCAGGGGTTCATCCGAAGAAGTACTTCGCCGTGGGGGTGCCCCTATGTTATTCGTAAAGAAGAGGGATGGATCGTTGAGAATATGTGTAGATTACCGGGAGTTGAATAAAGTCACGATACAGAATAAATATCCGTTTCCCAGAATTGATGACTTATTTGACTAATTGAGGGGAGCTTGCTTCTTCTCAAAGATTAATTTACGATCGGGATACCATCAGTTGCGTCTCAGGGAAGAGGACGTCTCGAAGACTTCTTTCTTGACGCGGTATGGTTCCTATGAATTTCGGGTTATGCCTTTTGGCTTGACTAACGCTCCAGTCGTGTTTATGGACTTGATGAATAGGGTGTTCAGAGAGTTCCTAGACCAGTTCGTCATTGTCTTTATTGATGACATTCTGGTTTACTCCCAGACAGAAGAGGAGCATGCCGAGCATTTGAGGCAGGTTTTGTAGACGCTACGTCAGAACGAGCTTTATGCAAAGTATGAGAAATATGGATTTTGGTTGAAGGAGGTTCATTTTTTGGGGCATATCATTTCAGACCGGGGGATATCTGTTGATCCAAGGAAGGTATCCGCGGTGAGGGAGTGGGGACAGCCCACGACACCGACAGAGATCCGTAGTTTCTTGGGCCTAGCAGGATACTACAGGAGGTTTATTTGGGGTTTCTCAAAGATAGTGGGTCCTTTGACACATCTGACTCGCAAAGGTGTGCCATTCATCTGGACCGATGCCTATCAGTTGGCATTCGATGAGCTAAAGGACAAGTTGACCTCAGCGCCTGTGTTAGAATTGCCCAGACCGGGAGTTGAGTATTTAGTTTACATCGATGCGTCCTTACAAGGACTTGGAGGTGTGCTGCAACAGGAGAGTCAGGAAATAGATTATGCTTCCCGTAAGCTTAAGCCTCACGAGAGGAATTACCTCACCCACGACTTGGAGTTAGCGGCAGTCGTATTCGCTCTTCGGATTTGGAGACACTATCTTCTAGGGGAGAAATTTCTGTTGTTCATAGACCATAAGTCCCTATAATACCTCTTCACGCAAAAGGAGCTGAATATGCGTCAACGTCGGTGGCTTGAGTTTGTGAAGGATTATCAGTTCGATATCCAGTATCACCCAGGAAAGGCTAACGTGGTAGCAGACGCGTTGAGCCGTAGGCCAGTAGATGAGGTGGCTGAGGTGTGGAAAGTTAAGTGGAAGGAGTTGGGACACCAGGATGCAGTGGCCCAATCGTTCATGTCTGTGATGACTATTACACCTCAGATTGTTACGAGAGTGGTAAAGGCCCAGGCAAATAACTCGTTCTGTCAGGAGCAGAGAGTTTGATTACTAGCAGAGGGAGTCGAATCCTATACCGTTAGCTCAGATGGGGGATTACGCTTCAATGGGAGACTAGTCATTCCGAAAGGGGAAGACTTACGACACGAGTTAATGACAGAGTCGCACGGCTCACGGTTTGCGGTACACCCTGGTGGGGGATAAAATGTACCAAGACATGAGATGACAGTACTGGTGGAGCAGGATGAAGAGAGATATTGTCGTGTTTGTTTCTAAATGTGCCACTTGTTAGCTAGTAAAGGTGGACCATCAGAAACCGGCTGGACTTCTACATCCATTAGAGGTTCTGACGTGGATATGGGAGAGAATATCCATGGACTTTATCACGGTGTTACCTACGTCACAGAGGGGTCATGACTCCATATGGGTAATTGTGGATAGGTTAACCAAAGTTGCTCATTTTCTAACCGTAAGGACAGACTACACTACGGGATAGTATGCCCAGATTTTCATTGCGGAGATAGTGAGACTTCACGGGGAGCCTCTAAATATCGTGTCTGACCGAGACAAGATATTTGTTTCACGATTTTGGGAGAGTTTCCAGGAGGCCATGGGTACGAAGTTGCGATTGAGTACGACTTATCACCCGCAGACTGACGGGAAAACAGAGCGGACAAATCAGATGTTGGAGGACATGTTGCGTATGTGCATCCTAGGCTTTGGAGGTGGTTGGGAGCAGTACCTTCCACTGGTGGAGTTTGCTTATAATAACTCCTACCAGTTCACTATTGGCATGGCTCCATTTGAGGCGTTGTACGGTAGACCTTGTCGTTCCCCATCATGTTGGTTAGAGGTGGGGGATAACAAACTCCTTGGGCTAAAAGTGATTCAGGATACTTCGGCAAGGATAGAGATGATACAGTGTCGCATTCGGGTAGCTCATGACCGGCAGAAGAGCTATGCTGATGCCAAGAGGTTCTTCAGAGAATTCAAGGTGGGGGACCAGGTGCTACTCAGAGTATCTCCGATGAAGGGGATCATGCGTTTTGGGAAGAAGGGGAAACTGGCACCAAGATACGTGGGACCATTCCTATCATCGAGAGGATTGGGACAGTCGCATACAGACTTGGGTTACCGGATCACTTGCATAGGATTCATGATGTGTTCCATATTTCCTCGCTAAGGAAATATCTTAGGGATGATTTGGTCCATACTCACATTGCTTTGGAGGGCATCGATCTTCAGCCCGATAGTTCCTACGAGGAGGGGCCGATTGCTATTTTGGACCAATGCGAGCGAAAACTGAGGTCAAAGATAGTAACATTAGTACGTGTTCAGTGGAGGCATCACAATGCCGAGGAGTCCACATGGGAGCGCGAGGATGAGATGCGCGCATGTTATGCAGGGTTATTTTTACCAGGTACTCTTTAGTTCCGAATTTCGGGACAAAATTCTGTTATTAGGGGGGAAGTATGTAATACCCCGTAATTTTATTGATTTTTATTTAAGGGATTAATTAAATTAAATGAGAATTAATCCGGGTATAAATACTATCGAGATGTGAGTTGGTATTTGATTATGATGTTAAAATTTAATATTTATGGGTATGTAAAAAAATTTATGGGTATTGAAAATATTAAAGTTGTCGCGAGACTGAAATACGACAATTTGGAAATTTAGTTGGGACGCGCGTGTCGGTCGCGTCAGGAATGAAATTATTTAAATTAAAAAGTGAATTATATTTTATCAATCGAATGGTCATTTTGAGTACACCAACGTGTCCGAAAGGGTTGAAATAGTCAGAAAACACTAGCCGGGGGTTTAGTTTGGGTCCCGGGGCATTTTTAGGCCAAACCGGCTACCTAAAGGGGTATTTTGGTAGTTTTAAAAATATGGGAATTAAAACCCATGAATTTTAGGGTTAATTAATATATTACTAATGAACCCACTAAGTCCATTATTAGCATTAGGTGAGTTAGAGGGCTACGGAAGTTAAAGGGAGAGTTTGAAGAAGTTCCAAAAGAAACCTCCAACCACCATCACCATCTTTGAGAGAATTCTGTAGAGAAAGGGGAGAAATCAACCTTCATTCACCAACATCAACTCAGAAGAAACAAATCTACGGCAAGTGTTTTGATGTCGTTATTTGCATTGAATATTTCCTCCATGTATAGTGTAGAAAACTGTTTATGTCTTGGAAATTTTGATGAAGAATACCCAATGGAATTATTGTGAAATTTGTGATTTTGGGTAGGAATTTGCAAGTAGAATGATTATGGACGAATTTAATATACAAAACATAACTTTTGATGACCTGAAATCGGATTAATAAGGAGTCTTTTTATGAAATTAAAATTGTGGGTTCAAGTTCATAGGGTTTGGAATAAGAATTGGGGATTTATGATTTTGGCATGTTAAATTGTAAGATTTGGCCCAAAAGCATGTTAAGGAATGTTCTAGGGTGACTAAAATAGTTTACAAACATTAAAAACGTATTTGGATAGTCTTAGAGTGGATTTAGAGAAGAGGAGAAAGAAGAAAAATCGAATTTGGAAAATTTTGGGCGCAGTCTGCCATCTCGTTAGAAGACCTGCCTAGGTCGTTCGAACGAGCTTCTAACGAGATGACAGTATCCCTTCTAACGAGTTGGTAGTTCGTTCGAATCCTTTCGTTCTAACGACCTCGTTCGAACGAGACTTCTAACGAGTTGACAGAATGGCTCTTTGGCCTGATTATATTTCAAATGTCCCGTAGACTTATTTAAATGGAGTAATAACCTTCCCTTATTGACTAGTGGGTATATTTGGGAGATTAGAGTACGTTGAGCAGTAAAACTTAGAATCTTGTAGTAAATCGAATGACCTTTATGGATTAGAAAACGAGTACTTAATTACGACGTGAGAAGAATGGAAAACTTTAATGTATATAAATCGGGGACTTATAAGCGTATGACATTAAATGATGATACAAGAACGAGAAGTATACATCTAGTAATATATTGAGATCTCTAAGATGTACGAATGCTTAGTATATGTAGTTATCTGTGTATAACATACCTACCGTACTTGCTATCATGGGAGGTCGGCGTTCGATCAGGGCCATCTAATCTTCGTGTGCCTACGGGGGGGTTTAGATTGGTACCTCGAGGACATAGGTCAGAGAAGGACTTATTGAGAAGTTAATAAGTCTGTTGATCATGGGAGCGTAGGTATGTGCGTGACCCATATGATGTGAACTATGTTCGCCTCCATTATGTGTGATTGTTGTTATTTGAGAACGATTCCTGAGAGATTCGGAATGCGTGGTCCTTATGTACGTGATGTACCGGGATTGGATAGCAGAGTATGTGTGCACCGCAACTTAGCCTCGGGGTGCTAGTATTGTATATTTATGATGAGAATAATATACTGCAAATTGAAATGCAATGTCATGTATAAATGTGAGTATAAATAATAGCAATGTTTTCGTAAAGATAAAAATGGAAATCCTCTAGTAAGTAGTATTACTAATATGGGAAATTGTGAAGAAATGTAAGACACGCTGTTTAAATGAAGATACCGAAAGTAAATCGTGAATTGTATATAAATGTTAGATTTTATATTGGACTAGTTAAGTATGAGAATAACTAGAATGGGTACGGTAACGATAGGAGTGCACAATTAGTGGAGAGGTGAGGTACTCATGTGAGTGCACACACTATCATGTACTTTATATTCACTATTTAATGATATTAAACACTTGCTATATTTTAAACTGTTTTCATAATCGGGCTCTGACCCGTTTGCTTCCAAATATATTTTCTTGTAAAAACCTTTTAGGTGCCCAGCCACAAGGACACCAAGCATAGGAGTTCCATTCAGGTGACGTACTGTAGCTGCTGTGGAAGTTACAGGACCTTGACAGTAGACGCCTCCATTCTCGATCTTAACTCTATATTATCAGATTCTCTCATCTGTTGGGCATGGCGCCCTATTTCCTTTTAGAGATACTTTATCTATTCAGTTATTTCATATTTTGGGTTGTAATTAATTATATGATTCAGGATTGTATTTGTTCATTTCAGTATTTGGATTGTTGAGAGGTGTTTTCCTCCAGATTTAGTTTATTACATTGTTATTTAATTGTGACTGTGATGTTGTTGTGGGATTAGCATTTTATAATGTAAAAGGATGTCATGTTAATCGGGTTTAATTAAAATTGACAACTCATTTTTTAAATATTAGGTGGCTAGTCATTATAAAAATGTTTTCGACAGTGATGCTATGAACTGAACCAACTTGGCATTTTGTATTAATTTGAATAAAGAAGTAGCTACCTGGTATTTAATTAGTCGGGGTATCAAAAAGGGGTAATATTTGATGACACAAATATTATACTTTTGAGGAAAATAAATTAAATTAAGTAATTAGAGAGTTGGGGTTCAAAAAAATAGAGTAGGGGACTCTAAATTATTATTTGGACACGATGTAGTCCTTGGGTTTGTGGAAATGGAATCCACGACCTATTTAATTTAAGGGTGCTTGGGGACGAATATTCATTGGGATAATTTTAGTGGGCATTTAGGCCTATATAATTGTGTGAGTGGAAAACATAATTATATCGATTATGGATGACTATATCCTGCGAGACTATTAGGATGAATTTGGAAAAATGCGTATTTACTTAATGTGAATTGGTATAGTTGGAGAAATTATATAAATTCTTAAGTGAGAATAAGGTACATGTTATTTATCAAGTGAGGGAATACTTTTGAGTTTAGTATCGTGAGTGTGCGAAAACTCGAATATTATTATTTATGAGAATCTTTGGAATTATTGGTCATGGTTATGTGTGATTGGCAATTATGGCCATTTATATGTATTTGAGGAACAATGTGGAATGCATATATACGATGTGTGGATGGTATATATATATATATATATGTGAAGCATACCCCCTCTAATGTTATCATGGAAATTTGCGTGATGTGGGTGAGGCCCCTGTCTTGAGGAGCAGGGAACGTATAGTCCCCAGGTCATAGTGTCCATTGTTATATTGTGTGATTTTTATTAGGGGTGAGACGTGGTGGGTATGTTTTGTCTCATATTTGGGGAGGAACTATGACCGCTTCCCAAACGTTGTGATTTATGATCGCGATGTCGGTGATATTGAGTCCGATCGCTGGTCCCCAGGATGGTATGTGAGTGATGCCCTGAAAGATGATATCATTGAGGGATCGCATCCTCGAGTTATAGCTCGTTAGGATGGTTATTGTACTTGTGTGTATAGTACATTACTTGTGTATGAGAACAAGATATTATATCTCTACTAGAGTAAAGAGATAAATTGAATATGAAATGAATTCTCATTTCGGGAGATTTTACCGGACTTAAACTGTGATATGTATATAAAAGTGAGCAAGAAAAATAAAGATAAGTATGTTATGTATATGTATTTATATGGGTATATATATATATACGTTAGGTACTGAGGGCCTAATGGATCTCGATGATCGACATTGCCAAGTAGTAGTGTATTGGGGGGGTTCCTTGTTTGGATTTCGCTTCGCGAGACACCCCACGCACGAACATGGTACAGTGTTGAGACTGGGGATAATTTTAGCCCTCAGTACTCAGGTTAATTAGGATTTTTAGAGTTTTGGTGAAACGAACTATTTAGGCAGGGTAGCTTAACTAGGTTATGTAGGAGATATGCGTTAGGTGTGCACTATTAGATGAGATATGAGGGGTATCTCATGGGAGTACGATACCAATTTAAATATGAGATAAAACATATTTTCTTAAATAAAGCATTTATGCACTTGCTAAATATTTTCACAACTCGGGCTCTGACCCGTTTCTATATTTTTCCTCTCTTGCTATATATACTATATTTATATAGGTGTCCAGACACAGGGACGCTTGGATGATGATCCTTTCAAGTCAGACGTCTGCTGCAGCAGCTGTGGATGTATGCAGGTTTATTGTAGACGCTTCTATACTTGTAATCTAGATAGGAGGTACTGTATAAACATTCAGGCTAATAACCCAACTGCATTTATTTATTCTTTTAATTCCTTTTATCCGGATTCGATTTGGTTGTGTATTGTTAAACCGAGTGTTCGGTTATTTTTATTTCTTTTCAGTTCCATTATATAAACTCTGTGGATGTTTTAATTGATTTAATTTGTTTAAAAGATTAGTTAAATAAAATTTTGACGCCAGCCTAATAGGTTATTAGTAATTAACTTGGTTTTCGACAGTGATGCTAAGAATGAACCATATGCGACTCCTGTTTTAATTTGGTACAGGAGTGATCGCCCGGTATTTTATTAGGCGATGTGTCACATTATGTTGGCAATATTTACATGGAATGTAAAAAAAATATATATTTAAATAACCAAACATATAGGGCCTAATTATAAACCATTTTGTTTAACAGTATTTTTTTAATGTTAATTACATAAAAATTTCAAATATAATTTTAATTCACAAAAGGGCACAATATTTCTTGTGTTATTTATAACATAAAACGAATTATTAATAAAAATGAAAATGATTCATAGTAAGTTTTACCTTCTCTAAGTTGAGGTTTTAAAACTACAATAAATCAGTAGCTGCTTCAAACAGAAATTATGATCTATGTTAGCATCTATAAATGCAATTTGACGAGAAAAAAATAATATATATATATATATATATATATATATATATTTCTAGATTTCAAACTTTACCTTCATAGCCATGGATGTTGATGATGGGCACATTATGCATTCTATAACAAAAATATAGATGAAGGGTATGACTATCAAGATTCATGAATCCTTCAGGAATACGACGGGGTAAAGTGAGTGTGGGCATTAAAACAAATATGAACGGAATGGGCAAATACTTTAAACGACGTGTAGTTTATTTTCTAGAATAAGGTGAAATAAACCCTAAAAAAAATCGAGAAATGTTGGGGAAGATGATGAGTTTAAAAATTTAACTCAATCGTTTTTTTTGTTTATGAGAAGCAAAAACCTAAAAAAAAATAATAGATCAATAATTAACATTAATTAGAGGTTGGTTGAGCATTAATTAGGGATTGTGTAAATGTGTGTTGCATTAATTAGCATTTACACCTCTAATATTACTGTATTAGAGGTATAATAAGGACCGTTGATTAGGATTTTAAAGAATTTGACACGTGTGAGAAGCATTTTTTACCGATGTGTATTATTTGAGCTACTGTATGATTCATTCGCTATCACATTAGACTGACTTCCTTCGCTGTATTTTGGCTTCTTAATAAGGCTTACTTAAATTGAAAAAAATTAAGATCGTACTATATTAAATTTATTGGAAAAAAACTACATCTATGTATCCAACTCACATCTTTTGCTCTCACTAAATTACCCAAAATTAAATATTTTTTAATAAATTACCCCAAATTAAATACCTTTATGATAATCTTTATATCCAACTCACATATTTTTCTCTCAACATATTTGTGTATAATTTGAAAATGTTTGTTATTCGTGTATTTGTTTTTCTTCAATAAATTCGCCCCATTTGGTGATTGAACCACAAGTATTAATAATAAATAATGGGATGACAAGAAAGTTTTCAAAAACAAATGTGAATTGAAAGATAATGTGGGTGAAATTATAATTTCTTTTTTTTATAATAACTCGATAGTACACAACATGAACTCGACAGGACATACGACTTTCCAAAGTTTATTCATAATACATTATTATAATTTACAATAACTATTATTCTGTCTTGCGATTTTAATTATGAATTTACTTATAATTCACTATAACTAACATGAACAATAATTAAATTTTTTTTATGTTGGATAAAGGTTAGATGGTTTTTTCTATGCAATGTGGTTATTATATGGTTTTCTTCGTTGGAGAAACCTTGAATAGAGATGAGAAATTTTCCATTAGGAGTGTTCATCAAACTTTTGATATTACTTCCTCGCATTACCTTAATGTTAAGATAATATAATTGTACTGATGTCTATAAGACCTATGAGAAAGTGCTCCGCAACAACGGTTGTAGTGAACATCGTTACTAAATAAGGGATATGGAAGCCTCTCACGAAAGTATTAACAAAGCTTTCTCAATGACATCATTAATGATCAACTTTTTAATGGACATATATCATCGCTCATTGTCTAACAATTATGAATGACGTAGTAGACCGGTCCTTAATCATTCTCTTCTTGTTAAAATACGTTCCCACTAATTGCTTGTTCTAAAATTGGTAAGTATAAGTGGTAGTTCCTCAAACATTTATGGAAAGAAAAGCAATAGTGGGGATCCTAAATAATGTGTGATACCTTAGAAGGCGAAGAGAGCTTTGACCGATTAGGCCTTGTGGAATGACACGTGGCACCCAAAAGTCGAGACGACGTAGTTGTCCGAATATCATGAAGTTACTAACAGTGAATTTAAAGAGATCATAGCCTAGAATGGTCGTATATAAATGAACCACAACTCTACCACTCTAGAGATAGGATTCAAGAGGGATTAAAATAAGCATAAAAGAGACCTAGATTTGTAGGGCACTTGTAAGTAACAATAAGGATGACCCCAACTGCTTTGAGTATGATTAATTGCATTCTTGTAACGATGACCTGGACTCTTAGCTAGCAACTCTAGCACTTCAGTCATCCTTATCTATTCTCAGTTAATAAATAACCCTCTCCTTTCTTCATGCACATAGGAAAGACGATTTTCCAAACGACGTAACTCTGTATGTCTTCTCTTATTTTTCATTCATATCTTGGTCTCGATTAGTAATATTGTAATTATTATGGGTTTGATATCCCCTATAATTTGGCGATGTCCGTGGGAAAGATTAAAATCCCCACCACCGAGAAATATCAGCCATGCAATAATATGAGTGATCAACAATCTCATCACTCATATGCCAGAAGTCGTATCCAATCTAAGGTATAAATTTCCAAGAAGGAACAGACTCCTTCGAGATCCCCCCACCTCCCAGTGAAACGAGGTAAAGGGGATGCTCACCATTTAAGGTCTAGTCCTAGTGAGTGAGGTTACATTCCCTTTACTGAATGACATAAAGGGAAACCATCGTCACAAATGGTCAGCCTTTATAAAGAACAATTGGACGAGCGTGATAAAGAAATTGCCCTGTTAAGCCTATAGTTAACGGTCAATCAGAGTAGTGTGGATCAGACACTACAAGCACTTGATGTCTTTATGGAGTCATCATGATGCCCTTATGTGTCATATTTTCCCATTTACCTTGGGGGAAATAGATCTCCGGTGGTTTGAAAAATTAACGCTTATATTAATTTCCTCAGTCACAAAGTTAGTCGGGGAGTTCACAACCCAATTCAACACCAACAACAAGGTAGTTAAGAAGGTTGATTCACTTATCGCCCTAAAGACAAAGAAGGATGGATCCCTTAGGAAGTATGATTAGTGATATTGGTAATCATTCAACGACATTGATAATTATAATGAGCAATTGGTGATCTTATCCTTCAAGTTTGGATTTGCAAGATTGCACGATATCTAATTGTTTGGAGGTTGATTCACTATCTAATTCTTATCCTTTTTTCAATAATAGATTATTACTTTTTTCTTGAATAAGGTGAATTGATTTTTATTTGGCTAGTTACCGTCAAGAGGCACACTCTCAACTGGTGTCAGAGAAGGTCTCCAAAGTTTTTGGTGTTATAACCTTGGTTTGTATCCCTTTATGAGAAATTGATGGAACTTTAACCCGCTGACCTTCTCAATTTTATGGTAATAATTTTTCCTATTGGAATGCTCATTTGTTTTTATACTTGATATTTGTGGATTGTAAAATATGGAATAGTGTTCTTCTGGGATGGAAATGTCCCATAGTTGTTGTCAATGATGTCCTAGTAGAAAAAGTTAGACGTGGTTGGGATGATAATGATTTTAAGGAGAGTGGGTGGAATATGATGGGACTTAATGCTATTTTTGGTTCCAAGTCCACCACTGAGTTTAACATATTTTCACTTGTATAACATCTAAGGAGGCGTGGAAAAGTTTACAAATGACCCACGAAGGCACCTCCGCCGTTAAACACTCCAAGCTTCGACGGTTGACCACCCATTTTGAACTTCTTACCATAAAGGAGAACGAGACTTTTGACAACGAGTTCTATGCTGAGCTGAATAATATAGTAATTTTTGTCTTTACTTTAAGAAATACCATCAAAGAGGATATAATTACTAATCAAATCCTACGGTATCTCCCAAGTAGGATCCATGAAAAAGTGGATGCCATTGATGAGATTAAAGATTTACTCACAAAACCCATGCGTGTTGATGAGTTGGTTGGCTCTCTTCAAACCTACAAGGCAAATTTGTCTTATCTCCAAGGGATGTCATCCAAAGAGAAAATATAGTTTTCAATGCTAAGAAGAATTCTCCTAGTTAGAGTTCCCTTAATATTAGTGATGAGGATATATACTTTCTCGTTAAAACATTATCCAAAACTTGATAAAAGAAATTTCAATCAAAAAGCGCTCCCAATAATTATTTGCCTAGATTTGAAGTTGGTAAAGAAAGTGGAGATAATAAGGTTAAATCTTTAAAACCCATTACTTATTTCACTTGTGGTGGTTGGGGACATATTTCAAAGCAATGTCCCTAAGATTTGAGTCAAGGTGGTGGCAAGGATGATTATCAATCCACTTTAGTGATGGTGACTCGAACTCAGATAATGACTCTCATGGAAGTATATATGTAGGTTTTATGGTAAGAGAGAAGTTTGATGAGTTGGATAATTTATATGATTTTGATGTTCCTCATCCGTTCATTAGAGATATGATTACTTCTAACACCCTATTTGAGTACCATTGTGGAAGACTAAGACGATCTTTAATCCAAGTATGTTAACCTTTATGAGGAATCCATAAACTTTGAAAGGGAAAACATAGAACTCTCCATTACGCTATCCAGTTTTGAAAACGATATAGCTATAGTAAGTGAGATCCATTTGATCTACTTTGATGCTCAACATATGGTGAGTATTAAACCACATTTAGAGGTAAGTATTAATAATTTTCTTTAACTTGAGGTAGATTTCCCTAGGAAATCCTTAATTTAGAGTGAAAGCTCAATGATAGACTTGGAGAACAAAATCTCTTTGCTTGGTATCAAACTACAATCTGCATCCACTCAAAAGATAGATCTCAAAAGTTGGATATGATGCTACTTGTACCTAAATAATCCTCTAAGGATAAATGTGGTTTATGTTTTGTGGATGGTGAGAGATCTTCCTCTAGCCAAGCCATCTTTGGATCTCAATACATTTTTCTGTCTACCATTGAAGAGCCTTCTACTAGTGATTTATCCATAAAAATCAAAGGAAGGTGACATAATGTGCTCCGATTGTAACAAGGAAGGACACTTGAAAGATTTTTGCCTTAGACTTAGGAAGTGACTACTCAAACTCTTCGTCGACCCAATTAAATCAAAACCCTATAAGTGTACTTATTGCCATAAGATAGGACACCTTAGAGAGTTTTGTATTTTTCTTCAACCCTCGTTACCTTTAGGTGATTTCAAAGTGGTAGATATGTCGATAGGAAGCGTAAGAAAAATAAGGAAGCCCCCAAAAAGTTTTTCAAAGAAAAAACAACAAAAGTTGACCTCGATCCGAAGATGGTTACAAAATCCAATCCGTTAAAGATCTAATCTAATTAGATTAGGAAACACATATTATATAGAGTGGAGTTAGAATCCTAGAGAGATCGTGCTAAGACAATTTCTTCATCCTCTAATAAGTAGAGTTATGACCCTTTTTAGGTTCTTTAGAGTGTTTGGTTTACTCTTTTTTATAGGCATCTTTATCTATTTCTATAGGTTAAGATCTTCGTTTTGTTCATACCTTTAGATTTTAGCCTTATGCAATATTGGCCTTCTATGATTGATAGATATTATTTTATCCCATATGCTTAATATAAGCCTACATGCTTAGTTCTTGTATAAATGATATTATTTATGACTTTTATACTCCATGTTTAGAATTTCATAGATTGAAACGCCTTGGAAAACTAAGCTTTTTATTTTAGAGTATTTGGCATAACTCGTTCACTTTACACCGCACTATAACTTGAGCCATTTCCATGTAAAATATAATTAAGGTATTTGTTTTCTAATTCTATCGAAAATTGAAAGTTTTATGTGATGTTTTCAAAAAGGGTGTAATTGTTAATTGTTTTTGTGTATGAGAGATTTTTATCATCATGGTTGGAGTTGAAAATTATATATAATTTTTTTAAAAATCATGAATGATGATGTGGTAAGGGATGAGACTTTGTGATTGTAAGAACTACCTTATATTGGCAAGAGTTTCCCACCCTTCGTAATGAATACGCGAAGGGGTTCGCCTGAAATTTTTTGTTCAAAAAGTGATGTCTCAAGATTTGTATCCATAAAAAATTGAGTAACATCAAGGATATGAGATGTAAAAAGGTTTTAATCCTAAATCCTTACTTGACGGAGAAAAAAGTGATAGTTGAAAATTATATTTGTTTTAAAGAAAACATGAGGCTTTATCTTCATTACATAAAGCCAAAATTTTCAAAAGTGAGTTCAAACATTAATATCATTCTTGATTTTATGGGTTAATGCTCATATTATTTAATTTTTTATTACGAGTTATGTCTCTGAATCACTCTATTTTTTATATTGCTTTAATTTGAGATTAGGCCTTTGAATGCTAAATCATTATTTGTGTAGAGCATTGGACATAATCAAGAAGTGTTGTATGATCTTTTAAGTCTTGTTTGATAACATAAATGGTATTTTTTGGGGATTAAAATGTGCATGCTTAGTTAACAAATTATTTGTATACATTTCCTTTTATATGTGTTAAGTTTTACACATATTCCTCTTGATGTCAAGTTCCGGGACTAACGATACACCCATTGCTACAGCAAATGCGTTTTGGTTTGTTAAAAATTCCTAAATCAAGATTTCATATCTTTTATCCACTTTATCTTACAAAAACCTATTTCACCTTAGAACCATAATACCTTCCTCCAATATTAGTATCTTGGAAGCTATATTTAGATGTTATCAACCTTATTTTAGTGGCCAATCATCATCTTGGTAAGTTTATCTATCCTAGATTTTTAGATTTATTCCATTTTTAGAGTTAGTGCTTTGTGCTAGTTATTTTGACGAATTTAAATGATTTCTTGTCTATGATAGATGAGTTTTACTTATCTTGAGATGAGATTGATTCTCTTGAGTAGCTTTCAGTGTGTATATCTGTGCTTTACTCATTTTTAGGGTTTTGTCTACTCTTGGGTTTATGTGTTAAGAGTATATAAGTGATTGATTTCTTGTCATTCACGATACTCTTTCTCATACTCGTTTAGTATAGGATCCCTGTTTTATCTTCTAATTATATCTTTTCTAATTGAATTTTTGTTCTTTATGTCTTGGTGTGTGTGATTTTTAGGCTATTTAATATGGCTCCAAAATCTCCCTCACATTCCTTGACTTTTTTTGTTCATTCCAAATTTGATGAGATCTTTTCCACATGTTCTATAAGTTAGGAGAGATCATTTGATTTCGTTTCACTTTCTGACACTCGTTTATGCAAATTCATGAAGAAAATAAAGTGGAATGAAGTTTGTTCTCAAATCGAACCTTGTTACCTATATATAGTAAGAGAATTTTATTCAACATTCGTGTATAGTAAGGATCACTTATGCTATAGAGTTTTATCTTCCAAATTGAGGTCAACACCTATGAAGACTTCTTTTAAGTGGATAAGAAATCACTTTAATGTTCGAGAAGAACAATATCCCAAATACCCTTACACATTGGTTATTGGTGAATAGTCTCATTAGGATATGATCACTTTTCTGAGTGACGACCATTGTCATTCTTGGACTAGGTATAATTTTCCTCAATCTTTTATTGCTAAAGATTTTTTATATTATTAATTTGGTTGTGCACTCATATATTTTTCCCACATATCACCCTCACAACATATCATTCAAACATGCATAATTGTTGTATGCCATTAGTAAAGGTGATGTTATGTGTTTGTGTAATTTGATATTAGACTTGATCTTTGCTCACACTAAGGATGCTAAGAAAACTCATGCTTTGCCCTTCGTTCATTTAATTGTGTGCTTGATTTTGGAGTTTCGGGATCCTATTTTTCTAGATAAAGTTCAGAAAAGTGTAAGTGTGAGTTGACCATTAAATCCTATTATCGTTCAGTTTCTCATGTTAGCGACTATAGTGTATAACCCATGCCTCCTCATGTTGTACCTCAATAAGCTCCTCATCTTTACCCTACATCATAAGCTCCTAGTGTATGCTACTTGACTTAAAATGAGTTGGATTTTACCATTTCTCGGCTATGTACTCAATCATGTTCTAGTTTGCTACCCACCTTTGAGGACTTTAGGGATCAATTTTCTTCCTTCAGTTCGACGAGTTCTTCTTTCTATAATGGTTTTCGACACACCTTTGAAACTCATGTGAAGAATGATGGGGATGAATTTAAAGATGTTCATAACAGTTTTATGGACGTGTATGCTATGAAGTCCTTGAAGAAGAATAAGAAGTGATGTATTTTGTTTGTGTTTGAGTTGTGTTTGTTTGTTTCGAGAGTTTGTGAGTTATTGGATTTTACTTATATTGGTTATATTTATTTAAACCCTTGCAAGTCTTAACTTTTTATGAAATGCTTATTATGTTTTAGCACACCTTGTACATCTTTACATCATATATTTTATTTCTTCATGAGTAGTTAAAATTGTTGCTCTCAGGCCTATTATTATTATTATTATTATTATTATTATTATTATTATTATTATTATTATTATTATTATTATTATTATTATTATTATTATTATTATTATTATTATTATTATTATTATTATTATTATTATTATTATTATTATTATTATTATTATTATTATTATTATTATTATTATTATTATTATCTTTCTTTGACTTCATTTTATTTTTTATACTCTCTATATGAATCATTTTCTATTTGCTGGTTTGATTAACATGTTCTACTCTCTTAAAATTTTTCGTTAACTTTATGTCATTTTGTGTTTAGTTCTTTCCTTTGTCTCTTTCAGTGACAAAAGACGGAGACGCTTTTAGATAGGGGGATTATTGTTTCCAAAGGGGGATTATTGTTTTCAAAGAATGATAGGTTGCTTAGAGTTATGTATTTCTATATCATTTTAAAAAGAATTATATACTTAAGGGAGAGTTATTTTAGATATATATGTTGTTCATATTCTTATTTATATATCCACATGTTCATATTTATCATATTTTCTTATCTTTTCTTTCACATTGGTATCTTGATTAGTTTACTAGTGTGTGACAAAAAAGTATTCTTTCAAGAAGATCTTTTAATCCATAAAGATGGTTGAGTCTCTACTAGAGATTAGTTATTTTGTATTTGCCCTTAACTAGGCGAGTTGTAAAATGGTAGAATATTTTTATTTGCTTGTAATTATTTTTTATGTTTTGTCTGAGAATTAGACAAAGATGGAGATTGTAAGAGTATAATATACTCAATGTGGTATAAATAATAGTTTGTCTAAATTTTTTGCCAAAATATGTTTGAGTCTTTGCCCAGTAGGTCTCTGAAAAGCTTCATCAACTTCAATTAGGATTCACTCATGTCAAACCTATAATAACTCGTATTTTTAGCAATAGTTAGTTAATTATTAAATTTAATATTTATTTGTGATGAGTTGTTATTTGCATATGACGTGTGGTATGTCACTGATTATATTTGTTATTTGTTGTTATCCATATATGTGATTGTATATGTGTTACATAGATTCGCACTCTTTTGCAAATTGGCATAATACACAATAATTCATTAATTAAATAGTTGGAGTGACTAGTGTTATGAGAGACTATGGAATGGTCAGGGACTACGTGTCTGGGGTTTCTTTGTTTGAATTATTAATGCGTGGAAAAATTGAATGGTCATGTAAGTCCACCCATCGTTTTTATCGGTCTCCCACCACATTAGAAAAGCCTAAACTTTAACTACACTCTTATGGGAGTATAGCGGCAAGTCTAGGTATCGAATCCACAGAGAATGATTTTTAGACTTTAATTGATTTATTACTTATTAATAAAAGTGTAAAAGATGATGTTCTTTCTAATTAAGTTAATTTAGGTAAGTATTGAAACTAAATTAAATAACAAGAATGAAAACTATTGATTGAAAATAAAATCCCTAAGCTCAAACTAATTAGCTTAAAAGGTTACATGAAAAAAAAAAACTTCTCAAGATTAAATCTCATTTTATCGATTAATAAAACCTTGAGTTGTCACCCATAAATTCTTATAAAACTTTACTTTGATTTTGGCATCTACAAATATTCTCAAAATTACATACGTAAGTTTACAAACATGTCGCATACATAATATACACCATTAAGTTCCCTATGCGTAAAATCAAGAACAACCTAAACCATCAAAACTAGCCTAATCCATCATACCATAACAAAGAAACCAGATACTCCAAGCTGAGTTTAATCATCCCAACCTAATTTAATTAGTTAAAAAGCATGTTCAATGGCAAAAGAATGGAAGAAAGCAAGTAATGAAAGCAATAAATAAGCAATAAAATTAATTAGCAAAGTAAAGAATACAACTAACAAATCAAGGAAATAACTTTAAAAACTTGAACTAAAGGAAGAAGAAGATGGATAATACTTACAAAACCCAAAATAGGCAAACACTAGGAGAAAGAGAAGCTCCCGAAATCAACTCTCAAACCATACTAAAAAATTATCCTATAAATTAGATTATGAAAAATTAATCTCCACTTACTATTTATAGTAAGTTTGTTAAAATAAAGAAAATAAATCAAAACTCTCGAAATATATGAAATCTGGTGGGATCGATCTATTGACCAAGGATCGATCAATCGATGAAGCTGAAATCTCGACACTGCTCCTAGATATTTCACGGAACTGATATGATCGATTGATCGATGGCTGGGATTGGCCGATGGATGGTAGAGAAAAATTCCAAATGCTTTCAAGTCTTCACCAAAATCACATCGATCGATCGATTGACTGGGGGTTGTTCGATCGATCCCTTGTTTTTAATAATATTTTCTCTTGCTTTCAAATACAATGAAACTTGGAAATAGTTGGCATAAATCGATCATACGATGATGAAATGATATGCCATTTGTGTCCACGCAAAGCTAACTCGATGAAATACGCTTCCATGGAATTTTTCCAATCAGGATACAAAGTATGAAATTATAAAATTTCCCCTAAAGTTGCATCGCGTGTTATAACTTTCCCGAAATACAATCAATTGCTCCGCGAGCCATTTCACCACCTACAAAAGATTAGATAAACCTTTTTCGTATATATATCGAAAACGAAGGTTAACCAATAAATGAGAAAAAATATAGAATTTAACGGATAAAATTGTACTAGAATGCATAAATATAAAGGGTGCTAATATACAATATTCGTGAATAATGACGTCCCCTAACTTAGACATTGCTAGTCCGTAATGATGAAATAAAGCTAGAACCATCCCAGTATAAAAATAAAAACAAAAATAGATATGTAAAATGGATAAATGCCACTTTTGAGGGGGAACAACTGCATTTAATAATGCAACAAGACGTTAAACCTCTAGCTTATCCTAGTGGATGAGTGTTGTCTCGTGGGGATTTTTAGGGATGAAATCCACAAACATCAAATTCATTACAATATACCCAAATAACCAATCAGACAAGCTCAATAACAATGAAAACGGATTTCAACAAGTTATTAACAAATCAAATGAGAATTTACCCAATAATCTATAGTCACTAACACTATTAGAATTACTTCATCACAATTGAAACCTTAAATGTGGTAGGAAGAGCGAGCACAAGATATAAATTATGATCTGGCAAAAAAATTTATAATTCGAATAAACATAAAATTGTGAATGATGTCAAATCCTTTCCAGCGATTACACTCAATAAATGAAAACACTCATAAATGGGATGTAACATATGCAGGATATGTGGGCATAATGAGTAAACGTAAAAGAAGAAAGGCCACACACATGTCATCAATGAAGAACTCAAAGTATAAAATATATTTTCTTTAATCTCAATGAAAGGATGCCGTTCATCAAATGAGGTGATATTCATTTTAACATATTATCGAAACCATTATCACTTTTGAATCAACTTCACCTCGATATCACATTGGACTTTTTAAGGGTTGTGACGTAGTTTAGGTGAGGTATCTGAAATGAATGGGAGATTTTCAGATCCTAAGTGTTCGGGGAGAAAACTTGGGATATATAAAAATTTGCGAGAAATTTCAAAATTAGAATGTAATTTTCATAACATGAAAAGGATATGATAATAAAGTATAACTTTTATTATTATTCTCTAAACATAAAAACCAAGTTTCTTAATTTTTTTCAAACCCTTTGTTTTTCTTCCTTTTCTTTTCTTTTTCTTATTCTTTTATTTCCTTTAGCCTTTTCACTTCTTTTTCTCGGGAATACAAGCCAACTCATATGCTTAATTGTAACAATGAAACAAGAACATTATTAAATCCCAAATACGATTCCGAACAAATGTATAAAAGGTATATATATGGTTTAAAAACTCTAATGTGAGGCAGGTTAAGGGATTTGGGGTTTTGAAATGAAAGGTTTATATTTAGTCTCAAGGTGGGTTGACTAAGAAAAATATACAAAGTGAGGTCAAGGTCAATATGGGTGTCTACAAAGAGAGCTTATAATCCTTTCCTAAGGTTTATGTGATTCTCAAGTCAAAATAATATTCAAAATCATGCTTAAGTAACTCATTTCAAAATGAATGAGCGATCAAATAAATAATTGTGAGTATGCCGACAAATTTAACGTTCTCAAGAAGGAATGAGTAATGTATAAACACTCACAAATGAAGAAAAGTGCAATGCTCACTTGGTGTAAATATATACAAATGCAACAAAAGATCAAAAAGTTATAAAAGCTTTAAACCAAATCACTAAACAAGAGAAGTGCATGTTCTCATGGGTTTAAAGTTCAATTCATGAAGGTTTTCATAATATCAATGATTTGAGGACTAAAATATAATAACTTCTAAAATAGAGAATATTCATCATTGGATTATCCATTGATCGGGCATTTATTTGAATGATCATCGAAAACAATGGCAAAATACCCAAAAAAGGGGAAAAAGAAAGAAAATATTTTTCAAAATTTTCAACAAAATAGTGTACTTGGTAAGAAAACGTAATCAAATCAAAGAAACTACCAATGAATGGGAAGAATATCCCACACCCCCAAACATAAACGTTGCAATGTCCCCAATGTGAATCAAGAAAAAGAGCAAGAGAAATATAATATCCAAAATGTAGTGATCTCCAGAAGCATAAGTCCATTGATTCTAAAAGACATGTTAGGACCAAACATAATAAAAAAGAATAACAAAAAATTTAACTAATTACACTAGCTAATAAATAAAAAAGAAAATAAAACAAACTACTATGTATAACTAACAATTTTAACTTCTAACTAGCTATACACTAGAAGTTGAAATTTCTTAGGATCCACCCAAAAAACGATTTCACTTTTATGGATTAATGGTGTACACTCATTTGAGTTAATTCCCTTCGAAAAAGGAATCTCGTTTGAACAACGGAAGGCATGTAAAGGGCGGGAAAAAGGAACCATCACCAATTAATTTTTTTACAGATTGGGGGGGGTGGGGGTGATTTGGATTGAACAGGAGATAAGTACAAGTGGGATCTAATAAAAACTGAATTTTCTCCCAAAGGTTTTTCAATTAGAATGGAAGGTGGTGCACATAGAGGCACAATGGCCTTCATGTAAAGCAACTAAAGTAAGTAATCCTCATCGGTGAAAGAATTAAACATTTCAAAGTTTTGAATCGAATCATGGAATTTATGTAATGGCTGGATAACGGTGAATGAAAATGGGGAGGAAATAAATTCAAGCTCGAGAGATTAATCATTGCTCAAAGATTGAATTTTAAAAGAGATAAGATCATTTTCAATGAAGTTTTCTTCTTTGTTTACCAAAGAAGAACTCATTTAATTGCAAATGGATACTACATCCATTTCTTGCTCACTTTCATTCTCTATAATACCTTGGGCCAAGAGAAGAATGCTTAGTTCCAAAATGGGCATTCTTTGCTCATGAACATTGAATTCCTAGAATACATTGGGCCAAGAGAAGAATTCTTAGTTCCAAAATGGGCATTCTTTGCTCATGAACATTGAATTCCTCATTTGGTTCAAACATCCCTCGACTTATAATGTCTCAGAAGAAAAATCATCATTGGATTAGAATAATGCATCCAACTCTTGTTCCCAAAAATAATTTCCTCTCCGACAACGGTTTTCAAAATTTTCATTCTCAAGCATGCGAATTCCCGGAACTACTTTCAAAATTATTATTATTATAAGAATTTTGAAATTTATTGCAACAATAGTTCGGAGAACTACTATCTCGATAAGTTTAAACTTCCATATTATAACAATTTTGAGGATTTTAATCGTGTGAATAATTTTCTAAAGTTTCGACGTCTAATGCTTGACTTTTGTAATACTCACCTAAAGTGATTTTGTAATTTTTATTATTATCCTTATGCAAGTATTCACCAAAAGTCATATGCTTTACGGGACTTTGAAAATTATTCTTAGGAAAAAATTGTGAGCCATTACAATTACAAAAAATATTAGAGTAAGACATGCTTACCCCAAATGGCTCAAGATTGAAAATTCCATAAAGTTATACACGACCGAGAATTCAAGCATTTCTTGGCGCTCAAAATTTTAAATCTAAAAAAAAATTAAAATAAAGAATAAAAATATAAAGAAAAAATATTACAAAATACTAAATGAATCACAGTCTAAAATAAAACACTCTTCAATTACGGTACCATTTTGATGCATGGAAAAATCGAGCGGTCATGTAAGGCCATTAATCATTGTTATCTGTCTCCACCACAATGCAAAAATATAAACTTTAACTACACTCTTATGGGAGTATAGCGGTGAGTCAGTATATCAAATTCACAGAAAATGATTGTTAGACATTAATTAATTTATTACTTCTGAATAAAATTGTAAAATATGATGTTCTAATTAACTTGATCTAGGCAAGTATTGAAACTAAATTAAATAATAAGAATGAAAACTATAGATTGAGAATAATATCCCTATTCTAAGACTAATTATCATAAACAATTACATGTGACGAATAACTTTATTAAGATTAAATCTCATTTTTACATTAATAAAACCTAGAGTTGTCATTCCCTAAATTCTCATGAAATCCTACTTTGATTTTGACATCAACAAATATTCCCAAGATTATACACGCAAGTTCACAAACATGGCTCATATATGATATATACCATCAAGTTACGTAGGTGTAAAATTAAGAACAACCTATCCCATGAAAACTGGCCTAGTCCATCATACTGTAGCAAAGTAACCAAATAATCCAAGGTGAGTTCATTCATTTCAACCTAATTTAAATAGCTAGAAAGCATGTTAAATGACAAAGGAATGTAAGAAAGAAAGTATAAAAAGCAATAAATAAGAAATAAAACCAATTATCAAAGCAAGGAATATAGTTAACAAAGAAAGGAAATAATTTTATAAAGCTTTAATTAATAGAAGAAGAAGATGAATAGTATTTACAAAAAACAACATGGACAAACCTGAGAGGGAGAGATAGAAGGTCCCACAATTAAGTCTCTAACCAAACTAAAATCCTATTCTACATAATCGATTAAAAACTAGATTATGAATAGTAAATATACACTTAAAATTTATAGAAAGTGGATTAAAATAATAAAAAGAAATAAAAAATCTCGAAATATCTTAAATCTGGTGTGATTGATTGATCGACCAAGGATTGATCGATTGATGATGTTGAAATCTCAATACTGCTCCTAGATATTTCACAAAATTGAGATGATTGATTGATGGTAGAGAAAAATGCTCACTGCCTTTAAGTTTTCACGAAAATCACATCGATCGATCGATCGATCGATCGATTGACGAGGGGCCGATCGATCGACCCCCTATTTTCAACAACATTTTCTCTTCCTTTCAAACACAATGGGACTTCAGGAGAACAGGCATAACTCAATCATACAGTGACAAAATTACGTGTCGTTTATAGCCACATGAATCTAACTCGACGAACTACGCTTCCATGGAATTCTGCTAACTCGGACATAAATTTTAATATTATAAAATTGCCCTTGAAGTTGCATTATGTGACGTAGATTTCCTAAAATGCAACCAATTGTTCCTCTAGCCATTCCAGCGCCTACAAAGATCAGATAAACCTTGAAAAGCATATATATATATATATATATTAAAAACGAAGGTTAACCAATAAATGAGCCTAAATATAGGATTTAACGTACACAATTGTGCTTTAATGCATAAATATAAAGGGCGCTAATATACAATATTCGTAACTACTCATTTAATCCCCCTGTATCGGGTCCCATTGATAATGAAATAGTTTCTTATAATGTCGAGTCACATGTAACATATTTATAATTAAATTTTAACTTAATTGATTCGTATCGACTTTTAATGTAATTTAATGATATAATTAAATTAGTATAATATGTGTTAACTTTTGAGATGTTTAGGAATTTCATTTTCTACTTACATAGTGGGTTTTAAGCCCATTATATTAGTTTATGGCTTGGGTAGAGTTTCAGGCCATTTGGAGTGTTATTTGGCCTCATTAGGTGAAGGTTTAAGTTGGGCTTACGCCTAATTTCATGGGAAGCTTACTTATTAGGTTAATGAGACAACCCTAAAACACATCTCAGAACCCCTAGAGAGCTTGAGAGAAGAGGCACACATGGTTGAATAGAAATTAAAAGGTTTTGGAACTTTGATCATCAATCAACCCATAGGCAAATTTATATCGTTTAAGAATTTAATTGGGATAGTCTTATGATAGTAGTAGTTCTTTGGATTTTGAATTAATATGTTTATATTATAATTTTAATTATCTAAAACCAATTTTTAAAATTAGTTTAATTCTGAAATTTAACCTTTAACTCATATTAATTAACTAAGATAATTTGATGAGAAATCCTATGATTTGATCTTGTAATCTAGTTTTAAGTGATCTAATGAATCTTATAAAAGCCCCTGGTTTAATTTTGAAAATTGAATCAAAATTTGAATTGAATTGAGTAGAAATAAGAACCTAGATAACAAAACTATAGAATATGAAGTTTATGATTAAATCCTTATTTAAATCACCTAATACTAGTAGTTATAGTCTGGTTATTAATCTAATAGTATTTTTATGTTATCATAGCGTGTTGTTGAGGGGTTAAGACAGCAGTTTAGGTCGTTAATGGCGTAGGGTGATTCGGTTCGTAATAGGGGTTTGGAAAAGAAGAAACATGCCTTTCGAAATTTCTGGTTACACGCACCGTACGCACGAATGAATAGTCCAATCCAAATAATAAGCGTGCTCATGGTTTAAAATTCTCGTGAAACCGATCGACGTGCACAGGTTTAGGATTATCCATGTGAGTACAGTATTGTTAGAGGTTTGGTTTGAGGGTTTTTTCATCTGGAAATGGTTGTAGAGGGTTTATGGAAAATCCTTAGAGGATACTATGAAGCTATATTTCGATCTAAAGTGATGGTCGATTGACTTTTTAAAGTCGTCTAGAATAGTTATTACTTAATCAAAGATAATTAATTCAAAACGCAAGATATGTAAACGAATTTGTGAGTAAATGGGAATTATGTGTAATTTTTTGAAGACCTTGAGTATAGGACGGAGTATTGCGATATTTCATGAGATTAATAGATGTTTTGTGATTATATATATCACACATTAGTTTAGAATGTTTTAATGACCCATTGAGTAGGGTATATTTATATGTAACCCAGTTGAGTTGGGTTTACTTATTTATTTGACCCGATTTTATAGGTTCGTACGCATTTGTTTAATTTATGTGTACCAGGGTAGTGTGTGTATGAAAATTCCGTGTGCGATATCAATTTAAATAAATGCACAAATTCCAAGTACAAACTTATTTAATCAAAGTCAATTTTTGAATCAAATTAATTCATCCTTTAAACAAATATCTACGTGTGCGTGTGTCAAACCAACATACACACAAATATGCTAACTCACAGATTTCAGAAGAAAAAAAAATCCCCTCAGGGCAAAACCTTTTATTTCACTATAATTTGTAAATCATAATTTACACGGATTACAATGAAATCTGTGATAAGTTTACCTCAAAAACCTGCATAGACGTGCAGTCTAGAGTCAGCAATGGATTCCACGCAGCGAACCCACATGAACCGCAGTCCAGTTTTTAGCAAAGACCCACATGCAACGAACCTCAATGACCTCAGTCTTTTGGTGTAGAGACGCACTCCACAAAGGTTGAACAATAGCAAAGTATGTTCTTGGGTTCCAAAACAATTCACATAAACATTGGGATCTTGTGAATTGAAAACAAAAGGGTTAAGGACCTAAAAGTGAGAAGACAAATATTTTTATAATATCAGTTTTGTCACTGTTTAAAATCGCAGGTCTTCTTAAGAAAAACGGAGTTGTTTAACATGCTTAAATATAAAATCTAAGGCAGCTGGTCACTCGAACGAAAATAAGTGTCGCTCGAATGATGCCACGCGTCATTCGAATGAGCTTCGCGCAAGATTGGCAGTCGTTTGAACGACAAGCCCTGTCACTCGAACGAGCAATTAAATAAATATATATTTTTTTCTTTTTGCCAGTAAATGCTGCACCTTAAAACTTTGAAAAATAATTTTGATGAAAAATCTAAAAACTCCGCTCCAACACTTGAAAAATTTTGATGAAAAATATCCCAATATTCTAAGTGAAATGATAAGGAATAAAAACATAACCTTTACCAAATTCATCTCGTGGAGGCTTGATTGTTGAAGAAACTTGATATTCGGATCCATCTTATTGCATATGTGATCTTGAACATTCTTCGATGGTTGTAGTGGTATACGACATACTAATTGATAACGAACATTTTTAAACTTATGTCCTTACAAATCTCCCCCTATGTTTATGCCGGTGCAGAATAAAAACATCCGAATTATCAAAATTTAAAATGCTTGTACAAATTTAATACCCTCATGAACCCAAAAATTAAAAGGTACTAAATATGTAGGTCTCAAAACTTTTCTTCAAGTCTTCAACATCAAATCTTTAAATCTTCAAGCTTTTCTCATCAGGGTGTGTAACATATGAGCTTCCATTGTTGTACGTACACACATGAGACAAAGAAAATACCTTGTGACACATCAAGTTTGAAATGATACGAAAACTCCCATAATTCGTTCTCTCCCTTTTTATTTGAGCAAAATAGACATGGAAATGAATAAACAAATCAAGCATGGAGTTATCACTATTAAAGAGATACTCAAACATACTTCACCATGAATTTTCGCTAAGACAACCTAATCATGGAAACATAATGGATGGGTGTGAACATATTCAATAGGTAATAAAACTCAATCAAGCATATGTGCACGATGCATAAGTGTACTCCTATCAAATGAGCATAAAAAATATGCTTAGGTGTAAAATTGTTGAATTTAGATGATATCGACTAAATCAAATCAACAAATCAAAGCCTAAGTGATTTTCACACCAATAACGTCCAAAACTATTTAATGCCGTTTTGAGAATTTTTCAAAGGACGTGCAAACCCATTTATTACATTTCAGCCAAACTCCCTCATATATAATAATACAAAAAAATTATATCTAATGAGGTACTAAATTCTCAACTCAGAGAAAACTTATTGGCCCAAATTTTGGCATATTTCATCTTTTTATTGCCATTTAATTTTTTTGCGGACTATTTTCAAATGGTGGCTTTCACGACTTGATTTTTATTCACTCCCAGCCCTTTCTCGTGCACACTCATCATTTTGTTTTCAAATTTAAACAAATTCCTTATGGGCAATGATTTTTACATGCACTACTTTTATTACTCTCATATTATTGCACTTGGTTCGTTTTAAGGACAAGATTAAGATGAAAACACTCGACTAACATGTGATAGGCAAGTACAATAATCAAACAAATCCGTGCTCATGTGCAATAAATGAAATAACGAATCAAACATGTATGAAGTATCAACTAGTAACATCTCAATGACTCCAAACATTATGAAGCACATGAATGACATGACATATTGCCTCAAAACACTATCAAATAGTCACATGGATATGGAATGATGTTGTGAGTCGATCATCCTAAATGTTCATTCATAAATGCTGCTAAACAAAATCCAAAAACCTTTTTTGACTTTTTTCAAAAATTTTATCAAAATAAAATCTTTTTATATTTTTCAAAATTTTTCTAAGAAAGAAAATCTTTTTGTATTTTTCCAAAAACATATCAAAAGGAAAACATAATTATAAAAATGATACACACTAGAAATAGGAAAAAATATTATCATGCAAATTAACCTATACTAGGAAATAAGTCTAGACCTCAAGCAGTTGGTGCGATGGAGTTTTCCAAAGGTGGTGACATCCTAAGGAAAACCTCCATCAAGTCATATTAAGTCTTGACCAAAAATAGTACCTACTCCCTAATATGTTCAAACTCTCTGGTGTAATTATCTGCGAAAACAGGTGTGGGTGCGTGCATGTGAACATGTGTAGTAACATAACGTGACACATGACCCAATTTAAAGTAAAACTATCTTAGGTGTCCTCTCTTATTACAATGTGTGCACATATAGATTGGACTAGTTACACCTTTCTAAAAAAGTCTCTTACACGCTCTCCTAACAAGTACGGGACATCTAGGTGGGTTGGGTCGAGTGCCATGTGTATCAATAACAAAACTCGAGAACCGACTCGGGTGCTGCATGTGAAGGGGATGCACCATCATGACCTATTCTTAAACTCTCCCCACAACCCAAAATGGGATTGAGAACTATCTTTCTAACCTTCTTAGATGTGTTCTCCATAGTGACTTTATCTCCAGGGCGTGTTGAAGATCTTTATGTAATTGTGACACGCGGGGTATAAGTTCACTTTTCTCTTGATTTACGAAGATCAACTTCTCACTCAAATTAATCTTTACCTTCTCGAGTTGAATCGTCGACGCCTCAAACACTCTCAAACTTTCTAACTCTCTCTCAAAATCTCGCAACCTAGGACTTAACTCTTTATTCAATTTCTTAGTCTTTAAGGTCTTGGGGTACAAATCTCTAAAAGTCTTTTAGAGCTCACTTTCATCTCTACTTTCATAATCACTTTCAAATTCGGTAAAAACACTCAAATCCTCCTAGGGGGTCTCACGTGTACAAGTGTCCTCATTGTCGTGGGACAAACTGGGTGTGCTCTCGTGACTAGCTAAAAAGGCAACAAACTTTCCTTGTGAATTTTCATCCCTAGTATCACTCACCTCTTCCTCACTATCACTAAGGGTGGCTGGCATAACAACTTTCTTTCCCTCTCTCCTAAGTCTAGTGGCACACTCAAACGACTTATGCCATCTGCCCTCACACTCAAAACATGTCACATTTTCTAAATCTCCCTATCCCTCTTTCTCTTTCTCACCGCTTTATTTGGAATTATCTTTCTTTTTCTTAAAAACTTTTTATTGGAAGAATTTTGTTTTGAAAACTGGAGAAACTTTTTGAAATTCTTTGCAAGCAACGCCATATCAAAATCAGATTTGGACTCAGTAAATCTCACTTTCTTTTCTTGTCACTCGTGGAAACTTTCTTTCCCTTTCTAGTTTGGGCTTTAAGTGCTATCCCTCTATCCTTAGGTTTAATAATGTCGATGAAGATGTCAATTTTATACGCCTGGAGGTCTCCTACCAACTCTTCTAATTTCAAACGACTCAAACTACCTAAGGTATTCAAAACAGTTACTTTAGGGGTAAATCATTTTGGTAGCGATCTTAAAATCTATTTAAGCACTCGTGCATCAGGTATAGGCACATCAAGATTAAAACTATTGTTGCCAATATCGGACAAACGTGCATAAAAGTCATCAAAACACTCAGTCTCAATAATGGTGATAGTCTCAAATTGAGTGGTCAAATTTTAAATTTTAGAATATTTGACCGCGTTAGTGCCTTCGTGGGTGAGTTTCAAAACATCCCACGCTTCTTTAGATGTGGTGCACGTCATAATACTTCAAAACTCATCGGGGTGACGTGTCCAGAAATTGCACTAAGTTCTTGTGAATTAAAAGTGCTCCACGTAAACTCATCCTCAGTCCAATCTGACACAGGTTTTAAATTCATGACATTATTAGCGGTGACAGTGGGAGGATTCCAATCTCTTTCACAAATGAGCCAAACCCTTTCATTGATTGCTTTTAAATGGGATTTCCTTCGGGATTTCCAGTAAGCATAATTAGACCCGCCAAAAATTGGCAACCGATTATATAAGTTTTCGTTTGGAAACATTGTGATAATTTTTTCACAATATAGAGTTTTAAAAAAAATCAATATCACCCAATTTTGCGAAAAATAGGAATACCCAATAAATTAGCATAACCTTCTCTAATGCAAATTTGAAAATGTCGTGTGTGATATCAATTTAAATAAATGCGCAAATTCCAACTACAAACTTATTTAATTAGAGTCAATTTTTGAATAAAATTAATTCATCCCTTAAACAAATATTTATGTGTGTGCATGTGTCAAACCAACATAAACACAAATATGCTAACACACATATTTCAGAAAAAAAAATCCCCTGAGGACAAAACCTTTTATTTCATTATAATTCTTAAATCATAATTTACACAGATTATAATGAAATCTCCAATAAGTTTATCTTAGCAAACCTACATAGACGCGCAGTCTATAGTCAGCAATAGATTCCACGCAACAAACCCGCATGAAATGCAGTCCAGTTTTTAGCAAAGATCCACATGCAGCGAACCTCAATGACCTCAGTCTTTTGGTGTAGAGACGCACTCCACAAAGGTTGAAAAATAAAAAAAGTATGTTCTTTGGTTCCAAAATAATTCACATAAACATTGGGATCTTGTGAATTGAACAGAAAGGTTTAAGAACCTAAAAGTGAGAAGACAAATGTATCTGCAGTAGCAGTTTCGTCACTGTTTAAAATAACAGGTCTTCTTAAGAAAAACGGAGTTGTTTACCACGCTTAAATAGAAAATATAAGGCGACAAGTCGCTCAAACGTAAAGAAGTGTCGCTCGAACGATGCCATCCATCGCCCGAATGAGATTCGCTCGAGACTGGCTGTCATTTAAACGACAGGCTTTGTCGCTCGAACGAGCAATTAAATAAATATTTTTCTTTTTTTTCTTTTTGCGAGTAAATGTTGTGCCTTAAAACTTTGAAAAATAAATTTGACGAAAAACTTAAAAACTCCGGTCCAACACTTAGAAAATTTTGATGACAAATATCTCAATATTCTAAGTGAAATGCTAAGGAATAAAAACACAATCTTTACCAAATTTATCTCGCGGAGGCTTGATTATTGAAGAAACTTGATATTTGGATCCGTCTTGTTGCATATGTGATCTTGAAAATTCTTCGACGGTTGTAGTGGTATACGACATACTAATTAATAACAGATATTTATAAACTTATGTCCTTACAGTGTACTCATACGTGGCGTACTAGGAGGGATTTTGATAGGGCACGTACAACGTTGACTGCATGTGGTATTATCGGTGATGAGACGGGATCTACATAGGTCCTATTTAAATTGATCTTATGGATGACGTACCTGTGATCCTCGGTGGTAAATAAATTGGGGGGGGGGGGGGGGGGGGGTATCGCAAAGCCTTGGGTGTGGAGGTCAAACGATAGATGGGAATATGTAGTGATTATACCTTGTTGAGGATTTGAGGTTATATGGTTAGGGGATCGTATAACTATACCTATTACGTATGAGTGATCCTCGAAGGCAATATGGATAGGCCTTCATACTTTTATTTGCTAGCTCGACTGTAGCCCATGAGATTTGATATGGGTTGTGTACACTCACGAATATTCTATTTTATGTGATTCTATGTTGTGGTACTCGAGATGATTATATTGGTTTATGACTTACACTAGTGATGTATAATCATATGTTTATGACTCAGACATATTGTTGTAATAATATACTAGAGATATATATACTGATATGTGACTTGAGAATGTTACAAAATGTCAAATTAGAGATGTGCATATTTTTGAAAGTTAACTTGAGACATTTAAAATAAGATAATAATGTTTAGTAAGAAACTATTATTTAAGCATGAGTTTATCATAGAAGGGAGGAAGATGCATTATTATTATTATTGTCTCCCAACTTTCATTAAATTCTCACTCTTTGTAGACTTGATTTAACTTTCGTTGTTGAATTGCTTTCCACAAGTCTTAGGTCGTTGTTCTTGCCGTAGACTTGGGTTATGCATTGGAGGAGTATCTCTAGCTATAGTCTATTTATCATTCCTAGGATGTAGGCATCGAGTAATTAAGCTCTTTTACATGTTTGTATTTATTTATACTTCAACACATGCACTTGTGTTTATTTTAGTTTATCTCTAATAAGAGATTGTATGAGTTGTAATTGTATTTTGAGATGGATTTTATATCATTGAGATTTTATATTCCAGAGTTGAATTTGATTTTCATGGCAGTGATTAGTGTTAAAAATGTTGTATTTGATTTAGTAGTTTATTATCTTGTATTTTATTTACTTATTTCGTTGTAATTATTTTGTTATGTTGACAATGTTACCAAATTTATTTTGATTTTCATGATTTTTATATTAGACTTGATCAATCTACTTATATATTTTATGGGGTATCATAGAACCTCAAGTACACCAGTTAAGAAAGGTATGAGACTTAGGGAATTTGATTTACACCTTGGTTAATTATTTTCATAATTAAAAAATCTTTTTAATTAACCTTGTATGGATAAATTGTCAAATACACAATGCTAATATACTCTTCATATAGAAAAATACATGTTCTAAGAAATTGCATCATTTTTGTGTATTTTAAGTATGAGTGTTATTGATTGGGACAAACATACTTAGGTTTTTGCCTAAACATATTTTAAAAATCTTTTTGAGGCAAAAGTGGACAACTCGATTGACATTTTTGCGGACTACTTTGCCACAACAATGAACTTCTTCTCCTCAGAAAAAGGCGATCATTAGTTGTTTATGTCCTATGCTTTTTTCTTGGGAACTCGTGTTACCTCATCAATTCAGGTTCTCTACAGAGAAGAATTTGTTCAATACAACAATGAATTTAATGATCGAGCCTGACAATACTGAAAGCACTTCTTTTAATGCATTATTTCCCTAAGATCTCCTTGGTTTGTGTTCCTAATACACATTTTCAAGAGATTAAACCTTAGATGTGACTATTTTACATCTTAAAAGTTTGACACCTAACCTATTAGCCTTCTAAACTCTTTCAAACCTGAGGCTATATAGTTATGTGTTCAATAATCTTTCAAACAAAGAGTGAGAGCTTTCAAAAATGTTTTATCTAATCAAAATGTTTTAAATATTTGAGTGCATATTTTTCACTCCTCTTCTTTGAGTTCTTTAAGCCATTGTTTTTGGGATTTTTATATTTGAAAAAACCTTAGAGATTTATTTACTCATCTGTATGTTCAGAATCATTTTCAAATTTTAATTTATGAGTAAATATTTTCTCTTCATTGGCTTGAAAAACTCATTGTGAGATTTAGAGTACCATATGCTTGGAATAAATCAACACAATCTTTAAGATTCCCTCACAATCCTTACTGTGGATTTTCTGGTTGTTTGAAGGTTCCATTCTTGGAATAAGTTGCTTCAACTCTAAAGAATAAATTTTTGGGCAAGATTTGATTACATTGGTCGCTGACCAATACCGACGACGATTGTGTTGAGTTCTTTAACTTCGGCACTCTGTTTGGAGGATATGATGTTAAAGAGTTTCTAGTCGGTCATAGCGTCGTGTGGTTGTAAGTCTTTGTCTCCTCGTTGTAATACTCTACCATAGTTCATTTGTCATTATTATCGGCTTGAGTTTGTAAAAATTATTGGGTTTTTCCCTTATACATCCTGTCTTGTGGTTATTTTACTTTTCCACATCTTTTAGAATTATTGTCTTAATTAAAGAAGACAAAACTTGAATTTTAAAACCTAGTAAAATATTTTGTCAGATGGATTTTCAAATTGTTAGCCCCTTTGCAATAATATATTAGGTGAATTAATTTTTATTTGGTTAGTTACCATCAAGAGGCACACTCTGATTAAACGTGCAATAAAGTATATTGGTGAAATCCAAACATGAAATGAAATTAAGGACCGAGTATTTAAAAGTTGAAGGAATAATATCATGGTCACTTGGTGGTTGAGTAAAATCCAGGTTTAATATGGGAATGTGTGGGTAATTTGATTTTATCCAAGAAGGATTAAAAGGATAAAGATTTGTTACATTAGGAGTAAATAATTCTTTTTAAACACCAGGTGAATGTGCTGAAATTTTGCCTCAAAGAAACACCGATCGTGTGTTGATTCTATTATAATTTTATAATTTAAAAAAAACAAATGGTTTAAAAGATATCCCAAGAAGGTGATTTTCCAAGTTGACTGTGTGATTAAATGGATCAAAGTACATTTTGGTACAAAATGAAAAAAATGGTGAAGACAAGGGTTAATGGTATTTAACTAAGTTTAAAATAATATAATTGAAATAAAACATAGTTAATGCATATACCGTATAATAATTTAATTTATATTTTACTGGATATAGTATTACATTCATTTTTTTCCACCGTTCATTTTCATATTGCATTTTATTGGGAACCCCACGAGGTATTGTCTCACCCAGTTCCCTTTCTTACGACATGTTAATCGATATCCAATTTTCTAAGGGCATTTTCTAGGTAAGTAATTCTTTATTCGTAGGCTAGTAACTCTGATTACATGAACCCTATAGTATTGGTTAATGGGTTCCTTACTTATTCTTATCTTGTTTATATGCTCTAAAAAGGAAATTACATGTTCACTTGATAATTTAAAACAATTAAAATTAGCTAGAAATACTATCTAGGTTGCTTCACATCACTTCTCACTTAACGTAGTTGGACCAAATCAGATTGACCCACGAGTAACCCCAAAAAGTTGGGTCGGGGTGTTATAGGTTTGGTAATCTCTGTCGCGATGCGTGATCTCTTTATCTTCACTTAATGTAACATCACAACTTAATAGGTTAAATACAAAGATACTGCGATACAAAGGTTTTTTTGGAATTAAGCCAACACAAAGTAGAACCTAAAGGAGTGTAAAACATGTCCTTATAAATATACCCCCTTGTCTATTTCAGTACAAAACTAATGGATCAAAATTCCTATGCATCACACTACCCATCTCAATCCCCGTGAGACTTGATATTGTCGTACATCTTCAATCCATGACAAATCAACATCACGATTGTTGTATGTCCCTCACATTTAAACACATACCTCGTAAAGTATAAATATATAAAAGATATATATAAACTGTCTGGAATTGAGAATGAAAGGCATGCACTAAGCTACTCCCCCTAAATATATAATCCCCCCTGAATCCTTAAAATTTTCCTCCTTTTTTGTCTCGAATAGATAAAGGAAGAAACCAAAAAGAAATAACAAAAATCAATCCAATTAAGTTATTAAGAATCATCAAATAAAGTATATGATCAATGAGATAAGTGCCATTTCAGTATGGAAATATGAACATGGTAAAACATATTTTAGAACATCATATGCCTATCTCAACATGACCAGTGACATCATTAATATCATCTATACTTGAGGGCCTGATCAAGCATATTAACCATCATTATCGTGGTCATGAGCTTTAGAGGGGCTTGATTATTAGGTCCTCTCCCTATCACGCTGTTTCCTTCGCCAATGCTAGTACTAGGCAACTTGATAAGTGTCTATGAGCTACTTTCTCCCTAGTAAAACTCTTTATGTATCACTACATTCTATTGAACATAAAGTTGTAATGACTTGTTCGTCTCCCATTGGAATGAGATGAATAAAGTGGAAAAAGTTAACTCATGCTTAGTTGGATGGGTAGGAGTAGGAGATGTGGTAATTGGGACAAATTCCAGAGGTGATGGAGCATGTAATCACTTAGCATAAAATATATAATCATCCTCTAATGTAGTTGGAGGGAATACACTTGAATCCCTAGGAATTTGACATTATTAATGGTGAGTAGTGGAAGCATTAATCCTAGATAATGAATCTGAAGTGTGCTCTCCAATAATGAGAAGTACATTGGATATCATTATGATATACGTGGGTAAAATACCATAAGGTATGGACAATTTCATCCTCATATCTCCATCATTCTGAATTAATGACATATGCCTCTAGATGAGGGATGAGATATCAATGGTCATACCAGGACCAATAGCAGGAGTAAACTGAATGTGATCATGGATGTAGTTAATAAGGATCCTTATGGGTGAAATATTGAAACTGACTATCGTATTTAGGAGGAGATAGTCAGAGTAAAGATGGATACTATGTGGCATCTTCCGGTTGCATAAAGTAAGATCTATAAGTGAACGGTCATATACATGGTATTGTCGGGTGTGAGATGGTCAAGATCCTCGGGATACAGGGGTGAGGGAATCCTAGGAATGTATAGGGGATAGGAAATATAATCGGGTGAGATAATGATGTTGAAACCTCTAATCCTAGACACAATAAACTCACCACCAACTCTAGTTTAAAGGTAAAACTCTATCACCATGTCCATGTGAATTGACCCACTTAACTAAAGGATAGGTTCCGGACTCCTACCACCTAACCAATAAGGTACTAAGGTCCCATATAAGTCAATAAGGTATGTGGTATACCCAACCACCCCCTTAGTTGGTAATACCAGGTGGAGATGAATATCTTAAACTCCACACTCGTAGCCTATCGTAGTGAGATATAACACGGGTGAGGCTAAGGAGGAACCTATTTTGCTTTATTTTGCATAATGGAAAATAAGCCAAGGTAACCCAAAGAAAAGGCTTCTGAAAATGATCAAAGAACCTAAGTCATAACACCAACAACTAACCACAAACACCGCCAATAATCCCAGCTAGCGATATTGAAAACCTACATAAAACCAATAACCTTACAAATATAACTAATGACGAAATGTCCTCATCACTAGATAAGGCAAAAAAAATACTTTTTTTTTATGAAAAGACCACTGATATGTACATATATAGCAAATAGTAAAAAATAGGTTTTCTACACATATTAATAAGTATAAAAAAATGTTTATATATATATAACTCTAGAATATATTCAGATATATAAAATAGAAAGTGAGGAAGATAAAACCATACCTAGAGGTCATGAAACTTAAAATATATGCGAAAATGCGATCTACACAGTCAAAAACCTCATATCCAACCTTTGGATTATGATAAGACTAAGAGGGTTGATGGTTTAGGGTTTTCAAAAAATGGCGCCCTGGTGATTTGAGTGTGAATAAAGTAAAAATGGCACTATGTGAAAATGAAGGACCTTTAAATACTTGAACCTCATTCAAACCATAGGGGGCTCGTTCGAACCATGACAGTCCTCGTTCAAATGAGTATCAAAATTGATCTCCTCAAACAAAAATCAATCTAGGAAAAAATAATAAACCTAGAAACAAATAAAATATATATTATAAAATAAAATACAAAGAAACACAAGTGGCACCACCGGGAAATTTTAAACTTCGCCCCCCCCCCCCCCCCCCATGTGTAACCTAAAGGGAATTGGAAATGCCAAAAGAACCCGAATAAATAGTGACCCCCATATAAACTCCACATGAACCCGATAACCAACCTAGTTGGGCATTTTATGACATGAGTCAACCATAGTAAAAAGGATTAAGTTATTTTGGCTTCATGTCGGTAATGACTTGAAGCTTACCGCGTACGTTAAATAGTTAAATAAGGCCAAAACTAAAATCACATACTAGACAAAAATGTGCTAACCCATTGATCTCCGACTTTTACCACCCTTAGTTTGCTTTTTTTTTTATAAATTTTTTCATTTTCTTCTTTTGAAACTTTGCCCTTGCATAAATATTTGAATTTTTATTTCTCTTAATTTACAAAAATATTTTATTTAAGTCTTTCGCCAATGGTAACTATCACCCTCTTTAGGTAGCTCTTACCGATGCTTCTCTCATTATTTTTAATTTAACTTACAAGAAATGGTTATTGCAAGAATACCTAAAACATCTAGTGAATAAAGTATGTCCCGATTAAGTAAAAACACGTGGCGTAAAAAGCTCTAAAAATAAAGACCGATGATACACCCTATTAAAACTTATGTTAATATGTGTGCTATATGGAAAAGAGTATGATATGATTGCAATAGGTTTTATCTAAAAGAACTCCAAAGATAATGATTAAGTGATAAGCTCATGCTATCCTCTGAAAGTTGAAAAACCCTTAAAAAGGATATTATTTTTACATGCCATTGTTCCCACATACTCTATCATCGAATATAATAAGGTCACAAAGATAAAAATAACTAAAAAAAATCTTCTTGGGTTTTTATAATTTTCCAAAGAAAAAAAATCATTTTGTTTTTTCTCAAAAATTTTCAAAAATAATTTTTTGTGTGTTTTCAAACGAATATAAAATCGAAAACAAAACGAAAACAAAAACCGATGATACACTCTAGGAAGGATAACATAAAATTTGACAAATGGAATCCTAACCTAGAGGTGATACAACCGACTCACTCTGAAGGGTGAGGCAGATGAGAGTGGGTACCTTCATCCAATACTCTTGCGACCTTATTCTTTTTCTTATTCCTTTTTTTATTTTTATCTTGAGCACTCCGAAGGGAATTGTTCACCATTTTTAATTTTACCATAAGCAATTAGGGTGTTCGAACCATGTACTCAATACATTCTTGGAGTTCATAGAAATCTCCGTTCAAACATGGAGGAATATACTCACTTTGCACAAGGCAATGTCTCTAAGGTGACCCTTCCTCTTGTAATTAGTGAAAAATAAAGTTGTGGAGGATCCACCTTTTTCATCATGGAAGAAATTCTCAAAGGAGGGTGAGGGAGTGTGTTTGTTGTCCCTTTAAAAAAATTGATCTATTTCTTTGTCTTAGACTCTCATACACTATCATAACCGAGACCCATTTTTTCCCTTGAGGATTGAGATGGTTCTAGAAGAATTTTCTCTAACTTCTTGGAACACACTTCAAGGTAAACTTTCGTCTTCTTAAACTCTTAAAAGTATTCTTTAAGCTTCTCGTATTATGCATCTGGCACCTCACGTCCACACAATGACTTAAGGAGATCAATCTTCAAGGTACTAAACTTTTCATGCAATAACTCAATCTCTTTCTTCCTGGATTTAAATTTCTCAATGATAGTAGCTTCACAATTATTCACACTAATCATTTGTGCTTTAATTTCCATCAAAACACGTAGCTAACTATCTCACAAGCCAATCTTCTCATTAAGCCTGTCATTCACCTTCTTCATGCATCGCCTCAACCCAAGGGGTTCATTGAACTTCACTTTTAGATCTTTAATACTGTTAACAAAACTCCTTTCCTCCATCATTTCGACTCATTCACTATTGAACTCAACACTATCCTTTTGCACTTTTTCTACATAAAAGGGAGTTTTGATGAGCAACCTTATCCTTGATGGTGGTGAACGTGGTCAAGTTATGTTTAACAGGAGACACATTACCCGAATCGGTGTAACTATCTCTAAGACTGTACTTCATAGACTTCTTCCCATTATTTCACATATTTGGACTAATATTAAAATCACGTGTCAAATCCCAATACCTTGGCATTAAATCCATCATTTAATTTCTTTTCCCCTTGCTACTTACGGTCATATCTACGAGAAGCCTTTTCTAACCTATTGGCCTTACTATTATATACTCATTTATTATTAGATATGATTTTTAAATGTTGTAATTGAGAAACTTCTTGAATTTATTTTTCAATACGTCAATATCAATGTTAACCTCATCGGAATCATCATCCGAGCTAGAGGGATAACTCTTATGTGAATTCAATTCCTTCATCTTTCTTAGGAGGTGGATATTTTTCTAACTCGATGTTTTGGATGGTTCCTATAAGATTTTCTACCTTAATGTTATCAATTATACCTATGTTATTTGGGACTGAGACATGGGGAAAGAACCTAGGGGGAAGTGACCTAAGGATTTTCTCAACAACCCTAGAGTTTAGGATTTTATCACCTAAATAGAAGTGAGAGTTCACCATGCCGAAGAGTTTTGCATAAAACTCATCAAATGTTTTATTTTCTTGGATCTTTATCAAATCAATCCAAGTGGTGAGATATTGTAGTTTGGATACATAAATGGTATCAGTACCCTCACGGTAGAGTACATAGTGGAACTCTTCTTGGACGATACCACAAAAATTGCATTAAGCCCCCTTGAGTTATAATTGGCAACCCTATGTTCATTCTCAAACCATGACTCCTCAGGTTTAGGGACAACAATATCTCTTAGGTAAGTTGTTGGGCATCTCCACCCCATAACTACTATTAGACATACCCTCTTATTTTAGGACTTAAATAAAAAGGTCATACATGACTTTCAATATTCATAGTTACTACCATAAAAAATAAGTTGGCGTGTTGACGTTGTTGACGTCAACAGATATAACCCCTAGATTCATTTTAAACCCCATTATGATACCAGTTTGAAAATAGTATGTGCCTAAGGGTCCAAATTCAATTAATTTATTGATTAATTACCATGTCAAGCAAATTAAATCCTTTATAATTTTCACCACATTTTAATTTTATCAAATAAAATTAATTAGTCCAAATTATATGCAAGTGATGATTAATAGAAAAAATAATAAAATCCAAGCACACTGGGATTTTAGAGCGAAAGCCCTCGCAGGAAAAACCACTATATCCCCAACCCACTAACAATTCCATTAGTAATAAAATCAAGTTTTTATAGGACTTAGACACGACAACGATAACCACCACAGTGGCGTTCCCTTAAGTTATGCTCCTTTGCCTATGCCTGTCCTAGCAAGTGATGCTCCAGTTCGAGAATCAACTGCACAAGCTCCAACGCCTCGGTATCCACCCATGTAAATTGATAATGACCAACCCACTCATAATCCAATGTTCCATGTTCTTGAAAGTAGAAGATCTCAAGTAATTTTTAAACCTAGAGTCTATTTTGATTCCATGGAGTTGACAGGATCTCAAAATCAAAAAGGAACATTGCAAAACATAATTAGGGTTTGTAAAAATCGAGATTCATACTATGGAATAAGCATTTAAAAATGGATTCTCGTTTGAATTTTTTTTTATCGAGAGTCAATTCGAGGACTGTGTGCCCTCATTTGAAATCAACTTCAATCGAGAGAATCTTATTTGAAGTTTTTTCCGATCGAGGTTTACTGCCTTGAAAATTAGTTCGTCGTTCGAAACGATCTTCCATTAAGGGCCACCTCATTCAAACGAGGTCACTGATTTTTTACCCTTGATGAAATATTATTTAAAAATATTTTCCTTATTTTATTTTATCAAAGTCATATCGTGTCACTTCTTAGCAATAAGTACACAATAAGGAAATACAAAATTTGAAAATCATAACCTTTACTAAATCTCTTATATGGAATGAATTTGTTAAATCCGATTAAGTAATCTGGTTCACGGTGCTTTGTCTCTTTGTCTTCAATTTATGAAACATAACAACTCGATACAAAGACACTACAACGCAAAGTTTGTTCTGAAACTAAGCCAACATAAAATAAAACCCACGGTTTGGTAAAACAAGTCCTTACAAGCTGCTAAAACTTATAAAAGACTCAAAAAAGGATTCAGGCCCATTCTCACCTCTAAAGAATGAGAAGAAAAATGTCACTACCCCAATAAAAAAAAATATTCGCAAACCCAGTTACAACATGGGATCCTGAAAAATGACCTCCTTCTAAACCAAGTAGAAAATTAATAAAACTACATGCCTCCTTATCTAAGGAGTTCCAAGTCTTTCTATACCATAACATCTTTAAACTTATTTACCCAAAACCCTTAACCGATCCATTACCTCCAAACTTCGAACAAAACGCTCATCGTTGTTATCACCAAATACTTGGTCATGATACCGACCAATGCTTCTAACTTCGTAATGTTGTGGAAAACATGAATGATAAGGGCCTTATTGGCCTATTAGCTTCTCATAAGCGAAAAACTACCCAAATACCACTTCCCCCCATACATCGGGTGTCAATGCCATTTTCAAGGTAGTCAATGAAAATTTTAACCCTTGAACTGCAATCAAACCAAAAAATTCATCTCTCAACCTCCCAATCCAAGATAAATCTTGCCTACCTAACTTTCTTCACTCAATCACTGCTCGATGCCATTTATTTTGCCTTATAACTTGAGGTTGTATAACAATTAGACTTGGTCCGCAGATTATAACATGAATCTCCTCTCCATTCTTCGTCAATTGAGGGATTTTAAGGCTGAAATTCATAAAAACTTGACCATGCAACTTAACGATTGTGTGAATCCAAATAATGTGTAAATGTAAGCCTACACCCTAGAATGAAACCATGATGATTAGGTTATTCACAAAATTGAGTTAAATTTTGATGGAATAGTAAAATTATGACAGATGAAAGTTTCAACTAAGGGGAAGATTGTGGCCCTCTTTATTTCCTCGCTTTCATGATATGGAAAGGATTCATGTTCCCATTTGATAATTACCTTTTTTACATCGTGGAGGACCTTTACATGTATTCTCCCTAAGTTTTTGATCATATGAACCTATCTTTAAAGACCGTTCCTATAGGATGAGATAATAATCCTGATGTGTCTGACCATAAATAGGATATGTCGTCGCTCACCTCATCAAAATTTTCTGAACTTTTCTATGGGGTAATATCTCTTGAAGAACTCTTATTTGATATTAATGAAGTCTTTTCCATGCCCGAAGAAGATGAACAAAAATGGTTCGTATTTTAGCCCTCCCATGTGAATCACATGACCCGCTCAGAGTGATATTATAAGGATCATATCCCTACATAGAGTGTTTCTTCAATCTATAAAGGAAAAAGGTTACTGAGGAACCATCCATGCGAGAGATGACTGTTAAAGAAATAAAAATACTGGATCATCTTAATTAAAATCAAGAAAATTTAAACTTATGGGGACTCTTCATGTCTTCTTAGTTGTATCAATATGCCCTACTCGAGATCTTATCCTAAATTCAGGTGATACTTGATATTTATCCTCAACAAATTGTCAACCTAGTGGGGACACTAACCTCCAAGAGACTTAAAACTTTTGTGGATGAAGAGATTTCAAACTTCGATCCATATCTAAATTTGGTATCAATATTTCCATAGAGGTGATTCAAAAAACTATTTTGTTGGTATTGATAAAGAATGAACCAGACTATATTGTTTTTCCCCTTATAACGCTCAGGTGCTTAAGATTATAAGTCAATGACTTAACATTTACTTCCTAAGTGCTCGTGTATAAGAAAACACTCTAAGAGAGGTCCTGAGTTTTAACCTTCTTACTCTTGGGGCCGGCCCAATCACTCCTCAAGTTGAATTTTAGGTGAGAAACATCTCGACATGCATCAACTTTCTACTAGGACAACCTTGGCTCTATAATATTAGAGGGGTGGCTTCCTCTCTTCATTAGAAGATCAAATTCATTTCTATATATCATACCTCACTGGTGACGATAATAATTCCAATGGAATTAACACCAACAATCATGTCCTAGAGATTTAACAAGGCGCTAAAAGGTAAGGTTTTTTGGATTCAAAACTGGCCCTCTACATCTGACTACAAGCACAAACTTCAAAGAAAATGTGTATCTAAAATGTGACCTATATGTGAATGTAAACATGATACAAGTGTTCAAGAAAATCCACCTCCTACCCAATATGGGGTTGAGACGTCATTAATAAGGAATTACTTAGCCCATTAGTTCGAAGCTTTTTTACCCCTTCATGGCCAAGGCTATTAACCATCCCTTCAAGAATTGACTTAAAGTTTCTATATTTACCTAAAAAGTGCTAAAGAGGAATGAACTCTCACACACACACACACACACACACACACACACACATATATATATATATATATATATATATATATATATATATATATACATACTTTCTTAATTTTTATTTCATCAAATAGGGGGAAGAATTCCCTAACTATGGAACTCCATAGCCATGGTATGACCCCATTAAGAAGGACATGAAGCCTGGATTTGATATTTTCTTTAAAGATAGAATTATTTGGAAAAAGGAATTGGGCCACAACACGGAATCCCAGCTTCTCTAATCTACTAAATCAAGCTCTTCTGGCAGCAAAAGCAATCATAGTGATGAATCCTTAAGTCTAGTCAAGGTAGGAATGGATGTTTACATGATCAACATTGAGCTAGATAAGGAGAATGCATATGATCAAATTCATACAAATGAAGAACCACTGGAAAATTATTGGAGTGTCCCCATCAATTCATCCTCTACAACTAGAAAAATTATTATCCCTTATCCCACTGTGTATAATGTATCCTCTTTCCCTGTCAATAATGTATGTCCTAAGTCCTTTGACCTTCTCTTGAATGTTGTATTACTTATCGATTCTAGCAATGAAATGAATTCTGGTTTTGAGTTTCTCCTTGTGCGTTATATAAGTTATGTTGATTTAACTAATTAAACAACTAATTAAGATGAATTAATGAATGGACAATTCTTAATAGACCTCGATAAGGAAAATAATAAAGTACATTATCTCATTCAAACAAATAATGATGAAACTATTATTGTTAATACCAATTCCTCAATAATCCTTGAGAGATTAAGATAGGGTCCACTTTTAATGATTAGGAAAAGTCTTAGTTTGAAGAGTTACTGTAGGATTTCATCGACGTCATTGCTAGGTCTTGCAATGACATGCCGGGGATTGACCTCGAAATTATGCAACATTAGATTTTGACATTTCTAGAGTTCAAACCTGTGAAGAGAAAACTAAGTGATCTTTGTACTGAATGGTCTCTCGAGATTAAAGATGATATTTCCAAGAAGTTGGTTGTGGGATTCATCCATGTAGTCAATTATCCGACATGGCTTCCCAATATTATTCATGTGCTAAAATCTGGATGTAAAGTGCGAAAGTGTGTTGATTATTGATACTTAAACAAACCTTATTTGAAGGGTTATTATCCTCTACCTAACATCAACATGATCGTAGATAATATCGCTAATCGTTCTCTTAAATATTTTAATGATGAGTTTGTTGGTTATAATTAGATCAAGATACATCCCGACCATTAAGAAAATACAACATTCATCACCCCGCGGGGAACCTTTGGAGACAAAGTGATGTCATTTGGTCTCAAATATGTAGGGGCCACATACCATAGGGCCGCCATAATAATTCCACACGACCTGGTTCACCACAAAGTTAAATTCTATAAGGAAGACATGATTATCAAAAATCACTTTTTGTTTCCTTATTGCGTCGATACCAAGATCTTAAAAACCAACACTGAATTCATCAATCGTTTTACAACCTATTCCCTGAGGATTCGACCCTGACTTATTGGGTATTACTTGAGATATTGTCTTGCACTTGAGCCATAGGTACACATATAGCACACACATTTTGCATCGCGTTAAGTTTTTGGCGTCGTTGCTGGGGAACTATTTAGATTGTAGGTTAGGTCAAATTGATCTTAACTTGACTCTAATTCCTAAAAAGTCAAAAAATCATAAACCCTAAAAACACACAAAAAATAAAAAGATCCAATATATGCACAAAAATTAGAAAAATAAAACTAAACATAAAGATATTCTCTCAAGTTCTTAAATGCAAAATATTTAGCACACTCAAAATCCTAAGCCAATAGTAGAACGCCCTCCTTTTAGCAGTAACACTCCAAACACTCCAAATTTCTGGTTACCACCTCCTACACCGAGTAGTCACACCACGAGTCGAACGTCAAGGAAATCTCGTGAAGTTAGTGATTCTTTAAGTGCGAGTGCAATGTTGGATAACGCTAGTTTTGGAATGGGAGAGGGTCTGATGTTGTACCACCCTAAAAGAGACCTCTAATACCTGGAGCGAACCGATCCTAATGTAGGATGCATTATACCCGGACGAATTGATCCTAATGTGAAATCCTAATGTCATACCACCCTAACGTGGGATGCATTATACTCCGGTATAATGCGGGCCAATTCCGCATTAAAAACAAGATGATTCAAATTCTCCCTACTTTTCATGGTATGGATTCGAAGAAGCCTTATCTCCACATTAGAGAGTGCCATTTGAGTTTTTGGATGAGATCGAGGACATGACTAGAGTATCTCCGATTTGGAGCCTGATTTATCCATTCTCGAGTTTGAGATAAATCTAGGCTTAATGTGTCATTCAAAATTTTCGTATGATAGTATCTTCAAGTCTGACCATTTATGCTATAATGTGACGGTGTATCTCGATAATTTCACTCACCGCATTTATTATATGCCTCCACATGTATACTTTTTCTATTGGGTTGACTCCGAATTGTTCAGGCTTTTTACCTATGATTTGGAGGATATGGAGATGGTTCTATTGTCGAACCTCGTATACGGGGATGAGTAGGTTTTTAAAGAGGGATCGTCGCACCCCCGACATGTATAGGGTGGGTTTTTGTTCTATCAAAGAGTCGTGTGAGTGTGTAAAATGTAGGAGTGAGTCGAGTGCGTTTTAGCAAGAGAGGAATTAATTCGATTTTTATTACGTAGTTATTTCGTTTTCATTGTTCTATCTATCTTCAAAAGAAACTATGCAAACATTCTTATCTCTTGTTACTGAAATTGTGTTTGAGTTATATATGTCTATTTATATTTTAAATTTTGTTTATTTTATATTTCGCATTCTTTCGTGTCTTATTTAGATCTTAGTCCTTTTCATTGAGGACAATGCAAAAGTCTAAATTGGGGGGGGGGGGGGGGGGGGGGGAGGGGGAGGGCATAAGTGTATCTTTTAAACTTCACAAATTTTTAACTGCCCAAAAAATTGAAAAATATCAAAAACTCCCCAAAGATTGAAAATTTTCAAAAAAATCAAAAATCATTTTTCTTCAAAATAAATAGAAATTATAATTTTAAATCCTAAAAAGTATCACTAAATTTTTGTTTGAAGTCTCAATTTATAAAAATCCACTACATTAGGTCGAAATGGATTAAAAACGAAAATTGAGCAAAAATTGATGACTTAAACGAGTAAGTGTGGAGATTTTAACTCGGTGAGATTTTTTCTGCCTATCCTCATTTTCGAGTAATTAAACCAATTCGAGTTAAAAATAACTCAAATGTTCTTTTAATGATAAAAATTCGTCGTTGATCTCTAAATCTTTGTTTGATCGATTACGAAAAATGAGAAAAAATATTATTTTGAAAATGAACTAAAAACGTCAACGAAATAAAAATAAATCGCGAGTTTCATATGGCAAATTGATTAATGATTCAGGCACATAAAGTTACACCATCGTTTGTTCATAAAAAAATATTAGCCATAAAAAGTCATGAAAAATATCCTTTTGAAAGGTAACTTGAGCCTAAAAATGATATTCCTTTTCGTTTATTAACCTGAAAAATCCAAATTAGCCCGGAGTTACGAAAATTGAAAAAGTCATAAGTTAAGCCCAAATGGTACATAAAAAGGGTCAGAGGAATAGAAAAAAAGTGATTAAATAGAAATGGAGGGAAAAACTGAAAAATAAAAAAAATGTAAAAATGAGAAAAATAGATCAGAAAAAAAATGAGAAAAGCCCAAAATAGTGCCAACAGACAATTCATAAGATAACTTTCCAATTTCGAAATTTTTTCAACATTTTCATTATTATCCAAAATACCCTTAATCCAAAAAAGTCCTAACTGAGTCCGAATAACGAAGTCAATTATCGCGCGGAGAGCTAAAAATACAGAAAGATAATAAAGAGACAAAACAATGCGAATAAAGAATGATATTTTTTTCATTTTTCAATGACCGCATTTTGTTCATAAGATCTAATCACTATAAAAAAATTCGTCTTTCAAATTGTGTGCGTGAACTTGTGTCCATTACATTTACTCTTAATTTCATGCACATCGAGAGAAAAAGCACAATCTGAGTGATTCGTTTGTGAGACCATTCACTGAAAAATTGAATCAAAGCAAATTTTTAGAAAGTAATGGAATGATTAATTGATGGAAGTTAGCCGTTAATTTTTGGCTTCGCACGCACACGATATGAATTGAGATTTATTGAATAAAAATTTATTGTGATTATTTTTCTAAAATTTAAATAATTCATTTTTTTTGTTATTCTGATACTTTCTTAGAATCGTACCATGTGGTAAATTCACTATAAATCCTCACGAGACACCACTCGTCCTATTAGGGTAACCTAAGGGTTTAACGACTTATTGCATATGCTAAATGCAATCGCTTGCCTGCATAAAAGTTAATATATCCTTCAGTTGTTTGGAAGTTTATTTAGACTCTAAATCATAATATTTTACATTGCTCGAGACTAGCAACATTCTAAGTCACGGAGATTTGATTAGGCATAAATATTCCATATTTATCCACTTAATTTCGATATTTTTATGGTCTCGAACATTAAATTTATTTTGAATTTATCACATATTTATGCTACAAACCTTTTTTGCGAGTATTTTGTGCTTCGTGTATATCTCTTATGTTTTACAGGTAAATCGTGTAAGTGGACGGAAGAGAAAAGTCAAAATAGTGAAAGAATTGCGAGAAAGGAAAGTCAAGGGAAAATCGGTCATTTTTCAACCAGAGCCAGATGGATAAGCCAACAGAAGAATGAATAGCTCAAATTCAAGAGAATACTGGAAGAAAAAACAACCCAATCCGAGCTATGGTAAAAAAGTTTTGACCGTTTGAAGTTGAGAAGAAACCTAGGCACAAAACTGCAATCAAGGAGGAAAAGAACAAAGCTAAGACATGACCACCGACCAAACCGGTTCGATCATATGAAATTAGGTTTTGGTTGGGCTATGGGTTCGATCCCAGGCGAGATTTTTTTATCGCTTTCCAGATTCTTGCTAAAGTAATTTGGGTCTATCTAAGCTTCTTTGGACGAATTTTGCCACATGTTTTGGCCATTAGGAGCCTAATTAACCCAATTTAAGTCATAGTTAGGCAAGATATGAACAAGAAATAATTGGATAACAAGTTTTACATCTTTCATCATTAATTCAATTCAATTCAAGATTCATTCTTTTTCCGATTTTCTTCAATTGGTGTGATTTCTTTGCATGAGATTGATTTCTTCAGGTGTGGTAATATTATTTCATCTCATATTTCTTGTTATTTGAATCATGATTTCTTGCACTACAATGATTAATTGCATAGATAATTATTCCATGTTTAGATAAACTCATAGTAAGTCAGGGAACATGAACCCAACCTAGGTTTTTTGGAATTAAATATAAAATTCGAAATAGTTGTATGATTAATTATTAAAATTTGATATTTTTATCGGTACAATGTTCATAGATATGTTAACTCCGTTTGTCGAAGGCAATCAGAGTGTTTGAGAATACAATATAAGTGTCGATAATTTTATCATTCGCATTAATGAATTTGTTGACTAAATATTGTGCGGATTAACACCCACACATGTTTGGTGCCTCGAACTAATTTATATTTTGTTTCAATTAATTAAATAGTTTTTAAATTTTTTATATTTTGCGGAGAATTCCTACAGTTTGGGGGATTGGATCCCAATACCATTTTCCCCCCCAAAATTTCAAGTCTTACTTATTAGTAGTTTAATTTGCATAGTTTAATTTACTTAGAGAAATAGAAAATTTTTCGAAAACAAAATCAAATTTTCTTCCTTTATTGAGTCGATAACTAGATCTTAGAAGCCAACCCTGCATTCGTCAATTGTTTTACGACCTATTCCCTAAGTATTTGACCCTACTTACTGGGTATTACTTGAGCGATCGACTTTTATTTAAGCCATAGGTACATACGTAGCACACACTTTTGGCATCGTGTCAGTTCCTAAAGCACATCAAGAAACTGAGCAATGATCTTCTAGTCTTTTGAACATTATTCTGAATTTCTTGAGACATGAGATATTGCTTTGTGATATGGTTTTAGATCATTCTTTCTCGAGCTTGACATTCATAAGTTATGTTATGTCTAAATGATCATGATCTTGCACGGTTGATTTCTTTATGTGATGTGATGATGATCTTACTTATATGACTGGTTAATGTTGAACTTATCTTGATACATGAGAGATGAAGTTTGCTAGGGTTTGATGGATGCTTCGAGTATTCATTGTATTTCTTAGGATCCTCATTGTATTGTGTGGGCACAATTCCATGATTACATGGATGGTATGTTTCTCGTAACATGTATCATAATGTATTGAATGCTTTTTTTAATCTTAAGTATATTAGAGAGAATATAGTGAAGTGTGACCATATATTAATTGTTTTGTCATCATACAAAATCCTCTTGGTTGAAATACATTTGGTTTCACAATCTCCTCCTTTTTATGATGACAAAACAATTGATATGGTTTGAAAGTATCCCCCTTATTTTTGAGACTTGGTTTTTGAAAGACTATTTTTCCCTTGCATTAGTGTAGCATCTTTTTCTCATTTCATATTTCTCCACCTTTGTCATTATTGAAAAGGGTGGGGGTTTGAGAGGGAATGTTTGTTGGAATTCGAAATGTTTTGGATAATAACAGAAATAAATATAGAGCGACAGTGGAATTAACAATCTTTATAAGAAGTGTTCCATAATGAAACGTTAGCTTATATCTTAAAGGCTTTTCATTCCAAGTTCGCAGAGGATAGCGTAAAATCTATCTTCGGGAAGTGGTTTGGTGAAAATATCTGCAAGTTGTTTGTCGATTAAAATAAAGTTAAGTTCCACATCCCTTTTTTAACATAATCTCATAAAAGTGATGTTTGATATCAATATGATTGGTTCTTGAATGTTGAACAAGGTTTTTAGTTATAGAAACTACACTTGTGTTTTAACAAAGGATTGGTATTTTGGAAAAGGTAATTTGAAAGACCCCCAGTTGTTGTTTAATGTACGAACTTTCAGCACAATAATATCCAGCGACAATGTATTTTGGCTTCAGCCGTAAATAAAGCAACAAGTTTTTTTTTCATACTTGCCCAAGATACAAGGGACACTACACCAAAAATGCTAATCTGGCACGCTTAGGCAAGGAGATTCTGGCACTGTTTAAAACTGTGCTAGATTCTGGCACGATTTTATCATAATCTGGAACGGTTTGAAATAGTGTCAAAATTGGGCAAGGTTTTTAACTGTGCCAAATATGGGTACGCTTTGTTAAAAAATAACCCCCAAAAATTTGGAGCGGGGACCAAATTTTCAAGACATTCTAAACCTAACTCACTCTCTCTCTCTCTCTCTCTCCCTACACTACCGGCTTCATCATTGTTTCTCCTCATCATCGTTGCTCCGCGTCGCTGCTACTGCTCCCATGCTACCGGCTTCATCATCGTAAGGTATTACATCTCTCTCTCTCTCTCTCCCTCTCTCTCTCTCTCTCTCTCTCTATCTATCTATCTATCTATCTATCTATCTATCTATCTATCTATCTATCTATATATATATATATATATATATATATATACACATATATGAACAGTTGCGATTTCGGGTACCTGAACCGTTGAATGTACCCAAACAGTTGCGATTTTGGGTTCTTTTGGTTCCAAATTAGTTGTTATTAGTCAATGAGTTTGGGATTTGGGTGTAGATGAACAATTTCTATTTTGGGATGTATTCGGGGCGATTGTACGGGTGTTGGGTTCACTTGGTTTCTTGTTACCGTGTCTTGGTTCCTACCGTTTAGGATGTGGTATATTGGGATTACAATACCCCATTAAACTAAAAATTAGGAGTACTGGAAGGATCATGATATTCGACATAATTTAGACATTATGCATGTTGAAAAGAACGTAACATAGACTCTTTTAGGTACCATTCTCTCAGTGAAAGGATCATCAAATAAAGATACAGTTAGAGCCCGGGAAGAGTTGAAGGTCCCTTTGAATCTTAAGAGAAAATTATGGATGCAAGATGTTGATGGTAGTAATAAAAGGCAAATGCCATCAACACTTTTTGCATTAGGAAAGGAAGATAAAGAAGCCTTTTATCTCACCTTGAAAACATTGAAGGTACCAATTGGATTTTCATCAAATTTCAGCAATAATGTTAACCTTGACCTTCCCGAATTAACCAATCACAAGTCTTATGATTATCACGTCATTATGCAACGATTGCTTCCTGCGTTGCTTATGCATTCATTTCCAGATCATAAGCCTTTGTTTAAAGCTATACAACGGATAACCATATTCTTTAATATTGTTTGTGCAAAAGTGATTTTCAGGGAACATCTTTTTAAGGCAAAACAAGCATTAGTAGAGGCTCTTTGTGTCCTCAAAATTTACTTTCCACCTGCCTTTTTTATGGTCATGATCCACATCATGCACCATTTAGCCGATGAAGCATTGATAGCTGGGCCACCTAGATATCATGCAATGTGGTTGTTTGAAAGAGAAATGGGAAGATACAAAAGGTGGTCACTAAACAAGAGGTACATCGAAGGGAGCATTGCTAATGCATATTTATTACATGAAGCTTCTTTGTATGCCATGGAATATGTGTAGATTAGAGGTGAAGGAACTCATAAGAGGAACCTTGAGGATTTTCTCGATGATGAGTTTGATGACTCAATATGTCAACAAGCATTGGGTAAAGGTAAGGAGTTGACCCTAAATACTGTGCAGTATGAACAAGTACGAAGATGGGTCTTATTTCAATACCATGGCATTGATGAGTGGAGAAGGTAAACATGTAACCCATTACTAATTCATATTATTTTATTGTAATTGAAAATTTCTTAATGTCTAAATTTGTTACTTGTAGCAAATTTGGGTTAACTGGGACTACATCGATGCATAGAATTGATGATTTCATCCCTTAGCTAAGGAACGAGGCAAGTCTTTTTTATCTAGGTACTTGTTTTTTTTATCATAACCTTATTTCTATAAAAATATTAAACAAATATTCATTTCATTGTAGGCCTTAAGATCTAATGATATCGAAATTTTTTCCTATGTCAATGGCCCACTCCATAGGGTTACTAGCTATGACAAGTTCCAATGCAATGGCTATACCTTTTGTACTTCTGCATATGAAAAGAATCACAGCTTTCAGAGTAGTGGTGTATCCATGAAGGCATTTAATAAGAAGGGGTCCTCATAACTTTTTATGGAGTTATTAGACAAATAATCGACTTGAATTATATTGAGTTCACACATACAGTCTTTTATTATGATTGGGTGGACGTAGATGATAAGAATGCTTGCAATGTTGACCCGACCTCAAAATTGGTGATGGTGAACCTTAGTAAGCTCACGAGTAAAAATTCAATACACGACGATCCGTTCATCCTTGCATCTCAAGCAATTAAAGTGTTTTATTGTAAAGACACCAAGTTCAAGGGGTAGTCGATTGTTTTGCAATCTCCCAAGAGATTGACAAAAGAAATAGATGCGATTGAGATTGATCGTACGATGTATGACTCCATTCTCAAGGAAAACGAGAAGTTGGAACTTTTAGACACCGAATTTATATAATGTAATGGCTTCATGTTCGAACCTGATATCACTTTTTTACTATTTAAACTTTGGTATTTAGTTATTGTCAATCTATTGGATCTATTGAACTTGGGTATTTAGTCATTGTTAATCTATTGAAACTATTGAATCTTTCATGCCTGCTATGTGTTGAATAATTCCTAAACTTGGGTATTTAGTTATTGGGGCAGTGTTAGTACTGTCTTCAAATCTTATCGCAGCTGTATGGGTATCGCAACTGCAGTACCTGTTCATTCATTCAGTAAATATGGGGCTCCACCCCAAAAAAAATTGAAGATGAGACTGCTAGGAAGATAGATATAAAAAAAGAGAAGCAAACATCAATGTTGTTCATCTTTCTCCAAACAAACCTCAACATGATTCACTCATCTGAGCATGGAAGTGAGAGATTGAAAAACTGCTTCTTCACAAGGAATGGTTAATCCCATGTCGTGATCGAAACCAAAATCTTCTTCACAGTTACCCGTGTTTATGATAAAGAACTGACCCACTATCATGCACTACGGACGATACAAAACTATAAAACTGACATTAACTCCTACATAACTGCCCAAACTGTTCCTAACTTCAACATGACCTGCTTGGTGACTCATTAGTTTGGTTATTACTATTATCAGGAACAATGTACTGTGTAACCCACCAGTGTAAATAGTCGATGTATAACATGCCTAGATGAAACCTACACCTATTGTAAGTGTCAATTAATCATAGTATGAGAATGAAAAAATCTATGGTCCGTAATACAAAAGGAGCAGTCAACGATCGAGAACGAAGCAAATAATCATAGTAACTGCTTTTCTGCATTCACTTTTATTTTCTCCAACATAAATGGCAAAGTTTCCCTCAGGAACATTGAGTGGAAATAGTTTGTATATACATATATATAAACAGTCTGTATATATATATATATATATATATATATATATATATATATATATGTTGATGTAAAAAATTAGATCGCTCTAATTATTCAATCACAGATAAATAAAATGAGACAAAGATTTTTAAAGTGGTTCAGCCTTATATGAATGGCCTACGTCCACTGTTATTTTATTGCTGAGTGTTTGGGGATTCTCGAGTACAAGTTCTCTCTAGAAATTCCCCCCCCCTCTTTGAATGAGGGTGATACAAGGTATTTATAGCCCTTAGGCTGTACATGAAAGGGTTGATACATTAAATGATATACATATGAAAGGATAATACATTTAATGCAGCGTGTGCGTCAAGATGATGAACATTCAATGAATAGTTGAACTGTTGATTATCTGGCAATTAATGCTATGGCCGAGATGCAGCTCGGACCGCCTTAGTTGTTTGTTGCTCTGAAGTTCCTCGGAGCGCTGGAGTACCTCGGAGTGCTAAAATTCCTCGGTGTATCCTCGTTGCTCGGAGAGAACATGAGTTGGTCGAGAAAATGAACTTCCTCGTTGCTATTGTGCCATGTAGATTGACACGTGTCTTCGTATTATTCGTCCATATCAGCATATTAATTTTGGTATCAACAGAAGCCCCCAATGTTTCATATTTTGAACATTGAGGAGTATGGAACATTCTTTCTCGGTATATGGCGATATTAAATGACTTTCCTGGGTTTTAGGAGCCTTTTCTTCATATTTGAATTTCCTTCCAAATTCGCAGAATCCGCCATTTTGCTTCGGTCTTTGTGCCCCTTTTATCTTTTCAGCCGTCGGAAGTTCGATAGTTTCTTTTTGTAATCATTTCTTTCGGCATTTCCCAAGGCACAGTATTTAAACTTATCAAGCAATCATATCGTCTTCTACCTTTTCCAATTTTCTTGATTTCGAATTCTCCATAGTCTATATTATTGAATCTATTGAAAAATTCCGTTCTGATTATTCCATTCCGTCTTGGGTAACTCTGGAGAATCTTTCTGAGCCCTTTGATTATTTTCGTTTGGCTGAGGGACATTGGTTCCCCAGCCTCTTTATTGCTGAGTGTGGATTTTCTTTTCCACCCAACTCTTTATGCTTAGAATTCTGCCAACATTTCGATGTTGTTCCTGCAAAAGTAGCCCCCAATACATGGAGAATAGTTAATGGGGTGCATAAATTAAATCAAACTCATGGAACTCGCATAGGAATTCCTGAGATTATGTATTGCTATAGATGGCTGTTTTAGATAACGTTTATTATTTAAAAACCAGATTTTTGAATAGAGCTTTAGTAGTCAATCTCCCTGATGCTAACAGGGATTATTTTGAACATGGGTTAGTTTTCAAAAATTGGCAACATGCTCCTTTAGTCGGAGACGGAGTGTATGAAGGTCCCAAATGCCCCCATATGGCAATGGGATAGCTTATTTTCATTTTATTTTATTCTCGAAATTGTGACTTCATCATGTTTGAATAAATGCATGATTGACATTTCAAATGGTTTTTGTTTGCAGTTAACAGCAAGAGAAAAACTCCTAAAGAATCAGAAGTTAATATAAGGCAATTCAAACATATCTGGAGCTTGCATCAGAAGATTGCAGACGAGCACATCAGGTCTGCCTCATACTTGTTGCAGTACAGGAGTTATACGTCGTCTTTTACTGCTCGCCCTGTGGTTAGCTCCAGTGATCTAGTGCAAATTCCTGAAGACTCTGATCCGGAATCTCATATTACTTTGAGCCAGAAAATGGTCAAGAGAAGAGTTCCCACTCTCTTCGAGGAGAGTTCCTCTGCTGGCGATGGGAAGAAAACCAAGGTTAATGTCCCAAAGGGGACAAAGAAAATTGATGATGCTCCTTCTGTTGCTGTTCAGAAGGTTGCCGAGAAGCCCCCAGTGGCTCCTGTGCAGAAGGATGCACCTGTTGAGATAATCACTTTCTCACCAACCAAAAGTTCCTCTTTGGTTGAGGTTGCTGAAAAGGCTCCGAGGAGATTGAGGAAATCCTCCTCGGTCAGTATTTCTGGAGCCATTCCCCAGCTCCCAGCTGGTGGAGATGGTGTTCCAATTATTGTTCCTCCGAGCTCTACAATGAGTTTGGCAAAATTTTCACACATCCCCGAGGTGCAAGGTACTGAAGAAGACCTTACTCGGGATGTGGTTACTGCTCTGGCTGCTCGTCATTTGGCTTCAGTAAGTATCTCTACTCCGAGCTTTTTATATTTTCCTTGGTTGTTTCCTATGTTTGTTTCTGATTTCATTTTCCTCTTTTGATTGCAGTTGACGAGCTGTTTCAATTTAATCCTTAAAAAGGATGAAGCAATCAAAGCTTCTTGCTCCTCGTCCACCGTGGAGGGAGCACTGGAGAAAGCTATTAAATCTGTGAGTGAGTCCCGTCAGAAGTATGACGATGATAAAACTGAATGGGAGAAGAAATTGGTTGCGTCTGATGCAGAGAAGGTACAACTGGGTAATAAGGTGAAGGACTTGGAGAGAGAAAATAAAGATTATGCCGAGAAACTTTCAGGCTTTGGGGAGCTTGAGAATAAATTAAAATCGGCTGAAGAAGAGCTGACCCTCCTGCGAGAAGTAAATCGCCAGAAAGAGGAGGTGGAGACCAAATTGAAGGCCACCGAGAATCTTATGTCCGAGAAGCTATCCTCGGAAAGAATGAAGAGAAAAACAGCTGTGAAGACGTCCTTTAAAACTGGTTGGGACAAAGGATGGGACAGGGGGGTGGCAGCTATGACGACCTAGGTGAAATATGGAAGTCTGAAATATTTTCATGATGGTTGGGTTGCAGCACTGCAGGAGTTGAAGGTGAGTGAGGACTCCGATCTATTTCAACAACATCTCCCTGGTCCTCCTCCAGTTATTGAAGATGAGTCTTCAGACGAAGCTGCATCTGAAGAATCTTCAATGACAGTGGGTGATCAAGTCCTTGTTCCACCATCCAACCAGACAGCCACCGAGGAGATTTCGTCATTGCCTGCTCCTCCAGAACAAATCCCAGCTTCTACTAATCAGACCATTGTTCCTACCGAGTAACCAAGCTCCTCGTCCCAGCCTCCCGAGAAAGTCTTGGGAGACAAGGAAAAGGTGTGAAGTTGTTCGGTACTCTTTTTCTGTTCTTCTTTTACTTATCCTTTGTATTCCAAACGATGTAATCTTGTTGATGATGTAATAAAATCACATCTTTTTGTTCTTCTTCATTGTTGATGCTCTGTCTGTTTTTATTTATTAACTCTTGCCTTCTCTTCTTTATTAGTTTGTGGTTAGAATGGAACTGATATCTGCACATGATACAAAGCTGATGCAGCAATGCCATGAATATTATAAGGCTGGTCATACAAATTTGAGTGTATCAGAAATTGCTGACATCCTTGGCCATGATGCTTAAGAACAAGCAATTGAGGCTTATCAGTACCTGAAGGATTTACTTGACCGAGTTGTGGCCAACAACGTGGCCTACTATGACTTGATCGAGGAGCTTCATTGTACCTTAGAAGATCTTCAGAATCAGCACAATGAATCAACTGCCTTGTTGCACAAGGAATATGAGAATAGGTATCAACAGCTTTCTTCCGAGACAGGCCACAAAAAGATCATTGCTGGATACGATGTCAGGGAGAGAACCCTAAAAGGTGAAGTTGAGGCCTGCAGACAGATCGCCGAGCTGCTGGAACAAGAAAACAATAATTTGCAGAAAAAATTGGCACAGTATGAGTCTGCAGCTTCATCCTCCGCTGCCTTGGTACCGGTCACCGATGAAGGATTCTCATTCTTAGAGGTTGAGAATACCAAATTAAGACAATAATTGGATACTCTGAGAAGGTCTGGTATCTCTACTACTTCTCGGGGGCGAGGAAGAGGTTCTCGTGGGCGAGGAAGAGCTATTCAAAATGTTGTCGAGGAGCAAAATTCTCCACCTGCTCGGAGTCGATGAAGAGTTCTCAGCCATAATGTTGAAGAAGCTCGCACTCAGTCTACTTTGGAAACTCAAGCATTCTAATTGAATGCAAAAGATCGTGCTTTGTCTGAAATGTCCAAGAAAAACCTATCTTTGAAAGATCAACTTACTGCGACGAAGTCTGCTTTGAATAATAAAGATGTTTTTGCCAGGAGCCTTCACGAGCAACTAGAGAGAATAACTTTCCAATTCCACAAACAACCTCGTGAGTTTTGGATGGCAGGCTACAATGAAGCCCTTTGTCACTTGGATGCTCGCCTTGAAAATGCCAATAATGAAGGTTATAAACAGGGATGGTTGAACGCACTGGGTGTGTTAAAGCTAGAGCAGGGCCATTATTTATGGGATTATCATGCTCCTGGGCTACTAGACTTGCCTGTACCGCCTTATAAACTGGACATGGAATGGATCCCATCTCGTGCCATTCCTCGGAGCTTAATTTCAAAATATCTTGGTGACTATAGTCTTCATTCTCAGATTGAATTATCTCATCCCGAGCATCTCTTGGATACTCCTTCAGTAATGAATGTCATAAGGTTGAGGGACTTGAATTTTATCAATTCTCCCCAAACATTAAATGGTCCTCCTGCTGGCGAGGAACCTGTATCGAAGGCTGAGGGGAAAAAACCAATAGAATAGGATTTTCAATGTAATAGTTAGCACACATATGTAACTTGTAATTTATTTTGAATTTTAATGAAAGACTTTCATTTTCGGTTTGCAAATCTGTATTGCTATTCTTTTGTACTTGTCTAACACTTTTACATCTGTGCATATGTATCTGTTAAAAAGATAACAATTTTGTCCTGTTCATCAACCAACTTAGTAATAAACAGTTACAAGTATCAAAAATGTTGTTCGATCACTTAATAATAAAGTAATGAGTATAAAAATGTTTAAAATTTTTCCAACCAACTAAGGTTGTAAAATTGTACTCGTCGACCAAGTATAATTAGCGAGAGTTTTCATAAAATGTGTCCGACCAACCAGGTTGATGGACCCTCCTCGTCAATAAGTTCTCCTCGTTGACCAACTACAATTAGTGGGTTTTTATCCCCGACCAACTATACTTGGCTCAATTTGGAATATTTTGTATTTTCTGGAATGGTTTTACCTTCCGACCAACTTGTTGGCATATTTTGTTTCTTAACCAGCCAAAATTGGCATTTTAAGAATGTTGTTCTTGCCCTTTTACCAATAAAATTTGGTCGTGGGTTTGAACTATTGCCTCCTAACCAAAGGAGTATAATTTGTTCTCGCTATTTTACCAACCGAAGTTGATCACGCTCGAACTATCAGGTTCTTTCGAACTATCTTGTCCACAAGCTCTTTTACCAACCGAAGTTGATCACGCCAGTGTACAGCTCCTAACCAAAGGAGTATAATTTGTTCTCGCTATTTTACCAACCGAAGTTGATCACGCTCGAACAATCAGGTTCTTTCGAACTATCTTGTCCACAAGCTCTTTTACCAACCGAAGTTGATCACGCAAGTGTACGCCTCCTAACCAAAGGAGTATAATTTGTTCTCACTATTTTACCAACCGAAGTTGATCACGCTCGAACTATCAGGTTCTTTCGAACTATCTTGTCCACAAGCTCTTTTACCAACCAAAGTTGGTCACGCAAGTGTACGCCTCCTAACCAAAGGAGTATAATTTGTTCTCGCCCTTTTACCAACCGGAGTTGGTCGTGGGTCTGAACTATCGTCTTCTTTTTACTGTTGAACAACGTATTGTACAACACTAGTATTCCCCGAAAAACTTTCAAACAAAGGAGAGAGAGAAAAAATTGTGAAACATCATTGTTTTATTCATGTTGATGGAACTGCTGTACATTTTACATTACTGATAATACTTGTGAAGGTGTTCAGCATTCCAAGCATTCTTGAATTCCTCTCCTTCTAGAGTTGCTATTCGGTAAGTTTCTGGTCGAACAACTTCTGTAACTCGGCATGGTCCATGCCAGTTGGCTTCAAGCTTACTGTGCTTCTGAATGACCTTATTTAGCACATAATCCCCTTCTTTTAAGTCACATTTCTTCACCCTTTTGTTGTAGAACAGAGATGTGCGTTGTTGGTAAGCAACATTCCTAATGACTGCTTCTTCTCTAACCTCCTCGAGCATGTCCAAATCTAATCTTCTCATCAAGTCACTGGCTGAGGAATTGAAATTCAGCACTCTGTGTGTTGGGAGACCCAACTTAGCAGGTATTACAGCCTCACTTCCAAATGCCAGCATGTATGGTGATTCTCCAGTTGCTGATCGGGGAGTTGTTCGGTAAGCCCACAATACTGACTGTAGCTCATTAATCCAATTAGCTTTAGCTTCACTTAGCCTCTTCTTCAAACCATTTAGTAGTGTTCTGTTTGTCACCTCAGTCTGCCCATTGCTTTGAGGATGACCTGGTGCTGAATGGGTCTTCAAGATGTTTGATTGTTGACAATAGGCAGCAAACTCCTCATTATCGAATTATGTTCCACGGTCTGTGATGAAGGTATGAGGGAGACCATATCTACAGATGATATTCTTCCAAACAAACTGGTATACCTTCTTGTACTTTATATCGATAAGGGGTTCAGCCTCTACCCACTTAGTAAAATAATCTACTGCGACGACGAGGTACTTAAATCTTCCTCGAGTGGTCGGCAATGGTCCAACCAAATTAATTCCCCACATAGCAAATGGCCAAGGGGAAGTTATGGGTGTCAACAATGCTTGTGGAGTTCGTCGGATGGAGGAAAAATGTTGGCACTTATCACATTTCTTAGCATAGGCTATACAATCAGCCCTCATCGTTGGCCAGTAGTATCCTTGCGTCATCACTCTTTGCAAAAGTGTCCGACCTTCCACATGTGCTCCACAAGACCCTTCATGGATTTCTTTAATTAATTCTTTCACCTCGAAAGGATGTACACATCTTTGCAAACCTGCCATAATTCCTCTCCTATACAAAATACCATTAGTTAGTATATATCGAGCAACTTTATACTTCAATTTCTTGGCAGCGAGCTTATCTTCCGGTAATTCTCCTTCTTCAATATATGCCCTGATGGGATCCATCCAAGATGGTCCTAGATCAAGGGTGATAATGTTCATCATCAGGTTTTCATCTATGCTCCGACTTTCTAGTACTTCAATTGGTATCGTTCTTCCCAGCTCGGTACGAGTAGCTGATGCTAGTCGGGTCAGTGCGTCTGCTCGTGCATTCTCTATTCTTGGTATTCTGATTAACTGAATCGCATCAAATTCTGCCAATAACTCCATTACCTTGGCATGATACTTGACCATTAATTCTCCTTTAACTGCATATGCTCCCATCATTTGATTTACAATCAATTGAGAATCACTGAATACCATCACCTGTTGTGCTTCCATAAACTTGCTGTGTAAGATGATCCATCCACATACAATCTCCATGTAGGTAACTCGTCTTCAAATTTCTTATCTGACAGAGTTCCTCGGTGAAATATCTGCTATTTTCGTTCATCCTCCCTTGGCAATTTTCGCTCCCCGTCGACTATCTCTTCTCGCCCTTTTACCAACCGGAGTTGGTCTGGACTTATGTCTGTTGATCCTGTAACATCCACAGGTTGGTCAGTGAGCAATTTTTGTTCCTCGAGAGTATCAGGATATGTAAACTCCGCTATAAAGTCTGCTACAGCTTGCCATTTCAATGATGATCTGGGCTCATACACAATATCATATTCACCGAGCTCTATTGCCCAGTACATCAGTCTCCCTGACTTCTCTGGCTTATGAAGGGCTTGTCTCAATGGCATGTCGGTATAAACTACGATGGTATGGGCCTGGAAATATGGCCTCATTCTTCTACTTACTTCAATTAATGCCAACGCCAATTTTTCCAGCTTTGGGTACCTGATCTCTGCACCTCGGAAAGCCTTACTTGTGTAATAAATTGGCTTCTGGACTCCATTCTCCAATCTGATCAATGCCGAGCTGACTGCATGCTCTGATACTGCCAGGTATAAGTACAACTTTTCTCCTGTTATTGGCCTAGACAACAGTGGAGGTTTTCCCAGATATTTCTTCAAGTCTTGAAAGGCTTTTTCACATTCATCATTCCACTCGAAAGTTTTTCGAAATGCTTTGAAGAATGGTAAGCATCTATCTGTTGCTCGAGATACAAATCTGTTGAGCGCTGCAACTCATCCTGTAAGACTCTACACTTCTTTCTTTATTGTTGGAGATCACAACCCTAAAAGAGCTTTGATATTTTCTGGATTTGCCTCAATGCCTCGTTGGTTGACAATGTACCCGAGAAACATTCCTTCTCGTACTCCAAATGTGCACTTCGTCGGGTTGAGCTTCATCTGATATTTATCCAGTTGATCAAAAGTCTGACTTAAATCAACTAGATGATCAGCAACTTTCTTGCTTTTTGTCAGCATATCATCGACATAGACTTCCATATTGCCACTGATTTGTTCGGCAAAAACCTTGTTCATCAGCCGCTGGTATGTCGCTCCTGCATTTTTCAAACCAAAAGGCATAACATTATAACAATAAGTACCCCTAGGGGTAATAAAAGAAGTACTCTCCCTGTCTTCAGGTTTCATCTTGATCTGGTTGTAGCCTGAATAAGCGTCCATGAAGCTGAGCAGCTCGTGCCCAGAGGTAGCATCCACTAACTGATCAATTCTGGGTAATGGAAAGTGATCCTTTGGGCAGGCCTTGTTGAGATCAGTGAAATCAACACACATTCTCCATTTGTTGTTTTTCTTCTTTACCATCACCACGTTCGCCAACAAGTCCGGGTATTTCACATCTTCAATGAATTGAGCTTTCTGGAGCTTGTCGACCTCCTCTTGAATAGCTTGATTCTTCTCGGGGCTAAATACCCTTCTTCTCTGCTTTACAGGCTTGATCTCCTTATTCACATTGAGCTCGTGACATAAGAAGTTTGGATCTATTCCTGGCATGTCCTCATGACTCCATGCAAAAGTTTTCTTCCTGTTTCTCAAGAAAATTATCAACTCCTGTTTTATTGAAGCATCCAACGTTGAACCTATCTGGGTTACTCGTTCAGGGTGCTCGTCGTTTAGAATAACATTTTCTGTAGATTCCACTACCTGTCCTTTTACAAGTTGGGATTCATCTCTGGGATCGAGAATTTTAATCTCTGTATCTTCTTCCACCTGGTAGGTAGTAGTCTTTTTCCTTGATTCCTCAAGCTCCTCTTGCTCGGCAGATGAATAATAGCATTCCCGAGATACTTTTTGATCACCTTTCACAACTCGTACTCCAAAGTTTGTTGGGAATTTTAAGCACTGATGTACTGTAGATGGAACTGCTTCGAAATTCTTCAAACCAACTCTTCCCATGATGATGTTATAGGCTGACTGCACATTCTTATCCATCACAAAGAAGCGTATTCTTTCTGTTCGACAAGCAGGCCAGGTTTCAATGAATATATCCAACTTGATCGTCCCCAGTGGAAAAACTTTCTCGCCAGCAAAATCCAGGAGGGCTCTGTGATACGGTTCCAATTGAGATAATTTCAGATTCAAGCTGTCAAAGCATGAATAGTACATGATGTCTGCCGAACTTCCATTGTCTACCAACACCCTTGAAATCACTACTTCCTTCATCCTCATTTTGATCACCAGAGGATCGTCGTGAGGATAAAGAACACCTGCCAGGTCATTTTTTGAAAATCCAATGACCAGCCTCTCTTTGTTTACCTTCCTCGGACGATCGTCCTCGGCCAGATTTATTCGCTGAATATATGAACAAGCTTGAGCCTCTCCAAGGTAAGCCTTTCTTTCTGCAATAAGGTCTCCTCCTCCTGCATCTCCTCCTGTAATAACATTACAATCAAATGATCCAAAACGTATGGAAAATACTTCTCGTTCTGGCGGCCTTGGCTTTTTGGGAAGATCGGGGTCATCATCTGGATCATCTTCGTGGTCCCTCTTCTTTTTCTCCTCTGCACGACGAGGAGATCTAGACCTTTCTCTAGTTCGATCATTATTTTTTCTTTCACCTCCCCGATCAACATATTTTGCTAGCTTTCCTCTTCGGATGAGTGTTTCAATCTCGTTCTGAAGAGCTATGCAATTTTTGGTCATGTGACCATGATCTTTACAAAACTCGCAATATTTATCCTTACTCCTCAAATCAGGGTCTGACCTCAGTTTCTTTGGCCATTTTACCTCCTCGTTGTTCTTGATTTCTTCCAAGACATGATGAATACCCATTTTCAAAGGAGTATAATTATCATACTTCTTCATGACTTCCCATTTATTCTTGGAATGTTTATCTCCACCATTGCTTTTATGCTCTTTCTTCTTAGATTTGTCGACTTCCACCTTGGTTTCTTTATCCATATTCTTCTTTGCAGCCATAGCCTCCTCGGCATTCATGATTTTGGCCGCTTTTGCCATCAACTCTGTCATAGTTTTAGGTGGATCTTTCGCCAAGGTGTAATACAATTTATTAGGCAACAACCCACTCATCAAGGCGGTGATTGCTGTCTTTTCTTCGTAATCTATGACTTTCAGCTTCTCGTTATTGAAACGAGTTATGTAATCTCTAGTACTCTCACCAGATTTTTGTCTAACACTTAACAAGTGTGCTACTCGTTTTACTGGCTTTGCTCCAAAACAGAAATTGCCAATAAATAACTCGGCCAACTGAAAGAAAGTTGAAATCTTACCCCGAGGAAGATTGTTGTACCATATCTGGGCAGCTCCAGTAAGAGTTCCTGAGAACGCTCTGATCTCATCTCGTCGGGGACGACATAGATGTCGGCAGCAGCTTGATATTGCTCTATGTGAAGAACAGGATCTGTCTTTCCATCATATTTGGGGGTCACTACAGGTGCTTTGAACTTTGACGGTGTAGGAAAATTCACAATGGCCTGTACAAAAGGTGTTCCTCGAACAAAAGTTCGTTGTATGGGGTTCTTTGCCTTGGCCATTTCTCCCAATTTATCCTCCAACCGTTGGATGGAACCTTTCCACGCATCATTTCCTTCATCGAGCTTGTTAGTTCGAGCAATAGATCGTTCTGAAGTAGCCTCCTGAGATTTATCTTGATGAGCAACTGGTCGTGATTGTGCTGATCCTTCTCTTAGATCTGATGGTTGTCAAAAACTCCTCGACATGGTCTTAGGTGGACTCCTATTCCTCCTAGGGCCTAATCTACTGAAAGGAGACACCCTACTCAGTCTTTCTAAAGCACTGGGTCTTTCTGGAGAGAGGGTGATATGTTGATCAGTATCTGTAGCCCTTATTGACGAAGTTCGCCCAGGTTGATAAGAGAAATCATCAGACTCCTCATTACGACGTGACTCAGTACGCCTGGATCGTGAAGAAAGTAAATAAGTTTGCCTCTGACCACTTTGCTGTCCTGAACGTGCAGGTGCACCGCCATGAAGGGTTTGTATGAGTTGCCTCATTGATTCTTGCATGGCAGTTTGTCCTTGAGACAGATTCGTCATAATCCCGGCTAGATCTGGAGGTGCAGAGGGATTCAGAGGATTTCCAGTATTTCCAGCGTTTCGATTGCTGGATTCTGGATTATCCGCCATTGATGATGAACGATTTTTGGTGAAAAATGATAGTAACAATCGTTTCCCACAGACGGCGCCAATCTATTGATGTAAAAAATTAGATCGCTCTAATTATTCAATCACAGATAAATAAAATGAGACAAAGATTTTTAAAGTGGTTCAGCCTTATATGAATGGCCTACGTCCACTGTTATGTTATTGCTGAGTGTTTGGGGATTCTCGAGTACAAGTTCTCTCTAGAAATTCCCCCCCTCTTTGAATGAGGGTGATACAAGGTATTTATAGCCCTTAGGCTGTACATGAAAGGGTTGATACATTAAATGATATACATATGAAAGGGTAATACATTTAATGCAGCGTGTGCGTCAAGATGATGAACATTCAATGAATAGTTGAACTGTTGATTATCTGACAATTAATGCTATGGCCAAGATGCAGCTCGGACCGCCTTAGTTGTTTGTTGCTCTGAAGTTCCTCGGAGCACTGGAGTACCTAGGAGTGCTAAAATTCCTCGGTGTATCCTCATTGCTCGGAGAGAACATGAGTTGGTCGGGAAAATGAACTTCCTCGTTGCTATTGTGCCATGTAGATTGACACGTGTCTTCGTATTATTCGTCCATATCAGCATATTAATTTTGGTATCAACAATATATATATATATATATATATATGTGTGTGTGTGTGTGTGTGTGTGTGTGTGTGCGTGTGTGTGTGTGTTCTGTTTATAAAACATGTTCTGTTTTAAAAAGAATAAGTATATTCTCATTTGTTGTTGTTTATTCTGATTATTTATGTGCCAAACAATCTCTTGTCAGATAAATAATGTCTCAGGTGGGTGATACTTCAAATCCGTCACCAAGTGGTGAGACATCAGGATCAAACTCCCGCTCGAAGGTTGTTTCGGGTTCTTCCACAACGGGTGATGCACTTTCCACAAAGAGATTAAAATTTAACGAGCATGGCCTTCCGGTGGTGGATAATTCAGCTACACCCTCTACTAGATGAGGAGACCTCACTAGGACGCATATACCGGTTTCTTATACAACATGGAGACATGTAGACGTGCGATATAAGAATAAAATTTGGACAATGTTCAAGGTATACTATTTTTTCTCTTTGGCTACAATTGTAATTGTTACTAAATTTAATTACATAACGATAAATTTTGTTTCTTCCATATATTGTAGAAAGATTTTCCCGATGTGAAAGATAATCAAAAAAGCATGTTTATGAAAAAAGCTAACGAGTCTTGGAAGAAGTTCAAGGCTAAGATAAGGGTAAATTTGAAGGGTGACGATGTTGCAAAGTGGAGGGAGAATGTTCCTAAAAATGTTAAACCTGAGGATTGGGAGGTATTTTGTGACAATGAAGCTGCACAGGCCCAAAGGGATTTGCGAAGAAAAAATAAAGAGATAAAAAAAAATTGTGCGAAAACGACTACTCATAACACGGGTCGTTATGGTTATGCCCGAGCTGTAGAGAATTGGAAAAAGGAGCATGGACGTGAACCAACCCGTGCTGAATTGTGGTTGTCAGCTCATAAAGTAAAAGGCGGAGATTATGCGCCTCATGATGAAGCATTTGCGGTAATTTAGCTTTAATGTTTTTCTTTTTCCTTTTTTTACCCAATATGTAATTTAAATGATAACTTTAATGTCTTTATGTACAGGATAAGGTTAAAATGCTTCTAGATATATACTAAGCGAGTGGTCAAGAGGAGACCTTGGATGCTAGGCCAATTTTTGATGTATTTGGGAAAGACACGTGAGGACGTGTTCATTGCATTGGGTCCACGATTTCTAGCACAACTATATTGGCATCTGCGTTTTCTCGAGAAATGCTTCAAGAGGTAAATGCGGACAACGAAAGTTGGAAGGATCATGTGGATAACCTCAGAGAAGAAATGGAGGGTGTGAAGTCTACACTCTCAGATTTTGTAAAGAATTTTGAGAGTGGAAAGTTCGTATGTGTTGGACATAATTCTCATGCATTACCATCTCTAAACACTGCAACTCTTTCCAGTCCTTTTACTCCCCCCATATCCCAAGTTTCAAGTTTTAGCTCGATGGTGGAATGCAAAATACTATCTCACACTAGTTAAGTCATTGGTTATGGTAGGAAATTACCTCCAGGAGCTGTATCTTCAGTTCACTTCCATGAGTTAGGAAATAGAGAAGTGAAGATCGTACTCGACCTCATAAAACTGCCTGAATATCCAGTTTGGGGTGGAAAACAAGGATCTTGTGAGACGTTGGGAGATGTGGGTAACAACGGATTTTTGTATTGGCATGATGATTTTCTCCCTCCCATTGATGACACCAACGAATGATAAAGGTAATATTTATTTGAGTTTTCATGCTCTCTCATTCTTAATACATATTTTAGATTCCTCTTTATTTGATGCTTAAAATATATTTTAGTTCGCTATTGTTAATTTGAAAACATTTGGATTAAACTTAAAAACAAGCCGTTAAAGGGTGAAAACCCAAACCAGTCCCCAAACGATCCCGAAGGAGGCACGAACACCTCGCACGGGACCAATGTAACTTATAGGAACTGACCGCATAGTCCCGGGTCTCCCGGTTTGAGAGTATGACGATAATTTGCAAAAATCATACTTTGACTTGAAAACAAGCCGTTAAAGGGTGAAAACCCAAATCAACCCCCAAACGACCCCGTAAGAGGCACGAACACCTCGCATGGGATCAATGTAACTTGTAGGAACTGACCGCGTAGTTCCGGGTCTCCCGATTTGAGAGTATGACGATAATTTACAAAAATCACACTTTGACTTGAAAATAAGCCGTTAAAGGTTGAAAACCCAAACCAGCCCCCAAACGACCCCGTAGGAGGCATAAAAACCTCGCACGGGACCAATGTAACTTGTGGGAACTGATCGCGTAGTCCCGGGTCTCCCGGTTTGAGAGTATGATGATAATTTGTAAAAATCACACTTTGACTTAAAAACAAGCCGTTAAAGGGTGAAAACCCAAACCAACCCCCAAACGACCCTGTAGAAGGCAAGAACACCTCGCACGAGACCAATATAACTTGTAGGAACTGACCAAGTAGTCCCGGGTCTCCCAATTTGAGAGTATGATGATAATTTGTAACAATCACACTTTCTTGAAAATAAGCCGTTAAAGGGTCAAAACCCAAACCAGCCCCCAAACGAACCCGTAGGATGCACAAACTCCTCGCACGAGACCAATGTAACTTGTAAGAACTGATCGCATAGTCCCGGGTCTCCCGGTTTGAGAGTACGATGATAATTTGCAAAAATCACACTTTGACATGAAAACAAGCCTTTTAAGGGTGGAAACCCAAACCAGCCGCCAAACGACCCCGTAGGAGGAACGAACACCTCGCACGAGACCAATGTAACTTGTAGGAACGGACCGCATAGTCCTGGGTATCCCGATTTGAGAGTATGACGATAATTTATAAAAATCACACTTTGACTTAAAAATAAGCCGTTAAAGGGTGAAACCCAAACCAGCCCCCAAACGACCCCGTAGGAGGCACGAACACCTCGCACGGGACCAATGTAACTTGTAGGAACTGACCGCGTAGTCCCGGGTCTCCCAGTTTGAGAGTATGATAATAATTTGCAAAAATCACACTTTGACTTGAAAACAAGTCGTTAAAGGGTGAAAACTCAAACCAGCCCCCAAACGACCCCGTAGGAGGCACGAACACCTCGCACGGGACCAATGTAACTTGTAGGAACTGGCCGCGTAGTCTCGGATCTCCCAGTTTGAGAGTATGATTATAATTTGAAAAAATCACACTTTCTTGAAAACAAGTGGTTAAAGGGTGAAAATCCAAACCAACCCCCAAACGACCCCGTAGGAGGCACGAACACCTCGCACGGGACCAATGTAACTTGTAGGAAATGACCGCGTAGTCCTGGGTCTACCAGTTTGAGAGTATGACAATAATTTACAAAAATACACTTTCTTGAAAACAAGCCGTTAAAGAGTGAAAACCCAAACCATCCCCCAAACGACCCCGTAGGAGGTACGAACACCTCGCACGGGACCAATGTAACTTGTAGGAACTTACCGTGTAGTCTCGGGTCTCCCGATTTGAGAGTGTAGACACCCCATTCTATTACCCCTAACTCTCCTTAGGTCCCTAGTACCTCCCCGTCACCACTACAAACCTAGGTCATGTCCCGAGTACTGACCTAGAAGCCATCGAGCACTCCCCGACTCAGTTTGAACAAAAAGTTAAACTCTTTATCTCGATCGAGACTCAATGAATCTCCTAAGGGCACTGAATACCATTTTCAACGGTCCACCCCGTGCGCGATTCTGACTTACCATGCGGAAGAACGATCCATTTGCGTCCGAAACCTGACCTATAGGCCACCGGACTCTCCCGGGCTCTGTTTGACCTATGTCAACTCTTCATCTCGATCGAGGCTGAATGAATCTTTGAAGGGCACTGAATCCCCTTTTCAACGATCCATCTCGTGTGCGATTCCGACTTTCCATACAGACGAACGATCCGTTTGACTCCGAGAGGCCACCGAATGATTCTCGGGCCCGGTAGACCAAAGTCAACTATCCAAATTGGGTCAAACTCTTTGGAATGTCGAAGTACATATCCTAACCTTTCCAACAGTCTGCCTCGTGCGCGATTCAAACTTACCATACAGACGAACGATCCGTTTGCGTACGCACGATTCCCCGTCCAATGGACCGACAAACTTTTCCGAGCCATATTTGACCCAAAGTAAACTCTCGGCCCCGGTAGCGGTCCAAAGGACTTTCGAAGGTCTCTGAATTACCTTTCCAATGGTATGCCCCGTGCCCGATTCTGACCAACGGTTTGCCCTCGGCGGCCAATTTTCCGAAAAAGTGTGAAGCGCACTGCCAATTGGCAGGTTCCAGACCCTGCCTATCGGCACCTGTCTGCCGATAGACAGGAAGGGGCCTATGCCGATCGGCACTGACCTGAGCCTATAAAATGGAGTCCTTCACCTCATTTGCGAGGGGAGCCCAGATCTGATAAAAATCTCTCTCAACGAATCCCAAAAACCTCTCTTGAAGGCAGCGTGATTTCAACTTCCAAATCCTTTTTTTACTTCCACTTTTCATAATCTTTTTCATCAAACTTGGTGAATCGACCACTCTCCATCATCATCCAAGTGCAAGGGATGCTCTCCAACACTCAAGATCAAGTTCAAGATCTTCAAGAAGGTTCAACTTTCTCAAACTCTCTCTTAAATTCTCTTAAATTCTCAATAACTTGTTTTCTTACTTAGCGCTTCTTTTATCTCGTCTCACATATCCTAATATACTTTTTATTTAGTATTATTGCACATATCATATTTTCATATAAATAAAAACCAAAAAAACAAGAAAGGATGGTTTGCTCATAAATTCCAAGTAAGGATTCTCACAGTTTTTCCACACTTTTCTCACAACTAAAACACTTTTTCTACACACACACACACACACATAAAAATAAGAGATCCCCCATTTGGATTTATGGGATAAACCCCACCCCTCATTTTGTATGCGAACTAGGTGGACTTTGATGCCTTTATAGGCTACGTAGGCATCTCGGGGTAAAACCCGAGACTCGAGTCCTTTTTCTCACTTTTCCTCTCATTTTCTATTTTCTATAAATCCATTTTCCTTATATTCTATGTATTTGTTATTAGTAACGTATTACTCCATATGCGTTATCGTTCCAGTATAACGATCAACGTAGGGGTAATAGCCTAAATCTTATTTTCTAATATTATTCTTATACCTTCCTACGGATGACTCGATTTATCTTTTCCATGATACAAGTCGAGGATTCCTACCTCCATTCTATATATACACATGCACACATATCACGGGGGGAAACATAAAGGAAAATAGCAAATATCCATGAGAGGCCGAAATGGCGGAATGGGTGCTTAACACCTTCCCATTTCGTAACTAAGCCTCCGAACCCTTCTTGAATCATTTGGTTTCGCACACACCAGTATGTCTTTGGATGCCATCCTTCGGGGTGTCTTCCCCTTTTTCTTTTGTCTGTTTTGATAAAAATAGATTGGCGACTCTGAATGTATCTACATTTTTCTACACCACATCTCAAACGACACCGGCCAAAGCGCTCTCCAGAGAGGGACACGCGGGACCCGAAGGATCCTTTCCCTCCGCGGCGGGGATGGGGGATGGCCACAGTGGCGACTCTGCTGGGGATATGTGCTTTTTGAGGGCTTGACTCTATTTACATGGATGCTATATTTGTTTATGTTTTCCCCCATATCCGTATGTTCCCCTTTTCTCATGTGTATCCCATGCTTATGCTTATATTCACACACTTATAGAAATTCCTCCATGTACACTTCGCACCACGTGCACCTAGGATCACATATATATATCCCCATGTTGCACGCATCACCTATCCATACTTGGTGTACCTTTTGGGGTGCTTGTACTTTGCTCCCTGTTTGGCATAATCAAGAAAGGCATTCTCATCATAAGATACTAATAAGGGAATCATGCATGATTTACACAACATCACCAAAGAGCATTGATATTGACCAAATTTTACCCAGTAACTGGAAGGTCACTTCGTGATGGGCGCTGGTCCGGCAGGTCGCAGTTAGCCTATAAGCGATATGACTCTCACCTTCCATTAGACAAATACCTTCGACGTATATCGAACGGTTCACCCGCATCATACCGCTTGACCGAAGTCATGACGGGAGGTATATCGCAGGGAATTCGTTCACGTACGTCGAGTATATCGAATTTGCTCTCACATGTACCGTTACCACGAGGTATATGGTGAGATAATTCACGTACACTCAGGTATATCAAATGGCTTGTCCACACATACCGATTGCCCGCAAGAGCAGTACGTATATCGTGGAAGTCACGCCAAAGGGGGGAACCCATGTCGATTCACCCAACCAACTGCATACCCTCATATAGGTGTCAAACCTAGGACACGCACTTTAGATTGACGGTTTCAACCTGAAAATCTACCGCCCAATTTTTTGCGCATTTTTAAAATGGGACCCTGTCCGTGAGCCTGGTTACAATTCCAACCGTAGCTTTTCATATATTGAAAACCCCACTTTTCCAGGCTCGGGTCCCGTCCGGCATTGATTTTAGGAGAATTAAATACAAGTGAGAACATAATAATCATAATAATCATGCTGAGTACCGTATCCAAAAACATTTCTCTCTTCTTTATCGAAAATCCAAAAACATTTCTCCTTCTTTATCAAAAATCCAAAAACATTTCTCCCTTCTTTATCAAAAATCCAAAAATAGTTCTTCCTTTCTAAAAAAAATAAATCTCATCCTACGCCTTCTCAGGTCGATCGCAAGACCTTGACTTGGCTCCCTACTGGCTTCAGTCTTCAGTCAAATCACCCCGGAGTTACATCTGTTCCTATACTACTTCTTTCGAGTCTAGAAATCCATCCATTTTCCATGGAGAATAAAGATCAAGTACCAGTCATGCAGCCGGATTTGACGACAGTCCTAGCTCAGCTCTTGTCCAAGATTGACAACCTTCAAACCGAGGTTCGAGAGATGCAATAAAACCGAGTTCCTATTCCTCAAGAGCCCGAGGCCTTAGTCCCTCTTGCTATGGGTCCACCCGAGCCTATCTGGGTTCCCGAAGAATATCAGCACGCTCCACATGCTCCTCCTGCCAATGGGCCACCGCCTGCCCAGCTCTCAATGCCCAATATTGCCCAGCCTATAGCTAACTTACCTGTGGTCACTGATCCAAAGGAGAAAGAGTTGAATAAAGTCAAAGAAGATCTCAAGATGTTCACCAAGAAGTTTGACTAGGTCAGTATCTCTGGGAATTACATGGACTACACCCACATGTCTCCTTATCCAAAGGCAAGGTTACCCTAGAAGTTCAAAATGCCAAATATAGAGAAGTTCGGGGGGGGAATGGATCCCCGATTATCCATCTTCGTGGTTACCACCGTTCCATAACTCTACTAGGGGCTTCTAAAGAGGTGATGGCCCAATTATTTCAGCAAACTTTGAAGGATAGTGCCCTCCGATGGTTCTTATCTCTTGAGGAATCCAGAATCCGTAGTTGGGAGGATGTAGCTCGAGAATTCATATCGCAGTACAAATACAACGAAGAGCTTGAGGTCACCCATCGTGATTTAGAGCTGCTCAAACAGAATCCTGGAGAATCAGTCAGTAACTTCATAATCCGGTGGAGGGAGCAAGCAGGTTCCATGACCAATCGACCATCCGAGGAAGAGCGGGTCAACATAGTGAAGAAAAACTTCTTGCTCCATGTTCGAGCGATGATAGGAGGATAGTACTATCCCAACTTCTGAGCCCTCAGAGAGGCTGGAGTAGAAATCGAGGAAAGACTCGTTAAAATAGAGGTTGAACCAAAGAAGGTGTCCGGACAGTTCACCCCTAAAAAGTATGACAAGCCTGCCAGTGCTACCGTGTCTATCATCAACAACATCTCTCAACCAACCACATCATGGGCACCAGAAAGTCGCCCTGCCCCCGTCCGAAGGGAATACGCTGAGCTCCATGCTCCCCTCTCCAAAGTTTACCAAGCCCTGTTAAGCCGAAACCTCATTAAACCCTTGGAACCACGTCCATTGCCAAATCCACTCCCAAGAAACTTCAAGACCGATGCTCATTGAGCCTTTCACCAAACTGCCGGCCATACCACCGACCAATACTTTCACATTCGAAACATAATCCAAAATCTCATTGACCGGGGTACCATCTCCCCACCATCCCATCCTAAGCCAAACACTACTCACAATCCACTTCTGAATCACACTAATGCCATCTTCTTGGAAGAAAACCCAGATTTCGATCCCTCAACTCAAATCACACCCATATACTCTCCTAAACCTCTTCAAATTTGCACATATTTCCTCTTACACCGTACTAGCCTTACTGATCAGGTACTGTCACTCCTTACTAGAGCATGCATCGCTGTCCGTACCCGTTCTGAAAATAGAAGTATGGAATTATCAGAGGTGTTAAACCAACTCCTAAAGTTCGGACTGAAATTTCCCTCACAGATGGTCATCGATTGCCAGAGATTCAGCACACTGTTCTTGGAATCACGAAAATGGGCACAAGATTCAAACAAGTGGGTGGTACCAACTGACGAAGCCAGCTTAGATGATGTTGTCCAGATTATGGTAGAATTATTCAGGAAAACCAATAGCATTTGCAGTATCACCGGGTTACTTAACACTTTGAAGCTACAAGGGCGCTTGGTCCCTTCAATCACACATATCCCCACAGAATGGGAGGACATGTATGAAGAAGCCGTTGAAGTTGTAGAATGCATCGACTTTACATGGAAAAATAGAATTGTTACCACCGGATGGGGGGAAAAATTCGAAGATTCGAGTGAAGAATAAGCTTCAGGAAGAGTTAACCCTGTAGCCAACATATGTGGGGTGATCACATTTGAAGAACTCCTCAGATAAATAAATAGGGTGGCATAACAACTTGATATTGACGGGGAAATGGGGTTCATGTTCTTTCCTTCTTCAGTAAATCAGATGACCAGATCAGGGAGACATTACCAGGTTCCAAGCTCACTACCAACAAATGACAAAGGGAAGGGTGTTGAAAACCTTCCTATACCAGAGATGACCATCGAGGAGAGCAAGATCCTCAATCAACTAAAGAAAACCCAAGCTAACATCACTCTATGAGGGCTTTTCATGTCCTCCCAGCTGCACAAAAATGCTTTAATCAAATTACTCAATGGACCCATAGTTCCTCCTTCTACCACACCAGAAGAAGCGATAAATCTGTTCGGATCCTTGACCTCTACACGAATCTATCATTTTCTGAAGAAAAAATCCCCAGAATTGGGCCGAATCACAATCATGCACTCAACATCTCCGTTGAAGTTATGGGAAAGGCCGTGCCACTCTCCCTTGTCAATAACGGATCCGCCTTGAACGTTTGCCCTATGAGAACCTTCAAGTGTTTAGGCCTGAAAGAAAGCGACCTTTCTCCAACCTCCGCCACTGTGCGTGCCTACGATAATACCCGCTGAGAGGTGATGGGATCCAGAAAACTTGTAATAGGGGTTGGCCCTATAAACCCTGTCGTTGAATTCCAAGTCATAGACATCCCAGCTTGTTTCAACCTGTTGCTCGGATGCCCCTGGCTCCACAATATCAAGGGTGTCTCTTCCTCACTCTATCAGAAATTGAAGTTCTTCGCCGACGGGCGAGTCATCACCATTTTAGGCGACGACAAAAATGTCGAGGGTGCAAGCACCAGTAGTCCAATTCTTGAGATATAGCACGGGTCAAGTGATATGCTCCTATCAGGATTCCAAGTTGATCCACTCCTACTCCCAGCAGGGGACGGTTTCAAAGAAAGGGTTTGTCCAGAATATGACCCTCATGGCAATGTTAATGTGATTCAGATGTTCAGAAACATGCAGTTCATGCCCGGACTGGGGTTAGAGCAAAGGCAGCAAGGGATACTTGAGCCCATCGGACTAAAGAAAGCTTTCCCTCCTTGCGGCTTGGGGTATCAACCATCAGAATAAGAGCTCAGAATGATCTACCGATCTCGACCAAAGAGAAGATTAGACTGCACCCGAACTATCTCAGGAGACTCCTTAAATAGACGTTCGTCAAAGAAGGCGAGGACTTCCCCTTTTGCGATTTTCCAGAACCATGGTATGACCACACAGACAAGAAGATGAGGCCGGGTATGGAGATCTTTTTCCAAGACAACTACCCATGGGTCAAAATTTTCCCGTACCGCGTACAACTGCTCATCAAAGAGACCAAAGATACTGAGGAAAGTGATGCCGAAGATTCCTTCAACTTCCAGATACCGGGGTTGGCACTCTGCATGGTTCATTCAGGCACTACATCAATTGATCCATCCCATCTGATTAAAGCTGCTGATACACCCCTCCTCAACTGGCATGCTGCTCCAGTTCTACCTCTTGAAATCTCCCCTACCCCCAATGTTTATCCTATTTCTTCTTTTGTTGTCTATCCTTGATCAAATGTAATCGAGACCTCTTTTGATGAGTTTCTCAATGCTATTTTTCCTCTCAATGAAATAAACGAAGATTTTGAGTATCTTGTTGTGCCTTACATTAACTGCTTGGATTCTAATCAAACTTTTGATGATGATGATTTTGCTAATGAATAATTCTTAACTAATCTAAATAAGGTTAATAATAAACAACATAATCGCGTTCAAGTTAATGAAGAAGAGACTATTGTTATTAATCTCGTATCTAGTAGCCAACTGCGCGAGATTAGGATAGGGGCCACCCTTGACGAGCATGAGCGTGCACAACTCGAAGAATTACTGAAGGAGTTCGTAGATGTCTTCGCATGGTCCTATGATGATATGCCGGGCATCGATCCTGAAATAGCTCAACATGAGATCCCCACTCTCCCAGATTACAAGCCAGTTAAATAAAACTTGAGAAAACTCTGCACCGAATGGTCGCTCAAGGTCAAAGAAGAGGTGATCAAACAATTGAATGTGGGTTTCATTCGTGTGATCAAATATCCCATATGGCTAGCCAACATTGTACCTGTACCAAAATCAGGAGGGAAGGTTCGAATGTGTGTGGACTACCGAGATTTAAACAAAGCTTCTCCAAAGGATGATTATCCACTACCCAATATCGATATGATCATGGACAACACAATCAGTCATGCTCTCAAGTCATTCATCGATGGGTTTATCAGATACAACCAAATCAAGATACACCCCGACCACCAAGAAAAAACCGCATTCATCACCCCATGGGGTACCTTTTGCTACACCGTTAAGCCATTCGATCTCAAGAATGCTAAGGCTACCTACCAAAGGGCTTCCACAACCATCCTGCATGACTTGATTCATAATGAGGTCGAGGTTTATGTTGATGATATGATTATCAAGTCCAAAACTAGAGAAGGTCATGTTCCCGCTCTCCGGAAGTTCTTCAAACGACTGTGATGGTATCAGATGCGACTTAATCCACAGAAGTGTGTATCGGCATTACAAAGGGAAAACTCTTAAGATTCATGGTCAGCGAAAAGGGGATAGAAGCAGATCCTGCGAAGCTGAAGGCCATACTTGAGATTCCACCACCCCGAACAGAGAAAGAAGTCCGAGGTTTTCTTGGAAAGTTACAATATATCAGCCGGTTCATCAGCCAGCTAACCTCCATTTGTGAACCAATTTTCAATCTCCTCCGAAAGGATTCAACTAAGGTTTTGAATGAGGCCTGCCAAGAAGCTTTTGACCGAATCAAACAATATCTGACCCAACCTCCAGTTCTCATGCCACTATAGCTTGGTCTCCCTTTGCTCATATACCTAACCATAATCGATACTGCAGTTGGGGATTTGCTAGCCCAATATCTCGAAGACTCCCATAAAGAAAGAGCCATCTATTAAGCCAGTCGCAAATTGGCCGGGTATGAAGCCAACTACACTGCTTTAGAAAAGGCATGTGTCGCCCTTGTCTGGGTCACCCAAAAGTTGCGACACTACATACTCGCCTTCTCCATTAAACTTGTATCCCGAATGGATCCCATAAATTACCTGCTTGAGAAACTCACCTTATCCAGTTGAATGGCCTGATGGTTGATGCTCCTAACCGAGTTTGATATTGTGTACGTCACACAAAAAGCTATTAAAGGAAGAGACATCTCTGACGACCTCGCTGATTACCCCATAGACGAAGCAGATGTCTGGATCTCTGAATTCCCAGATGAAGATATCCTCTGCACCACTCAAGACCGCCTTTGATGGAAAATGTTCTTTGACGGCGCTGCCAATAAAAAGGGATATGGCATTGGGATAGTCCTCATCGCCCCAGATGACTCCTACACTCCCATCGCCATTAAATTGGATTTACCTTGCACCAACAACATGACAGAATACGAGGCATGCACAGTGGGCCTCAAAGTTGCTCTCAAGAAAGGTATTCAATACCTTGATGTTTACGGGGATTCTGCCCTCATCATCGGTCAAGTACTCAGATAGTGGAAAGTCAAGGACGAAAAGCTCCAACCCTTCCATTCCCAACTAGAAGAGCTAGCCTCCCGGTTCTGAGATGTCACCTTCCATTACCTACCCCGAGCAAAGAATAACCTAGCCGATGCTCTCGCTACCTTGGCCTCCATGGTCGACATGCATATGGGAACAACAATGACCCCCTTCCTAGTTCAAAAGCAAGACAAACCGACCCATTTCTACTATATTGAGCTTGTCTCCATCGAAGATCCTGAACTAGCTGATTACTGGTACTATGATATCTGGTGCCTCCTCAAACATGGTAGGTATCCCGAGGGTTCCAACAAGAAAGATCGAACACCCCACCGAAGACTGGTTGCCCAGTACATTATCTCTCATAAAGCCCTACTCAAGCGAAATTTTGATGGAACTCATTTACACTGCATCGCAGGGACCGAAATTAGGAAAATAAAGCAAAAGATCCACAGCGGGGAATGAGGACCCCACATGAATGGTCATATGCTTGCCAAGAAGATCATCCGACAGGGCTACTACTGGACCACCATGATCCAGGATTGCACCGCCTATGTCCGGTGATGCCTCAAATGCCAATAATTCTCCAATCATCAACACTTACCTCCGCGAGAGTTATACAACATGACCTCTCCCTGGCCATTTTCCAACAGGGGTATCGACATCATAGGGAAGGTTACACCAAGGGCTTCAAACGGACATGAGTTCATCCTAGTCGCCATCAATTACTTCACCAAGTGGGTCGAAGCTGAGTCATACGCAATATTAAATGCCAAGAAAGTGGCCAAATTCCTTAAGAAGAATATTATCTGCCGATATGGGGTCCCGCACGAGCTGGTATCAGATAATGGGTTGCATTTTAAAGCATAGGTCATGGAAGTAGTCAACAATTATGGTATTCAGAGACACAAATCTTCTCCCTACCGACCTCAGACCAATGGTGGAGTTGAAGTTGCCAACAAGAACCTCAAAGCCATCATCAGCAAGATGATCGAAAGTTGTAGATATTGGGCTGACCGGATCCCGTACGCCCTCTGGGGCTATCGAACCTCAATCCGAACCTCTACTGGGGCTACCCCTTACTCCCTGGTCTACTGAATGGAAGTAGTCCTACCTGTGGAGATGGAAATACCCTCACTACGCGTCAGGCTCGAAAGCGAGGTTAATGAAGAAGACTGGTGCCAAAGCCGTCTTGATGAGCTTGCCCTCCTAGATGAAAGAAGGTTAAAAGCACTATACCACATACAGGGGTACCATCGCCGAATAGCGCAATCATTCAATAAGAAAGTCAAGGACCGAGGTGTTCGAGAGGGAGACTTAGCCCCCAAGGAGATAATAGAACCCATCTGGGACCCCAGAGGAAAGTTCAAGACCAACTGGAGCGCCCCCTACATTATGAAGAAAATCTTATCTGGCGGTGGTGCCATGCTCACTGACCTAGATGGGGAAGAGATAGCTCATCCAGTCAATCAGGACCGTCTCAAGAAATTCTACCCCTAAGTCCGGAATCTTGGTGCGCTACGACTCTTCTCATCCCCCTTCTATTCTAAAAAAAAAAACTCTTCATTTCTCTCTACCCAGAACTACGTGGGCCTGATCCTCTACAAAAACTATTTTATAACTTTTCAAAAACCCCAGAGGTATGTAGGCAGCTCATACACCTCACATGAGTGCGGCCCTTTCTTTTTCACAAAATACTATTCTTTTCTTACCACCGAGAACGGCGGTTCATTCTAAAAATACTTGAACAAAAGGATTATGTATGCCTTAGCGATCAGTATAGATAATTCAAAATGCAAAATTCATCGAAAGGCACAGCTGGATGATAAAAAACTTGTTTATTTCATTAATAAGAAAATTCAGCACAGATTGCATAAGAAAAAGGAACGGATAACTCTCTTCCCCATTACCATAAAAGCCAAATAAAATCCCCGCCTCTGTTACACAAATAAACTCTCCAAGAGGCCTACCCACAGCTACCAGAAGAGCCTGCACCCTCACCATCTACATCCTGAGGTCCCCAAGTGTCCCCTGCCTGAATAGAGTGCCGTAAACATTCCATGGACCGATGAGCCTTAACCATCTTTGAAAATACCACAACACCCCATTCTATGGTGTCAGATAAATCAAACCATCTTTGTCCAGTCTCCAATGCCAACATTTTGCTGACTACTTTCCTCCACAACCACTTCATATAATCTTTGGGGACATGTCAAACCTACCCGACAGACTGAGAAGGACGGGTCGACGGACGCCGATTTTCCCACAGAGATCCAAGTAACAGACGCAGGCGCTCAGTCAAATTTTCTACCGGAAAGAAATTCAAGGTCTGAGGGGGCACGACCTGCGCCCAGCCAAATTAGCGTAAAAGCTGCCAAGGGAAATAAGAAAAGGTCTGTCTCAGACCAACCAGCCGCATATTAGAATACTCTCCTAGCTCCAGAACAGGCTGCAACTGCCCCCACCAAGGCACTGACCAATACATACCATGAGCCCCATGCTCTACAAGCCAATTCTCCCAGTTCTCAACATACTGGCCAACGCTGATGAAGTACCGTGAAAAGAAGTTGGGGACGACCGACAAGGGATATTCTGGAGGAGTCGCCAAGCGAAATCTTTCAGATAATCACATGAACAGCATTACAGGGCTACCCTTCAAAAAGTCAGAATGGCCTTCTCTCCAGGCGTCCAAGCCATTCAGGGTCTCTGCCAGTATCACCGCCACAGGATTACGATGGTATGACATCCATGAACTAATGGCTACAAGTTGTGGGTCTACTTGCACCTCCTCAGTCACCAGCAGCAATTTGGAAACCAGACCCAGAACAACGACTCCAGCATAGCCAGCATCACTTACTTCCCGCAAATGCACGGACCGCAGCACTGCAGGGAGGGAGATCATTCCTCTAATAACCAATGATCTAGCCGCCAAAGGCGAAATATGAAGAAGCCCAGCCAACAAATCCCTGGGAGAATGGGAAAATTTGGGCAAAGCCGCTGCAACCCTGGGATTTACACACAACATGGCTGAAAATTCCTCGTAGGTAGGACAAACTTCTTCCAACCCAAAGCGTAATACATGGTCTTCGGGGTACCAAAATTGTACCGCCGCCATCAGCACGCTCCACTCAAAAGGCCGATTGCATCACAGGTCGACTCGACGCATGTTGAAAGCATCATAGTCGACATTATAAGAGCACATTGCTTCCAAGGCTTCGAGATAGTTGGCAAACTCGGTGCTACCAGGTAGAGCCATCTTGCAAATCTAAAATATAATGGGCAAGTAGGTAAGAATGCAAAGGTGTGATGTAAACACTCCATCCTCACCCCTTTTAATAGTTGAAAATCCCCACAAGGGACACAATCCCTGTAGAAATCGAAAGGAATCCTACCCCGCAAGGTACCAAAGGCTGAAGAGGGTGTCAATCAAAGCTTTCAATTGATGGGACTGGGTTGAACTGCCGATAGGCAGGCCAGGGTGCTTGCCAATCGACAACCCCCCATTTTTAGAAATTTCCCTTTTTCCTCTTTTGTCAAATCAGAAAACTCAATAAAAATAAATTGATATTCTCAACAGAATTTCAAGAATTCCTTTTTCTCCTTATACAATTTCCCTTTTTTATCAAAATCTTTCTTTCAAAAAATTCCAAAAATATTCCTTTTTACGGTCTCAGCAGCAAAGTAAAAAGCGCATTCGCATTGCATTCATCATTAATAAGAGATAATAAAAAACCCCATTTGCATTGCATATATTTGTGTTCTGTGTTTACATCAATTTTGCAGGAAATAAAAAGAAAAGGCAAAAGACAACGGGACTCAGCCCGAACCCATATTCTCTCTCTCTCTCTCTCTCTCTCTCTCAAGAGCTTCTACCCCCGCGATGTGCTCTCTTCCCCCTACGGCGAGATAACGCACCACCACTACCAGGGCCAGAGTCCTCTCTAGACGAGGCAGATGGCACCAAGAAAGAAGGAACAGGAACTGCGTCCCGAATGTGGGTGGTCGCTGAAGATATCCATTCTCTGATGTCCCTGAGCCAAGTGGTCGACACTCGGACTTGTTGCAAGAAAAGTTGAAATCAGTATCAAAGCAATAATGACCAAATCATAAAAAAAAAGAAAAGAAAGGAATAAAAAGGTAAACCACAGGTCGAAGGACCTCCTATATCAAACCCAACTCCTCCGGATCCATAGCATGAGAACGGTGCAACATAGGCACCATCCCTCCATCAACAAGCCGGATGTTGTACGAAGGGGTATGCAACCGCACAAAAGGGACCTCCGAGGTCGCCGCCTCCGCAGATGCCGACGGACCACCGTCGCTGTGGGAAGATCCCACCGACCGACTCGAACCTATCGGAGGGAAAGGCAGGGCATCATGTATGCTGGGCGCCATCAACCAGCTCATCATAAAATCCATAAAGTCATACGGCTCAGCCGTATCGGTGTATAGCAAGTAGGACTTGCCGATCATCGCCGCGATCCTCTCATCCTCTGATAGCAGTCACTCCCGCCTCATAGATGTAGGAGGCTGCGCAGGTGGCACCACCACCTCCTCCTCGACAATCTGAAGAACCACCCTCTCCCCGAGATACCAGGAATGGCCGAACTCATGCGCCAGCAATAGCCTCATCCGCGCGTTCACCCCAGTCGCCCCCGCATCCTGAATGGCTGTCCCCCATGGATAAAAGGCCACATGAAAATCTCCAAGCGAGCATAAATCAATACAAGATCAGAAGGTGCAAAAACCAAGACTAAAATGGAAAGAGTCTTCCCCTACCACTGGTCAGGTCATTCAAGACCTGACGCACCGCCTCTAGGGAGAGAGATCCCTTCGACTTTCGATTAGCCTTACGCCATCGATACAATCGACAGAAGTCCCCAACAATGTCATCCTTCAAAACGATCAGTGAGGTATTTCACCCAATCACCTCGTAGAACCACGTCTGAATTCACAAACAAAAAGTTGACGCATAAGGAAAAATGCGAATGCATGAAAGGAAAATGCGAATGCACAAAAGAAAAATGCGAACGCATGAAAGGAAAATGCGAATGCATGAAAGGAAAATGAGAGTGCATGAAAAGAAATGCGCAAACTAAAGAATACCTCAAGAAGGTACGTGGCACCAGTAAAGGTCTGCCGGTAGCACCGGCTGAATGCATCCAGAGAGGAGTAAAGGGTCGCCAAGGTCAGACTCCCCCAATCATAGAAAGGGATGTTCGAAAACATTCTCAAGTACGACAGAAACCATAAATGGACGACGTCGTCGCTCGACACCACCATGAAACCTCCCAAATGAATAATCGGGCCATCTTCCTCACTTGAAGCCCATCTTCCACATCAATCACCCTGCTCAGCAGAACATCCTTCAGTAGGGACAGCCGTATAGAATCTCCAGAAACAATCCTCCTCACATCACCAAGTGCCGCATTCAATGCCTCCGATCTCACCCGTAAGAGCGATCCGCCTCTATCTGCTCTCCATCACAATCCAGCCCCAGCAGCTGCTGCACATCTATGGGAGTCACAGTCATCTCCCCGAAGCCGAAATGAAAGGTGTGGGTAGTGTCCCACCACCTCTCTCCCAAAGCGCATAAGACCGCCATCGAACGAGGCGTCTCATCCAGCGCAGATGCCAACCTCCCAAAACCCGTTGATGAGACCACCCAAAGCACCACAGGTGGGATATGCTCCCAAACATCCTTGAGCCCCGTCGTCCCGCGGGCACGCATGTTCTTCAAAGAAATATCAGACTGGCAAAAAGGAAAAATATCATAAAGAGTCAAGAAAGAAAGAAAAATCACGCAAAAAGAAAGGAATGCCAAAGGTCAGGTTACTTACATAACCGCCGAGAATCACTCTCAAAGAGTGATGACGCGATGGCTCCCGCAGTAAAGTCCACTCATCCGCAACAGGCTCAAACGCATCAAAGGAGTTCTCACTCCCCAAAGCAAGGGGCACCCTGTCCCTCCAATCCACATTTGCCCAGTCATCAATGGTCAACCACTCTCGGTGGACTACAGTGCTCATAAAGGCGGACATTTCTTAAAGATCAGAATGCTAGAACGATTTACAGAAGAATCGCAGAGAGAGAGAAAGCAAAAGAAGCTGTGAAAAAATGAGGGGATTCGCCCCCTTTTTATAGGATGCCAAGCGTCATGCCGATCGGCACCTCCCCCTACCATACCGACCGGCACTGACTCCTCCCCTTCCCGAGGCATCCCAAAAGTCCGTGCCACTACCGAATGGCACCCCTCATACCATGCCGACCGGCACCCCACCTCAAATTTTGTACAAAAATTCCCAAAAAATACCAGAAAGCCCCGAAAAATCCTCGGAAAATTCCTAAAAATCCCAGGATGGATTTTGAACATTTTCATTAAGAAATTTTGCTTTACCTTGAGCAGAACCCCTCTTTCCCCAGTAAAATCCTCAAAAATCAAGTGAAACTCATCCCGGCAAAGCTCCGGAGGATCTCTAAGGATCGCTTGATCACTTCCCCCAGCGGAATTCTCTTACAGCACCAAATTAGGTTGTTCCCCCCCTGCGAGGTCTTCTAAAAATCTTCCCCAGCTATCGGCTCCCCAGCTCAGATCAAAATCACAAAGCACTTTCTCCAGCAGAATCAAAATCCAACCTTTGTCCACTCTTGGGTCAGAATTGACCCCGGTCTTGGATCATCACCTGAGTTAGGTTAGAATTGACCTCGGTCCTCGGTCATCACCACTCTTGGGTCAGAATTGGCCCCAGTCTTGGATCGTCACCTGAGTTAGGTCAGAATTGACCTCGGTCCTCAGTCGTCACCACTCTTGGGTCCTAATTGGCGTCGGTCTTGGATTGTCACCTGAGTTAGGTCATAATTGACCTCGGTCCTCGGTCGTCACCAATCTTGGGTCAAAATTGGCCCCAATCTTGGATCGTCACCAGAGTTAGGTCAGAATTGACCTCGGTCCTCAGTCGTCACCACTCTTGGGTCAGAATTGGCCCCGGTCTTGGATCGTCACCTGATTTAAGTTAGAATTGACCTCAGTCCTCGGGCGTCACCACTCTTGGGTCAAAATTGGCCCCGATCTTGGATCGTCACCTGAGTTAGGTCAGAATTGACCTCGGTCCTCGGTCGTCGTAACTATTGGGTCAGAATTGGCCCCGGTCTTGGATCGTCACCTGAGTTAGGTCAGAATTGACCTCGATCCTCGGTTGTCAACACTCTTGGGTCAGAATTGGCCCCAATCTTGGATCGTCACTAGAGTTAGGTCAGAATTGACCTCGATCCTCGGTCGTCACCACTCTTGGGTCAGAATTGGCCCCGATCTTGGATCGTCACCTGAGTTAGGTCAGAATTGACCCCGATCGTCACCACTCTTGGATCAGAATTGGCCCCAGTCTTAGATCATCACCTCAGTTAGGTCAGAATTGACCTCGATCCTCGATCGTCACCACTCTTGGGTCAAAATTGGCCCCGGTCTGGGATCGTCACCTGAGTTAGGTCAGAATTGACCTCGGTCCTCGGTCGTCACCACTCTTGGGTCAGAATTGGCCCCGATCTTGGATCGTCACCTGAGTTAGGTCAGAATTGACCTCGGTCCTCGGTCGTCACCACTCTTGGGTCAGAATTGGCCCCGATCTTGGATCGTCGCCTGACTTAGGTCAGAATTGACCTCGGTCCTCGGTCGTCACCACTCTTGGGTCAGAATTGGCCCCGATCTTATATAGTCACCTGAGTTAGGTCAGAATTGACCTCGGTCCTGAGTCGTCACCACTCTTAGGTCAGAATTGGCCCCGATCTTGGATCGTCACCTGAGTTGAGTCAGAATTGATCCCAGTCCTCGATCGTCACCAATTATTAGGTCAGAATTGACTCGGTTATCAAACCTTTACCCTAAGCCCATAAATTCGGCTTTGATCCACATAATTGATCATCCCGAGCACACTCTTTAGGTCCTCAGAATCGGCTTCGACCCTCTGAAAAGCTCATACTCCCTCAAAAGCATCATGTGGTGTCTATTCAACGGTAATCATTTGTTCTAAACTCCCCGTCGAGGGGATCTATAGACACCTCATTTTGTTACCCCCTAACTCTCCTTAGGTCCCTAGTACCTCCCGTCACCACTACAAACCTAGGTCATGTCCCGAGTACTGACCTAGAAGCCATCGGGCACTCCTTGACTCAGTTTGACTAAAAAGTCGAACTCTTCATCTCGATCGAGACTCAATGAATCTTCGAAGGGCACTAAATACCCTTTTCAATGGTCCGCCCCATGCGTGATTCTGACTTACCATGCGGACGAACGATCCGTTTCCGTCCGAAACCTGACCTAGAGGCCACCGGGCACTCCCGAGCTCTGTTTGACCTATGTCAACTCTTCAGCCCGTCTGAGGATAAATGAATCTTCGAAGGTCACTGAATCCCCTTTTCAACGGTCCATCCCATGCGCGATTCTGACATTCCATGCGGACGAACGATCCGTTTGACTCCGAGAGGCCACCGAATGCTTCTCGAGCCCGGTTGACAAAAGTAAACTATCCAAACCGGGTCAAATTCTTTGGAATGTCGAATTAAATCTCCTAACCTTTCCAACGGTCCACCCCGTGTGCGATTCAGACTTACCATACGAACGAACGATCCGTTTGCGTCCGCACGATTCCCCGTCCAATGGACCGACAAACGCTTCCGAACCATATTTGACCCAAAGTCAAATCCCAAGCCCGAGAGCGGTCCAAAGGACTTTCAAAGGTCTCTGAATTACCTTTCCAACGGTATACCCCGTGCGCAATTCTGACCAACGGTTTGCCCTCGACGACCAATTTTCTAAAAAAGCATGAAGCGCACTGCCAATTGGCAGGTTCCAGACCCTGCCTATCGGCACTTGCCTGCCGATAGGCAGGAAGGGGTCTATGCTGTTCGGCACTGACCTGAGCCTATAAAAGGGAGGCCTTCACCGCATTTGCGAGGGGAGCCCAGATTTGATAAAAATCTCTCTCAGCGAATCCCAAAAACCTCTCTCGAAGGCTGCGTGATTTCAACTTCCAAATCACCTTTTTACTTCCACTTTTCATCATCCTTTTCATCAAACTTGGTGAATTAACCACTCACCATCATCATCCAAGTGCAAGGGCTGCTCTCCAACACTCAAGATCAACTTCAAGATCTTCAAGAAGGTCCAACTTTCTCAAACTCTCTTTTAAATTCTCTTAATTTTTCAATAACCTGTTTTCTTACGTAGCGCTTCTTTTATCTCATCTCACATATCCTAACATACTTTTTATTTAGTATTATTGCACATCTTATATTTTCATATAAATAAAAACCCAAAAAATAAGAAAATAGGGTTTGCTCATAAATTCCAAGTAAGGATTCTCACACTTTTTCCACACTTTTCTCACAACTAAAACACTTTTTCTACACACACGCACACACTCAAAAATAAGAGATTCCCCATTTGGATTTATGGGATAAACCCCACCCCTCATTTTGTATGCGAACTACGAGGACTTTGATGCCTTTATAGGCTACGTGGGCGTCTCGGGGTAAAACCCGAGACTCGAGACCTTTTTCTCACTTTTTCACTCCTTTTCTATTTTCTCTAAATCCATTTTTCTTATATTCTATATATTTGTTATTAGTAACGTATTACTCCATATGCGTTATCTTTCCATTATAACGATCAACGTTGGGGTAATCACGTAAATCATATTTTTTAATATTATTCTTATACCTTTCTACGGATGACTCGCTTTATCTTTTCCATGATACAAGTCGAGGATTCCTACCTCCATTCTATATATACACATGCACACATATCACGGGGGGAAACATAAAGGAAAATAGCAAATATCCATGAGAGACCAAAAGGGCGGAATGGGTGCCTAAACCCTTCCCATTTCGTAACAAAGCCTCCGAACCCTTCTCGAATCATTTGGTTTCACACGCACCAGTATGTCTTTGGATGCCATCCTTTTGGGTGGCTTCCCCTTTTTCTTTTGTCTGTTTTGAGTAAAATAGACTGGCGAATCTGAATCTCTCTGCATTTTTCTACACCACATCTCAAACGACGCCGGTCGAAGCGCTCTCCCGAGAGGGACGCACGGGATCCGAAGGATCCTATCCCTCCGCGACGGGGATGGGGGATGGCCATAGAGAGTATGACGATAATTTTTAAAAATCAACACTTAGACTTAAAAACATGTCGTTAAATGGTGAAAACCTAAACAAGCCCCCAAACGGACCCGTAAGAGGCACGAACACCTCGTACGGGACCAATGTAGCTTGTAGGAACTAACTTCATAGTCACGGATCTCTCGGTTTGAGAATATGACGATAATTTGGAAAAATAACACTTAAAAACAGGTCTTTTGAGGGTGAAAACCCAAACTAGCTCCCAAACGGTCCCGTAAGAGACACGAACACCTCGCACGGAACCGTAAGAGACACGAACTAACCGCATAGTCGTATATGCAATTTTTCTGCTTGAATACGATTTTTTAAAAAATGACTTGGTTACTAATATTGTATCTTTTTTGTGTCTTATTTTTTTTGTAGGATGGCATTCAATCACTAGTTTTATCCCCTTGGAACGCACGAAGAAGTCAATCCTTTACAACAGGGGGATTGTTTATTTAGTGTCGTTAATATTCAGGATTCTATTTCTTGTGTTATGGCCGAGCAGGCTTCAGTAGTTTTATGGTTTAATTTTATGGCCGTGTTGGCTGTTGTAGTTTTATTGTTGACTTTTATGGCCGTGCGGGCTTTATATTGGCAGATTTTATGTTATAGGTTTTGGAATGCTAAAAAAATAGAGGAAACTCTGCCCAATTTTTTTTTATATGGGAACTATTAACTCTTATAATTTTTTGCAGTTATTGTCGACTTTTATGGTCATGCGCGGCTTTATATTGGTATTAACTCTTGTAATTTTTTGAAGTTTGTATGCACATTAGTTTATCAACAACCTGCGATATTCATAATTTGTGAATTTTCTTGATTTTTTTTCAAATAATAAATATTTTTCCTACCGAATTTGGAATTTGCATATTTTCCAGATTTATTTTCTATTATTATTTTTTTTAATCAACCGAAAAATCTGTCACGATTTTAAACCGTGCCAATGTATAAAAATGAGAATGCTTAAAAAACAATTTGGCACGCTTTATAACTGTGTCCAAAGCGTGCCAGAAAATAGACAATTTGGCACGATTTCAGTGTGTACCAAAAGCGTGCCAGATTTAACATCTAGCACGATTTAAAAGCGTGTCAAAAGTGTGCCAGATAAAAAAACTGGCACAGTTTAAAAGCGTGCTAGTTTGGGAAATCTGGCACGGTTTTAAAGCGCGCCAGCAAATCTGGCACCCCTAATTTTGGCACGGTTTTGAACCGTGCCAGATTGTGTCTGGCACTGTTTTAAACCGTGCCAGTTTCCTATTTTTGGTGTAGTGGGAGTGCCCGAGAAAGTGACGTGATCCACCTGTACTTTTTTGACCTACTTGACAGCCGACCCAGTCAATATTTTGAATAACTTATTGCAACAAAAATGTATGTTTAGTGGACCAAAGTCCTAAATCAGCAGTTCTGAGGAGGTAATGAAATATGCTTTTAATTACGATAAGATGAGCCTCTTTTGGTTGAGATTGGAACATACCACATAGGCAAACACCAAACATAATGTCAAGATAGTTAGCAGTTATATAAAGTAAACTTCCAATCATGCCACGAAACGATTTCTTATCAACATCCTTTCCAAATTCACTATTTTAAATTTTGGTGGAAAAGTCATTAGTGTGTTGAGGGGTTTAGTAAGACTAAGGCCAAATTTTTCGATTAGATCATTGATGTATTTGGATTGATTTATGATCATTTCGGTGTTAGTTTTTTTTATTTGGAGACCTAATGTAATACCCCCTTTTTTATATACCAAAATAAATATTAACAAATGTGCTCGTGATGTGTGACGTCACTCTCTCTCTCTCTCTCTCTCTCTCTCTCTCTCTCTCTCTCTCTATCTATCTATCTATCTATCTATCTATCTATCTATCTATCTATCTATCTATCTATCTATATATATATATATATAAATTAATATACATATAGGTATTATATAAATAAATTGCAAATCAAGACACGGAAAAATATTAATACATATTATTATGGGAGACTATGGATTGGTTAGGAGTTTGATATTGAGAGTTTCCTTGTTTGGATTATACCCACAATGTCGGGTCCCAATGACTATGAACTAGTCAGCTATAATGTCGTGTTATACCAAAATAAATAATTATGAGTTGATTGATTTTTAACTTAAATTAGATAATATATTATGTGTAAAATTTATTAATATTATTCATAAGGTGGATGATATATGAGAGTTAGTAACATTTAAAAAACGGGTTTTAACTTAAAATAAGGTATTTAGGGCCTATTGATTTAGTGAAATGAATTGGGGGATTTTTAGATTATTTAAGGGTTAAATTGGGCAAGTTAATTACGGACTTATTTTAGGCCCAATCCTAATTTCGTTTTTCAAAGATCTGAATGAGTCATTGGGAGGTTGATTTTGAGGAAGACTCAAAGAAGAGAAGGGAATTCTAGAAGATTTTGGCTCTTTTTTTCCATCAAATTTTGAGACAAGTTTAATATGAATAATTGTATGACTAACCTCGATTTAGATTATGCATATGTATGTAACCCAAAACTCTAATTGTGATTTATATATGATTTAAGTGAGTTAATTCCATTAAATTCGTTATTAAACTAATTAAGTAGAAATTAGTGTCAATTTGGATTTGTTTGGTTGATTTTTATTTAAGTCTAAGTTCGAATTGTTAGATTATGCTTAGGAATTGACTTTTAGTATGAATCCTTCATAATCCCTTGAACATATGGATAAATTTGTACATATTGGAATCACAACGATTGAGATATAATTTTTAGGACTGTAGAGAATTGGGCTTTATGATTATATCTTGAATTGAAATTGATTTTATGATGATATCATTATGTTTCAGTCATATTTTATTAGTGGATTTATTATTTTGATCTTATATGGAGGTTTAGGTACCATTAATGGAGTTTTGTTTTACGTTTTGTTGGGTTGCAGAAGATAAAGTCCCAAGTGGGTTTTTTGGCAAATTTGTAGCGATTGATTGATCGGTAATTGACCGACCGACCGATGATGATAGATATTTGGAAATTTTGTCTTTGAGTTATTGGATTGGATCTTTGGGTATAGGGGATAATTTAGGTTTGCCTTTGAATTTAATTAACTCTAGTAAATCATTTTATTATGGTGGTTTATAGGTTTATAATATGTGATAAATTCATCATTTACCTAACTTTATAAAAATACTAAAGTGAATAATTCCTAAATTTTGTTTAGATTTCCATGTGTTATGAGAATATGTTTTATTATGTTATGTGAAAAATGCATACCATGTGTGTACTCGTGAATGTCGTACCAAAGGGGGGATTTTGTTATGGGGTATGTACGATGTAGACCGTGATGGTGCCTCGATAAGTAGACGAGTAAAACTTGGTCATATAACCCCTGGTTCACATGTGTAGGTACCCGTATCCCAGACAGATTGATGGGGAGATTTCATTAATAGCCTTGGGTATGCTAAACTATATGAATGATGGGAAGATGTGGTGATTCATCCCTTGATCATGATAAGGCTTTAGGTTTGGGGACGACTGAAGGCTGTACTTGGTACACACGATTGATCCCCAAGGTCAATAGGGATAAGCCTTCATTAATTTGACCGGCATAAGTGAGAGCCTATTTCTATGGTACATGTTATCGTTCATGATTATACACTTTATGACTGTCTTATTTATTTTATACACTCGAAATTGTGTAGCTTTATGACCATTATGAATCCTTTAGTTGTAATCATTTGTGAAGGATAAAATTTAATTATGGGATTCACTTGGGATTTGGAATTAAAATGCACATAATATCTAGGATTGTGCGGTGAGATAAATATAAAAGACATCTAAAATGCTAGAGTTATGTTTGTAGTTATGATTTATTCCAATTTCGATTATACATTTATTCTCTTTGTACTTAATGTTAACGTTGTGGATTTAACGTTTCATGACCGAGGCCACCCGTTCCTCAACCTTGATAGGTCTCATTGTTGTCACTCATCCTTCTTGTTGCTGATACTCATTAGGATGTTGGTGCCACTGGCCTACACTCCATCTTCTATCATCATTTATACTACTCGTAATTTGTCATGGAGAATCATACATAGTAGTTCATGTTTTGGGAGTTTGGATTGTATGTTATTATAACTAGACCTGTCAACGGGTCGGGTTGGGTCGTGTACGGGTCGGGTTAACGGGTGAAAACACCCTTAACCCGTACACGACCCGTTAAGCCTAACGGGTCTAATAACAATACCCAAACACGACCCGTTAATATTAACGGGTACACGACCCAAACCGTTAACACCTATTAAGCCTAACGGGTCGAAATGGGTAACGGGTTGGGTGACCCTATAATACCCGTTAGTCTTCAATACTTTAAAAATAATGGATTTTAATTGTAATTTTTATTGGGTATAGATTGGGTGACCCTATAGCACCCGTTAGTCTTTAAAGATTTAGAAATAATGGGTTTTAATGGTTATTGTTATTGGGTACGGGTTGGGTGACCCTATAGTACCCGTTAGTGTTAACGGGTGTTAACGGGTAGAAACGGGTTAAAACGGGTACAGGTAAATTTCCAAACTCGAACCGTTAGTGTTAACGGGTCTACCGTGTCAACCCGTTAATGACCCAAACCCAATAAGGGTAAACCCATTAACTTATAATTTCGTGTCGGGTCGTGTCGTGATAACGGGTTATCGTGTATTTTGACAGGTCTAATTGTAACGCCCCGACTCGGATTTATGGGTTACTCGTAGTCAACCTGGTCCGACTCGAGTATTAGGTTTGAAATGCAATCCAATAACCTATATAATGTTGCTAGTCCATTTTTATTTTAATGAATGTTTCACTTATTTAGCATGTGATTCCAATTTCAAGTTCAAACTACGTGAAGGACTTGTAGGAAGTATCCCCGGAGTCCAAACATACAAAGCTATTAACGTAAAATTAAATAGAACACTAACCTGTATAATTCTCTTAAAATACAAACTCGCACCTACCTTGTCGTAACAAAGATGATGGTGTGAGACAATGTCCAGTGGGAAATTACAAATGCAGTATAGAAACGAACAGTAGAAAGAAGACTCGGCATATTATACTTACGTGCACATGCAACTTCCTTGTATACACACACACACACACCCATGCGTATACTTATGAATGAAATCGTTTTACTTCTAAAAACCTTATTTGTCCAGATTAATTCACACTAATCGTGTAAAAGACTTCCTCCTCCTTGTTTTGACATTTATTCCTTTATTTAACACACACGGTTAAATACTTGAAAAACTACACCTAGTTTGACCTAAATCCATTCCTTTACCGAAATTATCATTTTCATTTTAACCAATCCACATTAGTATTTTTATGAAAATCACCCTTTCGACACATGCACACCGCGTTAGAAAATACTTATTTAGTCCTTGAAAACCTTTTACAACACACCCTTAGGTTAATTATGGGCTAAACGAATTGGGTTTCTTAACCATCCATTTACCCGCTTACTTTACCTTTTTCTTAACCTTATGGACATTAATCAATTTCACATTTACTTGTCCATTTTAACCTTTATTGGAACATTTATTAATTCATTCAAGTTAGGTTGTCTTAACACGTTTCACCACACAACCCATTTCTTGACCTGTTCCTTATTATATTATATTTATTCTCGAAATCTTCCAAATAACTGCATACTTTAACATGCTCCACACCGCCGACGGTGCCATCATATTCTCTGGCCTGTGATTTTGGGTCTTTCACCCCAGCTCTGGGCCCTCCTTAATTACCCCAGTGTCATTCAACTTCCTTTTTATGTGGTTTAGTATTTTACAAATGTCTACATTATCCCCTCTTTCCCTTTTTACTCAGCTGAAGCCAAACTCGGGGTTTCACCCCAACTCGTGTTACACTTTGAAATTACCACTTCATGTTCTTTACACTTTAACTTTAATTTTTTTTCCAAAAATCATATTTATTTAGGATCAATTTGTGTAGCACCTTTTTAAATATTTTTATTTCATAAAAATGTTTCACTTTAAGTAAATTACCATTTTACCCATTTGTTTCCAAACTTGTCGTTTTCCTCTATTTTAGGGGGGTGTCTTCCCAAACACCCCCTTAAAATAACACCATTTTCATAAAAATCCAAATCTTCATTTCAAGAAACTTTGAAATATTAACTCATCATTTATTTATCCACAAAATAACATTTTTGTAATATTTTTATTTCATAAAAATATTTATTACTTACTATACATGATTTTCATCATTTAATCAAATGCATTATTCTCATATAATCTAATAACAAGACTATAAATACACAAAATATAGTCTTGATACTAAGAGTAAGGTTTCCCACCTTAAATGGGGCTCCAAAAAGGGTAGTATGAAAGGTCTAAGAAGATGGAAAACACTCACCTCCTAAGGTGGCCTCAAGGAGGTTTCCCCACTCCAAAAGCATGCTCAATCAAGTTTCCAAGCAATACCTCCCTTCAAACTCAATTAATATTCTATTTCCATCTTCGACAAACCCCAATAATAACTCCATAAATTTGTAGCTCTCCTCATCCATGGTGGAAATAGGTACATATGGTTCAAATATGGTGTAATACATCATACATATGTGGATATAAGGTGGAAGGGTGGTGTTAGCATGGTGGTTTGTGGTGGAGAGAGGTGGAGGAACACACCAAAAATGGTGAAAGACCCACCATTCTCTCTCCCCTTCTTCCAACCCAAAATGAACCCAAATGAGCCAAACACCCTTTATAAAACACCCCCAATCCTTTCAAATCCCTTTTTTTCCATCCGGGCTCACCATATTTCGACAACTCAATAATCCAAGGGCCAGGAACGTGACAACGCACAAGGACAAGTCAGATTTAATATTTTTGAAATGCGTTGTTCGAACAACATTGAGCCTCGATCAAGCGACAAGTGCATCTCTTTCGATCTGTGGCTTCCAACGACCTTCAAGCAACCTGGACCTATTAGGTAGTGGGACTTCGCTTGAACCTCGCTCGTTCCCCTGTTTCAAATGAGGTCCAAACCTCATTTAAGATACCTCACTCTCGTTCGAACCCTCCTTTCTTATTCTTTTCTCCAAATTCCAGGTTTTTACCCATAAATTTCCTATAATTATCATCAAACCTCACTTCATTACAATTTTTATAAAAAAAAATGAAATATTAGGACATGGTATTATAGTTATAGTCATCTATATAGATTTTCTGGGAATGTATTACAGTATCAGAGTTTATGGATAGTTTACTTCTCTTTATTCAGTTTTCCTTTATTTTTGCATATTTCATTCTTTACGCATGCTTATAATGGTACTTTATTATTAAAACTCCTTAAATATTACGGGTTGTCATAGTTGATTCACAACATTCTAGGTTCTAGTGTCCTAGGGTCTTAAATATGTTTGTCACCTTTCTGTATTGCGTTCTTTGATACTTTAAAGCCCTATTTTTAGTACTTATACTCTATGTAATTAGTATGTTATTAATGCACATTTGTTTTCTATCTTATAGATGGGGAACACTCGTTGAGGACAGAGACGACCATGACCGACCGAGAGTGTTAAATCAGGGGTAGCTACACCTCGGTATCAGCAACAACCACCACCATTAGAGGAGGCTACAATAATTGTACTGAATGATTTAGCCACCATCATAACCCAGATTATAGTTGTGTCTATGGCAGTGATGCAGCAACAACAACCACCACTGCCATTACCCGTGGCTGCACCTATACTTGTCTCTCTTACTATTTCTTCTTGGTAGCTTGCCTAGATTGCATTCGAGAATGAAAACTCCCATATTTTTTTAGATTCACTGATCCTATCATAGCGCTCTAGTGGAGATTTGACAATAAGCGTCATTAGCGATTAGTGGAGTGTAACGAGGTTCAGCACCAGATACTTGCGAGCTTCAAGCCAGTAGGGGATGCTTTATACTGGTGGGAGTCTGTTACCACTATCGAGGATAGGTCCCAATTGACCCTAACATAGTTTTAGGCAAAGTTTGAGGGGAAGTATATCGCGTTGTCACAACTAAAAAGCCCCCAGAACCTAATCATAACACCCGGGTACCCATTTTTCTCTATTTTCCCCTTCTTTTTCTCTTCCTTTCTTCCCCACCTTCTTACCTTATATATACTTATATTGATCCTTAACTTTACTCTAACTTCGAGCCCAAGATATTTCTAATTACGCTCTTACCCATAAATTTAAAATTAATTGAACAAATGCCTCGTTTCTCATTTTAATTATTATAAAATATCCAAAAATCTTGTAAATTAATTTCAACTCATTTAATTACACTATTAATCAAATAAAAATAATTCTCAACCTAGTTTTAATATTATTCAAATTACAATATGTCCCGCAATTAATTTTTTTATTATAAAATCTCCAAAATTATTTTTTAATTCACATAAAATTCCAAAAATCACAATTTCATTGTTTATTTCAATAGGCATACTAATTCATTAATAACAATTTCCTAATATGTTTTATTCTTTTCGTCTCATTTAGTTTATTATTTATTTATTTCTTTAAAATTACGGGGTATTATAATCTCCCCCTAACAAAAAGAATTCCATCCTTGGAATTCACACAAAACTCCATCGTAGTAGTATTATACTATACATATACTTATATAGGTTGTAACTATTACCACAGGCTTTCATAACTCCACATACCACAGTCAAATCCAACTAACATATCCATTCATTAATATGAAATATAATTGAGGCCCATGTGCGCCGATCTTCACAATAATTACATGGATTAAAACCAACCCATACATATACCTAGATTTTCATATATGCAATATTGTTTATTGAATTAATACAATATTATATATCACAATTACTTGCTTAAAATTAGTATTGGGCAATATAATCATACTCGTTCATTTAGTCGAACTTCTTGCGGGTTTCATAATCATTACTATTTTTCGCTTACTAACATGTTTATGACAAATGAAACGACTACTCTCTTTATATCACTATTGATATATATACTATCAATACCACCCTTGTATAAATATCTAGAATTTTGTTCATCAATTAGTCATTTTAGCACACATTAACTCAACACCTCGCACATTCATGCTTATTTTTCTAACTCATAATGAATTCATTAACACATTAACCTTTCACCTAAAGTTTCCCATAAAATTATCCTCCATTCATCTAGTATTATCATAAATATATCCTTTATATAATATCCAAAACTTTCCCAAATCAATATGCATAGACAATAAAGTATAACATTTACATAGTGTATTACAAGGTCCATAAGTAACTATATATTGTGTTCTCAAGTTCATATACTCCTCAAATTTCAAAAAATATTACATCTCGTCTTAGCATCGACTCGGAATACCATTATCTCCCTTCACTAATATATGTCCTAATAGGGAAACTCCTTAGCTTCCAAATAAATATTAATCTCCAATAAGAAAATTTTATATCCAAATTATTTAGTCAAACTATATTCCATACCCCTATCGAATCTCTAACTTATGAGATATCATAAGTTATCCTGTTTTAGATTCTTTTTGTACAATATAACAAAACTACTAGAGTACAAATCCAAAAAGGTATGAAAGTTCAGCACACGAAAAACTAGATGATCCTATAACCCTCGTGACATAGGACCAGGCTCCGATACCATATGTAATACCATAAATAATATTAATTAAGGTAGACATGATTAGTTAATAAATACTCAAAAGTGAAAAAAATTAAACTATCATTATTAGCATGTGACAAAAATATGAGACAATTGAAAATTTTCTTAACACTAATAATCGATGAGAATCAATACTATAAATAAACAATGTATACAAATTTTCATTTATTGAAATACTCCAAGTACAATGAATTCATTATCACCTAATAATACAAGGTAACTAAACCATAAAACTATCTCAAATATACAACGATTGGAAGAAAACTAAAGAATATAAATAAGTAATCCCCAAATATTCTAATTGTACCAACACTCCTAGTTGTTGAACATGTGTCTCCAAACTAACATTACTCCATTGTTGTAATTTAACTCTGACTCAAAACCTGGAATGTTAGTCAATAAAGAGTGGGTTAAAACCCCTTAAGTATAGCAACTACATGATCCCAATTAGGGAACAAGAATTCAATCATAAATACTAATTGTACTGAATTCCATAGTGGAATCTTTTAATTAAATAAATAGTATATAACAACAAGGTAGAAAATAATTTCTACAAATAAGAGGCGAGCAATAATTCGACATACTCGTGTCATAAAATGATCCTTACTTTTCATAATTAAAGAGTTATAATTTCTACCAATTAATCAATCTCATGCTACGCATAACAATAAAGTATAAATCATAACATAAATAAATCCCCTTTATAAACAAAATTCAACCTCACCTTATCCATCACAAACACCACCAATAAAATCATCATAATCGTGTCTGGACCCCAGTCCCCTTTGAGATCACAAAGCACCACAATACGAAATTCAACCTCATCCATAATAGCATTATATTAAAAGTGGCCTCGTGTGTAGGGTCATCAACATAAAAGTAATATTGATAACATTTTCATAATTTTAATTTACATGTCGTTAATGTATTTCAACATCTTTTACTTGATCTTTCAAATTCTCTAGTCATAAAAGCATGATATAATACATCACTATTAATTAATATTCATTCCCAATTCATTTGTTTAAAATTTCCATCGGTATCATGCTTACCAAGTTCAACACATGTATATACTTTTAAATTGTACTTTCTTGTTATTCCCTTTTATACTTCATTGCCTTTAGGCATCCTTACTAGATTCCATACACACATATTATAACATGCACATCCCCTTTTGAAATGATTCTTTTAGCAATATATCACATAGATAAATAACCACGAGTCTAACAATTTATTTTATTGTATTAGTATAATATAACTTTAAACAGAAAACATATCCTAAAATATTAACTCCCGATCTTCCCTAAAAACCATGCGTGGGACGTCTCATATATAAAATCCAAGCAAAGAACCCTCTGATACATTTTTGTTTAGGTCGAACAGTTGTCAAGACTCTAGAATAATCATGTCTTAAGTACTTAATACTTAAAACCATCACTTAATATATATATATATATATATATATATATATATCTTTGGCTTTAAAAATTCTTCATTTGACATACTTAATCCACAAGGAATCTAACATAACCAATTTGTCATTTTCCCAAGTATTTTAATTTACTCTTAAAATTCTCATTTACTACAAACCCACATTCTCGTTAAACTAATTCAATCATTCTAGATAATGATTACGACTGTAAAATCTTAAGTCAATTCCTTACATTAATACAACTTCCCTTTATACAATGATTAGTCCAACCTTATATGTACATATTTCCAATGTTATAGCTCCTAATGTACTAATATATAATTCCAAATATCGTAACTCCAAATGGCAAATACCGTAAGATAATATCATTCACTTACTCTCTTCCAAAATTTAAAATCAACAATATAAACTATACTTTGCCTCATCGTTATCTAGTGACTATATTTTCACCATCAACATCATATATATCATTATAACACCCTTTATCTAACACCTAAAGTCTTAGTTACCACACTATCATTCAGATTACACTCAATCACTAATAATTATCAAGGATAAATCAATATATCTTTGATTTTACCACTTGCCAAGTCCTAATTTTCGCACATAGCATATCACATATTCAACCCAATAATTCAACGATGCCAAACATAAAATAATTATAACTTTCTAAGATAACTGCCCATATGGTACCCGACCACATTCTCAAATAAATCCACATACGATTTCTCACCCCAACAAAAGAGGCTTATAATTAGGACACAAATTTTCCAATACACCAACTAATTAACATATAACTTCTCATTTTAATGACATAGGTTTAGTACCAACAACTTCCATATAATGATTTATAGTCCCCACAAATGTATCATCTCATTTATCCTATCTATGATTCCCAATTATGTGCGTATAAGCCAAATTTCCATGTAAGATTTCTTAGTTTATTATTTTAATTTGCATTGAAATGTTCCACACCTTGTGATTTGCCTAACAGCCAAAGTGTAGCAAGCAAAACTCACATTTCTTAACACTAAACGCATTTCAATGACATACCCAAGGGGTTCACCATTTTAAACATCATTCCTTTGTTTTGGACCTAACATGCCTATTTGTTTACTACGAGTCTTTTTGTTTCATTATTTGATTGATAAAAGGTCCATATCCCCATAATACCCTTTCTCATATGACGATGACTTTAATTTAGTAAATAATTCCCAACATAAATATAAAATTACAAATTGTACCATAACTTAGGAGTTTGCAATTCATTCACGTATCAAATCCGAGTTAAATAATATCTATAAAACCCTAACATTATCATGATTCCAAATTTCAATTTCAAGTTCCCAACTCTCAACATTTCAAGTTTTATATAACAATGTGAGCATGAGTAGTCATATTCAATTCACAAGTTATACCATGTTTATTTCTTTCAATCATATTAATACTAATAAATTAGATTATTCTTCTACTAATTAGTTTCCTAATCTCTTTTAATCCCAATTTATATTAAGTTTTGGCAATATTCATCACATATAGAAGTTAAGGAGAAAAGTAGAGGGATACTTGCCTTTTAGACACGCCATTCAGAAATCTTAGAAATTATGGTAATAAATTTTTTCATATCCAAAATTCGACTCCAGAAATGAAATCTACGCAAAAAATTGAGTCGGGTCCATATTCGATGCTTTTTCGAAATCCCAAGAGAGGGTCCTCAAAAATCAAGTTGAAAATAAAAGTTTTTTTAAATTAAAACTCCACTCAAAAAGCCCTGTAACCTTCCTTGGCATCCCACCAGCTATATTGGCATCCTAGAAAATGTATATAGAAACCTAGGACCCAGTATAGCGTCTCCATGACAGGTTATGGTGGTCCCCCACTGCCATTTTCTTTATCTTTTGTTTTCTCTTCATTTTCTCCCATTTTCTTTCATTTTTCTGTCTTTCCCTCCTTCACTTTCTCTTCCTTTCTTCTCCACCTTCTTATCTTCCTTTCTTCTCCACCTTCTTACCATATATATACTTATGTTGTACATTCACTTTTCCTAATCTTAGAGCCCAAGACATGCCTAATTACTCTTTTACCCCTAAATTTAAAACTAATTACACAAATGCCTCGTTTGTCATTTTAATTATTATAAAATATCCACAAAAATATATAAATTTATTTTAACTCATTTAATTATATTATTAATAAAAATAATAATTATCAACCTAGTTTTAATATTATTCAAATTATAATATGTCCCGCAATTACTTTTCTCCATTATAAAATCTCCAAAATTTATTTTTTAATTCACATAAAATTCTAAAAATCACTGTTTCACTATTTACTTTATATGAAATGAAATGATTTACTCCAAAATTTTCATAAAATTCTTTTTTAATTTTTTTTCTTAAAATTCTAAATTCTTTTCTTAAAACAAATCACTGTTTCATAAAATTCTTTTTTAATTTACTCTAAAATTTTGACATGCACTATGTATATGAAATGATTATTAAATTCAATGGTGGATTCATTAAATTATTATTAGATAAAAAATTATTGAGTAGTGTAAAACTTCTATTACTTGACAACGATACAACGTAAACCCCCCATAAGAACTTATGTTTTGTTATATCATCTTAAAGTGCCATAAGGTGTGGTGTATTAACTGATATCATACAATAGAAGTTGTTTTAAGAAAAGATGTATCATTAAAAATATTTGTTGTAATTTCATTTTCTTACCATTGATTTCAGACAACTCTTAATTTTAGACTTGTCATCGTGCCAAAATGTTGCATCTATACCCGATATGTTAAGACTTATATTACTCAATTTGTGTCATATCAAGTATGTGTAGTGTTTAAATCGTATATTCATTGTATATAACAGGTCCGTGTTATTTTTGACTAATTTTGTATCAATTAGTGTTACTTTATCCAACATATCATTAGTGACTTGCAATCCCCGTGTCTGAAGAATAAGGGGGGTTCGCTTCTCCTCCCCGTTTTTCAAGAAAAAGACGATCGAGACAAAATAGCTTGCGACATTTTTGAATGAAGTCTATCCAAATTGAATTGGCATTCTCATATTAGGCTAGGTTTCTAGAGCTTAGCTTTGCATTGGCACGTTGGAGAGTGGTTTGGGGGGGCTTTTCACTACAAGCATTTTTCCTTTAATCAAGAGAGCTCTTGGGAAGAATAGAGTGTCATTCAAGAAATCTTGCAAGTATGGCATTGAGGGAGACAATCAAGAGCTAGGGCAGGTTACCACATAAAAAAAAGCCCAAAACTATTAAGGTCCGTCGATTGACAAATAATTTTATGTTGACTCAGGTGGCGTTACCATATATCATGGCTTATTTACCAAGACTATATAATTTGACACACAACTCTTAATTTGGATCAATGGGAAGAAATATAATTTTACTTGTATGTAATATGAATTAGTACAAGAGGAAAAGGGTGAGTTAGCAAAGTTAGTTATAGGATAAGGGTTAAGGAGTTGTTCCAAAGTGACGGCAGTTTAGGGATTGAGATAAATTAAAGGTGTACTGACCAACTACTTTGTTCCTTCTTTTGACACTGACAGTATTGCGAATTAACTTAATTTTATTAGCTGAAGAGCTGGAATCCATTTGGGTAGTACAGTACAATTACATAGGCAGTAGTAGTAGGGGAGTTTAATTGAGTTCTTTAGAAGGAGAGGACCACAAAGACACAGTTGTGAAAAAGACTGCTTGCGCAAACAAGTCTCAAGAGAATTAGTGACGACTCAGTCTCACCATTTTTCATTTGGACTAGTGGCCTTTCGTACTGCCTAAACTTTAGCATTATTTATGTCAAAAGTGATGTTTGTGTTTATTTTCAAAAATCATATATTTTGGCCTATGTTGATCAGACCTCCCCAACTTTTTTTGTTTTTTAGTCCTTTTTAATTTTGTCTTCTTCGTAGGCTTATCTTGCAAAATATCAAGAACAATTTCACTCAGCCGCACAAAGCAAAATTTCTTTATTCCTCTATCTCAAATAGTCAATCTTTTCTTATAGAATCTTAATGAGTGGAACAATTTTGTAAAGTAATATTTGGGTAGGGTGTCTTTTATATCGAGTGAACAAAATTTATTCAAACACTATATATTATCTTAGCTTATCTTAATAATGAATTATTTTGAATTATACAAATATCAACACATAAACCTGTTAACAAATTCAATTACACTAATTAATATTTGAAACACAAGAGGAGTCCCCACGGTTATAGAGTCTATTATAAAACATAAATTAATACTTGCAAAACTCGTGAAATTTGTGGATTTTGTCTCCTTTAAATGAACAAAATCTATAACAAATGCCCCTTATTTACTTAACTATTTGATCTTAAAAGGTCTTGATGGCTTTTAACAGGTGAACCAGATTAGCTTCAAACTCAATTGCTAACTATCGTGTCTTATCAGTGACACTGTTGTGGTCCAAAATCATTAAGAGTTCATTTGCCAGTAACCTCATGTTCGTTTGTTTAAGGTCTATGTATATTAAACTCACTGTTCTAAAAAATTCGTCTAGGCTCCGCCTACGCTTAAGGCTTGGGAGAAACGTCTCGCCTTACGTTTTTGCACGCCTTATTCTTGGTAAAACTCTTAAGGCGCACTTTTTTCTAAAGAGAACAATGCTTTAGTGAAACGATGTCACCTTTTAAAGAATTTCTTTACAAATCGGACCATTATCTCATCCAAAATAATCAAATAGTATTTTAATTTGCATATATTCAAACATATTTTTATGATATGTGCAATTTTTGTATTTTAATAGCCTTGTTATGGTTAAAAAAATATTAAAATATATTAAGAAGGCCTAAACGCCTTTTCACGCCTAGGCCCGCCTAGGCTTCAAAGGCTTAAGGGTTGGCGTCCACGCCTCAATCACACCCCGCGTTTTTTAGAACCTTGATTAAACCCCATGACCTACTTTACCTAACAACTAACCTTTTATTTTTAACCCTTTTTCAGTGAACCCCGACATGTTAAATGGAACTAAGAATGATGAAAAAACAATAAAAGTCCCCAGTAAAAGTCAAAAGAAAAATCATTAATTACTATTTTGTATAAACTCCATTACAAATGAACTTAAAATTTTTAACCCAATCGTCAAACATCCGTAAAAAAATTCTTGTTCTTTTTTTCAAATAACCCCCTCTACCCCTCTCTCCAAAACATGTTGATCTCTCGATTTATGAAAACCTTCACATCTATATCGCCCTACCTCCAAACCATTCGATTCCATTTATTTATTTATTTATTTATTTATTTTTATCAATTTCAGTTATCAATATGAATCAACGTATGTTATTTCATTTCTTATTTTCTATTGTGTTCGCCTTTGAATATGTATAAAAATATACTAATGTAGTGTGTTCGATATAGATTAATGGTCATTGAAGGTACACTCTAATATAAACCTGGTCTCAATGGTTATTAAAACCCCAAACACAAAAATTTAAATGTATTTTAAGATATCTGTTATTTTTTCGTTTCTGAGCAAAGAAGATCTCGCATATGTGAATTGGCTTGTTTTTTTCTTCTTCTTCTGCTTCTTGTGCAGTGCAAATTTAATCACCGATAATGTTTTCTAGAGGTATTGTAGTTTTGATGCCAAGTTTATGAATAAAAAAAATGATGCTTAAATAAATTGATGAAAAACGTAGGGGCATATATAAAGACATCGTGAAAAGATTTGGAAAATGAGAAACAAAATGATAATTCAATATGAAATTATCAATTTATGAGTTAACTTTTAATGGTCTTAGATGACATGAATAGACCATTGATGATACGACTCTGTACATATATTGTATATATAATCTATGATAATACTCTAAAACGGACTCTTGCATTTAAATTTAACCTCTTACTAGATGGTCCACGTGGCTGCGTATATTGAAACTCTCTCGTCCATATTTTCGTATGAAAAATACTACCAATCGTATTAACATGTACATTTCAGCTTATGAGAACCTTTGCGCTTCTTCTTTTTACTTCTTTTCATAACCTTTCGTCTCTTATCTTTATATATATATATTTGTCGTATGTCTTCTCTTTATGTCCTTCTTATCCCTCCATTCTTTCTCAACACATGTATATAGATATAATTATATCTTCAACTTATGCTTTCTTCTTCTTTGTTATTCCTACATGCTTTTATTTTTTTTGTTTGGTTCCACGGGATTAGGGGTGTTCATAGTATGGTAAAAATCGTAACGTACCGTTTTGTACCACTAAAAAGTGGTAATGATTTACCTTTTTTACTTAAAGAAAACCAAAACTACAGCAATTGAAATTATCAAATTTTTGGTAGTTGGTTTTGGTTTATGCATTTTAATTACCGATTTCTCTAAATTACCGTACTTCAATCACCAAAATTTAGATTACCAAAATTACCATATCCAAACTACCAAAAATACCAACTTATATAAACGAAAATAACCGATTTAATAAAACTAAAAGAGACAAAATGCTTTCCTCGCGTGTGAATAAACAAACTTCTAGGCAGTTAAAAGGGTTACAAAACTTTTGTACTTGGTGCTCATCCCTTTTGGCCTTTGTTACGAGGGGAAAAAATCAAAATAGTGTCAAACATCACTAAGAATAGGATATGGACTTTTTATAACATCCCGTAAATAAACATCAACCACATTGATTAGGCATAAATATTTTAAATGTATCCCCATAATTTCAGTATTTTTACGGTCTTGTGCATTGCATTTAACCTGAATTTATCTCATATTTATGCTACTAACCCTTTCTGACGATTATTTTGTGTTTTGTATATTTCTCTCATGTTTTGCGGGTAATTCGTGCAAGTGGATGGAAGAGAAAAGTCGAAACGGTGAAAAAAATGCAAGAAAGGGCATTTTCATAATTTTACAGCCAGAATCCGGAGGAGGAGCCAATCAAAAACTTTAAGAGCTTAAAGTCACAAGAATACAAGAAAAATCATCACCTCAATCTGAGCCATGATAAAGAAGTTATGTGCATTTGAAGTTGACAAGAAAATCCAGGGGTATAATTATAAATAAGAGAACTTCTAGCAAATAAGGCAAACTTGGGAAGAAACTTTAGTAGATAAGGTTCGAGTAAAGGTTTAAGTGGTTGTCCTAGTAGAACCGATTAGGGTTAAAGTAGAATTGGTTTGATAGACCTGATGCGGAAATTTTGTTTTAAGCCTTATTTTTGTCCCAAAGAGTTTTATGACTCAGGGACTCTTCCAAACAACCAAGGAAGTATGTAAACTCATACTAGGAGTCTAATAACATAGTTTTTGATATTTTTTGAAGTCTAGAGAGTGAGAAACATCAAGACCCAAAGTTTGTTAATTTTTTATGCATACAATTTCAATACATGAGCTAGTTAAATTAAGTTTTTCTTCAAGTTTTGAATTTTTCTTGCATGTTTATGTTCTTCTATCTTGGTAACCTTTATTTCCAACACTTTTATTATTATTATTTCATAATGTTTACATTCTTGTTATTGAATTCTTTCTTAGTTAATACATTCATGTCCGACTAGATTCATAGAGAGTTGGGGAACATGAACCCAACCTAGATTTTTAATGGTAGATATAAAATTCGACATAATTAAATGTTTCATTACTAGAGTTTGACATTTTTATTGAAGCTAATATTATAGATCTGATACTTCATTTATCGTAGGCAATCGAAATGTTTGAGAATGCGATATGCGTGTTAATAATTCTATCATTCACTTTAATTAATTTGTTGACAAATTATTGTACGAATTGACACCCTCATATTTTTAGTGCTTCGAATTAGCTAATGTTTTCTTCTGAAATATATAATTGTTGAGAATTTTATATTTGGAGAAAATACCTACGGTTCGGGGGATTGTATCCCGACTCTACTTTTCCAAATAGTTTTTTTAAAATCAAAAGTTTCCGTTTTTGCTTTCATTTAATTAAATCGTACTTGTTAGTTAGGTTGCTTTAGTCAACTAGACATTCTAAAATTCAAATCACCTTGCCTTTTTATTTTTAAGAGTCAATACGTAGATTTTAGAAGCCCACCCTATTGTTATTGTCAAAATGATTTTCGTCTTATTCCCTAAGGATTCGACCTCGACTTACTAAAATTATTACTTGAGCGATCGACTTTTACTTGAGATGCAGATACACACGTAACATATATGTAGACACCACATTCTAGTACCCCCTAAGTCTCTCCTTAGACTCCTAGCACTCCCCCTTTCTACCACAAACCTAGATCGCACTCCGAGTACCGATCTAGAGACCATCGGGCGCTCCCGGGCCCCGAATTGACCCCAACCAACTCCACTGTCAGAGTGAAAGCTCTTTGAATCTTCGAAGGTCACTGAAACCACTTTCCAACGGTCTGCCCCGTGCATGAAACAACATAACCATTCGGACGAACGATCAGTTTTCCCCAAAAATCGATCCGGAGGCCACCCAGCACTCCCGGACTTCGTTTGACCAAAGTCAATTCTTCAGCTCAAACGAGACTGAATGAATCTACGAAGGTCACTGAATACCATTTCTAATGATCTACCCCGTGCACGATTCTGACCTACGGTACGGACGAACGATCCGTTTTACTCCGAGAGGTCACCAGACTCTTTCGGGTCCCGGTTGACCAAGGTCAACTTTCCAAACCGAGTGAAACTCTTTGGAATGTCGAAGTAAATCTCTTATACTTTCCAATAGTCCGCCCTATGCTCTGTTCTGACTTACCATACAGACGAATGATCCGTTTATGTTCGACGATCTCCCGTCCACAGGACCGACATGCGCTTCCGAGCCACATTTGACCCAAAGTCAACTCCCGAACCCAGGAGCGATCCAAAGGACTCTCGTAGGAATCTGAAATACCTTTCTAAAGGTATGCCCCATGCGCGATTCAGATCAACGGTTTGTGCTCTATAGTTATTTTTCATAAAAGTCCGCATGAGACTGCCAATTGGCAGGTCCTGAATCCTGCCTATCGCCACAGTATCAAGGGTGACCTGCCGATCGGCACCCCCTGGCCCTATAAATAAGGGCCATGATCTCATTGTTAAAGAGAGAAAAAACCATCAGCATCAGTGATCTCAGCAACATTCTCTCGAAGTCAGCGAAGTTCCATATGAGAAACTCCATTCAAGCTTAAATCCCCATCCTTTTCACACCCAATTTGGCAAATATCCTTCTCTCTCATCAACATTTAAAGGAGTTCATCCAAGATCCAAGTTCAAGCTCCAAGAAAGGTCCAATTCTCTCTCTCTCTCTCTCTCTCTCTCTCAATTTCTTGTTTTATATAAATTACCTTAGATTCATAATTTAGTTTCATTCTAGTTTATACATATTAACATGTACACTTTTTTTAGTATATCGCATATACATTATTTTTCATAAAAAATAAAATAAAATAAATAAAAGTAGGTTACATCTGTAAATTTCGAACGAAATTATCCACCACACTTTTCCCAAAACTAGAAACATATTTTCTACACGCACACACCTAATAAAATTTCGTTCGAATCTATGGGATAAATCCCACCCCTATTCTACATTCGAACTACGTGGACTTTGATGCCTTTATAGGCTATGTATGCGTCTCGGATTAAAATTCGAGACTCGAGTCCAATTTTTTAATTTTTCAATTTCTTTTATTTTTCTTAATCCTCAAAATTACTCACTATCATCATACACATATATAACATATTTGTGCGCATCTCATCCCACTCATATTATCGTTTCCCAATAACGATCAATATCGCGATGAACGCTCATATTATATCTTCTACATTTATTATTATTTTGGGAATATTCCTATGAATGACCTCACCCTATCTTTTCCATGGTAAGGGTCGAATGATTCCAATCTCCATTATACAAACACATGCATACACTTCACGGGGTTATAAAGGAAAATATAAACATTTGCTCATGAGAGACCAAAATGGCGGGATGGGTGCATAACACCTTCCTATTTCGTAACTTAGCCCCCGGAGCTCCGAACTATTGGTTTCGCACGTATCAATTTTGTCCTTTATGCCACTCTCTTGAGGTGGAAACATATTATTTTGCCTGTTTTGAGCAAAATAGGCTGGCGACTCTATCTCTTTACATTCACCCCACACCGACGACGGCCGAAGCCCCCTTTTCGAAGAGAATGGTGCGAGACCGCGATGCAATTTTCTTCCCTGGGGGATCCTCTTTCTCCTTTCCCCCCGGAATGAACGCCGCGTCGACCAGAATGGCCACAGTGGCGACTCTGTTGGGGACAATTTTTAAGAGGGCTAGACTCTATTCACATAGGTGTTTTATTTTCTTATATATTCCCCTATTTGTATGTTCCCATTTATTATTCATGTGTACCTCATGCTTATGCTATTATTCACTCACTTGTAGAAGATTCTCTATGTACACTTCATACCACGTGCACCTAGGATCACATATATCCACATGTTGCACACATCACTTATCCATACTTGGTATACTTTGGGTACTTGTACTTTGCTCCCTGTTTAGCATGACGGGAGGTATATCGTAGGGAACTTGTTCACGTACGTCAAGTATATCGAATTCTCTCTCACACGTACCGTCCCCACAAGGTATATAGTGAGACAATTCATGTAAACTCAGCTATATCAAATGGCTTGTCCACACATACTGATTGCCCTCAAAAGCAAGACGTATATCGTGGAAGCCACGCCAAAGGGGGAACCCCTTTTTAATTCACCTAACCCAACTGCATACTCACATAGAGGTGTCAAGCGTAGGATACACATGTTAGATTGCCGGTTTTAACCCGATACTCTACCGAAATTTTGAGTTGGCCTGCCACCCAAATGTTTGCGCAATTTTAAAAATGGGACCATGCCCGTGAGTCTGGTTACAAGTCCAACCATAGCTTTACATATGTTGTAAACCCAATTTTTCCAGTCTCGGGTCCCGTTCGACATTTTATTTTTCATTTAAGAGAATTTAATACAAGTGAGAACCTAATAAACATAATAATCATGTTGAGACCCGTCTCTAGTCTTTTCCTCTCTCTTTCCCAAAAAGCAGCCAAAAAATCTTTTCCTCTTTTATCAAAAACACCAAAAACATTTTCATTCTCATCTTTACAAAAAAACAAAAAATCAATCAGAATCAAAAAAATATTTGCCTCCTTTTCTAAAAATAAAAGCTTCCCTTTTTCTTTTAAAAAAAAATAAATTCCATTTTTTCTCTCAGGTCGATCACATACCCTTGGCCTGGCTCCCTATTGGCTTCGGTCTTCAGTTAAACTGCCCCAAAGTTTTATCAGTCCCTTTACTTCCCTCGAGTTCGAGACTCGCCCGCCTTTCATGATTAAGTGTCGAATGTATAGTCGGGTTTGTTGACGGTTCTGGATCAGCTCACTGCCAAAATTGACAATCTTCAAACCGAAGTTCATGAGATGCAAAAAAACTGGGTTCCTGAAGCTCCTGAGGTTATTTTCCCTCGTGCTATGGGTCCTCCTGCACTTGAGCCTATCTGGGTTCCTGAAGAATACCATCATGCTCCACGTGATCCTCCTGCTAATGGGCCGCCACTAGCCCAACTTCCCATCCCAAACCTTGCTCAGGCCGGGGAAAATTTACCCATAACTATTGATCCGAAAGAAGAAGAACTGAACAAGGTCAAGGAATACTTCAAGATGCTAACTAAGAAATTCGACCAGGTTAGAATCTCTAGAAACTACATGGAATACACCCACATGTCTCCCTATCCTAAAACCAGGTTACCAGAAAATTTAAGCTACCCAATATCGAGAAGTTTGGAGGCATTGGACCCCCGATCGTTCATCTACGTAGCTATCACTGAGCCATGACTCTCCTAGGGGCTTCTGAAGAAATAATGGCTCAAATATTTCAGTAGACTTTGAAGGATAGCGCCCTCCGTTGGTTCTTATCCCTTGAAGAATCCAGAATCCGTAGTTAGGAAGACGTTGCCTATGAGTTTATATCTCAATACAAGTACAACGAGGATCTAGAGTTACCCACCGTGACTTAGAGCTACTTAAGAAGTATCCTGGGGAATCAATAAGCAACTTCATAGTAAGATGGAGAGAAAAAGCAGCTACCTTGACCAATCGACCTTCCTAAGAAGAACATATCAGCATTGAGAAGAAAAACTTTCTACTTCATGTCCGAGCAACCATGGGAGGATAGTATTACCCTCACTTCCGAGCTCTCCGTAAAGCAGAGTAGAAATTTAAAAAGGTTTAGCCAAGACAGAAGTCGAACCGAAGAAAATCTCTGAACAATTTCCTCCTAGAAAGTTTGAAAAGCCTGCTAGCACCGCAGTCTCTACTATCAATAATATCTCTTATCCTGCCACTTCATGGGCACCGAAAAGTCACCCAAACTCAATTCGGAAAGAATATACCGAGCTTCACACTCCTCTCTCCAAAGTCTACCAGGCTCTCTTAAACCAAAACCTGATCAAACCCTTGGACCCTCGTCCGTTACCAAACCCTCTTCCGAAGAATTTCAAACTTGATGCCCTTTATGACTATCAACAAACTGCTGGCCATACCACCGACTAATGTTTCCATCTCCGAAACACAATCCAAAGCCTGATTGACTAGGGTATCATCGCCCCACCAGCTAATCGTAAACCAAACACTACCCATAATTCGCTCTCAAGTCTTACAAACGCCATATTCCTAGAAGAAGACTCAGAACTCGACCCATCTACCCATATCATGCCAAGTAAATCACCAATCATGCCCATATACTCTCCTAAACCTCTCCAAATATGCCCATGCTTCATCTTACACCCTACCAACCTTGCCGATCAAACTTTATCACTCCTTACTAGATCTTGCATCGCTGTCCGTACCCATTCTAGAGGTAAAGATATGGAATTATCAGAAGTGCTGTACTAACTCCTAGAGTTTGGGCTAAAATTGCCCTCCCAGATGACCATCGACTATCATAGATTTAGTAAGTTATTCTTAGAAGCTAAAAAATAGGCCCGAGAGTCAGACAACTGGGTAGTGCCAGCCAACAAAGTCCGTCTTGATGATCTGGGCCAGATCATGGCAGATTTGTTTCAACAGAATGGTAATATTTGTAGCATATCAGAGCTACTCAACTCTTTAAAATTATAAGGGCACCTGGTTCCCTCAGTCTTGTATTTCCCTTCCGAATGGGAGAAATTATACGAAGAGGCCATAGAAGTTATAGAGTGCATTGACTTTTCATGAAAAGACAATATCATTGCCACCAGATGGACAGGTAATTCTGAAGACTCAGATGAAGAGCCAGATTCAAGAAAGACTAGTCTGATAACCAACCTATACGGAATGATATGATTCGAGGAGATGCTAGGAGAGATTAACCAGGTAGTTGAGGAACCCGGCAACGATGAAGAAAAGGGGGGGTTCTATTTTCCCCCTCTTTCATGAACCACGTGACCACGTCAGGGAGACATTATCAGAATCTGAAGTTACAACCATCACCAAACGATAAAGGGAAATGTGTTGAGAATCTCCATCTGCCAAAAATGACCCTTGAATAAAGCAAAGTCCTTGATCAAGCGAAGAAAACTCAAGCTAACATCACTATATGGGGACTTTTCATGTCTTCTCAACTGCACCAAAATGCCCTAATTAAGCTACTCACAAGACCCACAGTTCCTCCCTCAACCATACTAGGAGAAGTAGTGATACTGGTTGGATCCTTGACCTCTGCTCGAATGTTCTCCTTTTTCTGAAGAGAAAATCGCTAAGAATGGTCCCAACCACAATCATGCTCTCAATATCTTTGTTGAAGTCATGGGAAAAACTGTTCCCCTCTCACTTGTCGAAAATAGATCAACTCTCAATGTTTGCCCATTAAGAACCCTCAATTATTTGGGACTGAAAGTGAGAGACCTTGCTCCAACATTTGCTTCCGTGCATGCTTATGACAACACCCGTTGAGAAGTAATGGGATCTATCAAGATTAAAATAGGGGATGGCCCTATAAATCCTGTTGCTGAATTCCAAGTCATCGACATCCCAACCTGTTTCAACATGCTGCTCGGACGACCATGGCTCCATAGCATCAAAGGGGTGTCTTCTTCCCTTCATACAAAATTAAAGTTATTTTCCAATGGACAAGTTATCACCATCTTGGGAGATAGTGACAACATCCAGAATGCAAGCACCAGTAATTTGGTACTCGAGATACAACACGGATGAACGATATGCTTCTATTAGGCTTCCAGGTCGAACAGCTCCTACTCCCATTAAGGGATGACTTTAAAGACATGGTTTGTCTAGAATATAATCCTCACAATAATATCAATGTAATCCAAAGTTTCAAGAATATGCACTTCATGCCCGGACTGGGGATACGACAAAGGCAATAAGGGATAACTGAACCTATTGTGTTGAATAAGACCTTTCCTTCCCGTGGCTTGGGCTATCAACCATCAGAAGATGAACTCATATTGGTCCTTCAACCTCAACTGAAGATAAAGTTAGAATGTGCCAGAACTATCCCGAGGGATTCCCTAAATGGAATATTCATCAAAGAGGTTGAACATTTCCCCTTCCACGCCTTCCCTGAACCTTGGTATGACCTTGTAGACAAAAGGATAAAACCAGGAATGGAGATCTTTTTTCAAGGAAGCCATCTGGGGACTGAGAGTTCCCTAACACTGTGTACAACCACTAACTGAGAAGACCATAACTGATATCACGGATTCTGAGGACAACGATTTTGAGGACGCTTTCAATTTATAGATACTAGGGCTGGTACTCTGTATAATCCACTCAGGGACTACATTATCTGATCTATCTTACCTCATCAAAGATGCTGATACACCTCTTCTCAACTGCCATGTTGCACCTATGCCACCTGCTAATATTCAACCTAACCCGATGTTTATCACCTATCCCATTTATTTGTTTCCTCTCACTCTGATGTAATAGCGACCTCCTTTGATGAGGTTCCCAATGTCATTTTTTCTATCAAAGAAATAAATGAAGATTTTGAGTATCTTGTTGTGCCTTACATTAATTATCTTGATTATAATCAAGCTCTTAATGATGATGATTTTACAAATGAATAATTCTTAATTGATCTAAATAAGGCTAATAATAAGCAATATAACCACGTTCAAGTTAGTAAAGATGAAAGTGTTGTTATTAATCTCGATTCTAGTAGCTAAATGTGCGAGATTAGGATAGGGGTTACCCTTAATGAGCATGAGCACACACAACTCGAAGAGCTATTGAAGGAATTCTTGGATGTCTTCGCATGGTCCTACGATGATATGCCCGACATTGACCCTGAAATAGCACAACATGAGATTCTAACGCTCTCAAAATGTAAACCAGTCAAACAGGAGCTGCGAAAGCTCCGCACCAAATGGTCACTCAAATTAAAAGAAGAAGTAGTCAAGCAACTTAATGTGGGCTTCATTCGTATAATGTAATATCCCACATGGCTAACCAATATTTTACCTTCCTAAATCAAGAGGAAAGGTACGCATGTGTGTCGACTACTGAGATTGAACAAGGCCTCTTCGAAGGATGATTACCTGCTACCCAACATCGATATGATCATGGACAACACTGCCAATCATGCTCTCAAGTCATTCATTAATGGATTTATCAGATATAACTAGATCAAAATGCACCCTGATCATCAAGAGAAAACCTCATTCATCATACCTTGGGGAACCTTTAGCTACAGTGTTATGCCATTTGGTCTAAAAAATGTAGGGGCTACCTACCAAAGGGCGGTCAGAACCATTCTGCATGATCTGATACATAAGGAAGCTGAGGTCTATTTAGATGACATGATTATCAAGTCCAAGACTAGAGAAGGTCATGTTCCCACTCTCTGAAAATTATTTGAACGAATGCAACAGTATCAAATGTAGCTTAACCCACAAAAATGTGTCTTCAGCGTTACCAAAGGGAAACTCTTAGGATTCATGGTCAGTGAGAAAGGGATATAAGCAGATCCTGCCAAGCTGAAAGCCATACTTGAGATGCCACCTCCCCTAACAGAGAAAGAAGTCCGAGGATTCCTTGGAAAATTACAATACATTAGTCGATTCATCAACTAATTAACTTTCATATGTGAACCCATCTTTAAAATCCTCCAAAAGGATTCAGCCAAGGTCTGGAATGAAGTTTGTCAACAAGCCTTCAACCGAATTAAGCAATACCTAACCCAACCTCCAGTGCTCATGCCACCACAGCGTGGTCTTCCCTTACTCCTATACCTAACCGTGACCGATACTACAGCTGGGGCTCTGCCAGCCCAATACCTTGAAGAAACTCGCAAGGAGAAAGTCATCTATAATACCAGTCGAAAATTGGTCGGTTACGAAGTTAACTACACCACCTTGGAAAAAGCATGTGTCGCCCTTGTCTGGGTTATCCAAAAGTTACGGCACTACATGCTCGCCTTCCGCATTAGACTCGTATCCCGGATGGATCCCATTAAATACCTACTCGAGAAGTCCACCCTATCCAGCCGAATGGCCCATTGATTGATACTTTTAGCCGAGTTTGATATCACCTATGTCACACATAAATCCATAAAAGGAACAGCAAACTCTAACTACCTTTATGACTACCCTATGTAAGAGGCCGATGTTTGGATTTCTGATCTCCCCGAAGAGAACATCCTTTGCGCTTGCCACAAAGATCATCGATGGCAAATGTTCTTTGATGGCCCTGCCGACAAAAAGGGGTATGGAATTGGGATTCTCCTAATTACCCCTGATGACTCCCACACTCCAATTACCATCAAATTGTATTTCCCTTGCACTAACAGCATGACTGAATACGAGGCATGCACAGTAGGACTCAAAGTTTCCCTCAAGAAAGGAATTCGATGCCTCGATGTCTACGAGGATTCAACCCTCATCATCGGTCAAGTACTCAGGAAATGGAAAGTCAGGGATGAGAAATTCTTACCCTTCCATTCCCACCTTGAAGAACTGGCTTCCTAATTTAAAGAAATCACCTTTCACTACCTGCCCCGAGCAAAAAACAACCTAGCTGACGCCCTTGCCACCTTAGCCTCCATGATTGACATGCAGTAAGGAATAACCATGGCTCCCTTCCTTGTCCAAAAAATAGGATAAACAAACCCATTGCTACCACATTGAGCTCTTCACAATGGAAGAATCCGAAATAGTTGACTGTTGGTACGATGATATTTGGTGCCTTCTCAAACACGATGAGTATCCTCAAGGAGATGACAAGAAAGATCGAGCAACTCTCCGCAGACTGGCCGCCCAGTACATTGTCTGTGATAAAGCATTGTTCAAGAGAAACTTCGATGTAACCCATTTGCACTGCATCACAGGGGCTGACATTGAAGAGATGATGCAAAAAAATTGACATAATGCTCGCCAAGAAGATCATTCGATAGGGATACTATTAAACTACCATGGTACATGATTATGCAGCCTATGTGCGAAGATGTCTGAAATGACGATAATTCTCCAAGTTACAGCAACTGCCTCCGTAAGAACTATACAAAATAACTTCTCCCTGGACATTTTCCACATGGGGCATCGACATCACAGGGAAGGTTACACTAAGGAATCCAATGGGCATGAGTTCATCCTAGTTGCTATTGACTATTTCACCAAATGGGTCGAAGCCAAGTCATACGCAGTTCTGAATGCCAAGAAAGTGGCCAAATTCATAAAGAAAAACATCATCTGTCGATATGGGGTCCCACACGAGCTGGTATCAGACAATGGGTTACATTTTGAGGCAGGGGTTACAGAAGTGGTCGAAGAGTATGTAATTCTAGATATAAATCCTCTCCATACCGACCTCAAACTAACGGAGCAGTTGAAGCAGCCAATAAGAATCTTAAAGCCACAATCAGCAAGATGATCGAGAGTTATCGAGATTGTGTCGATAGGATTCCTTACGCCCTCTGGGGCTACCGCACTTAAGTTTGAACCTCTACTGGGGCTACTCCTTACTCTCTAGTCTACGACATGGAAGCAGTCCTACCCGTTGAGCTAGAAATAACCTCGTTGCGCGTCATGCTTGAAAGAAAGGTTAGCGAAGAAGGCTGGTACCGAAGCTGTCTTGACGAGATGACCCTCATAGATGAAAGGAGATTGAAAGTTCTATATCACATATAAGGGTACCATCGCCATATAGCGCGATCATTTACTAAGGGAGTCAAGGATCGCGGTGTTCGAGAGGGGGACTTAGCCCTCAAAGAAATAGTAGAGCCCATATGGAACCCGAGAGGGAAATTCAAGCCTAATTAGAGCGGACCCTACATCATGAAGAAGATCTTGTCGGGCGAAGCCACTGTGTTCACCGACCTCGACGTGGAAGAAATGGAGCGCCCAGTCAACCTGTACCATCTCAAGAAACTCTACCCCTAGTCCAAAATCTCAGCGCGCTAAGACTTTTCTCATCTCCTTTCTATTCTATAAAAAACTCTTCATTTCCCCTACCCAGAACTTCGTGGGCCTGATCCTCCAAAAACATTTTCAAAAATGAATTTAAATTTTTTTCAAAACCTTCAGAGGTACGTAGGCTGCTCATTCGCTCCACATGAGCCCGACCCCCCTTCTTTTCAAAAAAATACTATTATTTTCTTATCCCCAAGAACGACAGTTCATTTAAACATATACATGAATAAAAGAATTTTGTATGCCTTTGCCATTGGTATAGATAATTCAAAATACAAAAAGTCATCAGAAGGCATAACTAGGTGATCAAAAACTTATTTATTTCATTATCTGAAAGTTTCGTATGATTACATCGGCATAAAGAGTCAAACAACTTCCCTAGCCAAAAAACCCAGATAATAACAAGCCCTACTACCCCTGAAAATCATTCTAATTATTCCAGAAAACACAAAACAACACCTTATACAAAAAGCATCACAAAATCCTACCCACAGCTGCCAGAGGAACCAGTACCATCATCACCTGCATCCTGAACTCCCCAAACCTCCCCTGCCAGAATGGAGTATTACAAACACTCCATGGAGAGATAAGCCCGAACCAACTTGGGGTAGACCACAACGCCCCCTCCAAGGTGTCAGATATGGCAAACAACCTTTGACCAGTCTCCACAACCAACATACTGGTCACTACCTTATTCCACAACCACTTTATATAGTCCCCAGAGACATGTCAGACTCTCCCAATAGACTAAAAAGGATGGGTCAGCAGACGACGATTATCCCATAAAGAACCAAGCCGCATGCGCACTCTGTCAGGTCCTCCACAAAAAAAAAGTTTGGTGTCCGTGGTGGCACAATTTTCTCCCAACCATATTGGCGCATCAGCCGCCAAGGAAAGTAGAAGGAGGTGTGCCTGAGGCCAACCAGTCTGACGTACTGGTACTCTCCAAGCTCTAGAATGGGAAAAAAAACTCACGGACCAGCGTAGGCCTCGATCCCCGTTCTCTAAAAACAAATTCCACCAACTCTTAATGTCCAGACCCATGCTAAGGAAATAACGCAAGAAGAAGTACATCACCACTATGTCAGTGTACATGGAGTATGGATCTCCCATCATCGTAGCCACCCGAGCATCATCTGACATCTCCCGCACGTGCCTCATAAACCTAGGGGACCTCACCGGTGGCATAATAACCTCATCCTCTACAATCTGATGGACATCCCTCTCCACAAAATACCAGGAGTAGCCGAACTCATGCGCCAGCAGGCGCCGCATACGCGCATGTCCCCAGTCACCCTAGTGTGCTGAATAGCCATCCCCCATGGACAAAATGTCACCTGTAAATCCCTAGAAAAAATGAAGGATCAGTATCAATAAAATGGCATCAAAGGAAAAGATCAGTCTCAAGGACAAAAGAATGCTTACCCTCGTTCTCGTCAGACCATTCAAGACCTGGTGCACCGCCTCTAGAGAGAGATTATTCTTAGACTATCGTTTGGATCCCCGCCATCGAAACATCCAACAAAATTCCCCAACGGAGTCATCCTTTAAAGAAATCAGTTGGGTGTTCAACCCAATCACCTCATAGAACCACGTATGCAAAGGACAAGGATCAACATTCACGAAATCAAATGGAAATGCATGAATGGAAAATGTGAATGCGTAAAGGAAAATGCTCAAAATAAAGAATACCACCAGAAGATACGTGGCCCCAATCAAAGTCGATCAGTAGCACCGGCTGAATGCATACAAAGAATAATAAAGGGTAGCCAAAGTAAGGCTCCCCCAATCATTGAGGCGGATGTTTGGAAACATCTTCAGAAATGGCAGAAACCATAAATGGATGACGTCTCCACTCGTCGCCACCAGAAAACCACCCAATACCAGCAAGATAAACAGAGAGGCCCTCTGAAGAACCTGCTGGACTTTGTTCTCATTAATCCTCCTCCTTAGCAAAAGCTCCCTCAAAGAAGACAAGAGGAGGGAATCCCCGGAAACCACCCTCTCCACGTCACCTAAAGCCGTCGTCACTGTCGCCCGCGTCACCCGCAGCGTCATGTCCACCTTAATCTGGGCACTCTCGCAGTCTAGCCCTAGAAGCTTCTGAACATCAATGGGTGTCACCATCATCTCCCCGAAGTAAAAATGGAAGGAGTGGGTAGCATCCCACCACCTCTCTCCTAAAGCACATAGAACCGCAATGGAGCGGGGTATCTCATCCAATGCCGACGCTAGCCTCCCAAAACCTGCAGAGGACACCATCCAGCGCACCACAACAGGAAGATTCTCTCAAACATCCTTGAGCCCTGGTATACCATGGCACGAATAGTCGACATGGAGACATCAGACTGTCAAGAAATGAAGAGAACCCTTGTCAGATTCAAGAAATAAAGCAATCTCGTCAAGAAAATAAGAAAAGAATACCAAGAGTCATGCAATACTTACATAGCCACCAGGGTTTACCACCCTTGAAGAGCGATGACGTGAAGACTCGCGCAGAAGAGTCTGATCATTTGCCACAAGCTCAAATGAGTCGAAGGAATTCTCGTTACCCAATGCGAGGAGAACCCGCCCCCTTTTTATAGGAGGCTAAGGGTCATGCCGATCGACAACCCCTCCACCCACCGATCGACACTGAGCCTTTCACCTGATCGAGGCTCCCCACAAGTCTGGGCCAATGCCTATTATCACACCCACACCCATGTCGATCGATACACCCTTTAAAATTTTGTACAAAAAGTCCAGAAAAATACTAGTAAATTCTGAACAATTCCTTGAAAATTCCTAAAATTGCCAAATCCATTCTAGCACCTTGCTTACTAAGCAGAACATTTTTTATACCCCCGTTGTAATTCCAAAGAATCATTCTCCCCATCAACGTCTCCAAAGGACGCTATAAATTATCCCCAGCTCATTCACTATTCCCCAGCAGAACCAAAAATCCAATCTTTATCCCCAGCGGAATCCCCGAATTTCTCGAAGGAAAGTACACCTCTTTTAAGTCAGAATTGACCTCAATCTTGGATCGTCACCCTAGTTAAGTCATAATTGACCTCGGTCCTTAGTCTTCACCTCTCTTAGGTCAGAATTGACCTAGGTCTTGGATCTTCACCTTAGTTGGGTTAGAATTGACCTCGGTCCTCGGTCGTCACCTCTCTTAGCTCAAAATTGACCTCGATCTTGGATCGTCACATTAGTTGTGTTCGAATTGACCTCGGTCCTTGGTCGTCACCTCTATTAGGTCAGAATTGACCTCAGTCTTGGATCGTCATCTTAGTTAGGTCAGAATTGACCTCATTCCTTGGTCATCACCTTTCTTAGATCATAATTTATCTCAATCTTGGATCGTCACCTTAGTTGGTTCAGAATTAACCTCGATCCTTGGTCGTCAACTCCCTTAGGTTATAATTGACCTTTGTCCTTGATCGTCACCTTAGTTGGGTTAGAATTGACCTCGGTCCTCGGTCGTCACCTCTCTTAGGTCAGAATTGACCTCGATCTTGGATCGTCACCTTAGTTAGGTAAAAATTGACCTTGGTCCTCGTTCGACACCTTGCTTAGGTCAAAATTTACCTCAGTCTTGGATTTTCACCTTGGTTCGATCAGAATTGACTTCGATTCTCGATCGTCAGCTTTTTTAGGTCAGAATATACCTCAGTCTTAGATCGTCACCTTAGTTGGGTCAGAATTGACCTCGGTCCTTGATCATCGGTCGTTACCTCTTTTAGGTCAGAATTGACCTCGATCCTCAGTCATCACCTCTTTTAGGTCAAAATTGACCTCGACCCCCTGACGCAGTCATCCACATCCCTTAGGTCTGCAGAACTGACCTCCTTCTATCATGTGGTATCTATTCGACGACCATCACTTATTCCAAGCTCACTCGTCAAGGGGCTCTGTAGACACCACATTCTAAGACCCCCTAAGTCTCTCCATAGACTCCTAGCACTCCCATTTCCATCGCAAACCTAGATCACACTCCGAGTACCGATCTAAAGACCAATCGAGCGATCCCTAGGCCCCGAATTGACCCCAACCAACTCCACCGTCAGAGAAAAATCTCTTTTAATATTCTAAGGGCACTGAAACCCCTTTCCAACTGTCCTCCCTATCCACAAAACAACATAATCATTTGGACGAACGACCAATTTTCCCCTGAAAATTGATCCGGAGGCCACCAGGCACTCCCGGACTCCGTTTGACCAAATTCAACTCGAATAAGACTGAACGAATATCTGAAGTGAACTGAATACCCTTTCTAATGATCCGCCCTATTCACGATTCTGACCAACGGTATGGACGAACGATCCGTTTTACTCCGAGAGGTCACCGGGTGCTTTCAAGCCCCAATTGACTAAGGTTAACTTCCCAAACTGAGTGAAACTCTTTGGAATGTCTAATTACATCTCCTAAACTTTCCAATGTTCTTCCCCATGCACGATTCTGACTTACCATGCGGATGAATGATCTGTTTATGTACGACGATCTCCCGTCCAAAGGACTGACATGCGCTTTCGAGCCATATTTGACCCAAATTCAACTCTCAAACCCGACAATAGTCCAAGAACTCTCGTAGGCCTCTGAAATACCTTTCTAATGGTATGTCCTATGCGCAATTTGGATCATCGGTTTGTGCTCTACAGTCATTTTTGTAGAAAAGCTCACACGAGACTGCCAATTGGCAGGTCCTGAACCCTGCCTATCGGCACTGTGTCAACGGTGACCTTCCAATAGGCACCCCCTGGGGTACGCCGACTGGAACCCCCTGACTCTATAAATAAGGGCCATGATCTCATTGCTAAAGAGATCAAAAAACCCATCAGCGTCAGTGATCTCAACAACATTGTCTCGAAGTTAACGAAGTTCCATATGAGAAACCCCATTCAAGCCTAAATACCAATCCTTTTCACACCCAATTTGGAAATTATCCTTCTCTATCATCAACATTCAAAGGAGTTCATCCAAGACCCAAGTTCAAGCTCTTAGAAAGGTCCAATTCTCTTTCTCTCTCTCTTTTAATTTCTTGTTTTATATAAATTACCTTAGATTCATAATCAAGTTTCATTCTAGTTCATACATATTAACATCTACACTTTTATTAGTATATCGCACATACTTTATTTTTCATTAAAAAGCCCAAAAAATAAATAAAAGAGGGTCACACCCGTAAATTCCGAACGGAATTATCCACCACACTTTTTCTAAAACTAGAAACACATTTTCTATACGCACACACCTAATAAAATTCCGTTCGAATCTATGGGACAAACCACACCGCTATTCTACATTCGAACTACGTGAACTTTGATGCCTTTATAGGCTACGTAGGCGTCTCGGATTAAAATCCGAGACTCAAGTCCAATTTTCTAATTTTTCAATTTCTCTTATTTTTCATAATCCTCAAAATAACTCATTATCATCATAAATAAATAAATAAATATATATATATATATATATATATATATATATATATAACATATTTATTCTCGTCTCATCCCACACATATCATCGTTTCCCATTAATGATCAATATCACGATGAATGCTTATATTCTATCTTTTACATTTATTATTATTTTGGGGAATATTCCTATGGATGACCTCACCCTATCTTTTCTATGGTATGGGTCGAACGATTCCAATCTCCATTATATAAACACATGCATACACTTCACGGGAATAAAATGGAAAACATAAACATTTGTCCATGAGAGACCGAAAGGGAGGGATGGATGCCTAACACCTTCCCATTCCATAACTTAGCCCCCGAACCTCTGATCTATTGGTTTCGCACGCATCAGTTTTGTCCTTGATGACGCTCTCTTAAGGTGGCAACATATTCTTTCGCCTATTTTGAGCAAAAATAGGCTGGCGACTCTATCTCTTTACATTCACTCCACACCAACGATGACAGAAGCCCCCTTTTCGAAGAGAAGGGTGTGAGACCGCGACGCAGTTTTCTTCCCTGGGGGGTCCTCTTTCTCCTTTCCCCACCGGAACGAACACCGCGCTGATCAGGATGGCCACAATTCGCATTCTGCATCGCGTCAAGTTTTTGGCGTCGTTGTCGGGGAGTAGGTAGACACTCTAGTTCGGGTTGACTTAATCTAAGAATTTGACTCTAATTAAAGAAAAGCCAAAAAAATCGTGAAACCCAAAAATTTCAAAAAATCCAAAAAATAATAATAGTATAAATATTCTCTCGAGGTTTTAAATGCAAAATATTTATCCCACTTCAAATCCCAGGCCTTGAGTTGAACTCCCTCCCTCGATAAATAACTCCCCTAACTCTCCAAATTTCTGGGTACCACCTCCTACACCGAGTAGTCACACCACAAGTAGAACGTCTGGAGCTTCGGTGACGAAAGTGTTTCTATAAGTGTGAATGCGATGTCTAATCATGCTAGTTTCAGAACGGGCAAGGAGTGATGTTGTATCGCCCTATAAGAGAACTTTTATACCCCGAGTGAACCATCGCTTCGGGATAGGGGTGAAAATTCGGGTTAGTCGTGTCATTTTTGGGTCGAGTTGATTTTTATATTAGTATAAGTTTTGGGTACTCTTAAATCTATACAAGCTAATCGGGTCATGTTCGGGTCAATTTTCGTAAACGTGTTATCGGGTAAAAAATTACCAGCTCTACTTCGGGATGCATTATATTCCCATATAATGTGGTACAGTTTCACTTTAGGAATGGGATGATCCAAATTCTCTCGACATTTCACGGTATGGATTTCGAGAAGCCTTACCTCCATATTAGAGAGTTCGAGGAAGCGTGATAAACGTTCAACGATCAAGCTTGCACCCAAGACGTAGTGAGCCTCAAGCTTTTTCTGATTTCTCTTAAAGACAAGTCTAGGACTTGACTTTGGTCATTAACATCGAACTCGATAGCAACGTGGAGAGACATGTAGGCTAAATTTCTTTAGAAGTCCTTTCCTGCATATGGGACCAATCCTATTAGGGCTCAAATTCAAACTTTTAATCAAAACGATAACGAGCCTTTTGATAAGTTTTGGGAGAGGTTCAATGATTTAGTTAATATGTGCTCACACCATGGCTTTGAGAAGTGGAATCTCATCTCTTACTTCCATTATGGGCTTAGCCTAAGCTCAAAACAACTCATTAAAACCATGTGCCCGGGAGAGTTCTTCGGGTTAGATGCGGACACTGTGGAGACCCACTTGAAGTATGTCACTAAGACTACTTAAGCATGGGACACATCGATCCAAATGCCCAACCCAAAGCTGGAAGCACGTCCACAACTCTTTTCGCATTCAAATTTTATCAATTGAATAAGGCCGTCGAGTGGAAGATTCAAATTAATCAACTAGCCAAGAGATTAGAGGACATGGCCGAATCTAGGGGAGAGATATATATGACTCCACTCGAGAAATTAAGGAGGAGATGTGCACAATTTGTGATCTAGGACATTTAACGAAGGAATGTCCAACAATACCTACCTACAAAGTTATGCTTCAAGAGCAAGTTGAGTGGTGGGAGATTTTAAAGGTAATTTTGATGTCACTCATGGGAATTATTTTAATCCCTCATGGAAAAACCATCTCAATTATAGTTTTGGTCACCTAAATGCGGCAATGAGCCCGAATCCACAAGTTTCCCAATAACCACCTCCATTCCCACCTAATCAACAAGCACCACCCATGCAAGCGCCTCCTCCCACACCTTATTTGATCCCACAATGAAAGAGTCTCGAGGACACTCTTGCCCAATTTATGCAAATTTATTCAGGGATTAATGCCGAAAATGCCCAAACTTTTGATGACTTAAAGGCATCGCTTTCTAAGTTGCAATCTTCCTTAAGTGTCAAAGAGAAGGGACAGTTTCCCGCTCTAGGCTCTCCCCAAGGTCAAAACTGTGTTAGCTCTAATCCTGATAAAAACCAAGAGCAATGTAGATATTAACCACTTTATGTAGTGGAAGAGTTGTTGACTTTTCACCTCCTACCCACAACATGCAAAAAGATAAGGAGGTTTTGCCCAAGACACAATAGGCCGAAGATGCTCCCTTGGAAGAGAGTGAAAATGATGACAGTCAGGCCCGAAGTGGTAGTGAAACCCCCTATAGCCTCACCATACCCTCAATGGTTAGTCCCTCCTCCTAAAGAGACAGGTCATGATAACATTTTAGATGTGCTTAAGCAAATAAAGCTTAATTTACCTTTTCTTGTGGCTATCAAGAAAAATTTTGCCTATGCAAAGTTTCTCAAGGACTTGATTATGGTGAAATGTAAATTAAAGGTAAAGAATAAGGTATTCTTAGCACAAAATGCGAGTTTGGTACGTTTGAGTGACCTCCCACCTAAGTATAAAGATCGAGGTGTACCCACCATTTCATTTATTATTGGAGAGAATAGAATCGATAGAGCTTTAGTAGATTTAGGGACGAGTGTCAATATTATACCTTATTCCAGCTATAAAAAGCTTGATTTGGGATAGCTTGAGCCCACCAAAATTACTCTCCAACTTGTGGATCATTCTATGAATATACCCCGAGGGATAGTTAAGGATGTAATCATCTAAGTCGACACTTTATACTTCCCGGTAGATTTTGTCATTTGGGATACAGAGCCCTCCTCCCCATTCAGTCATTATGTTCCTGTTATTCTTGGTTGCCATTTCTTAACCACGGCTAATGCGTTGATTAACACGTGTAATGGACAAATGTAACTCATATTCGGGAACATGACACTCGAAACGAATATCTTCAACATCACCAAGAACGTGGGTGACGAGGAAGATTTATACGAATCGGATCTTATCGGGGAGGTAATACACAAACGAATTGAGGGTAATAATTTTGGGGATCCATGTAAGGCATTTCTAGTAATGGTTATCGAGAGCGAGAGTGAACATGAAGGCGATAGGGGGAAAAAGTATTCAGATATTGAGCGACAGAGGGAGTTAGGAGATATAAGCCTAGAAAATTTTGAGAAAGAATTTGGGCTGATGGATGAGAACCTTACCATTAAATTCCAATCGTTATCGGACTCTTTTTGTCACTTAGAGAAGAGCAACTGGAGAGATAAGATAGATTAATTCCTTCTTTATGAATGTCCACCCGCGCCACGTTATTTCTCATATGCAATTAAGGACATGGTTAGAGTATCGTCCGATTTAGAGCCCGATCCATGCATTCTCGAGTTTAGGGGTATTCTAGGCCACTCAAAATTCACTATGATAGTCCTTCCAAGTCGGCCCATATATAATACAAGGTGATTGTGCTAATCGATGATTTCACTCAACTTTTTCATCATATGCCTCTAGGTGTCCATTTTTTCTATTGGGTCGATTTCCAATCATTTCAACTTTTGATTCCTGATATGGGAGAGGTGGGGAGGATATTAGCGAAGCCTGCACATGGGGATCAATATGTTTTAGGAGAGGGAGAAGTCCGTCACACCCCTGATGCATATATGACTATTTTATTGTATTTTTGAGTCATATGTTGGTGTTATATAGTGTCTTATTGCATTTTAAACTTTGCTTATTTTTATTTCACGCTCTTTCTTTTTCTTATTTACATTTTAGTCCTTTTGATTGAGGACAATGCAAAAGTCTAAGTTAGGGGGGGGCTACATGTGCATTTTTAGACTTCACAATTTTTAAATTTCCCCAAAACATTAAAAAATGTCAAAAAAATCAAAAATTTCAAAAATTTACAAAAATAGCTGATTTTTTTTTGAAAAAGTCCAAAATATTTTTCTTCAAAATAAATAAAAATTAGAACTTAAAATCTTAAAAAATATCACTAAAATTTTGTTTGAAGTCTCAATTTATAAAAATCTAATGCACTAAGCCGAAATTGATCAAAAACAAAAATTTAGCAAAAATTGACGACTTAACGAATAAGTGTGGAGATTTTTAACCCGGTGAGATTTTGAGCCTACCAATTTTTCATGAAATTAAATCAATCTGACTTAAAGATTAACTCAAAATTCATTTTGGTTATTAAAAAGTCGTTGATGATCTCTAAGTTATTGCTTTGATCGGTTAAGGAAAACGAATAAAATATTATTTTTGAAAACGCGCTAAAAAGTCTAAATTAAATTCATCTTGAGACGCCTATGGTAACTTAATGTGTAATTCGGATAAATGAAGTTAGGTCATCATTTGTTTATCCATAAATATTAGTGTTGATGTCTAAAATTGTTAGTGATTTATATGATGCAAAATATATAATCATAGATAAAATAATGAGAGAAAAATAAATGAGGCACGAGAATTTTTAAGTGGTTCAGCTATAAGAAAATCCTACGTCCACTGTGATTGCATTTGTTGTTGTTGATTATAGGAAATTAGGTATTCTTGTTACAAGATTGACCATGTACTTTTCTCCTCCCTCTTTTGTGAAAGGAATACATTGTATCTATAGTGACCTAGAGATCAAGAGTTATAATGCCTTTATACATTTAAGTATTTACATCCGTACATAATGAATGTGACTGTTAATAGCACTGGGCACATGTAGAATGAATCTTGGATGCTTTCCACGTGATTACTATTTATCAACAATAATGGGTTGTATTCTTCAAGTTGATCGTCCTACTGGCCGATCAATTATCTCTAAGACGATCAAGTAATTGATGACCATAACTAGTGCCACGTTAGGGGATATGTGTCCATTCCTAATTGGTTCACTTAGATGGATAATTTTTGGCATCAAAAGAAGCCCCCAATGCTTCATTCTTGATATTTTATTGAAAGAATAAAGTATGAGTCATGTAGAGTTTCTCGACAGTCTTTCGTGGTTTTGGTCGGCTGCTGACTTCTAGGACTTGTAAAAAAAATTCATCATTTGCTCATGCGATGACCAATTGAACTAATAATTTAAAATTTAGCAAACCGCCAAAGGGCATATCAATCATTTCTCGTCTTTGGAGCTATGAAGCCATCAGAATGTTAATCATCTATACAGTTAATCATTGCGTGCATTGTTCTTTATGCAAGCTATAAGAGACAATATTTTTGTTGATTTCTGCACCATAAATTTTTAAACTTTTGAACTATCTTCCGTCCGTAAGCTTTTCATCTTCAAGCTTTCTTTTTCCATCCGTCTCCATTCTTACTTCTGCCATCACTTTCTCTGTAAGATTTTTTCTTCCCTTGCCTTTGATTTCTTTCTTTGCACTAATCATGGTGTACATCATCTATGGGGACTCTTTAGATGAATTTATGCAGGAAAAGAATATACCTTATTAGGTAGAATTAGAAATGTTTGTTCCTCTAGTTGATGTTTAGTCATTGCTGGAGGGTCATTATATCCCTTCAATGTTTATAGCTGAATGTGATATTACCTTTTTCCCCAATCATTTCTTTCTAGAGTTTTATCAATATTTAGACATTGTCCCTGCGAGGGTAGGCCCCGATACATGAACAATAGTAAATAAAATTCATAGGCTTAACCAGATATATAAAACCCATACGAGTATTCCTGAGTTGATGTTTTGCTATAAGTGGGTTACTAGTGACAACACCTATTACTTGAAAACTAGGTTTGCCAATAGAGATTTAGTGGTCAACTTACCAGATTCCAATAAGGATTACTTGGATTATGGGGTAATAACGAAGAACTGGCAACATGTTTCTCTTCAAAGAGAAAAGTGTATGGTGGGCCCATGTGTCCTCAAGAAGGACATGTTATAGGTTACAAAACTTTTTATTTCTCTTTTCTTGCTGACTAACTGTTTAATGATATGTTGACTAATATTTCTTATCTTTTTTTATACAGTTGAAAGCAAGAAAAAATGTCCAAAAGAAAAGGAAACCAATCTTCATGAGATTAAACATTCGTGGAGCATTCATCAAAGAATTGATGAGGAGTATCCCAGAGAAGCCTCCTACCTATTATAATACAGAAGTTCTATTACTTCTTTTATTGCTAGGCTATCTACTGCTGCACCTTCAATCCTCATTAATTTGGAAGAGGAACCAATTCCCACTTTTTCGATTGAAGAATATGCTGGAGTTGAGAAGGACCTTGAAACATCCTCTTAATTTGAATTTTTGGATATTTATGCAATCCCTACTTCCCCACTAGCTATCTTGGCATGGGTAAGAAAAATCTTCCCAATTTGATGGAGGGGTCATTGTCTCCCACCACCAAGACTACCAAAGTTTCTAATACACAGAAGTCCAAAGTGATTGAAAAAGGGTCTAAGGTTGCTGAGAAGGTTCCTCAGGTTAGAAAGACTGAGGAGGGTGAGACTGACAAGGGTTATTTGAAGAGAATGAAAAGAGGACTTCCTAATAAATTGGCTAGGATGACTTCTGCCGACCAACATGAGTTGGTAAAAAAGATCCAATCTGACCTAAAAGTGGTTGGGTCGTCTTTGGTGACTGTTAATCCTAGTTTGGCCAAGAAATTGATTAAGTCTGGAACTCTTTCTGCTAATAGGGCAGTTGCAGTTCCTATGCCCCGTTCTACACAGACATCGAGAGATTGCCAAACTTTAGATTTAGTAACCATCTTCTATATGTTACTTATATTTACTTTTATATTCCTTTTTTACTAATTTACTACTTTTTCATTTTGGCAATTTTTGGTGGTCTTTAATCAGATTATGGAGAAGGGTGATCAATTGTGTTCTTCATTAGGAAAAGTTGAAGAGGCCTTCGAAGGATTAAATAAATCCTTGGATGCTACCCAATATGCTTTGGAGACAAAGAAAAAACCTTAGGAAGAAGAACTATTGAAGGCCAATAAAAGGGCCATTACTGATGCGGAGAAATTTAAGACTGTTGAGACCATTCGAACAGCTACTGAGGACATGACCAAGGTGGTCGAAAATAAGTTGTTGAAAAATCAGAATCTTTTTTCATCTTCCAAGGAGAAGCTTATGGCAGAGAAGTCCAAGAATAAGAGCATAAAAGAAAATACTTTTCATAAAGGATAGGAGAAAGCACTACTGACTGCTTCATCCCAGTTTGATTACGCCAAGCAAAAATACTTTAAGGATGGTTAGTCGGAGTCACTCATGGAAGTTAACACTATTGATAACTCTGAGCTATTCTATAGACATGACCAAGTCACTCCTCTAAATTTAGAGGAAGAGTTTAATGATGAAAAAGGATCAGGGGAGTCTTCTCTACAACCTATTAAGTCTACCGTGGAACTAACTGGTGGAGTCGTCCTTCCTACCGAACTGTTTCCTAAAGTTAATGCTCAGGATAAGGAGAAGGTATAACTCCTTTATTGTCTATTTTCTTTGTTTGCCAGTGTCTTTTTTGTTCTTGTATTGGGATCACCATTTTGTAACACCCTGTTATTTATTAATGAAAAGACATTACTTTGATCCAATTTGTGTATTTTCCTTTTCCTCTTGCTTGGTTGTTGTGAAATTATATTTCCTGAAAGATTTTACTTGATCATCATCATCATCATTGTAGTCTTTATATTCTTACCCATGTGAATTGTAATTTAATGCGAGGAAGAAAGTAATATTTTCTGTTGAATCCGACCTACTCTGCCATAGTAGAAGCCTTCCAGAAGCTGTCTATGCTCCCCCCTCTAAAGTGGATTTAGTTAGATTGCTAGGACCAAATGTATCTGAGCAAGTCAAAGAGTCTTATACTCATCTTCATTATTTATGGGACAAGGTTGTAACCAATCATGATGGCTATTACAAAATGATAGAGCAACTTCAGGAGGATCATAATCAGTCCAAATCTTTATTGCATGCTGATTATGAAGCTAAGTATACAGCCTTAAGTTAAGGATGGGGCTTTGAAAAAAAGTTACAAGATATCACTTCTTCTTCAAATAAGAAAGAATTACCTTTGAAGTAAGACATGGAGAATTCCTAAGGAATAACTACTATGTTGGAAAGGGAGAATAATGCTTTAAGGAATGAGCTTAACGTCTTGAAGAAATTGTTTGTCATTGGTCCTGATGAGGGTGCTTCTTTCCTAGAAATTGAGAATGTAAGGTTGGTGGAAGAACTTAAAGCATTATAAAAAACCAGACCTAGGCAAACTTCCAGGAAAAAAGTAGTTGTTCGGCAAATAGTTGATGAAGAAAGAACTAGGAAAACTCTGGCCGACCAAGCTGCCCAGTTAAAAGCAAAGAATTTGGCTATTGCTAACCTATTTATCCAGTTAGAAGCTAAGGATAAAGATATTGCCGACCAATCTGCCCAATTGAAAGTCAAGAATGATGTTCTTAATAAATTCCAACATCAGGTAGAATGACTGACGTTTCAATTTCACAAATAACCCAGGGAGATTTGGATGGAAGGTTAAAATAAGGCCCTAAGCCATGTGGATGATCATCTTGCATAAAGTCATCGTGAGATTTATAGATAGGGATGGAACAATTTGCTTACCTTACTAAAATATGACAAAAATAGTGAGTAATGGTATTGGAATAATCCTGGTTTGTTGGATTGTAACTAGTCACCATTCAAGTTGGACGTAACATGGATCCCTCCTGATTCCATTCCCTAATGTTTAATCACCAAATATTAGAGAGATTATGGCCTTCATAATGTGCATGAGATAATTCGTCCTCCTCATTTTATCAACAGGACGGGTAGTAGTAATAGGCAAATGCTGAGAGATTTTAATTACATAAATTCCCCCTATATCTTGGATGATCCTCCTGTTGGGATGGAGGGAATATGACATACATCTTCTGAAATGATCAAAGCACAAGTGAAACATCCAACTGAATGATTCTTCGATTTTTTTACTTGCTTGATCTTGAATGTAATACCGTTAGTATTTGAATACAAATATATGTACTTGTTGTCAACTTATGATTGTTTAATCTATTTTTTGACTAAGTAATTTTCTTGATGATGAGTTATTAAACTGTGATTATAGGGCCTTAGATTCTACTAATGTACTTAGATAAAATTATAAATAGTTTTGTTGATCCAAGTTATAGCATTAGTTATCAGTGGCGACCAAGTGTATGAGTAATGTATGTATGTATCCCTGTATTTAGGAATGTATACATGTATTCCTACATTTAACCCAGTCAGGTAGAACTTATTATGTGTGTACATGAAATTTTACAGGCTTCTTGTTCTTGCTTGTCAAAGATGAAGTCATATATGAAGTAATTATTATTGGCGACAAAGTGTGTTAAGAATATATATATATATATATATATATATATATATATATATATGTATGTAATCCTATGTCTAACTTGGTTGGGTAAAGCTTCTTGTGTTGAAACATGAAGCTTTATTGACTTCGTGTTCGTGACTTGTTGATATGAAGTCATACATGAAGTAATAACTTAGTCGGGTAAAATCCGTCTGCGTGTTAATATGTTGGTGCATCTCAAATTTGATAAGTTCAACATGATTAAGTAGTTGATTTATGTAGTTGTTGTCATCTATTGATCAGCAAGGGATGAAGACTAAGAGACATTGTTTGAGTATTATTTCTGGGGATGTATAACGTTATAGTCCGAAAAAAATTGGAAACTAAAATTAAGATATTTTATTGAACTTGATATAAAGTTTGTTGAACATAAAGAAAAAAGAAATACAAAATGCCTTTATTCACTGATAGTATTCTCAGAGGTGCACGGTGTTTTAAGGGTTTTTTAATTCTTCCCCATCAAGTGTCTCTAGGCAAAAACATCCTGGTTGGATTACTTCTGAAATGCGATATGGACCATGATTGTTTGCCTCAAGCATGTTGATTTTCTGGACGACTTTATTGAGGACGTAATTGCCTTCTTTTAAGTTGGTCGGCTTGACCCTTTTGTTGTAAAAGCGAGAAGTCCTCTGTTGATACGTATAAGTTTTGAGGGCGGCATCTTCTCAGACTTCTTCCACCATATCCAAGTCCAATCGTCTCATTCTTGGGAGAATCAAAGTTTAACACTCTATGGATTAGTAGACCTATCTTGGCTAGTACCATGGCCTATGTCCCAAATGCAAGCATATAAGGCGTTTCCCCAACTGCTATTGTCGACATGGTTCAATAAGCCCAATGAATAGAGTGAAATTCATTAAACCATTTACCCTTGGTAGCATCAAGTCTCTTATTCAGTCCTTTAAGTAAGGTTATTTTCATCATTTATGTTTGACCGTTGCTTTGTGGATGTCTTAGGGAAGAGTGAAGTTTTTAGATCATGGATTGAACACAATATGCTTCAAATTCATCGTTATCGAATTGGGTGCCATGTACAGTAATTGTATACAACACATTTTAGGACTCATTAAGTATCTCCTTAGGCTCCTAGCACGTCCCCCTTCCACAACAAACCTAGGTCGCACTCCGAGTACCGATTTAGAGACCATCAGGATCTCCCAGGTCCCGAATTGACACCAACTAACTCCACCGTCAGAGAGAAAGATCTTTGAATCTTTGAATGCACTAAATACCCTTTCTAACGATCCGCCCCATGCACGATTCTGACCTACGGTACGGACGAACGATCCGTTTTACTTCGAGAGGTCACTGGGTGCTTTCGGGCCCCGGTTGACTAAGGTTAACTTCCCAAACTGAGCAAAACTCTTTGGAATGTCAAAGTACATATCCTAACCTTTCCAACGGTCCACCCCGTGCACGATTATGACTTACCTTTTGGATGAACGATTAGTTTGCGTCCGACGATCTCCCATCCAAAGGACCGACATACGCTTCCGAGCCACATTTGACCCAAAGTCAACTCCCAGATCCGAGAGCGGTCCAAAAGACACTTATAGGCCTATGAAATACCTTTTTAATGTTATTCCCCATGTAAGATTCGGATCAATGATTTGTGCTTTATAGTCATTTTTTAAGAAAAGTCTGCACGATACTGCCAATTGGCAGGTCCGGAACCCTGCCTATCAGCACCGTGTCAACGGTGGCCTGCCGATAGGCACTCCCTGGGGTACGCCGATAGACGCCCCCTGACCCTATAAATAAGGGACATGATCTCATTTCCAGAGGAGAGCAAGAAACCCATCAGCATCAGTGATCTCAACAACATTCTCTCGAAGTCATCGAAGTTCCATATGAGAAATTCTATTCAAGCCTAAATCCCCATCCTTTTCACACCCAATTTGGCAAATATCCTTATCTCTCATCGACATTCAAAGGATTACATCCAGGATCCAAGTTCAAGCTCCAAGAAAGGCCCAATTCTCTCTCTCTCTCGCTCTCTCTCTCTCTCTTTTAATTTCTTGTTTTATATAAGTTACCTTAGGTTCAAAATCTAGTTTCATCCTAGTTCATATATATTAACATCTACACTTTTATTAAGTATATTGCACGTACTCTATTTTTCATAAAAAACAAAAAAATAAATAAAAGAGGGTTACACCAGTAAATTCCGAACAGAATTATTCACCACACTTTTTCTATAACTAGAAACACATTTTCTACACGCACACAACTAATAAAATTCCGTTCGAATCTATGGGATAAACCTTACCCCTATTCCACATTCGAACTACGTGGACTTTGATGCCTTTATAGGCTACGTAGGCATCTCGGATTAAAATCCGTGAATCAAGTCCAATTTTCTAATTTTCCAATTTCGCTTATTTTTCATAAACCTCAAAATTACTCCTTATCATCATATATATATAACATATTGTTCGCGTCTAATCCAACACATATTATCATTTTTCGATAACGATCAATACCGTGATGAACGCTCATATTCTATCTTCTATATTCATTAATATTTTGGGAATATTCCTATGGATGACCTCATCCTATCTCTTCTATGATATGGGTCGAACGATTCCAATCTCCATTATATAAACACATGCATACACTTCACGGGGATAAAAAAAGGAAAATATTAACATTTGCCCATGAGAGACCGAAAGGGAGGGATGGGTGCCTAACACCTTCCCATTCCGTAACTTAGCCCTTGGACCTCCGATCTATTGGTTTCGCACGCATGAGTTATGTCCCTGATGCCGCTCTCTTGAGGTGGTGACATATTATTTTGCCTGTTTTGAGCAAAATAGGCTGACGACTCTATCTCTTTATATTTACCCCACACCGACAACAACCGAGGACCCCTTTTCAAAGAGAAGGGTGCGAGACTCCGATGCAGTTTCTTCCCGGAGGGATTCTCTTTCTCCTCCCCCTGGAATGAACGCCGCACCGACAGGGATGGCCACAGTGGCGACTCCACTGGGGATTATTTTTAAGAGGTCTAGACGCTTTTCACATGGGTGTTTTATTTTCTTATATATTCCCCTATTTTCATGTTCCCCTTTATTATTCATGTGTACCTCAAGCGCATGATTCTATTCACATACTTGTATAAGATTCTCCATGTACACTTCACATCGCGTACACCTAGGATCACATATATCCACATGTTGCACTCATCACTTATCCATGATTGGTATACTTTTGGTACTTGGACTTTGGTCCCTGTTTGACATGATCAAGAAAGATACTCTCATCATAAGATACTAATAATAGAATCATGCATGATTCACACGACATCATCAAAGATCATTGTTATTTACCAAATTTCATCCCACAACTGGAAAGTCACTTCGTGATGGGCGCTGGTCCGACAGAGCGCAATTAGCCTAAGCGATATGACTCTCACCTTCCATTGGCCAAGTAACTTTGACGTATATCGAAAGGTTCCCCTGTATCGTATCGCTTGACCAAGGTCATGACGGGAGGTATATCGCAGGGAACTCATTCACGTACGTTGAGTATATCGAATTCCCTCTCACACATACCGTCCCCATGAGGTATATAGTGAGATAATTCACGTACACTCAGGTATATCAAATGGCTTGTCCACACGTACCGATTCCCCTCAAAATCAAGATGTATATCTTGGAAGTCACGCCAAAGGGGGAACCCTTTCCAATTCACCCAACCAGCCAAACTGTATACCCGTATATAGGTGTAAAGCCTAGGACACGCATATTAGATTGCCGGTTTTGACCCGAAATTCTATCGAAATTTCGAGTCCGCTTGTCGCCCAAATTTTTGTGTAATTTTTAACGATACCCTACCCATAAGCCCAGTTACAAGTCCAACCATAGCTTTACATATGTTGCAGACCCAATTTTTCCAGGCTTAGGTCCCGTCCGACATTTCATTTTGCATTTAGGAGAATTTAATACAAGTGAGTACCTAATAAGAATAATAATCATGCTGAGACCCATCTCTAGTCTCTTCCCCTTTATCTTTGCCAAAAAGCATCCGAAACCTCTTTTCCTCTTTTATCAAAAACACCAAAAACATTTTCATTCTCATCTTTTCCAAAAAAAATCAAAAAATATTTTCCTCCTTTTCTAAAAATAAAAGTTTCCCCTTTTCTTTTCCTGAAAATAAATTCCATTTTTTTCTCAAGTCGATCACGTAACCTTGGCTTGGCTCCCTATTGGCTTCGGTGTTCAGTCAAACCACCCCGAAATTCTGTCAGTCCCTTTTCTTCCTCCGATTCTGAGACTCACTCGCCTCCCACAAAAAATACGGATCAAGTGCAGAATGTACATCTGGATTTGTTAAAGGTCTTGGTTCAGCTTACTACCAAATTTGACAACCTTCAAACCGAGGTTCATGAGATGCAAAGAAATCAGGTCCCTATCCCCAAAGATCCTGAGGTTATTTTTCCTCGCGCCATGGGTTTGCCTGTACCTAAGCCTATATGGGTTCCTAAAGAATACCATCATGCCCCACGGGCTCCTCTTGCTAATGGTCCGCCACCAGCCCAGCTTCCTATGCTAAACTTTGCTTAGACCGGGGTTAATTTACTCGTAACTGTTGATCCAAAAGAAGAAGAACTGAACAAGGTCAAGTAAGACCTCAAGATGCTAACCAAAAAATTCGACCAGGTCTGAATCTCTGGGAACTACATGGACTACACCCACATATCTCCCTATCCTAAAGCCAGGTTATCAAAAAAATTTAAGATGCCCAATATCGAGAAGTTTGGAGGCAGTGGACCCCCAATTGTTCATCTCCGTAGCTACCACCGAGACATGACTCTCATAGGGGATTCTAAAGAAATAATGGCTCAGATGTTCCAGCAGACTTTGAAGGATAGCACCCTCTATTGGTTCCTATCCCTTGAAGAATCTAGTCTCCGCAGTTGGGAAGATGTTGCCCATGAGTTCATGTCATGACCCCGTCCCAAAATTAGTAGCAGGGAACGAGTGTCTTGACATGCCACCAAGGCAACATATATTCTGAATTAAATTGTTTCCTTAAATAAGTGCAACGGAAATATAATCACATGGTTATGAATTGTAAACTAATGAAAGTAAAGGAATTACGTCATCAGAGCTTTCTAAAAGGAAACTTCATTTATTTTAAAAGTGACAACGAGTTACAATTTAAAACTTATTACAAGAGAGCCAAACATGCTCTTATTGATAACACAAACATAATAATAAAAGGAGCTCTAAAAGTTGAATCTTCAACACAGTCCTTTTTCGTTCCCTCTGCGAACCTACTTATTTCCTGAAAAATGGTTAGTTATACAACGTCAGCTAAAAGCCGAGTGAGAATTAATCTCCAGACATTCCAGGGTTTTTCAGAAAATTAATACCTATTCAATTTCCAACATAAGGCATATACATATATGGACAGGAATTTGCAGTAAAATATATAAGTAAACTGGCAGTATATATTTTCAGAATAATCAGTTCAGAACAGAACAGATAAAATAATTTGAGCAATATTTCAATTATTCAATTTATTTTGATGGCCATGTACGCTCTAATACCCAGATAAATAGATACTGTTACCAATGTTTCCACCCGGCAACAACACAGACAGAAAATCATGATATCTGAAACAACACCATATTTAGGACACACTAGCGATAAACCAGCTGGGGAGGTACCACCCAAATATTTCCACCCGGTAGTTAAGGCCAACATAGTAAGACAGTTTCCATAGGCTGAATCAATAATTTCATAATTTAAATAAGATGTATATATCGAGAGATATACACATATAACAAACGACGGAATCATCGGTATCAGATGTATTTAGGAATAAAATCATTTCACAAAATATATGTACTTTGCATAATATCATATAATCAAAATACAAAAGGAATGTCACAGAGTACTCACCTAGAACAGAAATCTGAAGTTACAGAAACAGAGTCTTGGATCGCTCGTTAATCTTGAGACGAAACTCCTTCTTAAACTTTCCCGTATTTTCTCTCACTGTTTCTCTTTGATATTTTGAATGAATTTTGTGTAATAACTGATCCTAAGGCCTTATTTATAGTTTCCCAAAGTTATTTGGGTGTTGACACGTGCCCCGATGACTAAGGGTCCAATTTGGTGAGTCAACGTGTCGCGTGTCACGTAACAGAGCTGTCTTGCAGTCTCTATTCACCCGATGCCGACACGTGTTATAACTTTATCTAATTGAATGACATGTGTTTTTCCCCTTCATTTAAAGGCAACACGTTTACGGTGGAGGTGTCAAAAGTATAGCACGAGGTGTCAAGCACGAGGTGTAAAGTTATTAAGCGTATAAGGGTCATTTTACACATGAAAGGTATTTTAGTAATTTTACACCATACATTTTCAATATTTCTTATATGTCCTTGAAAATATTTTATTTACAAAATGGTCCTTTATATATTTTCATTTTATTCCTTGAAACTTTCTTTATTTAAAATTAAGTCCCTAAAGTTTCATAAAATTTCATTTTCTACCCCAAAACTTATCATTTAGCTTAGGATATGCTATAAAACTTTGATTTAATCCATTTTGATGAAGAAGGGGGTTATTTTAAAGTGTTTAAGTAGTCCAAAGTCACCTCCCCTTGGTCCAATCAAAGTATGACACGTGGCAACTATGTAAGACAAAATATCATTTAAGGGTAAATGACTACTTACCCCTTATTTATAAAAAGACGATATCTTCTCACTCGAATGTCCGTTTGATGCAACATTTGTTATGCCACAAACCTAATTCATATATCTATAAATTTTTATATTTTTACCTCAAGTCAATTGTTATATTATAATGGTCAAAACTAATCTCTAATACGAGCATTCCTACCGAAAACTTTAAAATTTTATGTTTGTAACTAATTTGATATTTCTTGATTTATGAAGGGAGGATTTGATTAAAACAATAAATTAACATTATTCATATCACATGTGAAATAATACAATATTTAAAACTATATGTATGAACATATAAAATTTGGGTCATTACAGTTCACGTCTCAATACAAGTACAACGAGGAGCTAGAGGTTACCCGCCGTGACTTAGGGCTACTCAAACAGAATCCTGGGGAATTCGTCAGCAACTTCATAGAAAGATGGAGAGAAAAAGAAGCTATCAGAACAAATTAGCCTTTCGAAGAAGAACAAGTCAGCATTGTGAATAAGAACTTTCTACCCCATGTCCGAGTAATAATCGGAGGACAGTATTACCCGCACTTTTGAGCCGTATGAAAAGCAGGAGTAGAAATCGAAGGTCTTTCCAAGATAGAATTCGAACCGAAGAAAATCTCTGGACAGTTTGCTCCTAGAAATTTTGAAAAGCCTGGTAGTATCGCAGTCTCTACTATCAATAATATCTCTCAGCCTGTCGCTTCATGGGAACCGAAAAGTTGCCCAAACCCAATCTGAAAAGAATATATCGAGCTTCACGGTCATCTCTCCAAAGCCTACTAGGCTCTCTTGAACCAAAACCTGATTAAACCCTTGGACCCTCGTCCATTACCAAACTCGCTTCCAAAGAATTTCAAACCTGATGCCCATTGTGACTATCACCAAACTACTGGCCATACCACCGACCAATGTTTCCATCCCTGAAATAAAATCCAAAGCCTGATTGGTCAGGGTATTATCGCCCCACCAGCTAATCCTAAACCAAACACTACCCATAATCCACTCCCAAGTCATACAAACGCCATTTTACAAGAAAAAGACTCAGAACTCTACCCATCTACCCAAATTATGCCAAGTAAATCACCAGTCATACCCATATACTCTCCTAAACCTTGCCAAAAAAGCCCATATTTCCTCTAACATCATACCAACCTTATCTATCAAACCTTATCACTCCTCACTAGATCATTCATCGTTGTCAGCACCCGTTCTAGAGGTAAAGACATGGAATTATCAGAAGTGCTGAACCAACTTCTAGAGTTCGGGCTGAAATTTCCCTCCCAGATGACCATCGACTGTTAGAGATTTAGTGGGTTATTCTTAGAAGATTGAAAATGGGCCTGAGAGTCAGACAACTGGGTAGTGTCAGCCGATGAAGTCAGTTTAGATGACCTGGTTCAGATCATGGCATATTTATTTTGACAGACTGATGATATTTGTAGCATATCTGAGTTAGTCGACGCTTTGAAATTATAAGGGAACCTGGTCCCTTTATCATGTATTTCCCTACCGAATGGGATGAATCATAGGAAGAATCCATCGAAGTTGTAGAGTGTATTGACTTTGCATGGAAAGACAATATAGTTGCCACTGGATGGAGAAATGATTCCGAAGATTCAGATGAAGAGCCAGATTCAAGAAAGACTAGTCTGATAGCTGACCTATGCAGAGTGATAGTCTGATAGATGACCTATGCGGAGTGATATCATTCGAGGAGATGCTAGGAGAGATCAACTAGGTATTGAACAACCCGACACTGATGAAGAAACAGGATTTCTATTTTTCCCCTCTTCCGTGAACCACATGACCAGGTCAAGTGACGCGACTCAGAATGTGTCTCAGAAGTGCGTACTCTCTATGCTCAAGTGCAAGCCTGTCACTCAAGTAATAATTCGATAAGTCGGGTATCGATCCTCAGGGAAAAAGGACAACAAAGTTGTGACGACGGGAAAGATGAGTGAATCCTAACTCTGACTCTAAAAAGAAATGAAAAATGATTTGGTTTTGAAAATTTATTACAACTAAATGCAATTATGAAATTATGAAAAGGTGCAATTATACTAAATTACCTAAAAGATGATTAAAAGATGATTTGAAACTTTTGAACTAAATGATGGGAAAACCAGGACGGGAATGCAATCTCCCAACCCTAATATATTGCAGTTATAATACTAATCGTAAATTTAACTGATTAATTTGACCCAGAATTTATTACTCCCAAGCATTACGTATATGAGGTTCAAGCCCGCATCATACTTAATATGAGGATGAGTAAATCGGTATTGCGATAGTGGCACCCGAATTGCATTATAAATTATCCCGGTTACCCAGAGGCAAACGAGATATAAAGATCTACAATTGTCGTGTTCCTACACAATACGGTCGTAATCAATCACCAAATTCAGAGGACTAATTTTATACACATGCAATTAACACATCAGGTTGGGTTCATGTATCCCGGCTTTAGAAAATCTAGCCTAGCATGCTGAAAATAATGAAAACAGTGTTTGATGTGCAGAAACCCATGATTAATCTAAGGAAAACTTGTAAATTGATGTAAAAAGGAATTGAACAGATGAAATTACTTACTAATCTTACCAAAGCACTCAGAGTATTAGCTAGAATTACTGGTAATCACTGAAATCTGAACAAAGCTTCAATCTTGGAATTAAAAGAATAAACTGTATCAAAACTAGGGTTTCTGAAAATGAACGAAAAATTAACTAAAATTCTCCGTGTAAATAATGATAATAAAGCGGGTTTTTATACCCTACAAGAATTCAGGAATTTTAGCTACACTAGGACTCTTCTTAGGAGGAGATAAGATTTCAAGATCTAGATAGTCGGAGCGGTCCGGGACTTAGGTGGACCGGTCTGCCTCCCATGCGGATCGATTCTTTTTATTTTCTGGCGGACTGGTTCGGTGCGTACCGGTTCTTTTATTTTTCTGCCTTCTTTGGTTTGCTTTCGATCCGAGGTCTATTGGAGTTTGCACAGCGGACCGGTCCGGGGTGAGGGCGGACCGGTCTGCCTATTTGACTTTTCTTCTCAACTTTGACTGCTCATATATTTTGTTCCGGGACTCCGATTGAGATGTCGTTTCTTCCTATGTGCTCATGAGTGTGATATCTTCAACTTCTCTTTAGGTACCTCATCCAAATTCCGGGTAGAAATTACACTTTTACCCTTTTGACATTCCTTCTTATCTTCCTTGATTCTTCCGGTTTCCTTCTTTCGTTCCTTGACATCAAATACCTGTAAAATCACTACGAAATACCAGAAACTCGGTGTACTCATAAGGATAAGCCAGTAGCAAGATTATAAGATAAAGTCAAATCGATTACGTTATTCAAGGTGCTATAAGTAACCAAATTAAGTGATAAATTAGGAAGAATTTATGCCTAATCAAACCCCCATAACTTAGAACTTTGCGCGTCCCGAGCAATGTAAAAGAATCCTAGCAAGGCTCAATTCTTGAAAAACATTTTATTGGGATAGAAAACCTTTTTCACGGGCAAGCGATTGCATTTAGCGTATGCAACAAGCCTTTAAACCCCTAGGTTACCCTAGTAGGACGAGTGTTGTCTCATGAGGGTTTGCAGAGAATATACCCACAAAATTCGACTCAAAGAAAAATAAAAATACCTAAAAAGTGTATAAATCAAACTTTCCCAGAAAATGGTCATCATCAAGTCATATTTACAAGTCTCAAATCATAGTACGTGTGTGCGAAGCCGAAAATATAAAGGCCAATTTCCACCGATTGATCATTACGTTACTTACCCGAAAATTCGTTTTGATCTCAATTTCTCACGGAATGCTCTCTAAAACGAATCACTCGGAACGTGGCTATTCTCTCGGTATGCGTGATATAAAGAGTAAATATAATGGACGCAAAATCACACATACAATTAGAAAGACGGAAAATTTCATGGTAATAGGATCCCATCAATGGATTACGGTTTTAAAAACGGGGACATTGCCTCTTTTTCGTGCATTTAATCTCTTTTGTTATCTTTTGGTGTATTAGCTCTCCACGCGGTAACCAATTTCGCAATTTGGACTCAGTTAGGACTTTTTCGGATTTTAAGTTATATGGGGTAAAATGAAAATGGTAGGAGAGATTGAAATTGGAAAAGTCACTTGTGATGTCCATTTGTGCTTTTTTCAGGCTATTGCTCATTTTTTTCTTCTTTTTCTCTATTTTTTATTTTTCACTTCTTTTCTTTTCTCACTATTTTTGTTGAGCATATCTATTTTTTCTTGCCCCTTTTTATGCACTTTCCGGACTTAAATTCTGAATTTCTCCAATTTTCACAATTTCGGTATATTTGGTTATTTCGGGTTGTCAAACGAAAAGGATAAATTATTTGGCTCAATTTGGGTTACAAAAGGGATAATTTTTTTCACTACTTTTTCTAGACAATATTTTTGGGTGACAAACGAGGGCCTACTTCATTGTCCAAAATACCAATTGCATTACCATATGCGTTCCCAGAAGTTTTAGAAATACGCACTTGTGACCCCCCAACTTAGACTTTTGCATTGTCCTCAAGCAAAAAGGACTAAAATCTAAACAAGGCAAAATAATAAGTGCGATAAATAAAACAAACAAATGGAGAAAAATGCAGATTTTATCGCAAACAAGACTGTGGTATAATTACAAGGAAAAGCATTCAAACATGTGAACAGGGAAAAAACAAATAAAAACTGCATAACCACATCAAGCTTCACTGGGGCGGAGGTTGGGAAGGATCGGGTGCGTCGGGGCCATAGGGGTCATAGAAATAGGGTGGGAGTGGCTCATTAGGATCCCCTTGGCATCGATATATGTCCGCTTGGAAGCGGAGTATCAAGCTCGTATCGCGACGGTAATCGGTCAAAAAGTTGCCGAAGTTCGTCTCAAGGGCCGCCATTCTGTTGGTGAGGTCTCTACCCGCCCACTCAAAATCATGATCATCCTCTTCGTCCGCCGACTCTTCATCCGGACCGACACCCCCCATTTCAACATCCGCACCGGCTACCTCTTCTTCCTCTTCTTCGCTCTCGCTCGAAGCAGCCTATTCTTCACTATCACCTCCCCGCCTTGCCCGTAGGACAACAAGATGTTTGGCGCTCTTAGTGAAGGTTCCCTGTCCAAAAGGACCGGGAATGCGAGTGTGATCGAGCGGTGTTGCTATGCCAGCATTTTTGAGGATAGAAGTGATCAAACGGGCATAAGGCAATGGGGCAGCACCTTTCTCATCCAAGGACGCGTTGATGATATCGGCGTATAAGGTGCAGGCCAAGTGGATAGAAGTGTATGGGTCGAATAGATGGTAGGTTAAAGTGGCTTATAGGGGCCGCATGGCAGAATCATTGGACGTTTGTAATATGTTGGCGCACACAATCTGAAAAGTGAGGCACGCCTTCTCGTTAAGGCGTCCAGTGGTGACAATTTGTCCCGTCTATGCAACATTCGGGGCAATGCATTCCATGATCACGTCTTTGGCAACCGAAGGGACGTTTTCGTGGATAGGTGAAGTCTTGAACATTCGGAACATCATAATCGGTCAACTTGGCCGTGAGAAGAGCCAATGAAAATGGGATGACATTCCCATCCACGTAAGCTTGGGCCTCGAATTGGCCCGTCCGAACAAGGGTGCCATAAAAGGATCGGACTTCGATTGCCCAAACCACTTCATAGGGTTCGTTGAGGAATTGGCACCAACCCCTAGCCATGAATAGGGCGGTGACGGAGTTGGGAAGCCCGGTCCATTGGACAGCGCGCTCCGTATGGAGTTTGCGATCCAGACCGAAGAACCGATGGCACCATCGCTCCTCTTGGCGGGAGCGGAATTCGCCATGACCGGAGGGGTGGATGTCGGTGGAGTCGCACTTGGTGGGGGCAGCGCGTTGGGCCTTGGCAACAAGAGGGATTTTTTCTTGGAAAATTAGGGAGGGAGAAGAGAGGAGTTTGGTTGAAGGTGTGGAGGAAACGGAGGGCTTTGGGTGTGTATTTATAGGTTAAAGGGTGAGGGTAGGGGTTGTATTTGGAGGGAAAAGGGGGTGAATTTGGGAGGGAAAGGTTAGGGTGGGGAGTTGGGGAAACGAAGTGGAGGGAATGAATGGGATTGGGTAGAAGGGGGTAAATCTAGGGAAGGGAGAAAACAAACCTGCAGAAGGTGGACCGGTCCGGTCCTTTACTATTCAGGCAAATCCGACTAGCGGACCGATCCACCTTAAATTTAAAGGAACCGGTCCGGCCCTAAAAAAAAGGAACTGGTCTAGCTCTAATTTTTGGGTTGGATTTCTCCCCTAACTTGGTTTCGATCTCTCTTCTCCGAAACGTTTCACTTTCGCAACATGCTCCCTATCAATATGGATCAAAACCTCTCGAAACCAATGACTGACGCAACTGAATGCAATATTCCTGAAACATGCGAATACTTTTCCCGAATGTACCCTAATCCTATCGACTCTCACTACACACACGACTCTCACCCCATACGCGTCGGGGATGCGACGACATCACTGTAACAGCTCACTCTACCCCGTAAACGGGGTCCAACAACTAGATGGTGTCGACTTCTTCCACACACGCCTCTAGATATGGCTTTAGGTGTTGTCTATTCACTTTGAATGTATTTCCCCTTTTAAATCGTCTAATTCAATAGCTTTGTGAGGGAAAATATGATTCACAACGAACAGGCCAGACCATCGTGACCGCAACTTGCCCGGAAAGAGATGAAGCCGAGAGTTATAGAGAAGAACTTTTTGCCCGGGAAGAAACTCTTTGCCTCGAATGATGTTGTCGTGTGCGAGTTTCATCCTTTCTTTGGAAATTTTAGCATTCTCATATGCATCATTGCGTAGCTCTTTTAACTCATTCAATTGAAGATTGCGGGCTTCATCGGCCTTATCTACGGCATAATTTAATTTCTTAATCGCCCAATACGCCTTGTGCTCTAGTTCAATGGGAAGATGGCAAGGTTTGCCATACATAAAGCGAAAAGGGGACAGGCCGAGTTGATTTTTATATGCGGTACGATAGGCCCATAGAGAATCGTTCAATCTAAGTGACCAATCTTTTCGTGTAGGATTGACGATCTTTTCAAGAATGTTCTTTATTTATCAATTTGCTAGTTCGGCCTGCCCATTCTTTTGCGAGTGATAAGTCGTTCCAACCTTGTGAACGACACCATACTTTCTCATTAGCTTCTCGAATGGTCTATTACAAAAGTGCGTGCCATTATCGCTGATTAACACTTTCGGTGCACCGAAGCGGGAAAATATGTGTTCCTGCAGGAACTTTATCACCACTTTGTTGTCATTTATATTGGTAGCTATAGCTTCCACCCATTTAGAAACGTAGTCTACCGCGACAAGGATGTATTGGAAACCAAAGGACAGGGGGAAAGGGCCCATGAAGTCAATATCCCAACAGTCGAAGATCTCAATGATGAGTATGGGGGTAAGAGGCATCATGTCTCGTCGTGTAATGGCTCCCATCCGTTGGCACCTATTGCAATCTTTACAAGCAGCGTTTACATCCCGAAATATTATGAGCCAATAGAGGCCGCATTGCAAAATTTTAGCGGCCGTATTTTTCGTCGAAAAGTGGCCTCCACAAGCTTCCGAATGACAAAACTGGATGACTTTCGGGATCTCGTCATCCGGTACACATCGTCGGATGATTTGGTCGGCGTAATATTTTAAAAGGAATGGATCATCGTAAAAGAACATGCGCGACCAAGTAATAAACCTCTTCTTATCTTGCGGTGTCCAATCGGGAGGGACGGCTCCCATGACAAGGTAATTCACTATATCCGCAAACCAGGGCAAAGAAGAGGTAGCAAAAAGTTGCTCATCCGAAAAGTATTCGTCTATTGGTATGGGATCACTAGGTACATCAGACGAAATCCGTGATAAGTGATCGACAACGACGTTTTCTACTCCTTTCTTATCTTTAATTGAGAGATTGAACTCTTGTAGGAGTAGGATCCACCTTATGAGGCGCGTCTTTGCATCTTTCTTTGCAAGTAGGTATTTCAAAGCCGCGTTGTCGGTGAAACAACTAATGGGAGAACCGATGAGGTATGACCGAAATTTATCAAGGGCAAAGACTACCGCTAGTAACTCTTTCTCCGTGGTAGAGTAGTTGAGTTGATGTCCGGTAAGAGTCCGGTTAGCGTATTAGATGACATGAGCTTGCTTATCTTTTCTTTGGCCCAAAAAATCCCCGATCGCATAATCGCTATCATCACACATAAGTTCGAATGGCAAAGACCAATTCGAAACTTGCATGATGGGAGCGGACACAAGCATGGTTCTCAGTTTTTCAAAAGAGCTTTGGCATGCTTCCGTCCACTCGAAAGGGGTGTCCTTCATGAGTAGGTTACTTAAGGGTCTAGCGATGGCGTTAAAGTCCTTAATGAACCTTCGATAAAACCCCACGTGGCTTAAGAAGGAGCGCACGTCCTTAAGCGAATTTGGTGGGGGAAGATCAGCTATGACATCTATTTTCGCCCTATCGACTTCTATCCCCTTGGATGATACTATGTGGCTAAGAACTATTCCCTCGGTGACCATGAAATGGCATTTCTCCCAATTCAGCACTAAGTTCTTTTCCACACACCGGGCAAGTACTTTTTCCAGTTTCTCTAGACAATGATCGAAAGAGGTGCCAAAAATATTGAAATCGTCCATGAACACTTCGAGTCCTCTCTCGACCATATCGATAAATAAGCTTAACATACACCTTTGAAAGGTCGCAGGTGCATTACACAAGCTGAATGGCATACGTTTGTAGGCAAACGTACCAAAAGGGCAAGTGAAAGTCATTTTCTCCTGGTCAAGTACATCTACCTCAATCTGGTTATATCCGGAATAACCATCAAGGAAGCAATAGTAAGGGTGGCCCGCTACTCTCTCAAGCATTTGATTAATAAATGGTAAGGGAAAATGGTCTTTCCTAGTTCCCGCATTAAGTTTTCGGTAATCAATGCAAATGCGCCACCCGATGGTAGTACGTTGGGGAACTATCTCTCCCTTAGCATTCTCAACCACTGTCATGCCCGACTTCTTCGGGACGACTTGAATGGGGCTCATCCACTTGCTATACGAGATTGGGTAGATACTCCCAACATCCAATAACTTGATAATCTCGGTTCTCACAACTTCTTTCATGTTGGGGTTTAGCCTTCTTTGCATTTATCTTGAGGGTTTAACATCCTCTTCGAGACGGATCTTGTGAGTGCAAATTAAAGGACTTATCCCCTTTAAATCAGGAATGCACTAACCAAAAGCACTTTGGTGCTTCCTCAGAATTTTCAACAATTTACCCTCCTGCTCTACGTCTAGGCTAGAGGAGACAACAAAAGGAAATGTCTCATCCTCTCCTAGGTATGCATATTGAATATGGGAGGGGAGTTTCTTTAACTCGAGGGTTGGAAATTTTTCTCTGAAGGAAACCGTCCGTGTATCCCTCGGAGGTAACTCCTCGAATCTAGAAACCCAATTAACATCTCTCGCGCCCTCGTTTGACGCTTTCTCATCGAGTAACTCTCTCAACTCCCTAACATCCCTTTCAAAGTCGGTATACGTCCCCTCACTCTCGTGTCTCACCGCTAAACAGGACCCTAATGCATCACCACAATAATTCTCCTCAAAGTATTCCTCTACTATCTCATCTATGAATCTCACCGCGTGAAGATCATCTTCTTCCCCTTTATGTTGGACTATGTGGAAGATGTTGGTCTCTAAGGTCATGTTCCCAAAGGTGAGTTGCATTCTCCCATTCCGAGTATTGATGATTGCGTTAGCCATACATAAGAATGGGCGCGCGAGGATGATGGGAACATGGTTGCTAGAGTTGAAGGAGGGCTCCGTATCCCAAATGACAAAGTCTACCGGGAAGTAGAAAGTGTCAACTTGAATGATCACGTCCTCGACTATGCCTCTTGGGATCTTCACTGTTAGATCCGCTAATTGGAGAGTGACCTTTGTGAGCTTGAGGTCGCCCAAATCAAGTTTCCTATAAATGGAATAAGGGAGGATATTGACACTTTCTCCCAAATCAAGTAAGGTTTTTTTATTTTATTTTCTCCAATGATGCAGGAAATGGTGGGTGCACCGAAATCTTTGAATTTAGGCGGGAGATCATTTAGTAGAATGGAGCTCACGTTTTGTGCTTGAAAGACATTCTTTTTTACCTTCATCTTTCTCTTTACCATCAACAAGTCTTTGATGACTTTTGCATAAGCTGGAATTTGCTTAATGCCATCAAGGAAAGGTAAGTTCAGCTTTACTTGATTTAGTACTTCTAGCACGTCCTCACGTGGGTTTCCTTTATGGGAGGGAATCAACCTTTGAGGAAACGGTGCCGCGGAGGGTGGTTTCACTACTATCTCGGGCTCACTAGCGTCTTCTTTGTCACTCTCTTTTAAGGGGACATCTTCGGCCTCTTTCGTGCCGGGCGAAATCTCCTTATCTTTGTTGTGTCGTGTGGGGGAGGTGATAAATCAATGACTCTCCCACTACGTATAGTGGTCACAGCTTGACATTACTCCTGATGTTCAGTAGAAGTGGAGCTAACACTAGTTTGACCTTGGGGAGGTCTTTGGCCTTGGGCAGGAAACTTGCCCTTCTCTTGAACACTCAATGAGGATTGTATCTTTGACAGACTTGCATTTATGTCGCTAATCAGACGATCATATTTAGCATTGATTGCAGTCTGGATTTTGATAAATTGATTCATGGTATCCTTGAGAGTTCTCCGCGGTGGCGGGATATAAGCTCCTGGAGGTGGTGGTGCTTGCACATGTCCTTGCATGTGTGGGGCTTGTTGAAAGTGTTGTGGTGGAGGAGGGGAAACATGGTAAGTAGGGTTCATCGCAGCATGTTGTTGCCCATAGCTAAAACCAGGATGGTTTTTCCATGAAGGGTTGTAAGAATTCCCGTGTGGTGCACCGAAATTACCCTTAAAACCTCCTATACCACTAACTTGCTCTTGAAGCATCACTTTGTAGGCGGGTATAGTCGGGCATTCCTCAATTGAATGACCCGCCTCACAAATTGCACACACCTTTTCAATGGGGCTTGGTATGGATCTAGTTGGACCTCTTCCGCATATCCCACGTAGGCCTCGCACTTCCTTCTCAAGTATATCGATCCGACCATCCGCTATAGAACTCTTTTCTACATAAAATAGGTCGGACGCTGACGGAGTGGTGGTCACTTAACGATTTTGATTTTGAGCGTTAGGGTCAGATGTATCCCAGGATTGGGTAGTCTCGGCGACATACCTCAGGTGAAGCTCAGTATCGTGGGCGTCTAAGTCGACAAAGGGACCACTTCCCATGGTTTCAACAAGTTGCTTGGAGGTAAGATTCAACCCATTATAGAGAAAAGAAATGATTTGTGCTGCATCAAATCCATGATGGGGGCATGAAGTAACTAACTCATTGAAATGCTCGTAACATCGATGAAATGGCTCATTTTTAGATTGTCTGAATGCTTGAATTTGAGCCTTTATGGAGATTGTTCGATGTGGTGGGAAGAATTTCTTGAGAAATCTCGATTGTAACTCGTTCCAAGATGGAATCGAGCTTTGAGGCAAAGACCATACCCAAGTCTTAGCTTTATCTTTGAGCGAGAATGGGAAGAGTTTGAGGCGGATCACCTCTTGTGTGCAAGTTTGATCATTAAGAGTATGGCACACATCCTCAAATTCCCTAATGTGAAGATATGGTTTTTCAGAATCCATACCATGGTAATGAGGTAACATCTGGATCATCCCATTCTTGAAACGGAATTTCCTGGCATTATACGGGAGTATAATGCATCCCGGAGTGACAGCGCGCTCGGGATATAAGAATTCTCTCAGCGGGCGGTATAGGGCCTCTTCCTTACCGGCGGCTGCACTATCGTGTTGCGACATCTCTCTCTCTCTTAACGACTCGGTGCTCTCACTTGGTGTGCTCGAAGTGTGCTCGGAGGTGTGTCCTAATAAGGAAAATGGAGTGTTATTAGAGATTGAGTGTGACGGTGTGGGAGGTGGAATCCAGTACTATGGAGCGTTAGGAGTGTGGGGGCTATCGGGGTTGTAGTCAACAATTAGATTTTCGTGAATGCTGGTTGGAGTATTATGGGGTGTGGGAGTGAGTTCAGAATTTTGCATTAATAGCTTGTGAGAGATGATGGTGAATCATTGTGTGCTTTTTTGAATTTTTTTTTTATGTTTTTGGATTTTTGAAAAATTTTGGTCAAAGTTTTAGATTGACTCGATCTAATCCTAAGTCTACCTAATTTCCCGGCAACGGCGCCAAAAACTTGACGCGACTCAGAATGTGTCTCAGAAGTGCGTACTTTCTAGGCTCAAGTGCAAGCCTGTCGCTCAAGTAATAATCCGATTAGTCGGGTATCGATCCTTAGGGAAAAAGGACAACAAAGTTGTGACGAAGGGAAAGATGAGTAAATCCTAACTCTGACTCTAAAAAGAAAGGAAAAATGATTTGGTTTTGAAAATTAATTACAATTAAATGCAATTATGAAATTATGAAAAGGTGTAATTATACTAAATTACCTAAAAGATGATTAAAAGATGATTTGAAACTTTTGAACTAAATGATGGGAAAACCAGGACGGGAATACAATCCCCCAACCCTAGTATATTACAGTTATAATACTAATCGTAAATTTAACTGATTAATTTGACCCATAATTTAGTACTCCCAAGCATTACATATATGAGGTTCAAGCCCGCATCATACTTAATCTGAGGATGAGTAAATCGATATCGCGATAGTGACACCCGAATTGCATTCTAAATCATCCCGGTTACCCAGAGGCAAATGAGATATAAAGATCTACAATTGTCGTGTTCCTACCCAATACGATCGTAATCAATCACCAAATTCAGAGGACTAATTTTATACACATGCAATTAACACATCAGGTTGGGTTCAGGTATCCCGGCCTTAGAAAATCTAGCCTAGCATGCTGAAAATAATGAAAACAGTGTTTGATGTGCAGAAATCCATGATTAATCTAAGGAAAACTTGTAAATTGATGTAAAAAGGAATTTAACATATGAAATTACTTACTAATCTTACCAAAACACTCAAAGTATTAGCTAGAATTACTGGTAATCACTGAAATCTGAACAAAGCTTCAATCTTGGAATTAAAAGAATAAACTGTATCAAAACTAGGGTTTCTAAAAAAGAATGGAAAATTAACTAAAATTCTCCGTGTAAATAATGATAATAAAATGGGTTTTTATACCCTACAAGAATTCAGGAATTTTAGCTACACTAGGACTCTTCTTAGGAGGAGATAAGATTTCAAGATCTCGATAGCGGGACCGGTCCGGGCCTTAGGCGGACCGGTCTGCCTCCCATGCGGATCGGTTCTTTTTATTTTCTGGAAGACCGGTTCGGTGCAGATCGATTCTTTAATTTTTCTGCCTTCTTCAGTTTGTTTTCGATCCGAGGTCTACTGGAGCTTGCACAGTGGACCGGTTCGGGGTGAGGGCAGACCGGTCTGCCTGTTTGACTTTTCTTCTCAACTTTGACTACTCATATATTTTGTTCCGGGACTCCGATTGAGGTGCCGTTTCTTCCTATGTGCTCATGAGTGTGATATCTTCAACTTCTCTTAGGTACCTCATCCGAATTCCGGGTAAAAATTACACTTTTGACCTTTTGACTTTCCTTATTATCTTTCTTGATTCTTCCGGTTTCCTTCTTTCGTTCCTTGACATCAAATACCTGTAAAATCACTACGAAATACCAGAAACTTGGTGTACTCGTTAGGATAAGTCAGTAGCAAGATTATGAGATAAAGTCAAATCGATTACGTTGTTCGAGGTGCTAAAAGTAACTAAATTAAGGGATAAATTAGGAAGAATTTATGCCTAATCATCGGGAGGCATTACCAGAATCCAAACTTACAACCATCAGCAAGAGATAAAGGGAAAGGTGTTGAGAATCTCCCTATGCCAGAAATGACTCTTGAAGAAAGTAAGGTCCTTGATCAACTAAAGAAAACTCAAGATAATATCACTTTATGGGGACTTTTTATGCCTTCCTAACTGCACCAAAATGCACTAATCAAGCTACTCACCGGACCTACAGTTCCCCCCTTTACCACACCAGAAGAAGCGGTGAACCTAATTGGATCATTGACCTCTACTCCAATGCTCTCCTTTTCTGAAGAGGAAATTCCTAAGAATGGTCCCAACCACAATCATGCTCTCAATATCTCTGTCAAAGTTATGGGGAAAAATATTCCCATCTCAATCGTCGACAACGGATTAGCTCTGAATGTTTTCCCATTAAGAACCCTCAATTATTTGGGACTGACAATGAGAGACCTTGATCCAACCTCTACTGTCGTGCTTGCCTATGACAACACCCACCGAGAAGTAATGGGATCTATCCAGCTTGTGATAGGGGATGGACCTATATATCCTATTTTGAATTCAAACTCATCGACATCCTAGCTCGTTTCAATCTGCTTCTCGGACGACCGTGTCTCCACAACATCAAAGGGCTGTCTTTTTCCCTTCATCAGAAATTGAAATTCTTTGCCAATGGACAAGTTATCACCATCTTTGGAGACAGTGACAACACCGAGAATGCAAGCACCAAAAATTTGGTACTAGAGATACAAAACGGGATGAACGATATGTTGCTATCAGGCTTCCAAGTCGAACCACACCTACTCTCGATAGGGGGTGAGTTCAAAGACAAGGTTTGTCCAAAATATGATCCTCATAGAAATGTTAATGTAATCTAAATTTTTAAGAATATGCACTTCATGCCCGAACTGGGGCTAGGGCAAAGGCAATAAGGGATAACTGAACCCATTGTGTTAAAGGAGGCCTTTCCTCCTTATGGCTTAGGCTACCAACCATCAGAAGAAGAACTCAGATTGATCCGTCAGCCTCAACTGAAGAGAAGATTAGAATGTGACAGAACTATCATGAGAGATTACCTAAATGTAATATTCATCAAATAGGGTGAATATTTCCCCTTCTGCGACTTCCCTGAACCTTGGTATGACCCTATAGCCAAAATGATGAAACTAGGAATGGAGATCTTTTTTTAGGACAGCTACTCGGGGGCTGAGAGTTCCCAACACTATGTGCAACCACTCACTAAGGATACCTTAGCTGATGCGGGGGATTCTGAGGACACTAATTCTAAGGACGCTTTTAACTTACAGATACTGGGGCTAGCACTTTGCATGATCCACTCAAGGACTACATCATCTGATCCATCCCACCTCATCAAAAATACTGATACACGTCTTCTCAACTGGCATACTGCACCTGTGCCACCTGCTGATATTCAACCTAACCCTGATGTTTATCCCCTTTCCCCTTTAGTTGTTTCCTCTCGTTATGATGTAATCAAGACCTCCTTTGATGAGGTTGTCAATGTTATTTTTCCTATCAATGAAATAAATAAAGATTTTGAGTATCTTACTCTGCCTTACATTGATTGTCTTGATTCTAATCAAACTTTTAATGATGATCACTTTTCAAATGAATAAGTCTTAACTGATATAAATAAGGCTAATAGTATGCAATATAACCAGGTTTAAGTTAGTGAAGATGAAACTGTTGTTATTAATCTCGGTTCTAGTAGCCAAATGCGCGAGATTAGGATAGGGTCTAACCTTAATGAGCACGAGCGCACGCAACTCAAAGAGTTACTGAAGGAATTTGTGTATGTCTTTTCATGGTCCTATGATGATATGCCCGACATTGACCCTAAGATAGCACAATATGAGATTCCAACGCTTCTGAAATGTAAACCAGTCAAACAAAAGCTGCGAAAGCTCAGCATCGAATGGTCACTCAAAGTGAAAGAAGAAGTAGTCAAGAAAATGAACGTATGCTTTATTCGTGTGCTCTAATATCCTACATGGCTAGCCAATATCGTACATGTGTCAAAATTAAGAGGAAAGGTCTGCATGTGTGTCGACTACCGAGACTTGAATAAGGCCTCTCCGAAGGATGATTACCCGTTACCTAACATCGATATGATCGTGGACAACACAACCAGTCATGCTCTCAAGTCATTCATTGACAGATTTGCCACATATAACCAGATCAAGATGTACCCTGATCATCAAGAGAAAACCTCATTCATCACCCCTTAGGGAACCTTTTGCTATACTGTCATGCCATTTGGTCTAGAAAATGCAAGGGCTACCTACCAAAGGGCTTCCACAACCATTCTGCATGATCTGATACACAAGGAAGTCGAGGTTTATATAGATGACATGATTATTAAGTCCTATACTAGAGAAGGTCATGTTCCTACTCTCCGGAAATTCTTTGAATGGCTGCAAAAATATCAAATGCGGCTTAACCCACATAAATGTGTCTTCGGCATTACCAAAGGGAAACTCTTGGGATTCATGGTCAGTGAGAAAGGGATAGAAGCAGATCCTGCCAAGATGAAAGCCATACTTAAGATACCACCTCCCTGAATGGAGAAAGAAGTCTGAGGATTCCTTTGGAAATTACAATACATCAATCGATTCATTAGCCAATTAACTTCCATCTGTAAACCCATCTTCAAACTCCTCTGAAAGGATTCCACCAAGGTCTGGAACAAAGCTTGCCAAGAAGCCTTTGATAAAATTAAGCAATACCTAACCCGACCTCTAGTGCTCATGCCACCGAAGCCTGGTCTTCCCTTACTCCTATACCTAACCGTGACTGATTCTATAGCTAGGGCTCTGCTATCCCAATACCTTGAAGAAACCCTCAAGGAGAAAGCCATCTACTATGCCAGTCAGAAATTGGACGATTACGAAGTTAACTACATCGCCTTAGAAAAAGCATGTGTCGCCCATGTCTGGGTTACCCCAAAGTTACGACACTACATGCTCACCTTCCCCATCTAACTCGTATCCCGGATGGATCCCATTAAATACCTACTCAAGAATTCCCCTGCCCTATCCAACCAAATGGACAGTTGATGCTTCTAGCCGAGTTTGATAGCACCTATGTCACATAGAAAAAATCCATGAAAGGAAGAGCCATCTCTGACTACCTTGCTGACTACCCTATGGAAGAGGCCGATGTATGGATTTCTAAATTCCCAGACGAAAATATCATTTATGCCTCCCACGAAGATCTTCTCTGGCACATGTTCTTTGATGGCGCTTCCAACAAAAAGGGGTATGGCATTGGGATTCTCTTAATTGCCCCTAATGACTCCCACACTCCTATTGACATCAAATTGGATTTCCCCTGAACTAATAACATGACTGATTATGAGGCATGCACAGTAGGCCTCAAAGTTTCCCTCAAGAAGGTAATTCGATGCCTCGATGTCTACGGGGATTCAACCCTCATCATCGGTTAAGTACTCAGGAAATGGAAAGTCAAGGACGAGAAACTCTTACCCTTCCATGCCCACCTTGAAGAACTGGCTTCCTAATTCAAAGAAATCACCTTTCACTACCTGCCCTGAGCAAAAAATAACCTAGCTGACGCCCTTGCCACCTTAGCCTCCATAATTGACATCCTCAAAGGAATAACTATGGCTCCCTTCCTTGTCCAAAAATAAGATAATAACCCACTACTTCCACATCGAGCTCTGCACAGGGGAAGAATTCGAGATAGCCGACTATTTGTATTATGATATTTGGAGCCTCCTCAAACATAGTGAGTATCCTCAAGGAGCCGATAAGAAAGACCGAGCAACTCTCCGTAGTCTAGCCGCCCAGTACATTGTCTGTGATAAAGCACTGTTCAAGAGAAACTTTGATGGAACCCATTTGCACTGCATTGTAGGGGTTGGCATTGAAGAGATAATGCAGAAGATCCACAACAGGGAATGCGAACCCCACATGACCAGCCATATGCTCGCCAAGAAGATCATCCGACATGGAAACTTCAGGACTACCATGGTACAGGATTGCACAGTTTACATGCGAAGATGTCTCAAATGCTAAAAATTCTCCAACTTACAACATCTACCTTCGCAAGAACTATACAGTATAATTTCTCCCTGGCCATTTTTCATATGGGGCATCGACATCATAGGAAAATTTACACCGAAGGAATCCAATGGGAATGAGTTCATCCTAGTCGCTATTGACTACTTCACTAAATGGGTCGAAGCCGAGTCACACGTAGTTCTGAATGCCAAGAAAGTGGCCAAATTCATTAAGAAAAACATCATCTGCCGATATGGGGTCCTACATGAACTAGTATCAGATAATGGGTTACATTTTGAGGAAGAGGTTACGAAAGTAGTCGATGAGTATGGAATTCAGAGACATAAATCCTCTCCATACTAACCTCAAACCAACGGAGCGGTTGAAGTAACTAATAAAAATATCAAAGACATTATAAGTAAGATGACAGAGAGTTCTCGTGATTGGGACGACATGATTCCTTATGCCCTCTGGGGCTACCTCACTACAGTTCGAACCTCTACTGGGTCTATCCCTTACTCCATAGTCTACGACATGGAAGCAGTCCTACCCGTGGAGCTGGAAATATCCTTATTAAGCATCGTGCTTGAAAGCAAGGTCAGCGAAGAAGAGTGGTAGCAAAGCCGTCTTAAGGAGCTGACCCTCCTAGATAAAAGGAGATTGAAAGATCTATATCATATACAAGGGTACCATTACCGTATAACGCGTTCATTCATTAAGAGAGTCAAGGACCGCGGTGTACGGGAGGGGGACTTAGCCCTCAAAGAAATAGTAGAGCCCATCTGGGACCCAGAGGGAAATTTAAGACCAATTGGAGCGTCCCCTACATCGTTAAGAAGATCTTGTTGGGCGGCGTGTCGTTGTGTTCACCGACCTCGATGGGGAATAAAAGACGCGCCTAGTTAACCTGGACCATCTCAAGAAATTTTGCCCCTAGTCTGAAATCTTGGCGCGCTACGACTCTTCTCATCTACCTTTTATTCTAAAAAAAACTCTTCATTTCCCCCAACCCAGAAATACGTGGGTCTGATTATCTAAAAACATTTTCAAAAATGAATTAAAAAAAATTTCAAAACCTTCAGAGGTACGTAGGCAACTCGTTCGCTTCACATGAGCCCGACCCCCGTTCTTTTCACAAAATACTATTCGTTTCTTATCCCTGAGAACGACATTTCATTTCAATATACATGAACAAAAGGACCTTAGCGATTGGTATAGATAATTTTGAAATGCGAAAAGTCATCAGAAGGCATAACTAGATGATTAAAAACTTATTTATTTTATTATCTGAAATTTTCATACGATTACATCAGTGTAAAGAGTCAAACGACTTCCCTAGACAAAAAAACCATAAAATAGCAAGCCCTACTACCCCTGAAAATCATTCCAATTATTATAGAAAATAAAAAATAACAACTTTTACAAAAAGCTTCACAAAACCGTACCCACAGCTGCCAGAGGAACCAACACCATCATCACCTACATCCTGGACTCCCCAAACCTCCCCTGCCTGAATGGAGTATCGCAAACGCTCCATGGAGTGATAAGCCCGAACTAGCTTGGGGTAAACCATAACGCCTCCCTACATGGTGTCAGATATGGCAAACCACCTTTGACTAGTCTCCACAGCCATCATCCTGGCCACTACCTTCTTCCATAACCACTTTATATAGTCCTTAGAGACATACCAGACTCTCCTGGTAGACAGAGAAGGACGGGGGGACGGACAACGATTCTCCCACAGGGAACCAAGTTGAATGCGCATACGTTCTGTCAGATCCTCCACAGGAAAGAAGTTTGGTGTTCGCGAAGGCACAATTTTCTCCCAACCATATTGGCACAACAACTACCAGGGAAAATAGAAGGAGGCCTGTCTTAGGCCAACCAGTCTGACGTAGTGGTATTCTCCAAGATCCAGTATGGGCAACATCTATCCCTACCAAGGCATGGACCAGTGTAGGCCTCGAGCCCCATACTCTACAAACCAATTACCCCAACTCTCAATGTCCAGGCCCACGCTAATGAAATAGCATGAGAAAAAGTTTGGAACCGTCGACAAGGGATACTCAGGTGGGACCACCATACGAAACCTCTCCGACATCCACATAAACAAGATTATAGGGTTGCCCTTTAGAAAGTCAGAATGACCCTCCCACCAGGCATCCAGGCCATTTAAAGTCTCCGCCAGTATCACCACCATAGGATTGCGACGGTACAACATCTAAGAAATAATAGCAGCTAGTTGGGGGTCCACCAGCATCTCTCCGATCACCAACAGAACTTTGGAAATAATGCATAGGATGAAGACCCCGACATATCCAACATCACCCATGTCCTGCGAATGCATGGACTATAATACCGCCGGAAGGGAAATCATTCCCCCCGTAACCAAGGGCCTAGCCACCGAAGGCAAAATATGAAGAAGCTCGGCCAACAAATCCCTAGGAGAACGCGAAAACTCAAGCAGCGCTAGGATTTATCCCCAGCATGGCATGTTCCACTCAATGGACTAAATTTCGTAAAGTTTCGTCAAGCCTTATCCTGGCTATTAGAATTTTGGACTATTAGCAGGTAAGCATTCTCCGTGTCATATAAAAATTTCATGACACCTGGCCCATCAACAAATACAATATCTCAAATCGAATCAATATTTAGATTCCAATAAACGTCATGATATCAACAATATGAGTACAAATAAATGAGGAATAAACAACTAATCTTGAGAGATTCAAGTAGCATATTGAATAAACCTCATATATTAAAATCATCACAAGAAACTCATAAGATTCTGCCTCAAAATTCCGATTATACCATTGCGTTCCTCTCGCGAAAGCAATAAAAACTCATTCTAGCCCAAACTCAAGAAAACACCAAATAATCCTTCAAATCTTGAGTTAAAACTTTATAACTTTGGGGCTAGGGTTTGTAAGAGGAAGAATATGAAAATTATAAGGGTCTACTTCTCTTTGAGGCTGTGAAAATATATTTGAAAAGTCCTAACCCCGCATTAATTTAAGTGGAGAAAGATTAGAGAATTTAAGTGGCATTAGAATACTATTAAAACTAAAATAGTTCGCCTGTTAGTCACGCTCCAGAACCGTGTCAAACAGTTAGTCACACTTTAAAGACGTGACAAATTATCTAAAGCGGAATTTTTATTTTGGCCCTATTTTTTTAGCCCAGAGAGTTTTATATTTTGAGGACTCTTCTAAATGACCTAAGACTTATATATACTCATATTAGGAGTCTTTTAAGCTAGCTTTTTGAATTCTAAATTAATTTAATTAATTACCGGATAAAATTACAGGTTGTTACATACTTCCCCACTAGCACAAGAATTTCGTCCTCAAAATTCGACGAAGCCTAATGGTCAAGTTAAAATACGGTGCACAAATGCCTACCCATAAAAATCACTATTAGGCACCCATACACCCAATTCTACCTGCATGTTTCCTCATGCGCTCTCTCACGAATCACTATTCGATTCTATATGTAAAAAATTATCACAACACTAAAGTCCTCAAATCAATTATAATCATCCTCACATCAAGATTAATAATCCTAACCTCGATTCCTACCACGTCCTTAACAAAAACTCCCTATCTCTAACTAAACACATCTACCCCGCATGCTAGACCATAACCTAAATACTCGAGGGTTGTTGTATACCTAAGCTCTGATGCCATCTGTAACACTCTGCGCAAAACACGAGGTGCTACTATGATTTAAACTGGACTAAATATCCTACATGCACATACCCCACGATTAAAGATACACTATATATCCAAACTACATATTCGCATAACTATGAAAATAACGTCGTGTCACGCTCTCCTACGAATTAACACCCTATTCTATCTTCAAAAGTCATCGTGATGCCTAAATCCTCAAATCAAATAACACCACTACATCAATACTAGACATACCCAAAATTTATACTAACGATTTGCCAAATAAATATCGTTTCTCAAATAAACTCTAAGAATCCTCACATTAAGATTATTACTTCCAAAATAATTATAATTAAATTTCACTCGAAAATAATATTAAGCTCTCTAAATAATTACTCGGTCAATCTAAAAAACAGCCTCTAACATCAAGCTCTAAATCCTCCAAAATTCATAACGTCCAAATCCACGCTAACCTGCTACTAAAAGAAAAATACGGGAAAGTACACAATGTGACAAGAATAGATGCTCAAAATAATAATTTTAAATATGAGAACTTCGAGCAAAGAAGGCAAACTTGGGTAGAATCTTGGGGAGATCTAGTTCTAATAAAAGTAGATCCGGTTTGGCAGACCTGATGCGAAAATTTTATTTTAAGGCTTATTTTTAGCCCAAAGAGCTCTATGACTTAGGAACTCTTCCAAACGACCTAAGATGTATGTAAACTCATATTAGGAGTCTAATAAGATAGTTTTTAATGGTTTTTGAAGGCTAGAGAAAGAGGGAGAAATATCAAGACTCAAAGTTTTGTTAGTTTTTTATGCATGCAATTTCAATACAAGAGCTAGTTAATTTTTTTTAAGTTTTGATTTCTTCTTGTATGTTTATGTTCTTCTATCTTGGTAACCTTTATTTCCAGCACTTTTGTTGTTATTATTTTATTATGTTTACATGCTTGTTAATGGATTATTGCTTAGTTAATACATTCATGTCCGGCTAAATTCATAGAGAGTTGGGGAACATGAACCCAACCTATGTTTTTTACGGCAGATATAAAATTCGACATAATTGTATATTTTATTATTAGAGTTTGATAATTTTTTTTAAACTAATATTGTAGATCTCTTAATTCCGTTTGTCGTAGGTGACCATAGTGTTTGAGAATGCGGTATACGTGTTAATAATTCTAGCATTCACTTTAATTAATTTGTTTACTAATTATTGTGAGGATTGACACCCTCATATATTTAGTGCTTCAAATTTGTTAATGGTTTCTTCTAATGAAATATATACTTCTCGAGAATTTTATATTTGACGAAATACCCACGGTTTGGGGGCTTAGATCCCGGCTCTACTTTTCCAAATAGTTTTTCTAGATTCAAAAGTTTCTATTTTTTCTTTTATTTTATTAAATAGTACTTGTTAGTTAGGTTGCTTTACTTAAGTAGAAATTCCTAAATTCAAATCACCTTTTCTTCATCTTTCCGAGAGTCGATACTTAGATTTTAGAAGATCACCCTATTGTTGTCGTCAAAATGATTTTCATTTTATTCCTCGAGGATTCGATCCCGACTTATCGGGATTATTACTTAAGCGACTGACTTGCACTTGAGCGGTAGAGACACACGTAACACACACATTCTCCGTCGCGTCACACATACTGCACTCTTGAGTGGCCAAGCAGTAACTATTTAACTTTTTGCTATTCATTAATATTGTAGTCAGTAAATTTGACCAAAAAAGTATTGATATGCCTAGTTCTTTCTTATTTTTCATTTTCATTTCGATGAAATATTTTTTCTATACTGGTCAGCTGTAATAAGTGGGCTTAATTGAAAATTTGGGTGTTCATCATTATTTTGGTCAAAGTAAATTTGACTAAATAAAAAATGGAGATTTATAAACCTACTTTTCCTCATTTCTATAGAAGAATTTAGTTATTTTTTAAACTTTAATTTTGTTTGAAATTATCGAAAAAATGGATCTTACTGACATATTGTGCGGTACAGTACTGGTATACGTGTATACATACCAATCGATAAATTCGGTATTTTCGATTTTGGAAAATTAAAATTGGACTGGTATTGGTTGGACCAATTACTAACCAAACTGATCGATAACAAGCCCTACATGGGATTGAATGTGATTTCATTTATTTACTTAGGCCCAGTTTGGTTGCGTAAATTGTTTGATTATGTAAATTGGTTCATTGTGAATGAGTAAATTACAAATGAGTGAATTTGAAATGAGTTAAATCCAATTTTATACAATGTTTGGTAATTTGAAATTGATGTTAGGGTTCTATGAAAAAAAGATAAAAACAAATCAAGAGAGAGGGGGGGAGGGGGAGGGAAAGAGAGAGGGAGAGGGGGAGGAGAAGGGGGAGGGGAAGAGAGAGAGGGGACATGCACTTAATGTGACTCATATTTCAAATTGATTCATTTCATATTTTTTTGTGAAATGATCCAATTTCAGATTTTGTACATGAGCTAAAATGGGGAATTAATGAATTCATTCATTAATGAAACCAAACACAATTAATGAATCAATTTGTAAATGGAACGATTTATTAATGATTCAATTTACAATTATGGGACAACCAAGCAGGGCCTTAGTGAATGTGATTTCATCTATCTACTTCTTTTATCTCTCCAATACTAATATATTATACGTTATCACAAAACGAGCTCTCCAATTATTTTCCAAATCTAAGAGTTGAATTATTTTAATAATAGATTAATTATCCTTTTTGGATTATTTTTGGTAGTTTTTTTTTGTATACTTTACAACTGCTATTGACACAAAAAAAAACGACCTAAGTACAAAGGTTAAGCCAACAAATCGACGATACAACATTCATAGTTTTTACACTATAAATTTAATAATACACACCAAAACTATACATAAAAATACGGAAACACATTCCTTCCTTTTTTTTCTTTATTGCTTTTACCAATATTTGTTCTATCATTTATTTTACAACCAAATATGTCAACACCCTCTCAACTTATGTACAATTATTCATTATATTTAGCCATTTATATCCATTTGATTATTTTTGTTCTTTGTTTTAGTAACATCAGTTGATTTAAACACTATTTTTTCATTATGTGGATAAATATTTATTGTCTGGATAATTACATTTTACCCACGGATTTCGTTATAAAACAAACCAACTAAGATAAGTATAAGAGTACATTTCTTCCTTGCTTAATAAAATGCAATTGCCTTTTCTGACATTCATGCGGTGCATCCTTTTTTTTTTTTTTAATGTTATTTTAAAAGCAAGTTATCTCAATAAGAATCTGCATATGTCATTATTTATAATTTTGTAGTTGTATGTTTAACAAATATGATAATAAGTTCGCGCATCCATCCCATGTATTGCATGCTAATTAATTTAAAACTGATGCGCAAGACTCGTACAATTAATATATAGAGTGAGAACTGAGAAACTTTTACACACACCTGATATGAGTTAACATTAACCTAACACTATCCGCTGCAAGATTTACTCATGAATCGCATAGACTATGCTATTGAAAAGAAATTTTAAATATAGTTTAAAATAATTTTTTAAGTAAATCTCTTCTAGTTATTTCAAGTGACGCAATATTAGAAGAGCAGTTTTTTTTTAGAGCAAATCGATCAAAGTTGCACCTATCAATATCCTTATTAAAATAAAATAAATACAATAATTCTAAATTATCAATTCCAATATCGTCCACGATCTAATGTAAAAACAATTAAGTCTGATTAAGTCAATGGGTTATGCGGGTGACTTTAAAAGAGAAGTAATCATATAAATTTTGGCATTATTAATGGAACATTGTACTATTATTTATTTTTCATATTAAATTAGGCTCATTCAGAATATGAGATCATATATAAATCTGGAACTAATTCAATACTAGGTTTTACTTAAATTGGACAGTGAATCGAATCATATACCCAACCTCTTAATATTCAAATTATTGGCAGTTACATTATTTTATGTAAACAAATGTGGTCAAACACCATATATAATCAACTGAGTAAGATATATTAATTATTTTAAACTAGTATGTATGTGTGATGTTGTTTTAATATTTCATTTCCATAAAATAAACTGATTTGAGTAATTGATAAGTCAATGTTTTGGTATGCTCCAACACAATGGTAAATTTAATAAGCACAATATGAGTTGTCAAGTAACAATCAAATTATTTCATATTTGGTATTTTGATCTTATAACTAGCTATTGTTTTACGATTTAATAAATGTATGTCTTTAACTGCAAAACCCCATTAAATCTCATTATTTTAGGCAATTAAACACACCAAGAGTTCAAAATTTTATATTCTTTCATATTTTTAATGAAAAATATTGCGAGTGTAAAACCAAGCCGAAGATTGTTCAAGTTTGATTTCTAAAATTTAATGAGCTTACAAATATGTTTTAAGGTTAGCTTGTTTGTCTTAGGAGCCGATCTTGAACAAGTTTCTAAGTAAAAGACGAGCAGAGTTCGAGTTGCTTGATTGTTTTATATTATTTTAGGATGATTATTAGTAATTGAGATAAGTTCGAACTGATTACAATAAAATAATTGAGTTTAAAAATACGTGCAAACTTGACCTACATATTTTACAAGTATGTCTCAAACAAATTTTAATCGGAACGAACATAATCGATATCAGATAGCGTGGTTTGTTTTAGGGGTGGTAATTTTAAGATGTTAACAATGGCCTACAGTTATAACCCGATATGACCAATTATAAAACAATTATCTTGTAATAGATTTATATGTGCTATCAAAACTTATATTAAAACTCAAAACAACACGATTTGAATATAACACCGAGTAACCCGAATTAACAGCCTAGTATATGTATTAGCACCCTAATCTTCGGCATGGTCGGTGTTACTTTGTAAAGATGAATACCAATCTGAATAAAGTGTTACACATATTTTGTGTTCATTTTCGTAATTTGCCGAAGTTGAAATTGTATTAGCCAAAAATCATCATACCTTTACTTCTCTTCTATTTGGGAGATATTGGTGCGAACGCATGTGGAGCACAATGTAACGCTACTCGTTGAAAACGTTTCACGTGCATTGCATGTGGGTTTGTGCTACTATAGTACTATACATATATAGATATACATGCATAAAAATGAGCTCACATCGCATGTGGCCCAAATTGATTGTAAAATAATCTTGAGTGAAAGAAATGGTATATTTGGCCATCGTCAAACAAAATTTGTCCCCACCCTTTGAGCCAACTGCTAAGACATGCTTTCACTGCACATTTATGTATTGTTTGCTTCTTATTTCATTATTTGCCCATAAAGCATGCCAAGGGGTAGCCCGCCATTTTACTTCCAAAATTAATAAACGGCCAACTAGAGCCTTTGACTGTTACTTTCAGATATTTTTTACTTTATGTTTTATATTAAGGCATTTTTTATAAGCACAATAGGGGTAAAACTGTGCCAAATGAAATTTTACCCGTTTTTATGTGTGTTTGATAATAAATGTTTATTATGAATTTTTTTTCCATCCTACGTATCATTTTCATATCCTTTTTCATCTTTTGGTGGAAAATTTTGGCTTGGGTATATCCAAAATAATTCTGCTATTCAAGATTTGCGCCCTTTTATTTTTCTTTTATCTTTTTTTGTTCTATTTGTATTTTGTTAAAATCAATGGTTTGTTTTTATATTGTATTTTTTTTGTTTCATCCTTTTATTTCAACCAAAAATTTTTATATCATATTTTTCTATTATATTTTTTATATCCAATTTCTTTTATATCAAAATTTATTATATCAATTTTTTTTACCAAAAGTTTTTTCGTCTGATTTTTTTTTTACATTCGATTTTCTATATTCGTTTTTTTACATCAATTTTTTTCTCATATCCTATCTTCTTTATATCAAATTTTTTCGGCCTACTTTTTGTATACATGTTTTTTATTATATTTTTTAAATCAGATTTTTCTTTATATTAGATTTTGTTGATATTAATAGACTTTTTTTAACATAAGAATTTTTATATATGGGACCCTTCTACTAAGTTCCTCACCATATAAAATATTTTCAAACATTTGTTTTGCTTCCTCTTACCTTAATCTCGAATCCGGAGTATATAACCGGAAAACCCATTTTGTGGACAATGGTCCCCAAGTGTACATCGTTCCATCAATACCGAGGTGGCACATTTAAGAGTGTATTTTATTTACAATATTTGTCATGATTTAAATATAAAAAATTCTTTGTATTTCAACTTTACGAGTGTATTAATTTGACTTACATAAATTTTTTATCCATCAATAATGTCCTACTTGTAAATTTACATTTTTGAACTTTTATTTCTTACTTCCCAAAAAATTTCAAATCAAATTTTTAATGTTGAAAGCTAAATAAAGATTTTTTTTTATCAATTAATTCTGTTTATAGGAATGTAAAACTCATGTTTTTCATGATTTCGCACTAATACTTTGTTCGTAGCTTCCTAATACTTAACAAAAAAACAAAATGCCAGAGTCATGATGAAACATGCTAACAAATATGGACTCGAGAACCAACGCACTAAACGTTGCTAAAGTTTCAAGAACATGATTATCGCTCCAATGATATTCTTCAGTCAAACTAGACATTTCCCCTGGCTTGTTTCCTTGATTACAAATGTTGTTGAAATGCACAATTGCACATGGGTGCTTGCATCATGCTGACAAGAAATAGTGGTAACTAGGTGTAAATTCGCGCGATGCGCGGTAGAAGTTATTGATGGCAGTCCATCTAACGTTTAAATTAAAAAGGTGTTTAACAACAATTGACTTGAAATGGGGATATCAATATTTTATAGATTTGATAAAAAAAATGGACTATTATAAGAAAAGATAAAACATGCACAAAAAAATGGATAAATATCACAATTAAAATAATGTCAACATCAAATCTAACTTCACATAAATGATAGAACTCAAATTCAAAGCAGTATACAATCAAAATGGTCATTCCATATTAAATCAAACTACCCAGAAAAAAAATTCCATTGAGAGTTAAACTAAAAAAATGAAAACTCAAAAGATATTGTTCTGGCAAGTCAACTTGCAAATCCTCCAACGTAGTTTCCAAACTGATTTTCTTCTTCGCTTAGAACCAAATGTACGAAGCCTGCAAAAATTATTCACTACTTAAATATATATCTATGTGATATAGATAAAGATATATGCTTAAAACGTAAAATCCATATTAAACAATTTCATTTTCATTGATTATTATTCTCAAATCTAAGAAGAGTGAAGCAAAAAATTACATTTGAAAGAAAAATAAAAATAAAAATTAGATTTATGAAAAAGAGTATTTTTTTTAACTTGTCATCCTACATGTTATAACGATATTTGTGTTTATACCCCATTTTTTTATTATTTGTGATTATCCCCCAACGTTAGTAAAATATGTAAGTTGCTATCAAAACTTTCAGAAAATATCATCTTACCCCCGTTTTAATTCAAAACAATATAAAAGTAAAAAAAACGAAAATGAAAACATATTTTAAAATCTGAAAATTATAGGAAAATAGTTTAAAAATTTGCAAATTAGAGAAAATATTTTTGAAATACGAAATTAATGAAAATAAATATAAATTGAAAAACTTATAAAAATTGGTAAAACTTATAAAAAATATATATTAAAAATAATAAGCAAACATTTAGAAAATATTAAATATATTAAAACCTCTGATAAATCTGAAAATAATATTTAAAATTATTGCAAAACATTTTAAATGAAAAAAATATCATTTAAAAATTCTGAAAACTCCAAAAACTTTTTACTACATTTTTTTTAGGTAAAACAGTAATAAAATATTTTTTGGGCGGATATTATAAATCAAGTAAAAAGGGTCTTCTCAATTTATCTCATATTCTCATTATCAATGCCAAAGGTTAATTGATTACAGGGGGGGTGAGAGGCTTTATATATACTTATACAAATTGGAAAGAATCTCCAAAACAGGGGCATGTTGAATTCTTCAAGAACCAAGAATAACGACTGTACATTGGGAACTTTCTATCTAGTCGATGTCTTCATGTATTGTTGAATTTTCAAGGATTCAAATACTGCCAGTTGGGTCCCTTTTACTGGATCTTTCTACAACAACATACCCATACTCAGGGAACATTTAACAAACAAAAAGGTATCATTTCAGGAAAAAACTATATGAACAGATGAAATCCAGATGTTTGTTGGACCGCATTAATCCTTCGAGTGCCTGTCCTTTATTTTAAAAAAATAGGCCCAACTTAAATTTGATTTACACAAAGAAAAAAAATCTTAAAAATCAAATTTACAAACAATATAAAATGATGAATAACTTAGTCCAAAACAGTAAACAATATAAATAATGGAAAATGATGTATGTACCGAAATTGGGTACCGAAAAATTACCGAATGTCTTTAAGGGTATTGTACTATGGCGTGGGTCCCTCCAGGGCACAACTCCTTAAAGCACAATTTCGGTAATTTTGGGGTAAATTTTCTGTGTGTATCATTACTCATAAATAATACACGATCAACAAACAAATCCAAATTTTAGAAAATGATTTTTGTTAAACACACTTCAAATGTAACAAATGGAGATAAAATGCCAAAAGCAATCCTCACCTGTTTTCTGAGATACTGTGCTAGCTGGATCGTGTGTGTTGGAGGTAGTTAAGCATTTGCATTATCCAATGTCCTGATACCAAATTGCAGTAAATGATTAGCATGATTCATTAAATGAAAAATAAGTTAATTATAAGGTTCGAACACTTTTTTCCAAATATATGGATCTCAAAATCGTAAATAGGCTACTAAAATTTCCTACACAATCAAACAGAGGGTCTACACAATCTAACCTAACATTATAAAAAAAGGAAATAAGTTGAGATTTAAATCAACTATAAATTCTCATTTTGTAAGATACACAAATCTCAAAACCAAACGGAAATGCTAACAATCAAACAGAAAATATAGGCATCTACTCCTACCACAACGTTCCCTTAAAGCATATAGGAAAAAATGAAATAAGAAAATAATCCCATGGCATTATTCAAGAGAAGTATTTACCTGTTTAAAAATTAGGTTGGGTTAAGAAACCGTCTTAAGAAGATAATCCGTTGCCTAACGAATTGCAACCAAAGTGTTCGTCAACTCACCGGCTTCCATCACATCTCTAAACTCAATCACACTCCAAGCCAACATCGTTGTTGTAAAAGTCACGGGAAACCCAAACTTGACGTTATCTCCAGCGTCATAGTAACCATCGGTGTTGATGTAAAAAACTAGATTGCTCTAATTATTCAATCACAGATAAATAAATAAGACAAAGATTTTTAAAGTGGTTCGGCTAGGAATAAAGCCTACGTCCACTGTTATGTTATTGCTGAGTGTTTGTGGAATTCTTGATTACAAGTTCTCTCAAGAAATTCCGGTCCCCTTGAATGAGGATGATACATGGTATTTATAGCCTTGAGGCTGTACATGAAAGGTTCGATACATTAAATGACATACGTATGAAAGGGTAATACATTTAATGCAGAGTGCGTGCCAAGAATATAAGCATTCAATGAATATCTGAGCTGTTGATTATCTGGCAATTAATGATACGACCGAGGTGCAGCTCGGACCGCCATAGCTGTTTGCTGATCGGGAGTTCCTCGGAACATTAGAGTACCTCGGTGCGTTGGAGTTCCTCGGTGTGATAGAATTCCTCGGTGTGATAGAGTTCCTCGGTGTGATAGAGTTCCTCGGTGTGATAGAGCTCCTCGGTGTATTCTCGTTGCTCGGAAAGAAACATGGCTGGTCGGGAAATGATCTTACTCGCTGCTATTGTGCCACGTAGATTGACACGTGTCTTCGTATTATTCGTCCACATCAGCATATTAATTTTGGTATCAACAGAAGCCCCCAATGTTTCATATTTCGAACTTTGAGGAGTATGGAACATTCTTTCTCGGTATATGGCAATATTAAATGTCCTTCCTGGGTTTCAGGAACATTGTATTCAAATTTCCTTCTTATTTCGCAGTTTCCGCCTTTTTTTATAAACGCTTCGATCTTCGTGCAATTTTTGTCCTTTTAGCCGCCGGAAGTTCAGTAGTTTCTTTTTGGTAATCATTTCTTTCGCCGCTTCCCAATGCAAAGTATTTAAACTTCTTTGGTAACCATACCGTCGTCTTCGTTTTTCATTCTCTGCATTCAAGCTTTCTCTTCTCTTCTTCTTTTGTGCGTTCATCTTTGTTTCCGTTCGTTGTCAACACATCTCCTTTCTTTCTGTAAGATCTTCTTTCTTTCTTCTGTATCTCTTTTATTCAATATGGTTTATATTGTGGAATCTGTTGAGAAATTCCGTTCTGATTTTTCCATTCCTTCGTGGGTAACTCTAGAGGTTCTTTCTGAGCCTTTAGATTACTTTCGATTGGCTGAGGGACATTGGTTCCCCAGCCTTTTTGTTGCTGAATGCGGTTTTTCCTTTCCACCAAACCCATTATGTCTTGAGTTTTGTCAATATTTTGATCTTGTTCCTGCAAAAATAGCCCCCAATTCATGGAGAATAATTTACGGGGTGCACAAATTAAATTTAACTCATGGGACTCGTATTGGGATCCCTGAAATTATGTTTTGTTATAAATGGGCCGTTCTAGATAATATTTATTATTTGAAAACTAGGTATTTGAATAGGGCTCTTGTAGTTAATCTCCCTGACTCAAATAGGGATTATTTTGAGCATGGGTTGGTCATAAAAAATTGGCAACATGCGCCTTTATCTGGGAATGAAGTATACAACGGTCCCAGATGCCCCCCATACGGCAATGGGATAGGTTTATTTTTCGTTTTATTTTACTTATGAAATTATGCTTTCATCCTGTTTGACAAAATGTATGACTGATATTCTATTATGTATTTGTTTGCAGTTGATAGCAAAAGAAAAACTCCAAAAGAGTCAGAAGTGAATATCAAGCATTTGAAACTTATCTGGAATTTGCATAAGACCATTGCTGACGAGCATATTAGATCTGCTTCATATTTACTACAGTATAAGAGTTATACAACCTCTTATACTGCTCGCCCTGTTGAACCAGCTTCAACACCAGAAAGTTCATCTTCAGATTCTCATATCCCCCTATCTCAGAGAATGGGCAAGAAAAGAGCTCTTCCTGCTCTATTTGGTGACACTTCTTCTGCTGTTGGAGCCCAGAAAGGCAAAATTGATGTCCCGGAGGGGACTAAAAAAGTAGATGCTGGTTCCTCCAAAATTGTCGAGAAGCCCCCAGTGGCCCCGAGCAAGAAAAATGCTCCTGCTGATGTAATTGTCATCTCTCCGACCAAGACTTCTTCCTTGGTTGATGCTGCTGACCGTCCTTTGAAGAGATTGAGGAAATCATCCTCAGTTAATCTTGCTGGAACTGCATCTTCTCTACCCGCTGGTGGTAGTAGTGTTTCAAACATCCTTCTTCCGAGTTCTTCAACGAACTCAGTTATACCCGAGGTTCTCGGGGTTGATGAAAAAATTCCTAGGGATACACTGACGTCCCTAGCTGCTCACCATCTTTCTTCAGTAAATTTCTCATACCTTTGATCTTTCTTTCTTTTTCTTGAATTCTTGTATTTGTGTTGACTCTATTGTTTTTCTTATCTTTCAGCTGGTGAACTGCTTCAATACCATCGTGAAGAAAGATCAAGTTATTAAAGCTTCCACTTCCTCGTCCGATGTTGACGATGCTCTGTTGGGTTTAACCCAATCTGTGAAGGAATCTCACCAATAGTACATCGAGGAAAAAACTGTTTGGGAGAAAAAATTGGCTGTGGCTGAGGCTGATAAGATGAAGATGGCTGAAACCTCCAAGAATTTGGAGGAGAAAATTAAAGATTTGGAAGTTAAACATCAGGAATCTGATGATAAATTGAAGAAGGCAGAAGAAGAAATATCTACTCTGCGAGATATTAAGGTTAAGAAAGAGGAACTGGAGGTGAAGCTCTCCTCGGAGAAATCGAGGAGAAAAGTTGCAATCAAGAAACATTTCAGTGTTGGTTGGGAGAAAGGATGGGAGAGAGGGATAGCTGCAATGACGTCCCAAGTCCAATATGGGGAGTTGAAATACTTCTATGATGGTTGGGTAGCTGCTCTGCAAGAGCTAAAAGTCCAAGATGATTCTGAGCTATTCCAACGGCATCTCCCTGGTCCTCCTCCACCAATTGTGGAAGAAGAAGAAGATGAACCTGCTTCAGATGAATCTTCCATGGCTATGGGCGATCAAGTTTCTGCCTCTCAACCATCTGCCACCGAGGACATTTCCTCCATGCCTCCTCCTCCCGAGAAGACTCCTACCGATCAAGCTGTAGTTATCACCGAGCAACCGAGCTCCTCGTCCCAGCCTCCCGAGAAAGTCTTGGGGGACAAGGAAAAGGTGTGAAGTTGTTCGGTAGTCTTTTTGTATTTCCTTTTAATCGAACGATGTAACTTTTTGATGATCTAATAAAATATATCTTTGCTCATCTCTGTTGTTGATAACTTGTTTTTGTTGATTGTTGTCTTTTTCTTGTCATTAGTTTGTTGCTAGAATGGAATTGATCTCTTCTCATGATACCGAGCTGATGCAGCAATGTCATCAATACTATAAGGCTGGTCATACAGATCTTAGTACATCGGAAATTGTTGATATCCTTGGTCACGGTGCTTCAGAGCAGGCTATTGAAGCTTATCAATACTTGAAAGCTTTACTCGACCGAGCAGTGGCCAACAATGTCGCTTACTATGAGTTGATTGAAGAGCTTCATGATTCCTTAAAGGATCTTCAAAATCAACATAACGAATCAATGGCTTTATTACATGAAGATTATGAAAATAGATACCAGCAGCTCTCTTCAGAAACAGGCCACAAGAAGATCATTGCTGGGTATGACGTCAGGGAGAGGACCCTAAAAGGTGAAATTGAAGCCTGTAGACAAATCGCTGAGATCCTGGAGCAAGAAAATAACAATTTGCAGAAGAAATTAGCGCAGTATGAATCTGCTGCTTCATCCTCTACTGCATTAATACCAGTCACTGATGAAGGCTTCTCGTTCTTAGAAGTCGAAAATGCCAAACTGAGGCAAGAGCTGGAGGACTTAAGAAGATCTGCTATTTCTGGAACTGCTCGGGGACGAGGAAGAGGTTCTCGGGGGCGAGGAAGAGTCAGCCAAAATGTTAAGGAAGCTCGCACTCAGTCTATTCTGGAAACTCAAGCATTCCAGTTGAAAGTAAAAGACCGTGCTCTGACTGAAATGTCCAATAAAAATCTGTCTCTGGAAGATCAGCTGGCATCAACGAAATCTGCCTTGCATAACAAAGATCTCTTTGCCAAAAGCCTTCATGAACAATTGGATAGATTAACCTTCCAATTCCATAAACAGCCAAGAGAATTCTGGATGGCGGGATACAATGAAGCTCTCGTTCATCTGGATGCTCGCATTGAACATGCTAATAATGAAGGTTACAAGCAAGGATGGTTAAATGCATTGGGTGTATTAAAGTTGGAGCAAGGGTATTTTTTATGGGACTATCATGCTCCATCGTTATTAGACCTGCCTGTACCACCTTTCAAATTGGATATGGCATGGATTCCAGCTCGCTCCATTCCTCGCAGTCTAATTTCAAAATATCTTGGTGATTATAGCCTTCACTCCCAAGCTGAATTATCTCGTCCTGAGCATCTTTTGGATACACCTTCTGTTATGAACGTCAGAATGCTCAGAGATGTTAATTTCATCAATTCTCCCCTTTGCCTAGAAGACCCTCCTGCCGGCGAGGAACCTGTTTCTAAAGGACAGGGCAAAAAACCAATAGAATAGTAATGTCCATGTAACAATTTTGTAATTTGTAATTAATTCCAGATTAATGAAAAGATTTTCATTTTCTGTTTGCCAATTTTGTTTTATCAAGCACATTTATATTTGTACATATGTATCTATGTATCTATTAAAAAGCTAACAGTATTACTGTTCAATAAGCAACTTGATAAAAGGTTACAAGTATTAGTAATGTTTCTCGATCACTTAATAATAAAGTAATGAGAAAAATGTTCAAACTGTTTCCAACCAACCAAGGTGGGTGAATAATGTTTGTCGACTAAATACAGCTCCGACGAACTATACTTGGTTTGATTATAAAATTGCGTCCGACCAACTAAGATCAATAAGTTGTCCTCGCCGACCAACTACAGTTATTGGGTTTTTATCCCCGACCAACTATACTTGGTGTATTTTTTAAACATTTTGTTCTTCAAAGAACTCATTGTAACAATATTACCTCCCGACTAACATAAGTTGTAATATGAGAGTATATTTTTATCTTACCAACCGTGGTTGATCCTGCTGGTGTACACTTTTTGGATCCTTAAAGCTTTTGGCTCCTTAGAGCATTTTTTTGGCTCCGTAGAGCATGTCCTCCTAACCAAAGGAGGTTGGCTACTTATAGCACTTTTTGCTCAATAGAGCTGTCCTCCTAACCAAAGGAGGTTGGCTCCTTAGAGCACTTTTGCTCCGAAGAGCTGTCCTCCTAACCAAAGGAGGTTGGCTCCTTAGAGCACTTTTGCTCCGAAGAGCTGTATTTGTTGGCTCCTTAGAGCACTTTTGCCCCGAAGAGCTGTCCTCCTAACCAAAGGAGGTCGGCTCCTTAGAGCACTTTCGTTGTATAGTGTATTACACTAGTATTCCCCGAAAAACTTTCATCCAGAAGGAAAGAATGGTGAAACATCTTCGTTTTATTCATAATGAGAGAAATGCTTTACATTGGACATCATTGATAATACTTGCGCAGGTGTTCAGCATTCCATGCATTTTTAAATTCTTCTCCTTCTAGAGTTGCTATTCTGTAAGTTCCTGGTCGAACAACCTCTGTAACTCGGTAAGGTCCATGCCAGTTTGCTTCTAGTTTATTCTGCTTCTGAATGACCTTCTTTAGCACATAATCCTCTTCTTTTAAATCACATTTCTTTACCCTCTTGTTGTAAAACAGAGCTGTTCGTTGTTGATAAGCAGCATTCCTAATGGCTGCCTCTTCTCTGACTTCCTCGAGCATATCTAAATCCATCCTTCTCATCAAATCACTGATCGGAGAATTGAAATTTAACACCCTATGTGTTGGTAGGCCCAACTCGGCAGGTATCACAGCCTCACTTCCAAATGCTAGCATATATGGTGATTCTCCTGTTGCTGCTCGGGGAGTTGTTCGGTAAGCCCACAAAACTGACTGTAGCTCATTAATCCAATTTGCTTTAGCCTCACTTAACCTCTTCTTCAACCCATTTAGTAATGTTCTGTTCGTCACTTCAGTCTGCCCATTGCTTTGGGGATGGCCTGGTGCTGAATGAAACTTCAAGACGTTTGACTGATGACAATAGGCAGCAAATTCTTCATTATCAAATTGTGTTCCATGGTCTGTGATGAAAGCGTGGGGGAGACCATATCGACAAATGATATTCTTCCATATGAACTGATACACCTTCTCGTACGTCATATCAATTAGTGGTTCAGCTTCCACCCACTTAGTAAAATAGTCTACTGCCACGACGAGATACTTGAACCTTCCTCGGGTCGTCGGCAGTGGTCCAACCAGATCAATCCCCCACATGGCAAATGGCCAAGGTGATGTTATGGGTGTCAACAATGCCTGTGGAGTTCTTCGGATGGAAGAAAAACGTTGACACTTGTCACACTTCTTAGCATAAGCTATACAATCAGCTCTCATCGTCGGCCAATAGTATCCCTGTGTCATCACCCTTTGCAGTAGGGTCCGACCTGCTACATGAGCTCCACAAGATCCTTCATGGATTTCTTCAATCAATTCTTTGACTTCTGATGGATGCACACATCTCTGCAAACCTGCCATAATTCCTCGTCTATACAAAACACCATTAGTTAACACATACCGAGCAACTTTATACTTCAATTTCTTGGCAGCTAGTTTGTCCTCCGGTAGTACTCCTTCTTCAATGTATGCTCTGATAGGATCCATCCAAGATGGTCCTAAATCAAGGGTAATAATCTTCATCGTCAGATCTTCTTCTATGCTCCGACTTTCTAATACTTCAATTGGTATTGTTCTTCGCAGCTCGGTGCGCGTAGCTGACGCTAGTCGGGCCAATGCGTCTGCTCTGGCATTCTCCATTCTCGGTATCCTCACCAATTGAATAGCATCAAATTCTTTCAACAATTCCATCACTTTTGCATGGTACTTCACCATTAACTCTCCCTTCACTGCATATATTCCCATCATTTGATTCACAATTAACTGAGAATCACTGAAAACAATTACTTGACGTGCCTCCATAACTTTCGCCAAATGAAAACCTGCTATCATAGCCTCATATTCAGCTTCATTATTGGAAGCTTTGAATTGGAATCTCAAGGCGTACTCCATGTCAATATCATCTGGAGAATTTAAAACAATCCCTGCTCCACAACCAGCCGTGCAAGATGATCCATCTACATATAATCTCCATGTATGTAACTCGTCTTCAAATTTCTTATCTGTTAGAGTTCCTCGGTGAAATATCATCTGTTTTCTTTCATCATCCCCGGGTATCCTTCGTTCCTCGTCGATCATTTGTTCGTGCCCTTCCACCAACCGGAGTTGGTCGGGATTTAAATATGATGATTTTTCTACATCCACAAGTCCTTTTACCAACCTTGGTTGGTTTGGATCTGTGTCTGTCGATCCTGTATCGTCCACAGGTAGGTCAGCAAGCATCTTTTGCTCCTCGGGGGTATCAGGGTATGTGAACTCTGCTATAAAATCTGCCACGGCTTGCCCTTTCAACGATGATCTGGGTTCATACACAATATCATATTCACCGAGTTCTATTGCCCAATACATCAATCTTCCTGATTTTTCTGGCTTGTGAAGGGCTTGTCTTAACGGCATGTCGGTATACACAATGATGGTATGGGCCTGGAAGTATGGTCTCATTCTTCTACTTGCTTCAATTAATGCCAGTGCCAATTTTTCCAGCTTTGGGTATCTGATTTCCGCACCTCGGAAGGCCTTGCTTGTATAATAAATTGGCTTCTGGACTCCATTCTCCAATCTGATCAACGCCGAGCTAACTGCATTTTCTGATACTGCCAAATACAAGTACAGCTTCTCTCCATTTATTGGCCTAGACAACAATGGTGGGGCTCCCAAATACTTCTTCAGATCTTGAAAGGCTTTCTCACATTCATCAGTCCACTCAAAACTTTTTCGTAGCGTTTTGAAGAATGGGAGGCATTTATCAGTTGCTCGGGATACAAATCTGTTGAGTGCTGCAACTCGTCCGGTAAGACTTTGCACTTCTTTCTTCGTCGTCGGGGATCGCAGCCCTAAAAGAGCTTTGATCTTTTCTGGATTTGCCTCAATACCTCGTTGGTTGACGATGTATCCGAGGAACATTCCTTCTCGTACTCCAAAGGTACATTTCGTCGGGTTAAGCTTCATCTGGTATTTATCCAGTTGATCAAAAGTTTGACTCAAGTCAACCAAATGATCTGCAGCTCTCTTGCTTTTGGTGAGCATGTCGTCGACATAGACCTCCATATTGCGGCTGATTTGTTCGGTGAATACCTTGTTCATCAACCGCTGATATGTTGCACCTGCATTTTTTAAACCAAAAGGCATAACATTATAACAATAAGTTCCCCTTGGGGTAATAAAAGAAGTACTTTCCCTGTCTTCAGGTTTCATTTTGATTTGGTTGTAGCCAGAATAAGCATCCATGAAGCTGAGTAGCTCGTGTCCCGAAGTAGCATCCACTAGTTGATCAATTCTGGGCAATGGAAAATGATCTTTTGGACATGCTTTGTTGAGATCAGTAAAATCAACACACATTCTCCACTTGTTGTTCTTCTTCTTTACCATCACCACATTCGCCAACCAATCTGGATATTTCACGTCTTCAATGAATTGGGCTTTCTGGAGTTTCTCGACCTCCTCTTGTATGGCCTGGTTCTTCTCGGGACTAAACACTCTTCTTCTTTGCTTCACAGGTTTGATCTCCTTATTCACATTGAGTTCATGACATAAGAAGTTTGGATCTATTCCTGGCATGTCTTCATGACTCCAAGCAAAAGTATTCTTCCTGTTTCTTAAGAAAGTTATCAACTCCTGTTTTATTGAAAAATCCAACGACGACCCTATCTGAGTTATTCGTTCAGGATGCTCGTCGTCCAGGATAACAATTTCTGTAGATTCCACAACCTGTCCTTTTACGAGTTGAGATTCATCCCTAGGGTCAAGAGTTTCAATTTCTGTGCTTTCCTCCACTTGGTAAGTAGTAGTCTTTTTCTGTAACTCTTCAAGTTCCTCCTGCTCGGCCGACGAATAATAGCATTCCCGAGCTACTTTTTGATCACCTTTCATAATTCCTACTCCAAAATTCGTTGGGAATTTCAAACATTGATGAACTGTAGATGGAACTGCTTCGAACTTCTTCAATCCAACTCTTCCCATGATGATGTTGTAGGCGGACTGCACATTCTTATCCATTACAAAAAAGCGTATTCTTTCCGTTCGACAAGCAGGCCAAGTTCCAATGAGTATATCCAACTTGATCGTCCCAAGTGGAAAAACTTACTCGCCAGCAAAACCCAGAAGGGGTCTGTGATAAGGTTCTAACTGAGATAATTTTAAATTCAAGCTATCAAAGCATGAATAATACATGATGTCTGCTGAACTACCATTGTCTACTAACACCCTTGAAATGACCACATCCTTCATCCTCATTTTGATCACCAGCGGATCATCATGAGGGTAGAGAACACCTGCCAGGTCATTTTTTGAAAAACCAATCACTAGCTTCTCTTTGTTTACTTTCCTCGGACGATCATCCTCGGCCAGGTTTATTCACTGAATGTATGAACAAGCTTGAGCCTCTCCGAGATAAGCTTTTCTTTCTGCAGTAAGGTCTCCTCCTCCTGCATCTCCTCCTGTAATAACATTACAATCAAATGACCCAAAACGTATGGAAAATACCTCTCGTTCAGGTTTCCTTGGCTTCTTGGGAAGATCGGGGTCATCATCTGGATCCTCTTCATGGTCCCTCCTCTTTTTCTCCTCTGCACGACGAGGAGATCTAGATCTTTCTCTAGTTCTATCATCATTCTTCCTCTCACTCCTGCGATCTACGTACTTTGATAATTTTCCTCTTCGGATGAGGGTTTCAATCTCGTTCTGAAGGGCTATACAATTTTTGGTCATATGGCCATGATCTTTGTGAAATTCGCAATATTTGGTCTTATTCCTCATGTCGGGATCTGTCTTCAGTTTCTCTGGCCATTTGATTTCCTCGTTATTCCTGATTTCTTCCAAAACATGATTAATACCCACTTTCAATGGAGTATAATTATCATACTTCTTTAAGGCTTCCAACTTCATCCTGTTATTCTTGGAATATTTGTCACCACCATTACTTTTCTGATCTTTCTTCTTAGAATTGTCGACCTCCACTTTAACTTCTTTATCCATATTCTTCTTCGCAGCCATAGCCTCTTCGGCATTCATGATTTTGGCCGCCTTTGCCATCAACTCCGACATATTTTTAGGTGGATCTTTAGCCAAAGTGTAATACAGCTTGTTAGGCAGCAAACCACTCATCAAAGCAGTGATTGCTGTCTTTTCTTCATAATCTATGACTTCCAACTTTTCGTTATTGAAACGAGTTATGTAATCTCTAGTACTTTCACCTGATTTCTGTCTAACACTTAGCAAGTGTGCTACTCGCTTTACCGGCTTTGCTCCAAAACAAAAATTGCCAATAAACAACTCGGCTAACTGAACAAAAGTTGAAATCTTACCCCGAGGAAGATTATTGTACCATATCTGTGCAGATCCAGTAAGAGTTCCCGAGAATGCTCTACACCTCATCTCGTCGGGAACAGCGTAGATATCTGCAGCAACTTGGTATTGTTCTATATGAAGTACGGGATCTGTCTTTCCATCGTACTTGGGAGTCACTACGGGTGCTTTGAATTTCGACGGCGCAGGGAAATCCACAATGGCTTGCACAAAAGGTGTTCTTTGAACAAAAGTTCTCTGTAAGGGATTTCTTGCCTTAGCCATTTCTCCCAGTCTATCCTCCAATCGTTGAATGGAACCTTTCCATGCTTCATTCCCTTCCTCGGGCCGTTTAGTCCGAGCAACTGATTGCTCTGACGTAGCTTCCTGAGATTTATCTCGACGAGTGGTTGGTCGCGATTGCGCAGATCCTTCTCTTAAACCTGGTGGCGGTCGAAAACTTCTTGATGGAGCCCTAGGTGGACTCATGTTCCTCCTTGGTCCTAACCGACTGAAAGGAGATACTCTACTTAACCTCTCCAAAGCGCTAGTTCTCTCCGGAGAGAGAGTGATACGTTGATCTGTATCCGAAGCCCGTATTGATGAAGTTCGCCCAGGTTGATAAGAAAAATCATTAGACTCCTCATTGCGATATGACCCAGTGCGTCTAGATTGCGATTGCCTATGATCACTTCTTTGTCCTGAATAGGTAGGTACACCGCCCTGAAGAGTTTGAATGAGTTGCCTCATGGATTCTTGCATGGCGGTTTGTCCTTGAGCCAGATTCGTTATAATCCCAGCCAGATCTGGGGATGCAGATGGATTTGGAAGATTTCCAGTATTTCCAATATTTCGATTACTGGATTCTGGATTATCAGCCATTGGTGATAAATGATTTTTATGAAAAACGATAATAACAGTCGTTTCCCACAGACGGCGCCAATCTGTTGATGTAAAAAACTAGATTGCTCTAATTATTCAATCACAGATAAATAAATAAGACAAAGATTTTTAAAGTGGTTCGGCTAGGAATAAAGCCTACGTCCACTGTTATGTTATTGCTGAGTGTTTGTGGAATTCTTGATTACAAGTTCTCTCAAGAAATTCCGGTCCCCTTGAATGAGGATGATACATGGTATTTATAGCCTTGAGGCTGTACATGAAAGGTTCGATACATTAAATGACATACGTATGAAAGGGTAATACATTTAATGCAGAGTGCGTGCCAAGAATATAAGCATTCAATGAATATCTGAGCTGTTGATTATCTGGCAATTAATGATACGACCGAGGTGCAGCTCGGACCGCCATAGCTGTTTGCTGATCGGGAGTTCCTCAGAACATTAGAGTACCTCGGTGCGTTGGAGTTCCTCGGTGTGATAGAATTCCTCGGTGTGATAGAGTTCCTCGGTGTGATAGAGTTCCTCGGTGTGATAGAGCTCCTCGGTGTATTCTCGTTGCTCGGAAAGAAACATGGCTGGTCGGGAAATGATCTTACTCGCTGCTATTGTGCCACGTAGATTGACACGTGTCTTCGTATTATTCGTCCACATCAGCATATTAATTTTGGTATCAACAATCGGTTAAGTCAACATTAACCGTCGAGCCATCACCGAGCCCCGAATTAGCCCGCCAACTGATTCTCTGGTCTTGTGGCAAAACCCAGAGCATTGCCCCTCAAAGAAAACATTATCGATTTTGAAGAAAATTATCTCATAATACTTCGAATTCATTTTTTAAAAATACAGATCTACAAAACACAAATTGAAACCCTAACCTTAACAAACTTATAAGTGGAGAGTGTATTCTCAACGGCTTCCTTCCTATCAGCGTTAGTGAGGAGATTGCAGCCGATTGAGGGAGAGAGGAGTAATATGGCTGAAGATGGGTTTTGAAGAGAGAGACGACACAAATATCAAAGGAGGCAAATGTCCAAGTTCAGTGTAGGAGAGAGAAACATGAGGCGGCTGAAGAAGTTGCATTTATGACCGCCACTTGTCATCGTCTATATAGATTAGATAAAAGAAAAGATGTGCCACGTGGATAGCTTAATTGCAAATCATAATAAATGCCATGTTTTGCATTTTATAGTATTAAGGGATTACTATCTCAATTCTCAAACTCTAATAGGGTTTCACGGGCTCGTTATTTATTATAGTTACACTGATATTTGTCTTAAAAAATGCTAGTTTAAAATTAACACCAACCTTTCTATTTACCAACGTATATGTATCATGAACCTCACTTTTGAACTAATTTTTGGATGATTATTTATCATTGTTTCTTATGTTCAATCTGTACGGTGTTTGTAGCATGACACATAAAAAAAAAATCGTGTATGTAACCTAGATGTCAAACAGTTGATAATTTTCGTGCTTCGAAAGTACTTGTTAAAGGGATTAATTGTAAACATACCACCATTTAGTACAAAATCAGAGTTTATACAATTGCCACTACATGAAAATTATTAAAAATAGGAAAAATTAAATTGATCATGTTCGACAACATATTTTTGGAAAAACTTGCATGCAAAAAAAAAAATCTCAAATCGATCCATAATATAGGATTAATTTGAAATTTTTTATTTTTCATTCAAATGATCATCGCTAAAAACACTTGAAAGAGAATGTGTAATTTTTTTTTTGAACAAACATATTAGTGTGGATGGGCTGGGAAAATATTTTATGTGTGGACTTCTTTTTATAAAAACATGTAAAAGAAATCGTTGTAAAATTTGCTTTATAAAAAGATAAAAATAAAGAAAATTAAAGAAAAAATCATATGGTACAAGAATATTGTATATAAATGTGCACGTACGTTACATTGCAAAAAGTAACTCATTTTGTAGATGGAAAAAAATAACATAGATATTAGATCCTCATTTTTTTGAGTATATATAATTTTGAACGTGAGCCATCCTAGTATGTCACAATGGTAAGGGTGAGTTTGAGTCTCTGTGGTTAGGTTGGTTCGATTCTCCGTTGGTAAGTCAATATTTAAGCGGAGTGTGTGTAAGAGGTGGATTCTGTGCAGTACCTTCTTGTTTAGCTTGTACGGTAGATTTTAAAGAGCTCATTCGTGTGGAGATTTAGAATTATAATTTTTTTTTTTTTAAGAACGTGACTCTCTTGAAAAGTCACTTCACTCAATGGCTAGCAAGCCGAGTTCGTGATGCTTGTCTTAAAACTGAGCTCTCGATAATTGAACTGTTTGCATTAGCTCTACTTTTGAATTAAAACAATGATATAAAAAAATAACAGTTGGATTACCATTAATTCGTATGATCTATACAACATTTGTTTCCTTTTTTGCGTATGTTTCTTGTGATGATACGTTAACTGTGGTACAAGTGGATGGTACTAAAAAAAAGAGTGGTGAGTTGGTAACATCAAATTGATGGCGACGCAAGTTATGAATATGTTGGAAAGAGGTAACGGTTACTCTACTCCATAGAGAAAATAACGTCAGCCGCGATGCTCGGAAAACGCGTAAAAATTTTCATTCACAAAAAGGTAACTTCAGTACCTTAACTGTACCCCTTTTTCGTACCTTTAGAATAAGATAAAAATTATAAGATCATTTTTTTTTTTTATAAATCAACTCTACCAAATAAAAAATCACTCTTAAATACAAAACAAAAAAACCCTTCCATTTTAAAAAATAGTTTTTTTAATAAAAATATTATAGTGTTTGTAATATTTTTTTAATAAAATACTTTTTTTATGTTAAAAATCTTATTTATTTTATAAAATATTTTTAAAAACAATTTTATAACAAAACCAGATGGTCTAAAAACTGTTTTTTTTATAAAATAAATATGGCAAAAAAATTGATGTTTCTAATCGCAAGTTGGTTAGTGTCGCTGGCCCGGACTCACATCATTTAATAAATATGGATCCGCGTCAGTAGCACTAACCCATCAATTTTTTTCTGAAAAAAAGTGTACAGTTTTTTAAAAATAATTTTATAAAAAAAACAGGTGGTCTAAAAACTGTCTTTTTTCTAAAATAAAAATGGCAAAAAAATTGATTTTTCTAATTGCAATTGGTAAGTGCCGCTGGAGCGGATCCACATCATTTAATTGTGTGGATCCACGCCTGCAACACTAATCCATCAATTTTTTTCCAAAAAAAAAGTGTACAATTTTTTAAAAACAATTTTATAAAAAAAACATTATATAGAAACTGTCTTTTTTATAAAATAAAAATGACAAAAAAATTGATATTTCTAATCGCATTTGGTTAGTGCCGCTGATGCGACTCCACATCATTTAATAGATGTCGAGCCGCGTTAGCAGCACGACCCATCAATTTTTTTCCAACAAAAACTGTAGTTTTTAAAAATCATTTTATAAAAAAAACATTATTTTCTATATAAATTTAGTCCCTGTACTAAAAACACCATGAAAAAGGGTGCCGCTGGAGCGGACCAAAAAAATAAATATTATTGTACCACAGAGACTAGATTTATAAATGCAATTGTACCACAGGGATTAAATTTTTAAACTTGACAAGCATTGTCATAAAAATCCAAATATAAGAAGGAACATGAGCTTTTCTTTAATTCTTTATTAAAAAAATTATTGAAAATATAAATTTTTAATTTTTATTAAAAAAAAAGTGTTCAAAGTATTTAAGTTTTTTATTTTTCCTTATTTTGTCCCTTTAAACTTATTTTCAAATTTGGACTGATTTTTAAAAAGTGAATTCTAAAACTTTGTACTGTTATAAGAATATGAAATGAGAGTCTACATAACATTACTCTTACTAGTGTGTTAAAAAAGTCGTCCACATGAACAATCTGTTATCCAAAAATTTATTCACCCTACAAAATAATCGATTTGATCATGCATTTATAGACCTTTGGTCACGGCCGAGCTTGATAAGGGAATCCATAAGTGGATGATTTTATGTATATTTAATGTGAAACAGTTTAGTTTTGATAAATAATTTTTGAATTTTAAAAGGGATCCTCTATCCCACACCTAATAATACTTTATTCATATCCTTTCAATGTATAAAGATATTACTATTCTTTAAGCCTTTTAAGTTTTTTTCTTAAGTTAACTTTAAAAATAAAAAAATAAAAAATTATAACTAACTTTGATTAAAAGAAAATGAAACCAACTAATGGTATCTAATTTTGATTAATAAAACAGTTAACTTTCATTTTTTTTAAAAGGTACATCTAACTATGATTAAAAAAATTATAATTAACTTTGATAAAAAAAATATAACCAACTAATTATAGCTAACTTTGATAAAAAAAAATTAGAGTTAACTTTGGTAAAATAAAAGAAAAACTTGCAACTAACTTTGATTAAAAAACACTGTAATTAACTTTGATAAAAAAAAACTACAACTAAATTTAATTAAAAAAAAAGAGTAAATTACCTTTTTAGTCCCTAAACTATCACAAAAAATTTTAAATGGTCCTCAATCTTTTAATTGTCTCACGTTAGTCCTCAAACTATTTTACTTGTTCCAAATCGGGGATTCCATCCATTGGGGTTGTTAAATGCTAACATAATTAAGTCAAATTCCTGTTGTGCCCTAATCTCCTTAATTTTATACTCTTATGCCCTTATCCCCTTAATTTTATACATATGATGTAATTAATCTTTATAATTTTTTATAAAATAAAAAAGTTTTATAAAATGAAAAAAAAGTTTATATACTTTTTTATTAACTATTTTATTTCAAAATGTTTTTTTTATTAAAAATAACTTTTTACAAAAAGTTTATATATCTGTTTTTACAAAATATTTTTTATTAAAAATAACTTTTTTATTTCAAAATATTTTATTATTATAAATAGCTTCTTTATTTCAAAATGTTTTTACAAAATAACTATTTTTACAAATTGTTTAAAAATAACTGTTTTTACAAAATAATTGTTATTTTTAACTTTTTTATTAAAAATTACTTCCTTCCTCCTCCTCTCTCTCTCTCTCACACACACACACACGCCCCAGTCATGTTATATATAACTATTTTGTAAGAAAAAATTATGTTTGTAAAAAAGAAACAAGTTTTTTTTTTGTAAAAAAAAGCATGTTATATATGTTTGTAACTGTTATAACTGTTTTATGTAAAATATGTTTGTAAAAAAATTACAATTTTTATATATAACTGTTTGTAACATATGTTTGTTATATATTTTATAACATATGTTTGTTATAACATATGTTATATATAACTGTTTGTAAATCATATGTAACATATGTTTGTAAATATCTATTTTTTTTATACAAAAAACCTGTGTTTTTTTTTTTTTTTACAAACGTAAATACCTTTTAGTTTTAATAAACATAAAGACCTATTTTTTTTTTTTACAAAAAGCTTTTTTTTTTAAACATGTTTTTTTACAAACGTAAAGACCTTTTTTTTTTAACAAAAAAATATTTTTTTTTTTACAAATGTACATACCTGTTTGAATTTAATAAACATGAAGACCTTTTTTTTTCAAAAGTAAAGTCCTGTTTTTTTTAACAAAAAACATGTCTTTTAAAATTTTTTTTTTTTTACAAATATAAAGACATGGTTTTTTTTAAAACCCTGTTTTTTTACAAACGTAAAGTCATGTTTTTTTTTTACAAAAAACTTGTCTTTTTTTTACAAACATAAGGACCATTTCTTTTTTTTTTTGGACAAAAAAACCTGTTTTTTTTTAACAAAATACCTGTTTTTTTTAACAAAATAGTTATATATAGCATATATATAACATGTTATATATATAACATACATAACTGCTATGTATATAACATATATAACAGTTATATATATCATATATATAAGAGTAATATATATGCACATATAACTGTTATATATTAACATTTATATATGCATATATATAGGGGTAGTAAACGGACGGATACGGATCGGATACCATGTTTTTCATATCCGTATCCGCTATCTGGATGTACTATCCATATCCGTATTCGTATTCGTATCCGTATCCGCACGGATAGTTAAAACAACTATCTATATACATATCTTCCTGGATACCCCGAATTCGGATAATATCCGTATCCGTTTACATTGTTTAGCCATCACAAATAATAACTATTAAAATATCGAATCCAATGAAATCCAATCCAATCTAAATAAATATATAACAAATTACTACCTCCTAACATCAACAATTATGGCTTCCATAATAGTAGTAGCATTCCATAATGATAATATGCACTACACCAAATGAGGAAAATTGTAACGGATTTTTTTTTCTATTTGTAATGGATTTTGTCCATTACACATTTGTAACGGACAAAATCCATTATCAATAGCAAAAATCCGTTACAAATATATTAGAATTAAATGCAAAAGCCATTTAAAAAAAAAAAAAAGAAAGTGGGAGAGGAGCGAGCGGCTCCACTCTCCAACTCTCTCCCGTCTCTCTCTATACCTCCCCAACCCGTTCGTCTCTTCATACAACTTGCGAAATTGGTATACCGTCGCACGAAGTTGATGCACGATCACTGATCGCCCCTCTCCCTCCTCTGGACGTCCATCTCGGTGTTCCGACAGTCGCGCGCCCCCTCCTCCGACCAGAGATCATCCCTTCCCCTCTCCTCCGGCTCATAGATTCACTCAATAGGTAAATTAACATATTTGTCAATGGATTCACACACAACAGTTCATTCAGTTCATAGATTTATTGTTTTTAAGTTCAAGTTCAATGGGTATTTGTTACCTGTTAATTTTTTATTCACTGTTTACCCTATATTTGTTTCAAGTTCAATGGATTCCCTGTTTAGCTTATATTTGTTTAAATTTTTGAAAATATAGATTTGTTGGGTATTGGGTTATTAGTATTTAAAAAATAAAAGTATTGATTATTTGTTATTGGGTTGTTGCCTATTCCGTGATTATATTAGTTTTCTCATTTTCTGTTAATTTTAATTGTCGAAACATATTGCATTTTTGGTTTGTTCAATTTGTAGTTTTAGTTCTCTCAATTTTTTAATGTAGGGTGTAGGTGTAGGTTGGAATTGGGGATGGGGATGGGGTTGGGGCAGAGGTTTTGAAAACAACTGATTTTTATTAAAATTTGTTTGTGTCATTTTTTTATTTTTTTATTCTTCTAACATATTTAATAAAAAAAATTATTCTAGAGGTCATGTGCAAGGCACGTATTTAAGTAAAGAAAAAAAATCTTATTTTTATCTAATTTCTTTAATATAAATAGTACCTGATTTTATTTGTGAAGTATGGTTTGTGTATAGTATTTTTCATTTCTCATCTATGTATCTTAAGTTGATTAATATTTAGTTTTGCCCAATACACTTATTGCGATACACATCTTAAGTTTTATGGTAAATCAAAAAGAACCCCATGAATGATCAAGTTATTTGCAAATAGAAATCACGATGAATTATGTGTTTTAGTTACTTGATATGCTTAAATTTTCTTTCTATTCATCAAAAATGTGTTTAGAATTTAGAAACCATAAATTTAGCATAAGTCGTGGTATAATATGTTGCCATAAATAGACACCAATCATTATCGAAGATTACAGTTACAACTTATTGTTAATGTGTGTTTTATCTTGTTTTATAGAATGTCACGACCGATTAACAAAGACTGGATGACTGAAGAGAACAAAGGCAGCTTGTCGTATTTAAAGGGCATTGAAGATTTTATTAAATTTGCGAAAGAGAACAATGACCAGGGGTTGACAACGATACCTTGTCCATGTTCGAAGTGTCGCAATAAATTGCGTCTGAAATCGAAAGAAGTAGAGAGACATTTGTGGAGGAATGGTATGCATCAATTGTATACTGTATGGTTTTTTCACGGTGAAAATACATCCGTGAACACTATTGATCCCCCACCGGTACAACAAGTTGAGGAGATCATAGTAGAAGAAAACATCGAGGAACAAGGTATTGGGGTGAAAAATCTTGTTGATGTTTGTTACGGAGTGCATGGGGAACCTTATGTAGATGTTGAATGCGGTCAGTCGCGAGTTTCCAAAGAAGATCATGTCGTAAATGACAAGTACAATGAATATAAGAGATTATCAGTTGAGAAATTATATCCTTCATGCGAGGGTCCTGAAACAACTCTTTCTTCAATTATAGAACTTCACAACTTAAAGAAGCAATTTGGTTGGTCAGGAAATAGTGTCACGGCACTTTTGTCTATCTTAAAAAGGTGGCTCCCAAAAGGTAATACACTACCAGGAAAATATCCAAAGATGAAGAGTATGATGAAAGACTTGGGGATGAAGGCCAATTACATTCATACATGCGTCAATAACTGTGTCTTATATTAGAAGGAGAATGAATATATGGATGAATGTCCCTAATGTGGAGAATCAAGGTATTCAGTTACTATGAGGAAAGGGGGAAGGATTACCAAAGAACCTAAAAAGGTGTTGAGACATTTCCCTCTGATTCCAAGGTTGGTGAGATTTTATACTATTCCGTGGATAGCTCGAGAAATGACATGGCACCATAGGGCAACCACTTCATGGGATTACCAACGACATCCATGTGATTCATCCCAATGGAGGAGTTTCAAATCAAAATGGCCTGAATTTGCTAAAGAAGGACGCAATGTTTGGCTCTCAATAGCAACCGATGGGTTTAATCCTCGTGGCATTCAGTCTGCCAGTTATAGCTGTTGGCCTGTTATCACGGTGCCGAATAATCTTTCACCTTCATTATGCATGAAGAGAGAGTTTCAAATGTTGTCTTTGTTAATACCTGGTCCAAAGGCACCGGGTCAAGACATCGACGTTTTTCTTCAGCCATTAGTTGATGAGTTGAAGGAATTATGGGAAGTAGGTGTTTCGTCTTATGACATGTATGAGATGAAGCCTTTTACATTGAAAGCTATGTTAATGTGGGGGATTCACGATTTCCCTGCATATGGGAATTTATCTGGGTGTATTACACATGGTTATAAAGCTTGCCCTGTTTGTGGGGACGATACTCCATCCATCCGACTGGTACACAGTAATAAGATAGTTTATACAAACTATCATATTTTCCTTGACATGGATCACCCTTTTCGAAAAGGTGGGAGTTTGGGGCTTAGGTCAACAGAGTATACACCTCCTCCACGTCGGTTGAATGGGGACGCACTTGTAAAGAAGTTACGTTGCATCAAGTATACACTGGGAAAGTCTCCAAAAGTTTCCAGTAATAAGCGAAAGATGGGTGATGCAAATGAGAATTGTAATGTTCAAGTTAAGGAGGCATGGTATAAAAGGTCAATTTTATTTGACTTGGAATATTGGAGTTCTCATAAAATTCGACATGTTCTTGATGTGATGCACATTGAGAAGAATGTTGTAGAGCATTTAATAAGTACAATCCTCGATGATAAAACGAAAACTAAAGATACAATAAATGCGCAGAAGGATATGAAAGACTTGGGCATACATAGTGGTCAATGGATGCGAGAAGATGAGCAAACCGGGAAAGGGATGAAACCGAAAGCATCATTTATATTGGATAAAGAAGAGAAACGACGGTTTTGTCAAATTTTGAAAGACTTAAAGTTACCTTCCAGCTTTTCGTCCAACCTAAGCAATATCGTCACCCTTAACCCACCTGGTTTGCACTCAATGAAGTCACATGACTATCACGTTATTATAGAGTATTTGTTGCCCGTATTACTTCAGCATTCATTTTCAAAATACAAAGATTTGCGAAGAGCTATTCAACAGTTGAGCTTATTTTTCAAAATATTATGCTCAAAAGTCTTAATTCGTGAGGATATGCAAAGGGCCAAGTTTATGGTTGCAGAGGCATTGTGTGTGTTGGAGAAGCACTTTCCGCCGGCATTTTTTGATATTAGTATCCACCTTACTGTTCATTTAGCCGATGAAGCATTGGCTTGTGGTCCTACAGGAACACATTGGATGTATCCGTTTGAACGATAAACTTTTTATATTAATTTTTATTTTCACACAAACACAAACACAAGCACAAACATAAGCATATATGTATAGATCATTGTTAGAATATCTCATATATACTTTTTCTTATTCACACGAATAGGAAGATGCAAGATTTTAAAGATATACCTAGCAATAAGCGATACATTGAAGGTTCAATTGCGGATTCGTATGTTACTGCTGAATCTGTTAGGTATTGCATGGAGTACATGCCTAATTCTCTTGACGGAAACCACAAACGTACTCGTGAAGCGTTTCTAAATGAAGATGGAGAGTTTTCTGATGAAGGACCGTTGTTAGATGACAAGATTGTGGTGTTGGAACCTAAACAGTTTCAACAAATACGTCGATGGGTCCTATTTCGACTTGACGTTGATGGTCTTGAAGAATTCTATAGGTTTGAGCAATTTAATAAGTATTTATCGAAATTCACATTTAAATACTAATACACGAACTTATGTTAATAAATTGCAGTGAGTATAAAACGTTACTAAAATCCACTTGGCGTGGTAAAGGAAATGGGAGACAATTAACAGAAGTAGAGATGCAAACTTCTTTCATTCCGTGGTTATATGATAAGGTGCTCTTGATTTTACTAGTATATTAAGTTATATTCTTTATTATCCAGACTCACTTTGTAGCTATAATTTTATTTGTATTGCGCAGCTAGTCACTTCTGGAGAGACAGAGACAAATGCTATGTTGTGGCGGTTAGTAAAAGGACCAAAACACAAGGTTAAAACATATAAAAAACACCGCACCAATGGCTTTGTATTCTCTCCCAAGTATCACGATGATACTATTGTGACACAAGACAGTGGTGTTTGCATGAAGGCTTGGACTCAATTTAGGGCAAGGAAAAGTGATAAAAATATTAAAGATGCTTGGACAATGTATTACGGAGTTATCAGGCAAATAATTGAGTTGGACTAAACGCTATTTAAGGAGGTAGTGTTTTATTGTGATTGGGTGAGGGTGGAGGACAAGATCAATGGTTGCAAACATTGTCCAGACTCCAATTTGGTAATGGTTAATTTTGATAAGTTCAAGAGTACCAATAATGAGATTAATGAGCCTGCAATTCTCGCTTCTGATGCCAGTCAAGTCTTCTACTCAAAAGATCTTAACACTCCTAATTGGTGGGTTGTTATACATTCCCCGAAGAGATTAACTAGTCGAGTAGACGAGCTAGAGATACCAACTGTGTTCCAATCTACTCTTGAAGATGAACCTCATTTGGAGAACCTGCTAAAGCAATATGAAAAAGTCTATCTATTATTTTTTCACTAGTTTTTAATGTGTTTTTGTTGGTGAATTGTAGCATTTTTAATGCAATCGAGTGGTATTTTCGCATAAGTTGTTGATATGTTTTTATCAGTTTAGACTGATCCTTTAAATTCAACTGTTCTTACCATAATTGTTGTCTTTATATCATGATTAGTAATATGCTAATAAGGAGAAATGATGCATTAATTGTTATATGCTTTTAATTCAATAAGTATATTGTTTATCTTTTATTTTACTATAATATTACCATCGAACTAATTCTTTGTTTTGAAATTTAGGAAATTTAAAATGTCATCAGGTACAGGCTTAGCACAACCTTCCTCCTCAATGGCCAAAACCCTAAATGAGAAAATCAAAGTCATTGTTGAAGATGACGGGTCTATAGTCGGTGATAATGCAAAGCTGTGGAGTTCTCGTACCGGGGATTTTGTGAGAGCTAATTGCCCGATTCACTTCTCGGACTGGAGGCACGTGCCAAAGAAATGTAAAAATGATGTTTGGAATGCTTTGATGGTAAATATGATCTTATACTTCATATCTTCATTTTTTATTCTTCTTTTCTATTTTTATTCTTTTGCTATTTACTATTCTTTTAATTATTTTTGTTTTGCTTAATGATAACAAAGAGAATTTGATCTTAATGTTCCCCCGGAAGTGGCTCGTCCATTAGTGGAGAAGACATGGTCCCAAAAATTCAAGACTTTCAAAAATACATTGCGATCTCATTTGCAGGATGATGGCGCTGAGCCTGAAGGTGTTGACCCTAAAATATGGAAGATATTTAGAGAAATGGAAAATGGTGAGAAAAAAAGGCAACAAAAACTAAAAAATGTTGAGAACCGCTCAAAGCTGAAGTATACCCATTGTCTCGGTCGTCGTACATATGCCCAAAAGAAATACTTGTTGGTGTGTATCATTTTTGTTTTACTTTTAACATTAAAAATGTTCTTAGCTAATTTGTTAATTTTAACAATGTACAGCAAAAAACTAAGCCTGAGGTACAAATTGGGAAGGTAGACAATTGGTTGTCAGGGCATATACGCAGTGATAAAACTGTGTTGGAGAGTGCCAAAAGTTTCTATGTGAGTATAATATTTTTATTGTTGAAAATTTTAATTTTTAGTTGAACTTTTATAAAATGATTAACAAATTTATTTATAATAATATAGGAGGAAGTGAAGGCTGCGGAAGAGAAAAGAAAAGCCATAAGTATGATTGGAGAGGGTAGTACCAATAGTTTTGAGAATTATGACAACGATGTGTTAACACAAGTGTTTGGAAGGGATGTTAAAGGCCGAATGCGTGGGGTGGGGTCCTACGTCTGTAAGAAACAATTAATTCACACGGGGGTTGCGAAGGCAAAATTTGTACAGTATTTGAAAGGAAATGAAGAAATAGCCTCGATGAAGAATGACATCTCTAATGTTCACTCACAGTTGAAAGAGGTTACCAGTATGTTGCATATGTTTATGTCAAAATTGGAAAATGGAAAGGAGAGTTCCCCTGTAGGGGTGACTCCACATAGCGAGTTTGGTTCCACTTCAGATCATCGTCCTATCACTTTATCTCAAAATTTGAGTAATCTTGTCAACACTCCCTCTCCCACTCTCAATCCCACTCATATTCCTAACCCCCCTCCCCGCCCCCTCCTTTAAAAAAATCCTCCGTCATTGTACTTGATAGGTTTGGTGTAGAATTGGCAAAGGGACATGTTGGGATACATAATGGTGACATGTGTCACTTCAAACGCCTTGGACTTGGGGAAAAGGTAGTTTGGGTTGAAACAGTGCTTCAACCTGACGCTTCTCTGTATAATGCTCCTCAAAACGGTTTTGAAACTTTGGCAGGCTTTTCAGATGGAGGATTTGTTATTTGGATGGAAAGTTGGTTGAAGTATGTTTAGAAAGTTCATCTTAGTTTGGCACATTTTAGTGTAGGAAAGATACTTTTGGATTAATGTTTTCGTTGATTGTTCTTAAATTTTAGTGTAGGAAAGATACTTTTGGATTAATGATTTGGATGACATTTATTAAATTTTACGTATGTTTGTTTTTCTCATGAATCTTGCTTGCTATGTTGGGTAAATGATACTTTTGGGTTAATGATTTAGATGACAATTGTTAAATTTTATATATGCTTGTTTTTCTCATTAATATCGCTTGCTATGTTAGGTAAAACCTTTTTAACTCCGCCAATGCAATGTTTTATCTTTGCATTGCCGATCCCAAGCCCGGATAAAGGAGGAGGGGAGAGGTCATTGGTTCCGTAAAGGTATAATTCATTTTTTGTTCTCCTGCAGAATGACCATACATTGGTGATTGAATTGAAGATTCCAACTCGCCCCCGTGTTATTGTTTTGCGGAGGTATTTAACATTCTAAACATAAGCTTACCACTGATATTCATAAGCATTTTGTCAATTCTCTCCCATATAGCATCAGCTAAATCTCTTTTATTCCACCAAGTTAATCTATAACCCAAGAACCCCAAGTCAATCAGACCATTTAACTCCATGCACTGAATGAAATCTTCTGCAGCATTCATATCATAAGGAAGTCCTCTAACCTTATCTAATGAAGTTGACACATTGTTAAAATCTCTCCCAACAAACCATGGGTCAGTAGTTTGAATAGAATTTAAATATACTCTCACAACTCTTATCTTTCTATCCTCGTACACTTGGCATAGGCCAACGATACTTGAAAGTCTTTAGACAGATAAGGATGAGCCACCTTTAGAGTTATACTTTGAGGAATTTGGGAGATGATATTTACAGAGATATCATATGAAAAGAACTCCAAATTGAGTTTACTTCATTTGCAATAGCATATTGAAAACCAAATTTGATTCTATATTCCTCCAATTTAGATGGATCCACTTTAGGCTCTAAGCAAACCCTCAAATCTAACTGATGCATATTCACAAACTTTTTAATTCTTCTAACCACACCTTTCTTCTCGATTCCCCTAACATTCTAACACATTAACTTGATCATTTAACCAAAGGTTTTGGGAGAGCCTTAGATAAAGACATTAATACCTTCTTATCTGTGTGATCAGTGGCCTTCTGCATTATCTTCTTCTTCTTCTTGTTTGATACTTGTGTCCATTCCTCTATTGGTTGAGGCTAGATATCCTTATCAGTGGGAATTTGCCTAGGAGATAAGTGGAAATTTTGAATAACTTCAGTATGCAATCTCTCCCCGCTGCCATCCTTTTCCAAATTATTATGTTTCTCATACACTGCTATACCAGCCTCAATCGATTCCATTTACGCGTCCTATTGAATCGAACTTTTAATGATCTCCATACTTTCCATGTGTATCTTCGTAGCACTTTCCATCTCATTAGGACTGTTATCATCTATTTCAGGCATTATTTGTCCCTCTTCCATGTCTTCAATATCCATACTCTTTTCCTCAACTGGAGTTTGCTGAGATCGTTGGCTTTAGTCTCTATTTCGTGTTGTAGCCTTGTAGGTCTCGTGCGGCAGCCATAACTGTGTTTTTCTCTCATTTGTTAGTTCAGTTTCTGAGTTTGAAGACCATCACTGGATGTCAATGGAGGTTACTTAAAGTTTTTTGTCTATAACAAACTAAATATGTCAATGGAGGTTTGTGTTTTTATATATAGGTGATTAATTTATTTATTATCAATAATTAAGGAATTAATAATGTATCACTATGATATATCGTATATACTTATTATAACTGGCAAATGATTCTAATTTTTGTACTGTGAATATAGATAATAGTAATAGTAATAAATTCTAGAGGGTAATATTTTCTCAACTAGAGCTAAAGAAAAAGTAAAAAGTAAAGAAAGAATGAGCTAACTAACTGTTTGTGGTACATTCAAGCTTAAAAGTTTAATTTCTTTGCACTTCGATATTTTCCCAGTCTAACATGTTTCATTTGTTTTCTCTTTGTATTTGTTTTGTGGTCCTGTTCAGGTGTGAAGCCTTCTCCACATACCCTAGGACGTATGACCTTATCCATGCCAATGGTCTTGTCAGTTTGTATAAAGACAAGTAAGTTCTTCACTTTGTACCTAATTGAAGGGCAGGCTTTATAATTTACCCTTTTTTATGGGAATTAAATTCAATTTACTTGTAGCTAATAGAATAAAATACACTACTGAAGATGTATTGTGCAATAAAAATGTTCTAGTTATCATGGCCTTGGGGATTAGTTAGGTTCTAGTTTATCCTTGATCGGCCCAGAACTGCATTTTGAATTTATTTGCATATATATGTATATATGCAAATAAATTCACTTGTAGCTAATAGAATAAAATCATTCTCATTTATGGAAATTTATATAGTAGTCTCAGAATTAACATTTTCTAAAGATTAATAATAGTTTAATGTTGAACAATGTTTTGATGCCCATTCCCTAGACATCACAGGATGGTAAAACAAGATTCACCCTAGTTGACCCCGAGTAAATACCTTGAGTTGACATAGTTTTGATACCATTCTTGTATGTATTTTCTGAAGGTTAATAAATTTTAGAGATTTCAGAGTTGGATTTAGAGAAACAGATCAGTGAGGCGTGGTTGTGACGTTATCTCTATTTATGAAATAGAGGATGCTCTCTTCATATATGACAAGTTCGAAAAGGCAATTTCATCATGTGGTGGCAGACGATACTCAAGTGCAAACTACGATGTGGAATTTAGTAGCAATAACAAATTTTTTGATTATCACAGATGCGAAAATGACAAACTCTATCAAACATAATTGCGTTGTGAAGCTCGGGGAAAAAAATACTCCGAAGTGATGTATATGTGGTGGTAGAACAGGGCACATCAAATGAGATTGTTGTGTTGAATTAGATGAAGATACAAATGGTGTATGAGGAGAAAGACGATGGAAGAATCAATCTTATTCTTTGTGGCCTTTTCTTCAATTCTTAGCAACTAAGTTTGATTATATTTTATTACCAGTTGTTGTAGGGTTGGAGAATGATAGGAATAAGATTGTTAAAGGTGAGTCTGACAGTAATCGAATTTAACATCATTCTTTTTTTATTTTCAATTATACCATTTCCAACATTTTCATCCCATTTGGTTTTCAATAGATTCATCTACTGTAGTTCATCTTATTAGCTATAAAAACACATGGGTCCTTAATTGAACTATGTATTCTGTTCGTTTCAGGAAAAAATTTATTGGAAAATTATCCGTCCATTTGTATCACCTCAAGAAAGTGTTTGTAATATAAACATGATCAAGCATGCATTGCAGTTCCAATTGAAGGTGAGCTGTTTTGGTACAAAAACTAAAAATCATTAGTGACTTATTATAAATATTCAATATAGATTGAAATTTCATACTGAAGACTACTTAATTGGTTCATCTCTTCGAACTGGCTGTCAGATATATACATGTTGACTCAATCAAATTATAATTTGTCTACTTATCGAACTTATAGTTCACCAATTTGGTATTCTGATCAACTTATCACCAACTAATGTAGGACTTGGTTCATTTGATCAACTTTTCATAACTTTCTTCCTATGTTCCACTTAGTCAACTCCAAACTTCTTAACTATATGTATATGTTTTAGGAAATGCTTGTTGAGATTCCATGATGAACACTATATTAGAAAACTGACCTGCCGTTGGCTTATACAGGGGCTAAATTAAGAGCAGGCAATAGTTCTGGTTTAGAAGCATCTTTTCTGCTATCGAGTTGGCTACACAAGTGCATGCCACACGTCCACGAAATAGTTCAAAGTCAAAACATTGGATCCTCATGCTTCTGTCATATGGGTATGTTGCTATCATGCTATGTTGGGTAAGTGAATTTAAACACCCTCTGCAACCACTTCTAATTTGTTGTGGGCGAATTTCTGATTAATAAGCATGAAAAAACTAAATCTTTCATGTTGAAGATATGTTGTTTGGACATGATATGTTGTTTATTATATATGACTTCCGATTTTAGGTATGCGGATATTATTAGATACGCACGTCTTTGCTCCATTCAATTTTTTGACGCACCGATAGTATCAATATCATACGACATATGGTCTAATGATAACATTTGACCTCAAGTTTTTTTTCACACTAAATAAACTCTTAAGTGCAATTATTTCTGTTATGGAAGTACTTTTTTCATGTTAGAATAATTGATATGTCTTGTTCCTCATTCTAACTTGTACAAGTCAAGGAACATTGTCACATGAGCATCCCTAATTCGGTATTGTCATAACACATGTAGTACTAGTTGTTCTTCATGTTTATTTGGCAACGCTTCTCTAAATGACATGTCAATATATTGTTGGTTGTGACTAAGTGATATGCATTCAGGAAATTAGGCCCAAAATGGGATCTGAACACTTTCTTCGTTGACTAGAAGTTATGTCTGTGGCTAGGAACATCATTAAGAATCCAAAAATCGTTCCTGGTGGTGGTGCTACGGAGTTAACTGTGTCTGCAACACTAAAACAGAAATGCTCATTTGTAGAAGGCATTGAAAAGGTGGATTTCTATTTTTCACTTGTACAGTTCGACTTTTCTATACCCGTTGAATTTAACTATATGAAGACACTAGTCACTTTTTGATTTCTAATTCTTACCCTTTATTTGGTTTTGAAAAAAGTGACCTTACGAAGCTACTGCAGTAGCATTTGAGGCCATTCCCCGGACATTGTTACAGAACTGCGGTGTCAATGTCATTAGAACCATGACTGCTCTACAAGGAAAGTATTATCATCGAGGAAAAAATAAAAAATAATGCGTTGAGGAAGGGTGTCACGACCCCAACCCAATAGTAGTAGGGAATGAGTGTCTTGACATGCCACCAAGGCATTCAATGTTATGGACTTATAATATTTCTTAAAGTAAATGCAACGGAAATACATTCACATGGTCATGAATCGTAAACTATTGAAAAAATGGAATTACGTCATCAGAGCTTTCTAAAAGGGAACTTCGTATATATTAAAGTATGAACGGATTACAACTTATGCCAAAATTAAAAACTTATTACTAAAGAGCCAAACATGCTCTATCTCCCAAAAACAAACGTTATATTTAAAATTATAACAAAAGAGCTCCTCAACCTAGATCTTCAACATAGTCCTTCTACACTCCATCCTCCCGTCTAATTATTTCCTGAAAAATCGTTATTTATACAACGTCAGCTAAAAGCTGAATAAGATTTAATCTCCCGACATTCCAAGGTTTTCAGAATATAGATACCTATTCAAGTCAAAAGAGAAGGCATATACATATATGGATAGGAACTTGCAGTATATAGATATATATTTTGAAATGATAGTATATATATCACAATTGGATAGCTCAGAATAAGAAGAATGAAATAATTCAAATGTGATATCTTTTTCTTTCAATCATATCATTTTAATGGCCAAGTACACTCTACTATTGTATTCTTCTACCGTATTATACCCCAGTAGTTGAGGGTCAATCGAACTAGTTCGTCACAACGCCTTATTTAGGGCACACCAGCGATAACCCAGCTGGGAAGGTCAGTCAGTAAAGAGGTCCCTTAGGCCGAATCTTATTTTCAATATTCAATCTCATTTTCAATACTCATTTCAATCAGTGTGTCTATATGGAGAGATATAAACATATCACAAATGAATCTATCATCGGTATCAGATGCATTTTGAGAATAAAAGCATTTCACAAAATACATAGTTTGCATAATATCATATAATTTAAATGTGCAAGAAATGACATAGAGTACTCACCTAAAATAGAGGCTCGAAAATATAGATATTGAGTCTTGGATCACACGTTAATCTAATAAATACAATAAAGGTTTAATTATGTATTCTAAATAAATCCCAATTCTAAATATTGTGTTTTAATCCTAAAATATCTTACTGAAAAAGGTTACTAAAACCATTTTCTCGATTTTTAATATTCATTCATCGCATTTAAAGAATTTCAATTCATAGTTCTTCCTAATCAGTCGGTTCCCAGTAGAGATGGAGGGTCACAGGGGCACCACTTAAATACCATCTCATCTAGACAGAACATTTCCGGATTTATTCCCAGTAGAGATGGAGGGTCACAGGGGCACCACTTAAATACCATCTCAACTAGACAGAATTTCACCGGGACTGACTTTGGAATTACTTAAATGAGATTCCATAATACGAGCAATTGCTTACAAAAATCATTTTAAAAAGAGTATATATATATATTTTTCAAACAAGTTGACATATTTTGAAAATAAAATCAATTTAGATTGTTTCCAAATTTTAAGTTTTGATTAGTAAGGTCTTTAGTGTATTTTACCAGCATAACTACTAAGTAAAGCTATAAAATATGAAATTAAAACTACAAAAATGAATTATAACATTTAAATAAAATCATACCTACGAAATGAATTCTTTCTTCGAAATTATAGAACTCCTTCTTAAGATATTTACCAAGCTTTCTATCACTCTTTCTTACTATAATTCTCAAGGAATTGGTGTGAGTTTCAAATGAACCCTAAGGCCCTATTTATAGGTTTCCAAAAGTCTTACGGTGTTGACATGTGTCTAGGTGATCAAGCATTACGGTGGAAAGTCATCGTTTGGGTGTCGCATTCCGGGGTGGTCTTGCAGTCTAACATCACCAAATGATGACAGGTGTTTTAGCTTTCTCTCTGAAGATGACATGTGTGAGGTGGAGGTGACCAGCACGTGGTGGAAAGGTGATAAGGGTATAAGGGTCATTTCACACATGAAGGGTATTTTGGTAATTTCACACTATATATTTTCAATATTTCTTAGAGGTCCTTGAAAATATTTTATTTACAAAATGGCCCTTTTTATATTTTTATTTTAGTCCCTAAAGTTTCATAAAATTATATTTTCTACCCCAAAACTTATTATATACCTTAAGATATGCCATAAGACTTCGACTTCATCCTATTTATGATCGATTCTTCGTATTTAAAAATGGGTTTTGTTATATTGATAACCAATAACATCACATATCTAATAATATTTATAAGATAGTAAGTAACACATGAGTGTAAAAACAAACTATATACATATGAGCACATAAAAGTGGGGTCATTACATCCTACCCACCTTATAAAAAGTTTGGTCCCCAAACTTGACTCATATTAATTTACAAACAAGTATGGATATCTCTCCTTTATTTCATCTTCCCGCTCCCACGTTGCTTCTTCAACTGAATGATTTCGCCATAATACTTTGACCAGTGGAATTATCTTGGTCCGTAATATTTTATCTTTATGGTCCAAAATTTCTACCGGATGCTCAATGTATGACAAGTCTTGTCTAACTTGAAGAGGTTTGTGACTTAAGATATGTGTTAGATCTGGGACATATTTCTTTACCATTGATACGTGAAACACATTATGTACACTAGAGAGTTCAGGTGGTAAGGCTATTCTATACGCAACAGCTCCTATCTTTTCAAGGATTTCAAAAGGTCCTATGTATCTTGAGCTCAACTTCCCTTTCTTCCCGAATCGTATTACTCCCTTTGAATGCGATACTCGTAAGAACACATAATCTCCTTTTTGAAATTCTAACTGTCGGTGTCGATTGTCAAAATAACTCTTTTGACGGCTTTGAGCGATTCGAAGTCGGTCTTGTATCAATTTCACTTTCTCTGTTGTGATCTGAATCAATTTTGGTCCCAATAATTTTCTTTCTCCAACTTCTACCCAACATGCGGGAGAACGACACCTTCTACCGTATAGTGCTTCATACGGAGCCATTTGAATAGTTGCTTGATGACTATTATAGGCAAACTCCACTAATGGTAAATGATCATCCTAATTCCCCTTCAAATCAAGTACACAAGCCCTAAGCATATCCTCTAATATTTGAATGGTTCTCTCAGATTGACCATCTGTTTGAGGATGAAAAGCAGTGCTGAAATTCAATTTTGTTCCCATGGCAGCTTGTAGGCTTTTCCAAAAGTGAGAAACGAATCTAGGGTCACGATCAGAAATAATTAAAATTGGGGTTCCATGAAGCCTAATAATTTCCCGCACATATAACTTGGCTAACTTTTCTAATGAATGGGTAATTTTAATGGCAAGAAAATGAGCAGATTTAGTTAACCTATCAATAATTACCCAAATAGAATCATTACTATTTAAACTCCTTGGTAAACCTGTCACAAAATCCATGGTAATATGTTCCCATTTCCATTCAGGGATAGGTAGAGGTTGTAATAATCCTGATGGTTTCTGATGTTCGGCTTTTACTTGTTGACAAACCAAACAGTGAGATACAAATTCTGCTATCTCCCTTTTCATATTATTCCACCAAAACACTTCTCGAAGATCTCTATACATCTTGGTATTTCCAGGATGAAATATAAATCTCGAGAAATGAGTTTACTCCAAAATTTGTCTCTTTAGTTGGGCATCACGTGGAACACACACTCTGTTTCCAAACCTCAATATATCATCCCGTATCGCAAATTCAAATCTCTTCCCTTCAATAACCTCTTCTCTGATCTTCTTCAGTTGTGGGTCATTTACTTGTGCAACTTTGATCCTTTCCATCAACGTGGGTTGTACTTGTAAGGTTGCGATTATTCCTCCTTCGCTATAAATACGTACATCTATTTCCATACTTCTCAAATTCGCTAACAAAGGTTCTTGATTTGTAATGAGACATGCTAAATTTGTTGTGGACTTCCTACTTAAAGCATCTGCTACTGCATTTTCTTTCCCTGGGTGATAATGAATATTTAAATCATAATCCTTCATCAATTCTAACCACCTCCTTTGTCTCATGTTCAATTCTTTCTGAGTAAATATATATTTCAAACTCTTATGATCGGTATAAATCTCACAAGTCTCACCATATAAATAGTGTTTCCAAATCTTAAGAGCAAAAATTATAGCAGCTAATTCTAAGTCATGGGTTGGATAATTCTGTTCATGTGGTTTTAATTATCTCGAGGCATAAGCTACTACTTTCCCATTTTGCATTAGCACACATCCCAAACCATTTTTTGAAGCATCACTGTAAATCACCAATCCTCCTGTCCCTGAAGGAATAGTCAAAATTGGGGCAGTTACTAATCGATTCTTAAGTTCTTGGAAACTATTCTCAACTTCCTCAGACCATTCATATTTTACCTTCTTTTGTGTTAACCTGGATAGAGGTTTGGCAATGCTAGAAAATCCTTCAACAAATCTTTGATAATAACCTGCTAATCCAAGGAAACTATGAATCTCTATTACATTAGTTGGTCTAGGACAATCTAGTATAGCCTCGATCTTTTGAGGGTCAACCGACAGTCCCTCTTTGGAATGACATGTCCTAAAAAAGAAACGCTAGGCAACCAAAACTCACACTTCTTTAATTTTGCATATAATTTTTCCTTCCTAAGGATTTGTAATACTATCTCTAAATGCTTCTCGTGTTCTTCAATACTCTTGGAATAAATAAGGATGTCATCAATGAAAACATCCACACATTGATCCAAATATTTCCTAAACACTCTATTCATCATATCCATAAAAATGGCTGGTGCATTAGTAAGTCCAAATGGCATCACAAGAGATTCATAGTGACCATATCTAGTACGAAAAGATGATTTCAAAATATCATCTTCCTTAATCTTCAATTGGTGATATCCTGACCTAAGGTCAATCTTAGAAAATACTTGCGCACCTTGTAGTTGGTCAAACAAATCATCTATACGAGGTAAGGGGTATTTATTCTTAATGGTTACCTTGTTCAGTTCACGATAATCTATACATAACCTCATCGTCCCATCCTTCTTTTTAACAAATAACATCGGAGCACCACAAGGGGATATACTTGGTCTAATAAAACCCTTGTCTAATAGATCTTGTAATTGAACTTTTAATTCCCTTAATTCTAAAGGTGCCATGCGATAAGATGATTTTGAGATTGGTATGGCTCCAGGAAGAAGGTCAATCATAAACTCTATTTCTCTACTAGGAGGTAGACTGGGTAAATCATCAGGAAAAACATCTGGAAAATGTTTTGCTATAGGGATCTCTTCTCAACTAGGATCCTTCATTTGCAAATCAATAACACTTGCAAGAAATCCTTGACATCCTTTCTTAAGAAAACTATAGGCTTGCATTGCAGAGACAATACACATGGGAGATAGGACACCGGTTCCTTCAAAACTGAATTTTGGTTGGTTAGGAATTTGGAAAGTAACTCTCTTCTCAAAACAATCTACATTAGCATGATATGATGCTAACCAATCCATCCCCAAAATGACTTCGAAATCTCTTATGTCTAAAACTATCAAATAGACAAATAGTTTATGACTACTGACATCTATAGGTCAAGATTTATATACTAATGTACCCGTCAAAAAATCACCAGAAGGAGTAGAAACATGTATGTTATGATTCAAGGGTTCGGGAATATTAGGAAAGCGATTAACGAAACGTAAAGACACAAATGAATGGGAAGAACCAGGATCTATTAAAACTTGAAAAGGCTGTGCACATATAGAAAGTATACCTGACACTACTGCATTAGAATCCTTTGCATCAGAAAGATTAGAAATTCTACCTTGTCTGTCATGATCTTTATTGTTATTGAAAGTCTTCGTTGGCGCCTTCCCTTTGTTAGGGCAATCTCTCATTTTATGTCCCTTTTGGCCACACCCAAAGCAATTTCCTGTTTCCAGGTAACATGGTTGCCCTCTATGAATATTACCACATCGTTGGCATCTATCAACATTAAAGGGTTTATTCACAAAAGGTCGCCCTGTATTGGGTATATTCCTAAAGGGTTTATTATTGGGGTTCCTTCCTCTTTGTTCCCCAAACTTCCTCTTCCCTTCTCTAATCTGATTATATTCTTCACTGTCCTTCTCAGCTATCGTTGCTCTAGTCACCACGTCAGTATATGATGTCAACTTCAGGATGGAAATTCGACTACGAATGTTCAACCTTAACCCACGTTCAAACTTCTTGTCCTTTAAAGTATCGGTTATCACAACATGAGGTGCAAAACGGGATAACTCGATAAACTTCGCCTCGTATTGACTAACCGTCATATTTCCTTGAACTAAACTCATGAAGTCGGCTGCTTTTTGGTCTTGTACCGTTTCAGGAAAGTATTTATCATAGAATATCACTAGGAAATCATTCCAACCTATGGGATTATTCCTTTCCTCGTATATTCTCTTAGTCATTCTCCACCAATGTTCAGCTTCACCTTCTAACATAAACGTTCCAAATGATACTCTTTGTTCATCAGTACACTTAAGAACATCAAGTATCTTTTCTATTTGCATCACCCAACTTTCTGCTTCAGTGGGTTTAGGAGTACCTTTAAAAGATGGAGGAATCAACTTCTTGAACTGTTCAATAGTACATTTACTTAGTTCAGGATTCCTTGGTACTCCATTATTTACTTGATGCTCCACAATCTTTGCTAGACTTTCGATCGCCTTGTATGCACCTTCCAGTCCTTCAATACTCGAATCACTAGTTCCCCTGGTGATCTTCTCTTGGTCATTTTCTACAGTCATGGAAAAACGTAAGATCTACTATACTATATCAAGATTGAAAACTAAAATACCAGTTATAAATAATATAACACATAGGGAGGGTTATCACATAAATCAGATATTTAATACTATCTCCTAAGGATTGAAACACAAAATCTATAACGTTCAAAACCTATGTACAGTAGTCTACGGGTTCATAACCTATGCTCTGATACCACCTCTGTCACGACCCCAACCCAATAGTAGTAGGGAATGAGTGTCTTGACATGCCACCAAGGCATTCAATGTTATGGACTTAAAATATTTCTTAAAATAAATGCAACGGAAATACATTCACATGGTCATGAATCGTAAACTATTGAAAAAATGGAATTACGTCATCAGAGCTTTCTAAAAGGGAACTTCGTATATATTAAAGTATGAACGGATTACAACTTATGCCAAAATTAAAAACTTATTACTAAAGAGCCAAACATGCTCTATCTCCCAAAAACAAACGTTATATTTAAAATTATAACAAAAGAGCTCCTCAACCTAGATCTTCAACATAGTCCTTCTACACTCCATCCTCCCGTCTAATTATTTCCTGAAAAATCGTTATTTATACAACGTCAGCTAAAAGCTGAATAAGATTTAATCTCCCGACATTCCAAGGTTTTCAGAATATAGATACCTATTCAAGTCAAAAGAGAAGGCATATACATATATGGATAGGAACTTGCAGTATATAGATATATATTTTGAAATGATAGTATATATATCACAATTGGATAGCTCAGAATAAGAAGAATGCAATAATTCAAATGTGATATCTTTTTATTTCAATCATATCATTTTAATGGCCAAGTACACTCTACTATCGTATTCTTCTACCGTATTATACCCCGGTAGTTGAGGGTCAATCGAACTAGTTCGTCACAACGCCTTATTTAGGGCACACCAGCGATAACCCAGCTGGGAAGGTCAGTCAGTAAAGAGGTCCCTTAGGCCGAATCTTATTTTCAATATTCAATCTCATTTTCAATACTCATTTCAATCAGTGTGTCTATATGGAGAGATATAAACATATCACAAATGAATCTATCATCGGTATCAGATGCATTTTGAGAATAAAAGCATTTCACAAAATACATAGTTTGCATAATATCATATAATTTAAATGTGCAAGAAATGACATAGAGTACTCACCTAAAATAGAGGCTCGAAAATATAGATATTGAGTCTTGGATCACACGTTAATCTAATAAATACAATAAAGGTTTAATTATGTATTCTAAATAAATCCCAATTATAATATTGTGTTTTAATCCTAAAATATCTTGCTGAAAAAGGTTACTAAAACCATTTTCTCGATTTTTAATATTCATTCATCGCATTTAAAGAATTTTAATTCATAGTTCTTCCTAATCAGTCGGTTCCCAGTAGAGATGGAGGGTCACAGGGGTACCACTTAAATACCATCTCATCTAGACAAAACATTTCCGGATTTATTCCCAGTAGAGATGGAGGGTCACAGGGGCACCACTTAAATACCATCTCAACTAGACAGAATTTCACCGGGACTGACTTTGGAATTACTTAAATGAGATTCCATAATACGAGCAATTTCTTACAAAAATCATTTTAAAAAGAGTATATATATTTTTCAAACAAGTTGACATATTTTGAAAATAAAATCAATTTAGATTGTTTCCAAATTTTAAGTTTTGATTAGTAAAGTCTTTAGTGTATTTTACCAGCATAACTACTAAGTAAAGCTATAAAATACGAAATTAAAACTACAAAAATGAATTATAACATTTAAATAAAATCATACCAACGAAATGAATTCTTTCTTCGATATTATAGAACTCCTTCTTAAGATATTTCCCAAGCTTTCTATCACTCTTTCTTACTATAATTCTCAAGGAATTGGTGTGAGTTTCAAATGAACCCTAAGGCCCTATTTATAGGTTTCCAAAAGTCTTACGGTGTTGACATGTGTCTAGGTGATCAAGCATTACGGTGGAAAGTCATCGTTTGGGTGTCGCATTCCGGGGTGGTCTTGCAGTCTAACATCGCCAAATGATGACAAGTGTTTTAGCTTTCTCTCTGAAGATGACATGTGTAAGGTGGAGGTGACCAGCACGTGGTGGAAAGGTGATAAGGGTATAAGGGTCATTTCACACATGAAGGGTATTTTGGTAATTTCACACCATATATTTTCAATATTTCTTAGAGGTTCTTGAAAATATTTTATTTACAAAATGGCCCTTTTTATATTTTTATTTTAGTCCCTAAAGTTTCATAAAATTATATTTTCTACCCCAAAACTTATTATATACCTTAAGATATGCCATAAGACTTCGACTTCATCCTATTTATGATTGATTCTTCATATTTAAAAATGGGGTTTGTTATATTGATAGCCAATAACATCACATATCTAATAATATTTATAAGATAGTAAGTAACACATGAGTGTAAAAACAAACTATATACATATGAGAACATAAAAGTGGGGTCATTACAAAGGGTATTGCGTATCACTCAAAATGGAACATATTCCAAGTCTTTATGGAATTATATAAAAATCACATTCATAAATACTTTACAATCACTAAATTTCAGACAACTTTCTTTAGCCATGCAGATTATATATCTTAGGATAGTAAGTTAAAAGTGACTAAGTATAGGAGAATAGTGAGTGTATTGGTCTTTTGCAGGAGATTGACAACAGGGCATGACCCAGTCCAGCTCTTATTACTAAGCAACAACTATGTGCCAAAATAGTAGGAGGTCGAGCAGCGGAGGAAATAATTTTTGGTGAACCTAAAATTATTGTCGGTGCAGCAGGGAACTTGCAACAGATAATGTATTTGACAGTAAGTCACAATAATCGAATGGGTAGAGACCAAAAGTACCCCATTAAATCGTATAGGTACTATAAAACACTCTTAACTTGCTGCTGCTCAATACACGTAACCATTTCTTGAAAATGCACAAATGCATAAAGCAGAGGTGTTGATGGAAAATTTCCGACGGGCGATTGGTCTACGAATTGAGGAAAACAATTAAGTTTATGAAGGAGAGGTAAGCTACTGTTAATTATTTTTTTCTTCTAATATTTTCCCATGTCCTAATGTTATGATATGTGCAGATTATCTTCATTTTTTGTTTGGTCCTTGTTTCCAATGTGTTACAAAGTTACTCTTATTTTAGGTGACTGAATTATCTCCAGAGGAAACCGAGAGTGTCACAGGTGGATATAGTAAAAGCATTAGCCATGTAATTATTGGGTTAAAAACCGTCAAAGGAACTAAGCAACTGAAGTTGGATCCAACTTTCGATGATGCCTTAATTGAGGAAAAGGCAAGTTCCTTCTGTTTTTTGGTTTTTCTTCATACAAAAAAACGTGTATTGATTTTATTGATTGCAAAACTCTTATGCTGAATTGATTTGAAGGGTGTTGATGCACACCCCAAACAAAAAATGTGTATACTGAGCTGTAATTACAAGCTGCAGGTAGTTGTTGGCGATGTTATATATGTTTAAGCAACCAGTGATGCAGTTAAAAAGGTAGGTAGGAGTGATGCATTTGCTACAGAATTCGATCTCAAGACAAAAGAGTATGTTCCACTTCCCAAAGGAGAGGTCCATAAAAAGAAGGAGATAGTTCAGGTTTGTTTTGATGAACTTTGGGTCTTCAATTTATGTATGCTATATAATTCCACAGATCAATGTTGATGTCTCTTTTGATTATGAGAAAGAGTGGATTATTGATTATAGTTGATCCTATCATGAAACCGGTGATGAATCATTACTTTTAGGAGTTCACGAAAAGTTATTACAGTAGCCAAACAATGAAGTATGGTGTCATGGAGTGTGGTTGGGTAGGGGCTCATCGAAGTTTCGATTGACACGCCAATAAGACTCACTGGATGACAGCTATCAATGGGACAATAAGGAGGGCAATAATGGTACATCAGGATGTGGTTTACCAAGTATGTCAGTGCGATAATTTCGAGATATATCTTTTTTGTGGCAATTTACTCTTTTACATTTTTGTTAAGTTATTTCACATCTGAAGTTGTGCCTTTATCGTCATCCATGTTCAGGTTCAATGGGATGAACCTTCATCAATTTTACGTTCAGAGAGGGTTTCACCGTGGGAATTAAAGCCTCTAGTGGAAGCAACTCCTTCAAACACACAACCTCAACAAAGGAATAAGTGGGCACGACCTTCAGTTTTACCTTCACTAATGCCAGATCTTTCTGCCATTGGTATAACAACTTATTTTAAAATACATCTTCATAGTATGTCGACCTTCTGTTGATTTTTAATTGATCTTCCCTTTATGTTATTAGTAATGTTATTCAATATTTCTTAAGCCCCCCTTTAGTTCAGGTGAAATATCTTCCATGTGAATGAAAAGTAAGCGAGGTCTCAATGAGGATATTGTATCCGGTTGTAGGTTTACCCGTCAAGAATGAACAACTATTTGCACACCCTTGCATTTTCTTATATCGTAGCTTCAAATATCTTCCCCGAGAGGATTAACAATTACTGATGCAATATATGATCGTTAAACATGCAGGTTCACATGCAAGAGATGGTTGTTGGCAGGGCAGTAGATTTGACAAGGTTTAACGAGTATAAGGATCTGCTCAGAAAACTTGAGATGTTTGAGATTGAAGGTGAACTTTGTGGATCAACAAAGAAATGGAAGGTTGTCTATACTGACGAGGAGGATGACATGATGATGGTTGGGGATGATCCATGGCAGTTAAGTCCTCAGAACTTAGTTCACTATTATTTGCTTTCTTTTGCTTCGTTTCGACCTCACCCTCCTCTCTCCCACCCCCACCCCCTAAAAGAAAAAAAAGTGTGTATATATATATATATATATATATATATATTAATGTATAAATAAAAAACAAAACAACTTCTCTAAACTAAATGCATCCTCATCGAACTCTTGGTTGGCCTAATTAACTATTATACACTTTTTGGGATTAAAAATGGGCGTTGGGGGGTGAAAACTTAAAACAACAATCTAGAGGCCTAGATTTAGGTACAAACACATAAAGCGATTCCAACTTAACTTGTTTAAACTAATCGTGTATTCACCGGACCCTCGATTGGCCAAACTTAATAGTATATGCTTCTTTTGGGGGTTAAAAATGGGCGTTGGGGGCAAAAATTGAAAACAGCAACCTGGTGGCCTGAAAATAGATATAAACACATCAAGAGAAACCATAGTAACTTGTCTAAACTAACCGTGTTCTCATCGAGCTCTCGATTGGCCAAATTGACCAGCATACGTTTCTTTTTGGGTTAAAAATAGGCGTTGGAGAAAAACTAAAAAACAACCTAGCTACCTAAAAATAGATAAAAACATGAATGTACTAGTCTTTTATATTATTTACTCCTTATGCTTACACATTTACTAATATTGAGTTTGTTCCACAGGTTCTTATGGGGAAATATGAAGATTGCTCTTGGGAGAATGAAGTCTACTTTTGCAAGGAATATCATGAACACTACTTAAAGGAGAATAATAAGTTTAGAACTTTAATCATGTTAGACTTCGTTTCCAATTTATGGTTAAAAGATAAATGGTTCATCTTGTAGTACATTTTGTTTTGAGAACTTTAAAAATTGTGAATGGAATATAGTTTTAGATCGATTTAATATCACCGATATGTAGTGTCGTTCATTTTGTCACGTGTGCTTTGAAATTATGTTTTGAGTGAAATTTATGGGTATTGGTTCTGCATTGTCAATGGTTGAGCACAAGTTTTTACTAGTGTATTTATATCTACTCGTTTAATGAAAAATTAATATTTTTTAAAAATAAAATAATATTGCTAACGGACTTTAACCATTACAAATAAAAACATCAGTTACAAATACATGACATTCCCAATCTGTTGTAATGTATTTTGTAACGGTTTTTATCCGTTACAAATTCTATATTTGTAACGGATAAAAACCGTTACAAGTTAGTATATTCGTTACTAATATGGGATGTGTAACAATGCCAAATCCGTTACAAAATATTTTGTAACGGATTTAGCCCGTTACAAATATTAAATTTGTAATGGATTTTATCAGTTACAAATTTCGTTGGTAAAATAAATAACGCCAATTTTCTAACGGATTTAATCCATTGAAAATATTTTTTGTAACGGTTTTTGCCCGTTACAATTGACCTGTTTTGGTGTAGTGATGGCTTAAAGTTATCCATACTTTACAAACATATAAGCTTAAAGCCATCTAAAAAAAATAACAGTAGAAATAAATATGCACCTTTTAGATTAAATCAAATTTATTAAGAATGATAACCTCATGGACCTTTTAGTCTTCAAAACATGCTAATATTTTTATTTTAATAAGTATACATTTTATTTTGTATATAATATATATGTTGTTAATTTCAGTTCTTAACACAATTAAAATCATCTCTTTACTTTTTTGTTTCTCTCCTACATTTTTTTTATAATTGAGGAAACTAATGAACAACCACATGAACAATATATAAATACAGTTATATTTTTTTATTTTTATCTTGTATGTACCTGTTGTTGCTAACTTTCTGTTGCAGGAGGAGGGGATAAGCAACGGCGGAGTTGATGCGAAGTGGATGGGTTGATGAGCAGTGGTGGGCTGATGCGGTGGAGGGGGAGGTGGCGGAATGAGGGTTTTTTGTGGAGTGAAATGAGGGTTTCTTTTCTCTTATTTTGTATGAAAGAGAAATGAAATGAAATTAGTTTTTTTTTTGTTTTAAGTGGAGCATATGTTCTTTAGTGGGTGTATGTTGTGTGTGATAGGGTGTATTATAACTTTAGTGTAACTCCATGATAATATACCCAATAAAACCATAATACATGGCATTTTATTATATACCCAATAAAATAATGACTTTAGGGTGTTTTTATTTTGAGTAGAGTCTGTGTTTGTTTTGTTTTAGGAAATAAACAATTTGAGGTTCTTTTTAACATTATATTATTAATAAGACTAATACTAATATTATTAGTAGTATTTTAAACATATGTTTGATGGATACGGATATCCGGTGAAACGAATATCCGGTAAAATGGATACTCCGCATCGGATAGGGATTATCCGTGTCGGATACTAGTACTATCCATATCCATATCCATTCTCTCGGATATTTTTATAGAGTATCCATATTCGTATCCGTTTCCATTTTTTCAAGTAAATATTCGCAAATTCGGATTCGAATATCGGACGAATGCGGATTTTCGAATATCCATTTACAGTCCTATGTATATATCTATTATATATATTGATAAATGTGCGTGTGTGTGTGTGTGTGAGAAAGAGAGAGAGAGAGAGAGAGAGAGAGAGAGAGAGAAGGAAGGAAGTTAAAATTAGTTTATTTAAAAGAGAAAAGTGAGGGTAAAATGGACCTTAGATAATTCTTTGTCAAAGATTAACGGTCTTTTGAACGGAGTCCCGATTTGAAAAAAGTTAAATAGTTTCGAGATTAACTTGAGGGAAATAAAAGTTTAGGGAGCATTTAAAAATTTTTGTGATAGTTTGGGGACCAAAAAGGTAATTTACTCAAAAAAAAATTACAACCAACTTTGTAAAAAAAAACTATTGCTAACTTTGAAAAAAAATAATTACAGCTAACTAAAATAAAAACATTATCATGTGTTTAAAAAAAATAACAACAAAAAGATTAAAAGTAACAAACATTAAGGAGTGGAATTCATACTAACATACAAATATACATATTTTATTTGTTTAATGGAATTCATACTAAAATGTTAGTCAGCTATAATTTTTTTTAAACGCGTGATAATTTATCAAAGTTTGTTCTAACTTTTTTTTATCCAAATTAAATGTAGCTTTTTTTTATCAAAGTTAATTGCATTTTTATATCAAAGTTAGTTGCAGCTTTTTCTTTTATTTCATCAAAGTTAACTCAAAACTATTTTTTTATAATTAGTTGGTTATATTTTTTTTTATCAAAGTTGGTTGTAGCCTTTTTTTTATCAAAGTTAATTGCAATTTTTTTAATCAAAGTTAGATAATCCCTTTTTTTTAAAACACATGATAATTTTTGTTTTAGTTACCTGTAATTGTTTTTTTCAAAGTCAACATCATTTTTTTTCAAAGTTAGCTGTATTTTTTTTCAAAGTTGGTTATAATATTTTTTATCAAAGTTTTTTTTAATTAAAGTTACATGTTATATTTTTTTATTCATTAAAGCTTGTTGTAATTAGTTGTTGTAATTTTTTTTAATTAAATTTAGTTGTAGTTTTTTTTTATCAAAGTTAATTGCAGTTTTTTTTAATCAAAGTTAGTTGCTTTTAACTTTTTTAATATAAAATGTATATAAAATATTTTCTACATACAAAAACGTTAAAAATTAATATATAGACTACTTTATGTATAACATTTCGGTTTTAACGTTATTTTGATTAAAAAATATTTTCAAAGTTAATAACATTATTATTAAAAAAAATACATTTTTTCATTACGTTTTTGTTTCTAATTATTGTCCAAATGCATTCGGTGTCCTAAAATGTTTCAAAGATATCTTATACGAGGCACCGTGAAAAAGGGTATTCAGAGACCTATGAAAGTCCATTGAGCTAATCTTAGTCTCGAGAGTTGACCAAAGTCAAATAGATATTGAAAGTGTCCAGTGGCACCGTGAAAAAGGGTATTCAAACTAGGGTTTGGAGAAAAAGGTTAGTACGAACGGACCGTAAAGGCAAAAATGCACTTAGTCTCTCAGTAGTCCACCCGTTAAAGATTTTATTAGACCAAACAAAGTTGTATTACTACCTAGGGATCCCCCATAGAGCTTTTAGCTGATTCGCTGCAGTCTCATTCGAGCTGAAGCGTAGGCCCCCGTGCAACATATTGTTTGATCATTTTTGGACTCCTAATGCAACTATGTAATAATTAGAAATAGAATTATTATAGTTTTAATTGATTCTATATTTTCTATGACTTGTCCCTTGACCATCTATTTCTCCTCGTAGGAACCCAATGTTTTGATTTTGTAGGTGATGGACAATTTCATATGTTCCTCTTAGTCGACCAAGGTATAGTGACACTCCTTGTCTGCCTGACTTCCTGAAATCACTTTACGGATTATAACAAACACATAAGAAATGGCATGAAAAAATCTATAGTGTAATGTTATCAATTGGTTTCAAATTAATGAGTGCAATAAATGTGTTCACTTTAAAAGCATTCAAAAATTGATATGTCATTGTATGCTTCCATGTTTATGATATGCTAATCATGGGTAGTAACCAAGAAATTGTCAAAATTACGACTTTGCCCATTTTAGGATCATTTGGCTGACATTGCTTTGGTTATAGGCATCACCTTATGTGCTTGTTGGGTCGTTTGCGCATCACCTTGAACATTTGAAGTCCCAAAATGGGGCGATTATATAGGGCAAGAAACTAATAGTTTGACCTATTGGGAAATAGGTCATCTTCAGAAAATTCATGAGTTTTTCTTTGGAAGGGATACCTCTAAGTCACGCGTAGTGCAACACTATAACATTTTTGTTTCTAGTAGTTGCCCTGATGCATTTGGTGTCACAAAATGGTCAAAACATATCTCATACGGGGGATTACAGCGGTTGAACGTTTTGAAACGTTAAATCCATTCACCGACGAGGAATACTTGCTCGAGTTGATCGCTTTGATGGGATCTTCTCTGTTGTATGCCCCTCCCTCCATGTTTTCCACTGAACCAAATCAGTGATATGCAATTGAAATGAATGCATAAATAAGAGAAATAATTTTCTGGAAGAATTAAATAATTTTCTAGAAGAATGACATAATTTTCTGGAAGAATGTTTGCATTTTCGGAATATTCTCATCATTTAAAACTGGAGGGGAAAATTTGTATATATAGAAGAGATTTGACATTTGAATTAAGGGATAATCTAGAAGTGGTTTATAAATGAAAATAGTCTTTCGAAGTCCGTACCGCACAAAACGTTCCTTTATAAAAATGAAAACTATTCGACACGGGACGTGCACAACAAACATCATCCGAACTTTAACCGAACCAAATTTGACGTTTGAATTAAGGAGTCATCTAGCAATTGTTTAAAGACGACCATAGTCAATCGAAATCCACACCGCAAAAAATGTCTCTTTCTAAAAATGAAACTATTCGACATGGGGCTTGCGCAATAAACATCATCCGAAATTTGAAAGAACCAAATTTAACGTTGGAATTAAGGAATCAATTATAAGTGGTTTAAAAAGGAGAAAAGTCTTCCAGAATTTGTACCGCACAAAACGTCACTTTCTAAAAATCGAAACTATTCGACATGGGGTGTGCACACCAAACATCGTCCGAACTTTAACCAAACCAAATTTGATGTTTGAATTAAGAAATTAGGTAGAAGATGATTAAAAAGGACAATCGTCTTCCAAAATCTGTACCGCACAAACGTGCACTTTCTAGGAATGGAACTATTAGACACGGGATGTGCCATACACATGACCATAGAGACAGATGGGAGCTAAAGTGACTCTACTAGAATAGCCACAACGTGAAACTCATTAGAAGAATCCTCCTCTTGCGCAAAATCTAGAAGAATTCACTAAATTTCCAACCTTAACTCCAGATAAAAAACGTTGTATAAATAAAAAAATACACTAGAATCTATATAATAAAGTATGAAAGACTTACACTTTGCCCTTTCTCTTTAGCGATGTTACTATTGCTAAGAGTGGCTTTATTTGTAATCTCTTTTCCCTTTTTCTTTAGTCTAGTGGGACACTCATGTGCCTTGTTCCCTATGCCCTTTCCCTTAGAACACATAACACCTTATATCTTCCTCTATCTCACTATTATCCTTTACCTCATTCTTCTTTTTGTTAATCTCAAAAATCCTTTTATTAGAAGAACTGTTTTTGGAAAACTTGAGAAGATTTTTAAATTTTTTTTGCAAACAAGGCCAAGTCATCGAAATCAACCTCACCCTAAAATTCACACTCATAAACTCTCTCCTTTTTCTATCAACCGGAGAAAAGCGCCGAAAAAATAATACATCCATTAGGAAAAGAGATGTTTACACTCGTGAAACTGAAGAATAAGTGGGAATTTTTTACTCTCTGAATTGAACGAAATTTAGCAAGCATATTTAGAAAGTAAAAATAACAACTATTATACATAGAGAAATACATAGTGACAGTTTCTATTTTAACTAACTATTTTTTTACTTGTTGCGCCTACAATGCGTCTTAAATTAGGTCGCTCATTTTTAACACCCCATAGAGTCATATTAGGTTCCCACTCAAGTTCACTCTGAGGAAACAATAACACATAATGTAGTGGTCGATACGCTAGATGGCATTCACTAATTCATATCAACTTGCTATCTCCTCACAGATGAAACGTTCCACGAGGGGGCGGACTCCACCAACCCCCCAAAAGGAACCACGAGTGGTAGAAACGCCTCGTGCGTATTCAACTAACACGTAGCAACCGGACGCATAGTCACGGGACTCTCGGTTTGAAAATAGGACCCGTATTTTAAAGTTGGAACACTTAAATAGTATATTGTAATTTTTTGTTATGAATGAATGAATTCCTTTTTTCTTTTCACGCGTCTTTTCATTTTGATCATATATATCTATATTCTGATAATATAAAGTTCAAAATGTTATTGTCGCGGACCACAATTAATACAGTGAGTGTAAAATAAATCTCACACGAGTTTTATTTTATAAAGTACACGCACATTGAAAATGTTTAATTTAGTTGATTTCTTAGTTGTGTTGGTTTCATTTTTGAGGACTATGTCAAACTATCAGTTTCTTGACTTCCGTTGTTCTCTGTACAAGATATTTTTGGAACATTTTGGAACTCTGAAAGCCCCAGGGCTATAATTAGGAAAATAATATTATACTTCTAGGATACGCGCGATTTAATCTAATCAACAAATCAAAGTCTAAAATAATTTCCACACCAATAATGTCTAAAAATATGTATAGACTTTTTCAGGACATGCAAACTGTTAAATTTCAACCAAAATCCCTCATAAATAATAATTATCGGGATGGTTGTGGCTGTGGTTTTTGATCTGGCCGGTTATGTGCGTTGTTTTATTATCTAAGCCGTTGTGCGTGTGTGATTTTTATTTAGGTAGCTGTGTGTGATTTTGATCAGGGCAGTCACAATAAATAAAAACATCTGAACCAAAACTGAATTAAAACATGAATGCAAAATTGAATCATTATACACCGTTCATAATTAAAGATAAGTACAAACTGATATAAATAAACTCTCGAGCTTATGCCATCATCATATTTGTGTCCCATTATGTTTTATGTGTTCTAATGGAGGTTAGGTAAGGTTTGGAAGAGTTTTAGATAATTTTAGGGGAAGAACATTGGTTGGAGCTCGCCGAAATCGAAGATGCGTCTTTTTTACTGTCAAGGCAAATCGGTTCGCCCCCCTTTTCGAATCGGTTTGGTTTGCCTGCTTGTCCAAAATATGGAATTATAGATCTTTTTATTACGATCGTGTGGGTGCCGATGAAAATTATCATCGCATACTCAAATCGGGAGTGTGGTGACTACGTGGTCAATTCCTACGAGTTATATTGGTCCCTTACGAGATGCTCGTGCATCTTACGAGATCGTTTTGTTTACTAAAATGGTTATTATTCCCTTCATGTATGTCCAAATAACCTGATTCAAAGCTCATTGGAAAGATAAGATCGACATTGTTCTTTACATCTATGGATTATAGTCTAATTAAAAGTACAAATAAGTGTGGGGATACCTTTTGAGAAGAAGACCCTTCCTAATAAGTCAGATATGGTCCTCTCTCCCTCAAGGCCCCACATAAAAATGAAATCAGACTTACCTTTTAAAAGGCAAGTGTTTATCTTGCATGTTTTTAAATAAGTTATGATGTTTCCAATGAAGTTGATTCTTTCTAAGTATAACTCTCACAAATGAGGTCTCAAATTATGTTCGAACAACAGATTTGGCTTCTTTCAATGTGTAACAACAGGCTGATTCGTGTATCGGGCGGACAATTGGAAAGGATATTCAGATCCTTTTGAAGATTCATTGAGCTTCTGCTCTGGCAAGAAAGTTGATTGGAGGAGATTGATTTACAGCCCGATATTTTATGCGAGGAGATTTCTGTTGTTATCCTAGATCATAGTGAGAGGAGGCTGAGGTCGAAGGTAGTTCCACTTATACGTGTTTGGTGGGGCACATAATGACAACGAGTCTACATGGAAGCGTGAGGATGAGATGCACGACAAATATCCAGAGTTATTTATACCAGGTATTCTTTTTTTGAATTTCGGGACAAAATTTCGTTATTAGGGGGAATTATGTAACACCTTATATTTTTAATAATTTTTATATTGGGATTAATTAGATTAAATTGGAAAATTAATGAGGAATTAATTCGGATAAAAATGAATATAGCGAGATAAGGGTTCATATTTATTTTTATGAATCATATCGATATTACTTAGTGAACAATTAATAAATTATTAAGAATGAATTATGATTGTCATGAGTGAGAAATACAACGGTTACGTTAAATTTAGTCGGGACGCACGTGTTAGTTGTGTCGGGACTACATTTTGGAAAATGAAAAGGTAATTTAATTATAGATAATTCATATGGTCATTTAAAGTGCGACGGTGTGTTCGGAAGGGTTGAAATAGTCAGAAAAGTGTATTCGTGGGTTTAGTTTGGGTCCCAGGGCATTTTTATGCCAAACCAACACCCCAGAGGGGTATATTTATCTTTTAAAATTTTGGAGAAAAGAGACCTACGAAAATTGGAGAGTTATATCATCAGTTACGTGAGGCAAGTTAGGGTATAAATCATAAGAAACACAGAGAGGCCACATGAGGATGAAGGAGAAGGTTTCTAAAGGAGTCTCGAGGCCATTTCCACACAATTTTGCACCACCATCACCACCGGGGGTAGATCAGGAGGAAAGGAAACGAAGCACACCAAAATTCTGCGGAAAATAAGACCTTCAAATTCGAGCAAGTATTTATCTTGCTAATCTTGAGAATATATAACATCCATTGTAAGGACATGATTTTATAAATGTCCGTTTAAGAATCTAGGAAATTTTCTAAGTGTCCTGGATCACAGCAAGTATGTTTTATTTCGCTATATTCGGCACGTCAACACGATCATCCATAACGGCCTCAATCTGAATTTGAAGTTTCACGCACCCATCATCTTCATACGTGTGTATTGCAACATCATCAAGCAACGTGAAACATGCGTCTTTAACATTCCCACCACTCCACTCGTAATCATGGTATAATGTTTAAACTAGAGTTTTTAATGTTTTTGTATTTATTTGGAATTTTTTTATAAATGTTTTTATCAAAAAATTTGGGTTTTCTAATTTAAATTAATTTTGCAAAAATCAAAAAGCGAACTTAGAATTTATGTTTCAGTCGTTCAAGCGACTAAGCCATGTCGTTCGACCGACAGGCTGATATCGTTCAAACAACCTTATCAAATGACATTAGATGTCGCATGATAGGTCGCTTGAAGGATTTCATTGAACAAACCCGTACTGTTTTACCTCGTTTGAAGTCTCTTACGAAGAAAAGATCAAACGACATTTTAAGTCATTCGAGCAACATCCCTTTATCGTTTGAGCTACCGCGCCGACTCATTTTTTTTTCATAAATACCTGCTTTCTGCAATCAGGTTTTTTAAGTCTTTACAACTTCGTTCTCTAAAGAACATATGCGATTATAAGACTTTGTTTTTAGAGTTTTAAACCTATTTTGATTCATCAAACTTTCCTAAATGTATATGTGAATCGTTCTAAACCCTAGATTACTCATATTACTCATCTGGAGTACACTTGTGGAGAAAAAGGTTGTTTCTCCATTGTTGACTATTGGAGCTCTTGTGGTATCTCTTGCCAACGACGACGAACTGACGCCTGCGAGTATTCGTGTGTCAAGTTGTATTTCTCTATATTTGTAAGTTGTTACACAATATAGTTAAATAAAAAGGTTTTTCCCCTTTGGGGGATTTTTCCTCAAATTTGTGATTGTGTGCATGTTTGATTTCATAGTATTAGTTAATAACAATTGTCTGCAAGAGTTACGTTTTTTGGGAATAAAATTGTAATTTAATTAAACAAGTTTTGATCATTGATTTCTGGTGCACTCTCAAATTGGTATCAGAGCCTATTACACAATTATACCATGTAATTTTTTTTCCGCAAAATTTTTTTGGATATCAATTTTCGTCTAAAAATTGATTTTTGAAAAAGCGCAATTTCAATGGAAAACTTATATAATCGGGTGCCAATTTTTGATGGGTTAAATTATGCATATTGAAAAGCCTGTATGAAATCCCATTTAAAGGCCATTGATGAACGTGTTTGGGTTGTATGTGAAAGAGGGTGGACTCTTCTCACTGTCACAGTTAATAATGTCACGAATCTTAAACCTGTGACTGATTGGACTAAGGACGAATTTAAATGGAGCACATATAACTCACGTGGGCTTAGTGCTATTTTGGGATTCATCACACCCGACGAGTTTCGACGCATCATGATGTTTACAATGTCTAAAGAAGAACGGGAGGTTCTTCAACTTACCCATGAGGGCACTAATGCAGTTAAAGAATCAAAATTGAAAATTTTAGCTACGCAATTTGAAATAACCATCATGCTTGAATCTGAGCCTTTTGATGAATTTTGTGCACGCTTATCTGATATTGTCAACACTAGTTTCAATCTTAGTGAACATATTTATGATGCTTGAGTAGCTAAAAATATTTTGAGATCACTGCCTAAGCGTTTTATCCCTAATGTCACCGTGCTAAATTCTACAGGAAATTTGAGTAGTCTGAAATTAGAAGAATTGATAGGAGACCTCCAGACTTATGAAATTGACATGTTTCCTAATACGATAAAATCAAAAGATAAAGGGGTATCACTTTAAACCTAGGCTAGAAAAAGTGGGGGCTCAATAAGAAAGAGGGGTGAGTCGTCTAAGAGAAAAGGGGAAGAGACGTCAGATTCAGAGTTTTATTTTGATTTAGACGAATTGGCTTTTTATGAGAAAAATTTCAAGATATTTCTCAAATTAAAGAAAAATGGCAATTTCAAGGATGAAAAGAATTTTGAAAAAAAGAATTTTGAAAAGAAAAATGAAAAAGATATAAAGGACACAACTAGGAAAGATGAGGAGAGATGTTATGAGTGTGACAGTAGAGGTCATAAGGCATTTGAGTATCCTACTAGATTGAAACGTCAAGGTAAAGGCAAAGCTACTTTAAATGTCTCCCTTAGTGATGATAGTGAGGTCGAGTTAGTGGATTCTAGAGACGAATGAACACATAAATATAACTTCACTGCGTTTATGGCTAGTTATGTGAAAACTAATAGTGTGCCTCACGACGATGAGGATGCTACTTCACAGGGACACCTCAACAGTGAAAGCGATGTGAGTGTGGGGGAAGATGTTGCTGAGAAAACGTGACTGTGTGATAATTGATTAAATTTGGAAATATCTAATTTGGTACACTTATTTAATTAGAATATATTAATTCAACCCCTAAACATGCATCTAAGTATGATAAATCTTTCAAACCATGCATGGAAAATAAAGACGACCGATATAGGAAAAAAGCCCTTTCGGATAAAAACCTTTTATAACACTTTGAAGAATTCACATGACCTTTGACTTAGATACAACCTGATAATCGTCCACAAGTGTGTAATGCATGGTGCCTTCAGCAAATCTTCAAAGATACGAGAGATAGCGAAATACCCTCCAGGCATTGGTTCGTCGTCTTCGGCTCGTCCACACGCATAATGACTATGCTCGGTATCCACCAATCAAATATGTAGATCCCTTCTCCACAGAGGTTGAACAAATGCAAGGTTGTTCTTAAACACCAAGCAATTCACTAAAGCATATGGAAGTTTTGTGAATTGAAAACCAAAAAGGGATTAAAACCCTAAAGGAAGAAGCCAAAAAAGTATCCTTCTTTCGCAGTATTTCTGTTCGTCAAAATGTTGTGACTTCTTAATGAAAACGTTACCAAATAATGAGTATTTATAGAAAAATGTGCCGCCTCGAAAACAGAGCTCGTTTGAACGAGATCAACATGTCACTCGAATGAAGGACAACTGTCGTTCGAACGAGATCGCGCGACATGCTATCTCGCGCGAACGACATGCTATGTCGCTCGAACGACTGTTGTGAAAAAATCATTATCTTAATGTTCGCTTCAACATTTAGAAAAAATACTCATTTTCAAATTTTGATGAAAAAGTTCGCTCCAACACTTAGAAAATATTTTGTAAAAATATCCCAAAAGCTCTAAGTGAAAAGTAAAGATATTTAAAACATAACCTTACCGAAGTAAACTTCGCGGAGTCTTGATTGATGAAGAACTTGATATTAATTCGGATCCGTCTTTGATGTAGAAGTCTCTTGAATGTTCTTCGACGGTGTAGCAATATATGACATAATAAATTGATAACGGACCTATGAAAATATGTCCTTACAAATCTCCCCCTATGTCTATGCCGGTACATACATAAAAAATCTGAATTATCAAAAACCAAATTGCCCATACAAATCTACCCTCCCATGAATAAATTTGCAAGACATCAAAACTGTTCTTCAATCATCTTCGTCAAATCTCAAAGCTTTTCTCATCAGGGTGTGTAACATCATGATCTTCAATCTTTGTACCTACACACATGAGATAAAGCAAAATACCTTCGTGACGCATCGAGTTTGAAATGATATAAGAATAAAGCATTAATAATCGAACCTCTCCCATAATGCAAAAACTCCCCCATAACATGATAATTCTTTCTCCCCCTTTTTATGATGTCCCCAAATAGACAGATAAGAAGAAATAATCAAAACATGGAGGGTCACGAAAAAAATGCATAGCAAACATGGATCAAACTACGCGCATGCAAATAAATTTCTTCTACTTTATGGGGTAGAGAATATATGTGAAAGAACTTCGATGTGAAAGAATTTATGGGGTAGAGAATATATGGGGTAGATAATATACCTAAACTCTCTTCTTGTTGGTGTAGAGAAAACCCTGTTCCAAATAAACTCTCCAAGCATAATATATATATATATATATATATATATATATATATATATATATATATATATATATATATATATATATATATGTGTGTGTGTGTGTGTGTGTGTGTGTGTGTGTGAAAGAACTTGGATTTAAACAAACATATGGGTGTATGAGTTTTGGTAGAATTTAATCCATGAAATTGGAAAAGAAAAAAACTTGAACTTTTGAGGGAAACCTTTTTGCTCTCAAAATCTCGAGTTAATTATGTCAAAAGTTAGTTTCAAATTTTTTTTCCCGCACATAAAGTCTGGTGAAAAGTAGTGGGTAAAAATGGAGGGAAAAATAAAAACTGCCAAAGCTGACGGAATCTTGTTCGAATGACATCGTCCAAACATCTTCTAACGAGAATTCAGAGTTTAAGGAAAAATTTTGTTTGAAATCTCGTGCGAACGAGTTCGTTGGGACGACTTCGTTCGACCCAAACTTCTAACGAGAAAACAAAAACACTGAAAATAAATCTCGTTAGTAATGCCGTTCGAATGACTGGGAATCTCATTCGAACGAGACCCAATTTTTTTCGAACGACTTTTTAGAAAATCTAAAATTTATTTTGAAGCTCAAAATTTTTATAAAACAAGTCTAAAAAGTCTAATATGATTTTCTGAGAAAAGTAAAAGTCGTTATGGCAAAACTTTATAAAACTAACACCGATATAATATTTTCCAAGGTCCTATATATAATAGTGCATTCATACTCAACAAGGATTAAACTTTAAATCTTGGACGCTACGTCTTCAACTTATTCAAACATCATAGGCCTGATAGGAACAAACTTCTATCCTATGACTCAAATGGTTTTGTCCGGAATTAAGCCGAAACTACATATGGACTCAATTGCAAATTTTTGTCCTTGCAAATCTCCCCCTTTGGATATTTCGAGACAAAACCCAACCAAAAATCCTAAGGGCCATTAAGCTTGTCTAGACACAACATCCTACCCCCCAAAAAATAAAAATACATACACTATGACTCGGCCTAAGGAAATGCTTTGCCGCTTTATCAAATGTGCTGCTAAAATGAATGCCTACACACTTAAGTAAACAATCAAACGCATAAGGAATATAACAATAATAAATTCGGAAAATAAATACTCCCCCTTTATCTACTAATGTCTACCTAAGAATATTATGCAACTCCCCTTAAGTTATATCACCCAAACTAAAGGTTTAGAAGCCATTTTCCCCCTTTTTGTTCAAGAATTATACACTAACTTATTTCTCCCTCTTATTTAAAGAAAATACTATTTCTCCCCCCTGAAGTCTAAAGAAGAAACAAATTTAACATGTAATGGTACATAAATAGGAATAATAAAGCATATGGCAACAATAAAAGTGCAACTAATCCACACAATAACAAAGGATACCAATTATGATGCGATGGATTTTTTTTGTACCAACTCATATGTATTAAGCATAAGCATGGGATATTAACCAAAATTCGCAGCAAGATAATACCAATAAATAATTCAAAGCATCTATGGACTAGCAAGCGAGGCAAAGACTCAAAAATAAAAAATACCACATATATATACACAAGGAATATCACTAACGCACACGCACATATACATAGGTATAAACACCACACACGACACAAAATACAATAAGTTTTTCACACTCGTATGGAAAAAATTTGTCCAAATATATGTGGACAACGGAAGTGAAAGGGTGCGAACTAGAGACTAAAGGAATATAGACCCAATCACTTAAAACATGTTCATGAAGTTCTCATTTGATTGTAAAATTTTATCACATTTAGATGTTGCCTCATGTGACAATATAGATTGAATTCAATGAACAAACATACATAATGCATACAAGCCTAGAATTTTGAAGATTCTACAAATCAATAGAGTCATGAGAATAAAAGCATAACTAGGATACAAAGTCATTGTGCAAACCCGTTGATACATCCAATCAAACTCCTCATAATTTCCTTTTTCTTTTGAACATATCAACTAAACTAAATAGGCCTTGGCTAAATTTTTTATAAATCCAATTTTTTATGGCCAAATATTCAATGGTGGCTTTTCACGCAAAGTAATTTTGTCTTTCGTAGCCCGATTCCATTGATAAACAACTACACTAGAGAAATATATTTTTCTATTTTTTACATCCGGGAAACGGTTCTTACATGCACAAATCCTCCATAGTCATAAAAATATGTAGATGACAAAATTGATAGGTTAACATCTCACTTAGCTCAAATATACATGTGAAGTTTAAATTTTAAATGAGCTTGGGCATGTGTGAAGAGAGGCATATAAAAATAGAATCCATTAAGCAACACAAAATCCAACTACTCCATGCAAGCATGACAAAGAACATTTTAAGGATTGAAAATCTTAACCAAAAGTTCTAGCCACATGAAAGCGAAAAGGAAAAAGATTCAAACACAAGTATATACCGCATAAAGTGTGTCAAACTAAAATACACACAACAAATTTTTTTTGAGTTTTTCAAATTTTTAACTCAAGAAATAACTCAAAAGACAAACAAATATATTTTTGTATTTTTTTTAATAACACCAAGCAAAATAAAATAAATACAAAAGATAAAAAAATCATAATTCTAGCAAAGCATATATAAGGAAGAAAAACTAGACAATGACAAACATACCATACAACTAGCAAAATAATATATCATGATGCACATAAGCTAGAGTATATAAAGCAAAACTTAACATATTCAAACTTTAGATTTTACAAGGGAGGTATCACATGCAAGTAAATGAGAATCATAAACCCTATTTTTTAAAGTTATCAAGTCAGATCTCTTAACCCAAACTAGTGAAGAGTAACAATCTCGGGATTGGATGATCTTGGCTACCTCGGTTACCTTACTCTTGGATTTTCTAGGATCCTTTTTTATATCAAAACAAAATTTCCTAAGATGAACTTTTCGACCACAATGTGACCAAGTAAAGACCCGACGAAAAGTTGTACCTAAGGATTGACCATTGGAAACGTTCCTAGGAGATTATCTCAAAATAGTGGGGTTGGCTTTATTAGCGGTATCATTATAAGAATCGAAGCCTAAACCACAAGTGTCATTTTTGACTTGAAAAGTTCCTAATATTTTATCTAATTTAGCATACCTACATTCCACATCAACTTTTACCTTACTAGAGTCTCTCAATTTTTCTTTTAATTCTAAGATCCTAGACTCTAACAAAACCTTTCTCTCTTCAAACAAGAGAACCTCTTTCTTCATTGTCTCCACCAAACCTCTAAGGCTATCTCTCTCACCTTCACCATATTCAAGCTTCTCTAGAAGATCTTTCTTATGTGTACTAAGGCCTTCCATTAAAGCACTCTCATCAATGACCTTGGCACGTTCTCTCAAACAGACTTCTAACTTCAAGTTTTCCTTTTTAATTTAATAGATTTGGCATATATACTTGAAAGCTACTTGAATTTCACTCACATAAACCTCTTCTTTATTTTCACCCTCTTTTTATTCTCCACTCTTACTACCATCAAAACTTTAGGATTCACAAATCTTGTCCTCAAAAGTGTCATGTATTAAGTTGTCATCATTGGACGAGTTCTCACCTTCACTTACATGACTAGCAATGAACGCAGTAAAGTTGTGTTCAATGGGGGAATCGGGTCCCTCTTCCTTAACACTATCACTAAGGGTGGTACTGTATGAAATTGGTTGCATGCCCTATCTTCTTAGTTTAGCAGGAAATTCAAAAGCCCTATGGACATACCCTTCACAGCCAAAGCAAAGATTTGACTCGTCCCTATTAAGATCTTCATTATGATTTTTAGGGATTTTCTTGGGCTTGTTATACTTGGATTTATCAAATTTCTTATATTCAATTTTGAGACTCTCTTTATTAGGCCTAAAAAAATTTCTAAATTTCCTAGCAAACATTGCCATATCTTCTGAGTAAAAATCACTCTCATCATTCGAAACTTGTTTTTCCTCCTTTCAGGCTTTCAAAGTTATGCTCTTATCTTTCTTCTTTTCGGTCTTAGAGGAAAACATGTCGAGTTCATAGGTTTGTAAATCACCTACGAGCTCTTCTAGTTTCGTAGAGGCTATAGTGGGAAAATAATTTAAGACCCTCACTTTAGGAATAAACCTATCGGGCAAGGACCTTAAAATTTTATTTACTACTCTGTTGTTGGGTATTTTTTTCTCCCAAATTAAATGATGAATTAACAATATCTGAAAGCCTAGCATAAAATTCATCAAAAGTTTCATTTTCAAAAATTTTAATGCTCTCGAATTGAGTGGTGATGTTTTGGAGTTTCAAAGCCTTCACGACACTAGATCCTTCATGGGTGAGTTGTAAAATATCCCCCACCTCTTTAGCAGTTTCACAAGTCATGATACGTCAAAATTCATCCGGTGTGACCGCACTAAAGATAGCATTTAAACCACGGGAATTAAAATTTGCTAGTTTAGGTTTAGTCTCACTTCATCATTCTACGGGTTTAGGAACACGCTCATTTTCTACCAGACATGTAGGTGGAGACCATCCGATAACTCCCGATTGCCAAACCCGCTCATCTAGGGAGTTAAGTGACGATTTCATTCACGCCTTCCAATACGCATAATTTGAACCATCAAAAATACGAAATTTTAAAAATGGTGAAATTTTTATATTTAAAACAAGCACAAAAAGGACCTAAATGCATTAACTTAGTGCGCTGACTCTGATATCAAATTTTAATTTCTTCCAAATTATAATTAAACTAAGTCAATATGTGAATATTATTTTTAACACAAAATTAACTTAAACTTAGTCAAATATTTCATTATTACCGAAAATAAACTAAAGTGTGATTAAACCCAATTTTATCTTGATTTACCTAAGCATGCATCTAAGTGTATTTTTGCAAGATAAAATAAACAATAACATACTATGCCACGATGTACAAGAAAAACCTAAATGGGAAATACCTCAGACGACCCTTCCTAATAAATCCACTAGGTACGGTATGTTTACAAAGACAACGACAAGAAAACTTACAACCCTCCACTCGACTCCTTCAAGCCCCAACGCTTACTTCTCTCTTCAACCTCTGCCTTGCAGATAACTCCAGATTCTATCAAAATCTTGGAGTCAACCAATGAAGGCAGAACAATCGTCAACCACATATGGTGCCTTTCACCATCTGAGAATGCCGCAGAAAACAAATTTCTTCTACTTTATGGGGTAGAGAATAAACCCAAACTCTCTTCTTGTTGGTGTAGAGAAAACCCGGTGCCAAATAAACTCTCAAAGAAGAATATATATATGCAAGAACTTGGATTTAAACAAACATATAGGTGTATGAGTTTTGGTAGAATTTAATCCATGAAATCAAAAAAACACAAAACTTAAACCTTTGGGGGAAACATTTTTGCTCTCAAAATTTAGATTTAATTATTTCAAAAGTTATTTTCCAAACCGTTTTTCCCGCACATAAAGTCTGGTGAAAAGTAGTGGGTAAAAATAAAGGGAAAAATAAAATCTGCCCAAACTGTCGGAATCTCCTTCGAACGACCATTCTCGTTCGAACGACATAGTTCGAACATCTTCTAACGAGAATTCAAAATTTAACGAAAAATTTTATTTGATATTTCGTTCGAACGAGTTTGTTTGAACGAGTTCGTTCGACCCAAACTTCTAACAAGAAAACCGAAACACTGAATATCAATCTTGTTAGTAATGTCGTTCGAACGACTAGGAATCTCATTCGAACGAGACCCAGTTTTGTTTGAACGACTTTTAAGAAAATCTAAATTTTATTTTTATGCCCAAAACTTTTATAAAATAAGTCTAAAAAGTGTAAAATGATTTTCCTTGAAAAGTAAAAGTCGTTATGCCAAAACTTTATAAAACTAACACCCATATAATATTTTCCAAGCTCCTATATATATAATAGTGCATTCATACCTTTGGAGACTTGGAATCCTCAAATGTTGATGACGTGAAATATGTGGCATGAAACCCGACAAGGATTGAACTTCAAATCTTGGACGCTATGTCTTCAACTTCTTCAAACATCGTAGGCTTGATAGGAATAAACTTCTATCCTATGACTCAAATAGTTTTGTCTAGAATTAAGCCAAAACTACAAATGGACTCAATTGGACATTTGTGTCTTCACAAGAGTTGTTTAGATAAAGATAAAGGTGACTTGACCAAGAAAATGGCTAGTCTTACGAGTGAGCTCCATTCCTCCATGAAGACTAAAAATATTTTTCAAGTCCTTGTAGCCCAAGTCACTCATGACCTTGAAAGAGCCTGGGAGGTCGAGGTAAAGATAGATGATAGATTTGGAGAGATGGGAAAGATGCTCCTTGCCCCTACTTTAGGGTTTGGTGAAAGGAAAGGAATATATTTTGATGGTGCTTCCACGTCTCATGTGACATCGAAACTAATTCCCGAGTTTACTACGAATCCATATTGACATAATCCAAAACCCCAAAGAAGAGTTCGATCAAGACAAGCAAACCAATGTCGGCCTAAAACTGTGTATTTTTATAACTTTTGTAAAATAAGGGGCCACCTTAGGGAGATTTTTTTATAGTTTGGGATGTACACGATGTGCATTTGCTCTGTTACGTGCCACTAGCAATTTTTTAAGTCTTAAAGAGCAGGTTGAGTTTCTAGTCGCCACGTCTCAGAGTTTAATGGAAGAGTTCCAGGGAATTTTTTTCCGTCAACGGACACTTACAAAATCCCAACTAGATACAATAATGACAAGGGCAAACAAAAGGTTACCACCTCTTGGGTACCTAAGCACGATGCAAAATCCCTTGTTGTTCATGTTTCTCTAAAAGCACATAATACCTCACATTGGTATTTTGATAGTCGGTGCTCTAGACACATGAGTGGTGACCTTTCATTTTTTACCTACCTAGAGGATTATAAGGAAGGTAAAGTCATGTTTGGATATGGGAGTAAACCTAGCATAGTAGGATGAGGTATAGTAGAGATACCAAGATTTCCTAAGCTAGAGAATGTTTTGTACGTCAAAGGTTTGAAAGCGAACCTTCTCAGTATTAGCCAGCTGTGCGACGCTAACTTTACAGTAAAGTTTGACCAGAACGAGTGCAATGTTTATGATGAAGGCAGTAAACTTCTATTGCAAGGGGTGAGGACTGAAGATAATTGTTATGGGATTGTGCTAAAGTCCTCATTTGTCTGCAACAGTGCCACGATCACTCCTATGGATCTGTGGCATCAACGTCTAGGTCATGTAACTAGTAGAGATTTAGAGAGATTAGCTAAAAAGGACCTGCGACGTGGCTTGCCATCACTTGGAAAGTCGACTTTCGTGGTTTGTGGACCCTATTAGTATGGAAAGCAAGTTCGTTGCCCCCCATAGAAAGTTGAATTACATTACCACTTCACGAGTGCTTGAGTTGATACACATAGATCTTATAGGTCCTACTCGTACTGAGAGTTTAGGTGGTAAGAGGTATATACTCGTGATGGTAGATGATTTCTCTCGTTACTCGACAGTTGGTTTTCTAAGAGATAAATCCAATGTTGTGGAATTTCTTACGACCAAGTGTCGTGTCCTGCAAAATCAATACGGTGTCACTATCAATAGAATGCATAGTGATAATAACACTGAATTTAAGGAAGCTAAAGTAGATCTAAACTATGATAGCCTTGGGATCAAGCATTAATTTTTTACTGTGAAGACTCCTCAGCAAAATAGGATTGTTGAGAGGAAGAATCAGACAATTTAGGAGATGACTAGATCTTTGCTTTTAGGTCGTAGAGTTACTAGGAGATTTTGGGCAGAGGCAGTGTCTACCATGTGCCAAATGATGAATAGGGTTTATCTTCATCCACTCAAACTTTATACGCCTTATGAATTATGGACTGGAAAGAACCCCAACCTTTCATATTTTCGCGTCTTTGGGAGAAAATGCTACATCATACCTATGGGATAGAGAGAAACTAGAAAAGTTTGACTCCCGGAGCGAAGAATATTATTAGGATATTCATCGACAAGTAGAGAATACCAGGTTTTTTACCTGAGGAGCACTAAGGTTATGGAGTCAATGAACGTCATTGTGCAAGATGATGAGCCATCGTCATCAGTTTATTCTAACCTTCTATGGGAGAATGATGCACTGTCTGCTGATGATCTCATTGTCCCTCACACACCCAGGGTGGACCCTACTCCTTACTTAGGGGACACACCTGCTTGGGTTCGCAAGAGTCATTACCCTACTGCTATTATAGGAGATCCCACCTTAAAAGTTAAGACTCGTGTTCAGCTAGAGAACGTGGTTAGATTTATGTGTTATACATCTAAAATTAAGCCCAAGAATGTCAAAGAAGCACCCTTAGATATTTGCTATGCAGGATGAGTTGCTTCAGTGTAGAAAGAATGATGTATGGGATCTTATCCCCCGACCTAGTAATAATAATATGATTGGTACTAAGTGGATCTAAAAGAACAAGATGGATGAGAATGGTGCCAAGGCTAGGTTAGTAACTTAGGTCTACACACAAATAGAGGGTGTTGACTTTAACGAGATATTTACTCATATTACGAGGCTTGAGTCAGTCCATTTACTACTCGCCATCGCATGTCATATACACTTCAAGTTAAACCAAATGTATGTCAATAGTCCCTTTCTAAATGACATTATACATGAGGAGGTTTACACGGAGCAACTAAAAGGGATTGAAGACCCTAAGTACCTTGATCATGTCTATTTTATGAGGAATGCTTGATATGGTTTGAAGCAAGCACTCCATACTTAGTACGAGAGGCTTACTTCCTATCTCTTAGCCGGTGGCTTCTAGAAAGAGGGAGTTGGTAAGACGTTATTTATTAGGAGAGGAGAGAGTGCTATTTTGTTTGCCCAGGTCTATGTGGACGACATTGTCTTTGGGTCCACTTGCTCCCGACGTGCTCATGACTTTGAGGAGTAGAAGAAGAGTGAGTTTGATATGAGCATGGTTGGTGAGCTTACATTCTTGCTTGGTCTCCAGGTTCGTCAGCTAGAGGATGGGATGTTCATGTCCCAATCCAAGTATGTTAGATTCCTTATGAAGAAATTTGGTTTAGACTTCGCTAAGCGTGCACATACCCCGATGAGTACATCAACTAAGCTTAGAAAGGACACATTATGTAAGCATGTAGAGCAAAACCTTATATTGGAGTGTGATAGATAGTCTTCTCTACTTGACTATCAGTTATCCCGAAATCGCCTTTAGTGTTCGAGTATGTTCGCGGTATTAGGCATCCCCGAAAGAGTCACACTTACTCTCTCTTTAATGCACTGTTCTAAAAAACCCGCCTAGGCTCCGCCTAGGCACGCCTAGGCTTAAGGCTTGGGAGAAACGCCTCGCCTTACGCTTTTCACGCCTTATTCTTGGTAAAACCCTAAAGGCGCACTTTTTTCTAAAAACAATAATGCTTTAGTGAAACGATGTCGCCTTTTAAAAGATTTTGTTTACAAACCGGACCATTATCTCATCCAAAATAATCAAATAATATTTTAATTTGCATATATTCAGACATATTTTTATGATATGTGCAATTTTTGTATTTTAATAGCCTTGTTATGGTTAAAAAATGTTAAAATATATTAAGAAGGTCTAAACGTCTTTTCACGCCTTTCTACGCCTAGGCCCGCCTAGGCTTCTAAGGCTTAAGGCTTGACCTCCACGCCTCAATCACGCCCCACGTTTTTTATAACCTTGCTTTAATGTATTATCATATACGTGAGTGGGACGCTCTCATTTGGCATTTCCTATTCTTTTAATACCGATGACCGTTTATCTGCCTATTCGGATGCTGATTCGGCCAGGGATGCAAATGGATGTACGAGCACTTATGGTTAGTATTTATTCTTTGGTTCTGCCCTTGCCTCTTGGTTGATCAAGAAGAAAAACTCCATCTCTTTGTCCACTTCGGAGGCAGAGTACATAGTCGTCGGGAGTTATTGCACGCAACTTCTATGAAAGAAGCAAATGCTGGAAGATTATGGGATATCACTGGACAACATGACTATTTTCTGTGATAATAAGAGCGCAATACACACATCCCACAATCCTATCCAACATTCACGCACAAAGCACATTAAAATATGAGAGCATTTTATCCGTGAGCTAGTTGAAGAAAAGGTCGTATCCTTAAGTTTGGTTTCTACCGACCTATAGTTAGCCAATATTTTCATGAAGCCTTTAAATGCCCCTAGATTTGAGCGCCTTAGGAAGTCTTCAGGAGTTTGCAGAGTTGACCGAGGGATGGTTACCATGTCTAGAATATGATGCATTTTTCATGTTCATATCATAAATTCCTATCTCTAGATTGTATCATTGTTTTTTATTTTTTTATTTTTCTTATTTTATAGAAAAATACAAAATATTTTATATTTTTTTGAAAAATTGAAATTCCAAGACGATTTTATTTTTAATAAATTTTTGAAAAAGACAAAAAGATTTTCTCTTTTAATTTTTTTTTTGTAAAGCACAAAAATAGTTTCTATTTTGTTTACACCGTTTATGGATGAACATTTAAGATAGCCATAGTCACAACTTCATTTCCATATTCCACGTGACTATCTGATAGTGATTTGAGATGCTATATCATTTCATTAGTGCTTTATAATGTATGAAGTCATTACGATGAGATTAGTGATATCTTTCTACATGTTTGGCTCCTTATCTCCTTTAATGAACATGTGCATGATTTTATTTGAATATTGTACTTATTTATTACATGTTGGTTTGAGTGTTTCAATCTCAATTCCGTCTATACAACGAGCCAAATGCGATACAATGCGAATATTAATTATTGTGAGTGTAAGAATCATTTTCCGTGAGGATGAAATTGCAAAAATAAAAAAATTATGAGTGATTCATGGGAAACGTCTGCGAGAGTACAAAATTAACTCGTCGTGAAAGCCACCGTTTAAAAGAGTTCGAGAAAAAATTAAGGCAATAAAAATAATCATATGCCAAAAATGGGGCCAATACGAATTTTCGAAGTTTAAAAAATTAGACACTTCAAAAGAAAATGAAAAATGAATAGAATTTTGAGGGAGTTTGGTTGGATTTAATAGCTTTGCACTTTCTTAAAAATATCAAAAAAACATTATATTGTTTTGGACGTTATTAGTGTGAAAATCACTTTGAGATTTGATTTGATGATTAGATTGAGTCAATTTCTTATAAGTCCACCATTTTTACACCCGAGGAAGATGTTGAGTTCATTCTTTAGGAGTATCTGAAATTCATCGTGCACATATGCTATGTTTGTATGCATTGATTTTCCCATCGAATTTGTTTACATCCCTGCATTTTCGCTCTCACCAACTTGGTTATTTTCGTGTTCTTTCATGGTGTGATTTTTTGTTCTATCATTCTTTTTGAGAAAAATTTTGAAATGTTCAAAAAGAGATAGTTTCTTACCTTGTGACATTGTCCATAAGCATTGCTTTGTGTTCTTCATATTTGTCTATTTGGGGACATCATAAAAAGGGGAAGAACGAATTATGGGGGAGATGCATGTTTTTGGACATCATAATGAGTTGCTTGAGATTAATTGATATTAAATTTTTTCTCATCATTATTTGTCAAACTTTTATGTGTCACGAGTATTGTTTCTTATCTCATGTGTGTAGGTGCAATATTGAGGATTATTTTTGCACACCCTGATGATAACAAAGAAAGATTGACGAAGTTGAAGAATTGAAGGTGTTGAAGATTTTTTTTTTTTGAAGTCATGTCGTTTAGTATTTCCAGATTTTGGGTTTATGGGGATATTAAATTGCTTGTCATTTGTTTTGAGATTGCATAGCATAATTCATATAATTTTTATCTATTAGCGACGTAGACATAGGGGGAGATTTTTAGGAACATGATTTTATAAATGTCCATTTAAGAATATAGGAAATTTTCTAAGTGTCCTAGATCACAACAAGTATGCATTGCTACATTCAACACGTCAACACGATCATCCATAACAGCCTCAATCTGAATCTAAAGATTCACACACCCATCATCTACATATGCGCGTAGTGTAACATATACAAGCAACGTGCAACGTGCATCTTCAATATTCCCACTACTCTACTCGCAATCATAATAAAATGTATAATTTGGAGTTCTTAGTGTTTTCGTATTTATTTGGGAATTTTTTATAAAATGCTTTTATCAAAAAATTTGGATTTTCTAAGTTAAATTTATTTTGCAAAAATTAGAAGGAAAACTTTGAATTATCGCTTCAGTCGTTCAAGAAGATAAGCCATGTCATTCGAACGATAGGCTGATATTGTTCAAACGACCTATCAAATGACATTAGATGTCGCGCGATAGGTCGCTTGAATCTCTCTTGAAGGTTTTCATCGAACGAACCTGTACTTTTTCATTGTTTTACCTTGTTTGATGTCTTGCGTAAAAAAGATCAAACGACATTTTAAGTCGTTCGAGTGACATCCCTTTGTCGTTTGAGTGACCGCGCCGACTCATTTTTTTTTATAAATACCTGCTTTCTGCTGTCAGGTTTTTTAAGTCTTTACAACTCCGTTCTCTGCTGAATAGTTGCGATTTTATGACTTCATTTGTAGAGTTTTTCACCTCTTTTGATTCACCAAATTTTCCCAAATCTATATGTGAATCGTTCTAAACCCTAGATTACTCGTATTACTCATCTGGAGTACACTTGTGGAGAAGAAGGATGTTTCTCCATTGCTGAATGTTGGAGCTCTTGTGGGATCTCTTGCCAACGACGACGAACTGACGCCTACGAGTATTCGTGTGTCAAGTTATATTTCTCTATATTCTTAAGTTTGTACACAATATAATGAAATGAAAAGGTTTTGCCCCTTTGGGGGATTTTTCCTTAAATTTGTGATTAGGTGCATGCTTGATTTCATATTATTAGTCATTCGCAACTCTTTGCAAGAGTTAGATTTTTTAGGCAAAAAATTGGAATTTAATTAAACAAGCTTGATCATTGATTGTTGGTGCACTCTCATCCATGTTAGTGTAGGATGATTATTATCATGAATATATGAATATTAGTGTAAATTTAGAATATTAAAATCATGTTCTTGGGTAGGAATCATGTTAGGTGATCCCATATACATGTAGAACGAATATGATGAATTAGTATGACAAACATGTGAAGAAATCTGGGTTATTCTTGATGTTCTCGAACAAAAATGACTATCTAGGGTTTTGGGGGTTTAATGCTGAATTAATTCGATTTAAAGTTGTTTTTTAATGATTTGATGACACAGTCATGTTAGAAATCCTTTGTATATGTTATTGTGATGTTTAGTATGTTTGGTTGGGAGTTTGGGACTGTGTAATGGAAGTTTGGAGTGATTAAAATGGTGAAACATGTAACTATTAAAGGAAAAAGACGATACTTGCTATAACAAATCGATTCGGACCAAGGTCGAATCAATTCAATTTCATAGAATTGGATAATTTTTTCCATTTTTCTTAAAACTCGTGGGAAATTATCGGGTTAAATTTTGAAGTAATTTTGAAAAATAATGGGAGATATTTTTATTTACCAGTATACCAATGTTAAAATTAAGACTTATTCACATGAGAGGAATTTAGGACTAATATTAATTAGAAAAGAGTGGATAATAGAACCTAATTCGGGGGCTAATATTGTGTCATGGGGAATCGAGAAAACAATGACTTAGATCAGTAGGGTATGGGTGAATTACCTACTGAATTACTTTAAACAATGGATGGCATACTTCGAGTAGTGGGGGATGCTCAAGAATATACGTTGAGAAGTAAAATTGAAATTTAATTATATGTAGGATACTTGGGATTTCTTTATACTACGTATGAGATATGTATTATAAGTTGACTGTATTATTATACTGATGTTATATTTATATAGGTTGCGTGAATACCTATTGTGTAAATCTGCATGTATAAACATACCTAGGCTACTTTCTATCACGGGAGGTTTCGCACCACGGATAGTCTTTTCCTGTTGAGCCCTTGGGGGTATTTTGACTTATGCCCTAGAACATAGAACCTAGATACGGGCTATATAAGTGTATGATAGTTTCGATCGTCAATTGGGCATGTTTGGTGTGTGCGTGATCCATAGACTTGACACTATGTTCGCCTCCAATATGTGTGATTTGATTTAGTGTTCGAGAGTGATATCCGAACCGATGTCCCTATTTAGTACATGATGTATGAGAAATTGATATATGAGTGTGCCCGCATGATCGCAAGCCTCTACCTAGGGATGTCGTATACATATATATTATAATAGTGATGCAATTATATATATATATATATATATATATATATATATATATATATATATATATATATATATATATATGATTTATTCTATTACGGGTGTTTTAGTAAATACTATAGATAGTGATATTTAAATTAATATATGTATGTGTGAACTTTATAATTTATTTGTGACTTTTAATAAATAAGAACGGATTGGAAATTTAATAACGTATTGTATGGGCAATACGGGAGGGCAGAGTGAAATAATAGACGTGGAATATCTTATGTCAAACTATCTAGGCAGGGTAGCATAACTAGGTGGCTTTGGAATAGTACATTAGACGTGCACAATAGTTGAGACGTGAGGATCTCAAGTGAGAGTACATGAAGATAACATGTATCTAATATGTACTCTTTAATGCTTTTTAAATACTGGATAAAAATGTTTTTAAACTATTTTACTTGGGCTCTGATCCATTTCAAATCCATTTTTTGTAAAAACATTTTAGTGCCCATCTACAGGGATGTCAGGATTAGGTTTCCTTCATTTGACGTGTTGTAGCTGCTGTGGAAGTTGCAGCATCTTGGTAGTAGATGCCTCCACATTTATTAGTTCATATTTGTACTTTTATCTATATCAGTCGGGAATGTCGCTCATTTCTAGTTAGTGATTATTACAGGGACATTGCACTTCGATTTTATTTCCAGTATCGAATTTGGTTTATTTATGTATGATTGTATTTGGATTTTAATCTGGAGTGTTTATCCCAGTCATTATTATTTATTCAGATGTTCTATTATGTATTATGTTGTTATTTGGAATGGTGAATGTGAAATATGTATTTGCATGTTAATAATAAGAATTAAAATTTTGACACGGGGCTATTAGGGTATTAGTTAATTAATTGGATTTTGACAGTGATGCTAAGAATGAAGCCATTAATGATTCCTATTTAATTTAATAATGGACGAATCATCAAGGATTGGAATAGGCGGGGTGTCATGATGGTATCAGAGCATCTGGTTGTAGTGTCCTTTGGATTTGTGTTGTTTTTCACATTTCGAGTTAGCGTTCTTTGATATAGAGCCTTATTATAGAGTTGTTATATTCTTCTACGTATGCGATGATATGCCCCAAGTGTGACCTCGGCTCAGAGACACCAACCTCGATCGAGATTATGGCCGACACTGGACAAGTTTTGGGCACGCGACATCAACCCTCGGCCATGGCAAGGTCGGCCCAGGCCAACATCACCACCAACCTCTTCAAGGGATACTGCACGCATCATAAGGGTCAACTGCAATCCCGTACACCTGAGAATGGCAACCTCGACCAGATTATGGCTGAGCATGCAAGAAGCCTCCTACCAAGGTCAACATCATCAAGATATCAGTTAATGCTCCAAGCACACGCCAGCTCAACCTTGGCCCAAGCCGACCCCTATCCATTGTCTCGGCTGAGATTAAGCCGAGACCTCTATGGCTCATCTCGGATTGAACGAGCAACTAGACTTATCAACCTCTACCTCTCCCAGGTCGAGGTCATGCTCCATGCACGATAGCCGAGCACCTGCTGACATTTGGATAAGGACACGTGGACACAAATCAGTTATAACAAGATTGTTCCCCACACGTGGGAAGAATATTTTATCATCATTCTCTACATGTGACAGTGACAAATGGCCTCTCCATATTGGTTAGACCAACACACTCATGCTCATTGCATGCATGGGGGTACATTACACCCCCTAGGTTTTATATATAGAGGTCATCCTCTACCTTGTAAAAGAATCCAAAAACACAACCCTAGCGAAACTCTGTCTAAACACACACAGTAGAGAGAGAGAGCTTGAGAGATTGTATCCATGGCCGTTAGATCCCACATACAGTGATACACATCATACACTTGCACAGTGGATGTAGGCCTGATTGGCTGAACCACTTATATTCCGGTGTTAATCCTCTTCTCCTCACCTCCTTCTACTTTATGTGTATACCTTCTATATACCTTCATTCCGCCATTATTGACATTGAATTGAGCTTGCAAACACCTTCAAGGGTGGTGCTATTTCCAGCATCATCATTTTGGCGCCGTCTATGGGAACGAGAAGCTATCTCTTCCTCTTCATCAGCTTAACCTTATCGGAGACTCTGGTGGTGAACCAGGCCTCACCCCTTGCGTGGAGCCGTTTCACCATTGAAAGAGGTCCTTAAAGGTATTAAGCTCACCTGATACTTAAGCTCTTTACTAAGAAACACATGACACCAGAGTTACCACCACCTCTTCCGCTACCTGAAGGTGGGGGGCCTAGTTCAAGTCAGGCGCTGCCCCAGTCCGAAATGGTGGAGGTAGCTGCAGCCTTGAGGTCTTTGGCTGCAACACAACAAGCTATGCAGGAACAATTTGCACAGCTCAGCCAAACTATGATGAGGCCACCTGGAGTCTCACCGGATATGATCACTCCGGCGGCTGTTCAGCCTCATCCTGACGCCAGGGGACCACCCCAGGCACCGATAAAGGACCAGCCTGCACCCCAGTGGAGAAGGGACGTTGCTGACCCTAGGCGTTTACGCCTAGGGAGGCAAGGAAACCCTTGCCCGGAGGACAGGTATGACGATCTAGAGGTGGAAGAGGCCCTGAAAGATTATTGGGAGCCATATGAGGTTTCAAACAATATGGTTCGTCCTCTTCAGCAGAGCCGAGGAGGCGCTAGCCGAAGAGATGAAGAGGCCCAACAGCGAGGATCAGCTTTTGATTGACTGAGAAAAGGGTCGGCCTTTGAGAGTTTGGGTCCAATGAATGACCTAAGACAGAGATTGTCGAGATCGAGGAGCGCAGCAGGGTCTCAGAGAGGAAACAGACAGGGTCAGCCAGACCAAGGCCGATACTATGAAAGAAGGGGCAGGGACCAGGAAGAGGTCAATAGTCGACGTTGTGTTGTGGCAGGGGAACCCTCAGTCCACCCCTTGGAGGCGGCTGGGGACAACCTCGGCCAAGACGATGGTAGAAGTCCGTGGAATGACTCTATCCAGCGCCTTGAGGAGAAGATTGGAGACCTCATCAAAAGTAGGGACCCATTACAAAGGGGTTACTCGGAGGGCTCTCCATTTGTGGCTAGGATAGTGAGCTTCCCAACTATCGCTAAATTTAAACCTCCCGTGGTGTCTCCCAAGTATGATGGCAGTACCAACCCGGTACATCACATCGAGATGTATCAGTCGGCAGCAGACATCTACTCAATACCTGATGAGATGAAGTGTAGGGCCTTCTCTAGGACCTTAATAGGAGCATCACACAGCTGGTTTACCTCTCTTCCGAAGAACTCAATTGAGAACTTCAATGGCTTGGTTGAACGATTCATCCATAACTTCTGCTTTGGGGTGAGACCTCAAAAGAAGACTACTCACCTGCTGTATGTCAAGCAGGGCAAGGACGAGAGTCTAAGAGACTACATAGCTAGGTTCAATAAAGAGAAGCTGGAGGTCAAAGATTATAAAGAGAACATAGCCATGACCGCCCTCATTGGTGGTCTTCAGAAAGGGAAGATGTTTTGTAAACTCGCGGAAGACCCTCCTAGGTCTATGGCGGAGCTACTGGCAACTGCAGGAAAAGTCATGAATGCAAAAGAGGCAATAGCAGCCAAGTATGAGGATGAGAACCGCGGTAGTAGTGGGAAGTCCCAAAAAAAGAAAGATGGGAAGAAGAGGTCGGGTGATGACAAGTTCGCCTACTATACTCCTCTGACTGTGAGCTGTGAACACATCCTCAACGAAATCAAGAATGACAGGACTCTGAGATGGCCAGAGAAACTGAGGGCCCCACCACATAAGAGGAATAAAATCCTATGGTGCGAGTTCCACCAGGATCATGGTCACGTTACAGACAGATGCTTCGCCCTGAAGGATGAAATTGAAAAGATGTTAAAATCTAGAAAGTTGAGGAAGTATGTGGACGGTAAGGCTCCTAAAGGGGGAAGAGATGACCCTAAGAAAAGGAGAAATGACAGATGCCGTGACAATGCTCCAGTCAAAAGGGACGATGATTCAGAAGGTGATGATGAGGACGATCCGAACCTTCCGTCGAAAGACGACAACACCCCTATGAAGAGGGTTGGTATGATCTCGTTTGGTGTTGACACTATATGCGGAGGATTTATAGGAGGTGGCTCTGAAGTAGCTGATAGGAAGGCTCACGTGGTAGAGGCCAAGTCAGTGGCCAAGCTTGAAGTTGTAAACCTAACGTCTTCCGATACAGTACAAAAGAGGAAGAAGGTAGACCCAAACACCCTTGTAGTTGGGTTCTCCAGACTCGACTTCAAAGGTATCTTAGCACCTCCTGATGACCCTTTGGTAATAACAACAAGGGTGCATGGGTGCGAGGTGCAGAGGATCCTTGTGGACGGTGGGAGCTCGGCATACGTGATGTTTTGGCCTTGATTCAAGAGCCTAGGTCTTAGCAGAGCAAGGTTGGTACCTTATCATCACCCCTTGATAGGCTTCAGTGGTGAAAAGTTCCACCCCTTGGGCATGTATGAGATGGACGTACGGATGGGTGATGAGTGGCCTAAGAGGTTAACCAGGAAGATAAATTTTTTCGTCATGGACGAGAACGTATTCTCGGCCTATAACCTCATCATAGGAAGAGTGGCCGTTAAAGAGTTTGAAGTTGTGCCGTCGACGGTCCATCAGATGCTAAAATTCCCAACTCCCTATGGGGTAGGGAAGTGCAAGGTGACCAGACCATAGCGCGAGAATGTTACTTCAACTCGACCAAAAATAGAGAGGCTCATAAGAGGGCAACCACCACTTATAGCATTGATACGCTTGACCCAAGATATGAGACAAAGTTGAAGAAGGGAGAGGCCGCGGAAGACGTAGAATCCATCGTCCTCAATAAGGACGATCCAGAAAAAACCATCCAGGTCGGAAAAGCCCTAAAGACAGAAATTAAGGAAGAGCTGATAAACTTCCTCAGGAGGAGGCAGAGTGTCTTCGCATGGAGTCATGCAGACATGCCCGACATCGACCCTGAGGTTATGAGTCACAAGCTCAACGTGACCAAAGATGACAGGCCTATCAAACAGAGACGAAGAGTCTACTCCAGGGAGAAGTACAACGTCATCCGAGAAGAGGTCAAAAAATTGGAAGAGGCTGAGTTTATAAGAGAAGTCACATATTCGGAGTGGTTATCGAATGCAGTCATCGTGCCCAAGGCCAATGGGAACTGGAGAATGTGTGTTGATTTCACTAACCTGAACAGGTCTTGTCCAAAAGATATCTATCCCTTACCTCGGATAGATCAGATGGTTGATGCTATAGCAGGACATGAGCTCATGAGCTTCATGGACGCGTATTCAAGCTACAACCAGATCTTCATGGATGCAAAAGACTCAGAGAAAATAGCCTTCATTACCGACAAAGGGACGTACTGCTACAAAGTGATGCCCTTCGGTCTAAAAAATATTGGGGTTACATACCAACGTCTTGTGAATAAGATGTTTGAAGAGCAAATAGGTAAGACTATGGAGGTGTATGTAGACGATATGCTAACAAAGAGATTGAAAGCTTACACTCATGTAGCAGATCTCGAGAAGACCTTCGATATTATGGACTCATACAGAATGAAACTCAACCCCGCGAAGTGTGTCTTCGGAGTAGGAGATGGGAAGTTCCTAGGATTTATCTTCAACCAGAGAGGGATTGAAGCGAACCCTAAAAAAATCAAGGCTTTGCTTGACATGAAGACACCGAGGAGTATCAAAGATGTCCAAAGACTTACAGGGAGAGTGGCTGCACTTAACAGATTTATTTCTAGGGCAACGGACAAGTGCCTTCCATTCTTTAAGGTACTAAGAAAGGCCTTCCAGTGGGACGAAGAGTGCGAAAAATCCTTCAACCAGCTCAAGTCTTACTTGGGGTCTCCCTTATTGCTATCTCGACCTGTTGCAGGAGAGAAATTGTATGTGTATCTGGCAGTCTATGAATCAGCCATTAGCGTAGCCATAATATGGGAAGACGCTGGGATCCAAAGGCATGTGTATTTCAACAGTAAGGACCTTCAAGGGGCCGAACAAAATTACCCTCGCATGGAAAAGCTAGCTTACGCCCTGATACATACTTCGAGGAAAATGAAGCCTTACTTCTAGACTCACTCCATGGTTGTCCTTACCAACTCCCCACTAAGACAGGTCCTACATAAACCTGAGAAGTTCGGGAGATTTATGACCTAGGCCATTGAGTTGGGGGAGTATGATCTTACCTACCAACCTAGGACAACCATCAAAGGTTAAGCTCTCGCAGACTTTGTTGCTGAGTTCAAATGGGAAGGGGTCAGGGCAGAGAATGGCCTAGAGGGTGTTAAAAAGACAAACCGTGGTGTCTTCCAAAATCCAGAAGAGACGACACCAAACATCTTCCAAGATCAGGAAGAGGTCGCGTCCAACAGGGCCAGGAGCAGAGTCGCGGAGAACGAGGAAGATCGGTACCTCTTCAAGCAAGGAGTCATGTCAGAAGGGGTCTTCTCATCGGATATAGAGATTTGGAGCCTCTTCGTTGATGGCTCTTCCTGCGACAGTGGAAGCAGTGCAGGGTTGATACTCTCGGCTCCAGAAGGTGCCAACATTGAATATGCTTTGAGATTCAACTTCCAAGCTTCTCCGAGTATGAGGCCATGATATCAGGTCTCTCATTGGCAAAAACTCTTCGCGTAAAGCGACTCCTACTCCACTGCGACTCAATGTTAGTTTTCAATCAAGTACTGGGAGTCTATGAGGCCAAAGATGAAAGTATGGCCAAGTATCTGAAAAGGGTGAGAACAATGTTAGAATATTTTAAAGAGGCAAGACTGAAGAGAGTGCCTCGACAAAGTAACAGCCACGTAGATGCATTAGCGAGGTTGGCCTCGACAACGAAGACAGATGTTAGAAGGACCGTTCCGATAGAGGTCTTGGGGAAGGCAACCATTGAGGAAGAAGAGGTATGTAACCCTTGTCATAATTTAAACCTAGGAGACTCGTGGATGGACCCCCTCGTCAGATATATCAGAGAGGGAGAGCTACCTGAATCCAAGTTAGAGAGGTGGAAATTGAAATATAAGGTTGCTAAGTTCTCGGTAGTAGGAGACATCCTGTACAAGAAAGGATTCCTACTACCTCTCCTCAGATGTGTGCACCCCACGGAAGTTCCCTGGGTCTTACAGGAAATTCATGAGGGTTCTTGCTCTAGACATATAGGGGGAAGACCCTTGGCCAAAAGAATCATCACACAGGGGTACTAGTGGCCAACCTTGTCCAAAGACGCTGCAGCCCATGTGAGGAAATGTGATAAATGTCAAAGATTCGCCACTATACCTCATCAACCTATGACGTCAATCACCTCTCCATGGCCATTTGCAGTATGGGGGATTGACTTAGTAGGACCCCTACCAAGAGCTGCTAACAATTATAGATTCTTGATAGTTGCCATCGACTACTTCTCAAAGTGGGTCGAGGCAGAGCCAATGTTAATGATGACAGAGCAGAAGACCTTCCAATTTATTTGGAGGAACATCATATGCAGATACGGCCTCCCAAACACTCTCATCTCGGATAATGGGACTCAGTTCAAGAACTCCTCTTTAAAAAAAAAAATCCTAAGAGTTGGGATAAAGCAGTTCTTCTCATCTCCCGGCCGACCTCAGGAAAACGGCCAGACTGAGGTCACAAACAGAACAATTCTTGATGGAATTAAGAAGAGGTTAGAAGAGGCGAAGGGAAGATGGACTGAAGAATTCTACCCTGTGTTATGGGCCCACAGTACCACGGTAAGGACACCGACAGGAGAAACCCCGTTCATGCTGGCACATGGCTCAGAGGCCATCATACCAACGGAAGTAGGGCTCCCAACTCATAGGGTTCATACCTATGACCCTGATAAAAATGAGGAAGAGAGGAGGCTAGACCTAAATCTAATTAAAGAAAGAAGAGAAGATGCAGAGGTCAGATAGGTAGCCTACCAACAGAGGGCAGCGAAATTCTACAACCAGAGGGTGAAGTCAAGACCTATTACAGTGGGAGACCTAGTGTTAAAGAAGACCTTACAGAAAGAAAACAAACTCCACCCAAACTGGCACGATCACTACAAAGTGACAGAAGAGGTTGTGCCTGGCACCTACAGGCTAGAAAACCTAGAAGGGGATCCTTTCGCTAATCCTTGGAATGCTGATCACCTAAAGAAGTATTACATATGATTTTTCAAAGAGTTTTGTAAAATGTACCATTTTGTTATAAAGGGGTTATCAATAAAAGATCAGTTCCAAGTATTACATATGATGTTGCAAACAGTTTTGTAAAATATACCATTTTGTTATAATGAGGCTATCAATAAAAAATCAATTCCCACGATTCTTGCTACATTGTGTACTCATGACAAAAATTAGGAGGATAACATCTTTAGGTGATGACCTCAAACCTTCATAACACCATTCAGTGGTGACGAGGTTTGAGCTCAGACACCATAATGGGATGACCTCAGACCCATAACATCATTAATTTGGTGAGATTAATTGAGGATAGCATCTTTAGGTGATGACCTCAGACCTTCATAACGCCATTCAGTGGTGACGAGGTCTGAGCTCAGACACCATAATAGGATGACCACAGACCCATAACATCATTAATTTGGTGAGATTAATTATGAGGATAACATCTTAGGTGATGACCTTAGACCTTCATAACACCATTTAGTGGTGACGAGGTCTGAGCTCATCACCATAATGGGATGACCTCAGACCCATAACATCATTAATTTGGTGAGATTAATTGAGGATAACATCTTTAGGTGATGACCTCAGACCTTCATAACACCATTTAGTGGTGACGAGGTCTGAGCTCAGACACCATAATAGGATGACCTCAGACCCATAACATCATTAATTTGGTGAGATTAATTGAGGATAACATCTTTAGGTGATGACCTCAGACCTCCATAACACCATTCAGTGGTGATGAGGTCTGAGCTCAAACACCATAATGGGATGACCTCAGGCACATAACATCATTAATTTGGTGAGATTAATTATGAGGATAACATCTTAGGTGGTGACCTCAGACCTTCATAACACCATTCAGTGGTGACGAGGTCTGAGATCAGACACCATAATGGGATGACCTCAGACCCATAACATCATTAATTTGGTGAGATTAATTATGAGGATAACATCTTAGGTGATGACCTCAGACCTTCATAACACCACAGTGGTGACGAGGTCTGAGCTCAGACACCATAATGGGATGACCTCAGACCCACAGCAGCATTAATTTGGTGAGATTAATTGAGGATAACATCTTTAGGTGATGACCTCAGACCTTCATAACACCATTCAGTGGTGATGAGGTCTGATCGTAGACACCATAATGGGATGACATCAGACCCTTAACATCATTAATTTGGTGAGATTAATTATGAGGATAACATCTTAGGTGATGACCTCAGACCTTCATAACACCATTCAGTGGTGACGAGGTCTGAGCTCAGACACCATAATGGGATGACCTCAGACCCATATCATCATTAATTTGGTGAGATTAATTGAGGATAACATCTTTAGGTGATGACCTCAGACCTTCATAACACCATTCAGTGGTGATGAGGTCTGAGATTAGACACCATACTTTAATGACCTCAGACCCTTAACATCATTAATTTGGTGAGCTTAATCGCGAGGATAACATCTTAGGTGATGACCTCAGACCCTTATAGCCATTTTGGTGAAAAAGTTTGAGGTCTGACCACTAATTTGGTTTAAGCAGACACCATTACAATAAGACTTCAGAGTTAAAATATCACATGACATTCAATAAAGCAAATGAAGATGATCCTCCTCAGAGATTGGCACATTCAGGGATTAAAAATATTCATAGGTTACAAGATTCAAAAAATAATTCAACCATGTTCATTCAGAGATTAAAAATGTGCAGGGGTTACAAAAACTTCATAATTGAATTTAAGGGTTTGAGGGGGGAATGCTGGTGTCTTCGGCCTGGTTAAGCTGGACGACATTGGTCACCTCGGCAATGTCATCATTATGGTCTACCCCTTTAACCTCTGTGCCATCCAACGTTGCAGTCTCGGTAGGCGCAGCAACCTCCTCCTCAACCTCCTGAAAAGCCTAGGCAAGCTGTGGATTAGCAAAGCCAAGGCCTAAGAAATTAGAGGCTTTCAAAGTGCCAGCCTCCTTCTCCTTGGCAGTTGCCCACTTGGTAGTAGCTTTGATACCTCTCTCGAGGTATTTAAATCCAAAGCCCATAAACTCATCAAAAGTTTTGTACTCAGCTATTATCCCCTCAGAGGCGTCATCGAGGGCTACCTTCACAGTCGAGCTGACCTTCTGCTGCAGAATATCGTCCTTGGCTTTCAGAGCCGCAGCATGGTCCTTCTTAAGCTGAGAGACCTCCTTCTCCAGCCCCTTCACCTTCTTCTCAGACTCACCCAACTCAAATTTCAGTCGGTCAATTTCTGCGTTCAGAGTGCTTTGCACCTTCTCGGCCTCTTGACCCTTCTGGATGAGGGGCAATTTCCTCAGAATCCAGTTAGAGAGGTGGTGCGTAGCTGCCAGACCTTGCAGATTTTGCGATCATGAATAAATTAGAGACAAATCAGAGGTTACACTTGGAAATTACAAAGAAATATGAGGTCATACGTGAATAGATCTGTAAATGCCGAACTCAATCAGCAAGGGAGTATCTAGTGACCGAAAGAAACGCTTGTCGGCCTCGGTCATTGTAGAGCCAAAGGAATCCAGGGCCTGCAGACTGTGGCCGACGATGCTGTCAGTAATCTTTAATTGCTCTAAACGAGCCGACAAGGTGTCTGCTAAAGAGATTAGGATGGCAGAATCAACACTCTTCTTCTTCTGCCTCTGATCCTCAGGGGCATGATCAGCAGGAGCCTGTGACACCCCGACTAATTAAATACCGGGTAGCTACTCCTTTATTAAATTAGTTCAAAATGCCAAGTTGGTCCAGTTAATAGCATCACTGTCGAAAACATTTTTATTATTACTAACCACCTAGTATTTAAAAAGTAAGTGCCAAATTTTATTTAAAGTCTGATTAACATGCAACAAGTGTAATAAAGAATAATAACACCATTCACCATAATGAAGTAAATAGAATAACCATCACATAACGTAAATAAAGTCTGGAGGAAAACTCCTCACTACAAATCCCACAACTGATAAGTAAACTGAATACTAAATCAATACATGCCAAAGTCTGATAACTGTAATGGAAAAGATGTCTCTAATAGAAATGGGCAACATGCCCAACAACTGATAGATAATGACTCTGGAATCAAAATGATAGAAAGTCTACAAGCAAGTCCCTGTAGCTTCCACAAACAGCTACATCTCGTCACCTGAATGAGTATCCTATGCATGGTGTCCTTGTGGCTGGGCACCTAAAATGGTTTTACAAGAAAAAAGGATTTGAAAGCAAACGGGTCAGAGCCCGAATGTGGAGATATTTTAAAAACCTGCAAGTGCTTTAAAAACATTTAAAACATTAAATGCAAAGTACATGTTAGGACGTGCACTCACATGATACTCTCACCTCTCGTCTAACTGTGCACTCCTAACGTAAGTACCCATCTACTATGACACAAACCACCAGTTAAGTGACATCATATTTAGCTAGACTGTCATAAGTCCTACCCTTTTTACTCGGTTCTATTAACATTATAACGCTCGTAATTAAATAGGGGTTTAACGTAAACTCAGATGCTCAATATGCAATATATTACACTATCAGCTAATTCGTTATGTTTTTTTTTCTCGAAACAATACCGTAATTAAATTCACAACATTAACATGAGGATTTCCATTAATTAAGTGTATATTATTCACATCATACATATACAATACAAGCACCCCGAGAACTAAGCTGTGGTGCACACATACTCTGCTATCCATCCCGGTACATCACGTACATAAGAATTACATATTCCGAATCTCTCAGGAATAGTTCACAAATAACAACATCACAAATAATGGAGGCGAACACAGTCACATCACATGGGTCACGCACATACCTACGCTCCCACGATCAGCGGACTTATTAATATCCCAATAAGTCTTTCTATGACCTATGTTCATCAAGGTAACCAGTCTAAATCCGGGCAACAGAAGGATTAGAGGGCCCTAAGCGAACGCAAACCTCCCGTGATAGCAAGTATGGTAGGTATGTCATACACACAATTCATATACTAATACTAAGCAAACACACGTCTTAGTAATCCCGTAGTTTAATCGTAATACTATTCTCATTCTAGTACCAATATATAATATATATACACCTTATATAATCCCGGTCCATAATTACACACGCTATAATTTATTCTCACGTCGTAGTAGACACTCACGTCTCAACCCAAACGATTCATTGATTTAAATCACTCGTATACAATTTACTCCTCATAATAACCCAAAAGTCCCAAATCTATCAATACATCATCAAAGGAATGTTAACTCTACCCTCGAACAAGTTTACGGGACTCCAAAAATCAAAACAGTCTAAAAAGGCCCAGACTGCCAACTCGTTAGAAGTCTCGTTCGAACGAGACTGTTCGAACGAGATTCCACTATCAGCTCGTTAAAAGTCTCGTTCGAACGAGATCCAGTTCGTTCAAACGAACTGTACCTTCTAATGATATCTCGTTCGAATGAGATTATCGAACGAAACTTCCCCTCTTTAGAAGCGACTGGTCAACTCGTTAGAAGCTCGTTCGAACGAGCTCGTTCGAACGACCTGGGTTGGTTTCTAACGAGCTACCAGCTGCGAGCCCAGAAATTCCAAAATCCTTTTTCACCCAATTTCTACTTCTCAAATTTCCTCTAAACTTCGTCCCAACTATGTTTTAAGGTCTCTAATCAATCCTAAACATATATAGTCACATCCTAACATGTTTTAAGGAATTAATTCGCCCTAAACATCATTAAATCACAAATCTCTACACTTTTCCCCAATTTCTCAAGAACATGAACCCTAAAATTAGTAATCATCAGTTTGTCCATTCTAGATCCATTTTTATTACATCCAACATACATTAATACCAGAATAATCATCTCTATGTGATTCTACATGCAATTTTGTTCTCAATATTCAAGTTCTAAGTCCAATCAACATGGGTTTTCATTTATCTTCCAAGAACAATTATCAATTTTCAAATTCTCTAACATGGAAGGAACACTCTCTGAATTTAAAAGTAATTAAACCACTTGCCTTTATTGTCTCTGAATTTGGTGTTGGTTTGGTGAAGATTTCTGCAGAATTCCTTCTCTTCCTCTCCCTCTCTAAGCTATCTTCTCCAAAGGTGGCTATGGTGGCTAGGGTTTTCTTTGGGAAAGTTGGAAACCTAAATGATAACCTCCGTAGCTTAATGGGTTAATATGGGTTGGTTAGTGGGTTTAGTGGGTCTATTCCCAATCAGATTAAAACTCTTAATTTTCGTCATTTTTAATTCCTAAAAATACGAAATTACCAAAATACCCTTTATATTGCCGGTATGGTCTAAAAATACCCCGGGGCCCAAACTAAACCCCCGGCTAGTATTTTCTGACTATCTCTACCCTTCCGGAATCGTTGACGCACTCAAAATGACCATACGGTTTATAGATTTTAAATTCACTTTTATAATCAAAATATTTATATCCCGACGCGACTGTCACACGCGTCCCAATAAAATGACCCAATTGCCGTATATAAATCTCACGACAAATTTCATAATTCAATATTCATATAACATCATATATACTCAATATAGTCAAATACCAACTCACAACTCGCTAGTATTTTACCCGGATTAATTTCCAATTAATTCACATTTAATTAATTAATCCCAAAAATAAATATAGCCAAAAGTACGGGGTATTACATACTTCCCCCCTAATAACTGAATTTCGTCCCGAAATTCGAAACTAGAAAGTACCTGCTAAAAATAACTCTGGATAACGTTCGCGCATCTCATCCTCGCGCTCCCATGTGGACTCCTCGACATTGTGATGTCGCCACTGAACACGCACTAACGGAACTATCTTTGACCGCAGCTTCCTCTCACTTCGGTCCAAAATAGCAATCGGCCCCTCCTCGTAGGAGCTATCCGGCTGGAGATCGATGTCCTCCACAGCAATGTGAGAATGAGCCAAATTATCTCTAAGGTATTTCCTCAGCGAGGAAATATGGAACACATCGTGAATCCGATGCAAATGCTCTGGTAACCCAAGTCTATACACAACCGGTCCGATCCGCTCAATAATAGGAAACGTCCCCACATACCTCAGCGCCAACTTCCCCTTCTTCCCGAAACGCATAATCCCCTTCATAGGAGATACTCTGAGCAAAACCTGGTCCCCCACTTGGAACTCCCTGAAAAATCTCTTCGCATCAGCATAACTCTTTTGCCTGTCTTGAGCTACCCGAATGCGACTCCGATCAACTCAATCCTTGCCGGAGTATCCTGAATCACTTCCGGCCCAAGTAGTTTGTTATCCCCCAACTCTAACCAACATGCTGGGGAACGACAAGGCCTACCGTACAATGCTTCAAACGGAGCCATGCCAATAGTGAATTGGTAGGAGTTATTATAAGCAAACTCTACCAATGGAAGGTACTGCTCCCATCCACCCCCAAAGTCAATAATGCACATGCGTAGCATGTCCTCCAGCATTTGATTTATGCGCTCGGTCTGCCCATCGGTCTGCGGATGATAATCCGTACTCAACCGTAATTCCGTGCCCATGGCCTCCTGAAAACTCTCCCAAAACCGCGAAATAAATACCTTGTCTCTGTCAGACACGATATTTAGGGGCACACCGTGAAGTCTCACAATCTCTAAAATGAAGAGCTGGGCATACTGTCCCGTAGTGTAGCCAGTTCTTACGGGTAAAAAGTGAGCGACTTTGGACAACCTGTCCACAATTACCCAAACGGAGTCGTGACCCCTCTGCGACGTAGGCAACCCCGTGATAAAGTCCATGGATATGCTCTCCCACATCCACATCGGGACCTCCAACGGCTGTAGCAATCCTGCCGGTCTCTGATGATCCACTTTTACAAGCTGACAAGTGGCGCATTTCGAAACAAACTCAGCGATATCTCTCTTCATACCGCTCCACCAATACTGGCGTCTCATGTTTTGGTACATTTTGTCCCCTCCGGGATGTACCGCGAACCGTGAGCCGTGCGACTCTGCCATCACCTCGTGTCGCAATTCCTCCCCTTATGGAACTACCAATCTCCCATTGAAGCGTAACCCCCCGTCTGAGCTGACGGTATAGGACTCGGCTCCCTCTGCTAGTAGTCGAACTATCTTCTCCTGACAGAACGAGTCATTAGCCTGTGCTCGTACTACTTTCGTGACAATCTACGGTGTAACAGTCATCACAGACATGAAAGATCGGGCCACTGCATCCTGGTGTCCCAATTCCTTCCACTTTGCCTTCCACACCTCTTCCATCTCATCTGCTGGCCTACGGCTCAACGCGTCTGCCACCACGTTAGCCTTACCTGGGTGATACTGGATATCGAACTGGTAGTCTTTCACAAACTCAAGCCACCTCCTTTGCCGCATGTTCAACTCCTTCTGCGTGAACAGGTACTGTAGGGACTTATGATCCGTGAACAGTTGAAATTTCTCCCCCAAAAGATAGTGCCTCCAAATTCGTAGGGCAAATACCACCGCTGCCAACTCCAAATCACGCGTGGGGTAATTCTTCTCATGAGTCTTAAGCTTACGGGAAGCATAAGCTATGGCCTGTCTCTCCTGCTGCAATACACCTCCAAGTCCTTGCAAAGACGCGTCGGTGTAAACCAAATACTCAACTCCTGGTCTCGGCAATGCTAACACAGGTGCTGAGGTCAATTTATCCTTCAATTCATCGAATGCCAACTGACAGGCATCACTCCAGATGTAGGGCACACCCTTACGAGTCAGATGTGTCAAAGGACCTGCTATTTCCGAGAAACCCCGAATAAACCTCCTGTAGTATCCTGCTAGACCCAAGAAACTACGAATCTCCGTCGGTGTCGTGGGCTGTCCCCACTCCCTCACTGTGGATACCTTCCCCGGATCAACAGATATTCCCCGGTCGGAAATAATGTGTCCCAAAAACTGGACCTCTTTCAACCAAAACCCGCACTTCTCATATTTTGCATACAACTCGTTCTAACGGAGTGTCTGCAAAACTTGCCTCAAATGCTCGGCGTGCTCCTCCTCTGTCTGGGAGTAAACCAGAATATCATCGATGAAGACAATGACAAACTGATCTAGGAAATCCCTGAACACTCTGTTCATCAAGTCCATAAACACTGCTGGAGGGTTGGTCAAACCAAAAGGCATAACCCGAAACTCGTAAGAACCATATCTCGACAAGAACGCAGTCTTCGAGACATCATCCTCCCTGATACGCAACTGATGGTATCCTGATCTCAAATCAATCTTCGAGAAGAAAGAAGCTCCTCTCAACTGGTAGAATAAGTCATCGATTCGAGGCAACGGATACTTATTCCGTATCGTGACCTTATTCAACTCTCGGTAGTCCATACACAATCTCAGTGAACCATCCCTCTTCTTCACAAACAAAACTGGAGCGCCCCAAGGTGAGGTACTCCTACGAATAAAGCCCTGACCTAACAGCTGCTCTATCTGATCCCGTAACTCCCTCATCTCAGCTGGAGCCATACGGTACGGTGCACGTGCTGTAGGTCTCATACCCGGTAGCAAATCTATAACAAAGTCTATCTCTCGACTGGGTGGTAAGCCTGGTATCTCCTGAAACACATCTGAATACTCCCTAACAACTGGGATCGAATCTAAAGGAATCACAACCTCCTTAGAGGTATCCTCCTCAAGGTAATACAGATGAGCGGTCGATCCTCCCTCTGGGCGAGGCATCGCCACTACAAACATCTCTTGCCCAGGAATGGCAAAAACAATGCTCCCGCTGAAGCAATCAATCATGGCCCTATAAGCTACGAGCCAATCCATACCGATGATCACATCGTGAACATGCATATCTAATACCAACATGTATGCAGGTAATACCAAACCACCAATCTCTACCCCCCCTCCCCGGCATATAAAGAAAATAAGTGACCCACTCCCCAATGGTGAGTCGACACACGTCACTGTGCTCTCTGCCGTAGCTAACAATCCTAAATCTTTCGCGAAGTGTGTAGCTATAAAATAGTGTGTAGCCCCCATATCAAATAATACCCGACCCATAGTGCCATGGATAGGAACCGTACCCTCAATCGCGGGCGGTGCCTGTGGAACTGCAGCCTGGTGGACGTTATAGACACATCCATACTGTAGCTACCCCTGCTGAGCTGGGACTGCTGGAATGGGTGGCAATGTTGCCATCTGTGGTGGTGCGGGGAGAGCGGCGGGAAACATAGGCCTCTGTGGCTCCTGGCGAGCACCCTGCTGCTGCTGCTGTGGGGCCCTGCCCCTATAAGGACAATCCTGTCGCTTATGGCCAGTCTTGCCACAAACAAAACACTTCCCTAGGAAGTTCCCTCCTCTCTGCCCCTGCGGTCCCCGGCCCTGGTGGCCGTTACCGTTCCTCCCTTGGCCCTGCTGGCCCTGATGAAACTGCTGCCCATTCTGCCCCTGTTGGCCCTGATGGCCGTTTGGACCCTGATGGCCCTGACAAAAACCTCCATGTCTGTAGTTCCCTGATCGGAACCTCTTCTGATCCCCCTGCTGCGAACCCTGCTCATCCTGTCTCTGCCCCTGAACAGATTGTGCCCCACCGGCACCATGTCCTCTAGTCCTGCCCTGATGGCTAGACTCTCCCGACCTCTTGCCCTCAGCCATATGAAAGCGGTGGTCCTGGCAGTGTAACAAAGAAGCATTAACCACATCAGAATACGTGGCCAACGAAAGGTTCCCTAGCAGATGCTGACGGATCCTCCAAGTCAACCTGTCGGTGAACTTCTCAATCTTATTTTTCTCTGTTGGTATCTCATCCGGAACGATATTCAAGAGATTTGTGAACTCGGCCTCATACTCGGCCACAGTCTTACCCTCTTGACTCAGATTCATCAATTTCCTCCTCATTTCCGTGTGAACAGCTGACGGAAAGTACTTGCGGTCAAACCGCACCCAGAAGTCCTGAATAGTGAGAGTATCCCTCTCCTCTACGGTGGTAATAGACTCCCACCACTGCAGTGCAGATCCAACTAGCTTGAAAGTAGCTAGCACCTGCTTCTGAACATCCGTGCACTCATACATCCTCAAGTGCCTCTGCATATCCTTCCTCCACTGGCTCGAGACTACCACATCTGAGCTACCTGCAAACTCTGGCGGATGCGCTTTCTGAAAAGCGTCACGTACACGCTCCCAAGCAGACGGGAATGCATTTGCCTGTACTGGCGCGACAACCGGCGCCTGAGGTGGTGCCTGCTGAACAACGGCAATTGCGGCATTTACCGCTTGGGCTACTATAGCTGCAACCTCAGCTGCGTTCATCATGCCCTGAACTGGAGCGGGCTGGGGTTCGGGCGTTGCATCCCTGGGAACTCGTCGTGCACGTCGTGGAGGCATCTGAAATAAGAACAAAGCTTATAAGTTCGCAGTTATAAACTTAATATAGCTGAAGAACGTAGCATACACAAAAAGAGTACAACAGTCCTATAATATAGGGCTCTATATCAAAGAAACTTAGCGGAAACATAATAAGCCGTCAGATCTTAAAGGACACTAGAACCTGATGCTCTGATACCACCTGTGACACCCCAACTAATTAAATACCGGGTAGCTACTCCTTTATTAAATTAATTCAAAATGTTAAGATGGTCCAGTTAATAGCATCACTGTCGAAAACATTTTTATTATTACTAACCACCTAGTATTTAAAAAGTAAGTGCCAAATTTTATTTAAAGTCTGATTAACATGCAACAAGTGTAATAAAGAATAATAACACCATTCACCATAATGAAGTAAATAGAATAACCATCACATAACGTAAATAAAGTCTGGAGGAAAACTCCTCACTACAAATCCCACAACTGATAAGTAAACTGAATACTAAATCAATACATGCCAAAGTCTGATAACTGTAATGGAAAAGATGTCTCTAATAGAAATGGGCAACATGCCCTACAAGTGATAGATAATGACTCTGGAATCCAAATGATAGAAGCGTCTACAAGCAAGTCCCTGTAGCTTCCACAAACAGCTACAGCTCGTCACCTGAATGAGTATCCTATGCATGGTGTCCTTGTGGCTGGGCACCTAAAATGGTTTTACAAGAAAAAAGGATTTGAAAGCAAACGGGTCAGAGCCCGAATGTGGAGATATTTTAAAAACCTGCAAGTGCTTTAAAAACATTTAAAACATTAAATGCAAAGTACATGTTAGGACGTGCACTCACATGATATTCTCACCTCTCGTCTAACTGTGCACTCCTAACGTAAGTACCCATCTACTATGACACAAACCACCAGTTAAGTGACATCATATTTAGCTAGACTGTCATAAGTCCTACCCTTTTTACTCGGTTCTATTAACATTATAACGCTCGTAATTAAATAGGGGTTTAACGTAAACTCAGATGCTCAATATGCAATATATTACACTATCAGCTAATTCGTTATGTTTTTTTTTTCTCGAAACAATATCGTAATTATATTCACAACATTAACATGAGGATTTCCATTAATTAAGTGTATATTATTCACATCATACATATACAATACAAGCACCCCGAGAACTAAGCTGTGGTGCACACATACTCTGCTATCCATCCCGGTACATCACGTACATAAGGATTACATATTCCGAATCTCTCAGGAATAGTTCACAAATAACAACATCACAAATAATGGAGGCGAACACAGTCACATCACATGGGTCACGCACATACCTACGCTCCCACGATCAGCGGACTTATTAATATCCCAATAAGTCTTTCTATGACCTATGTTCATCAAGGTAACCAGTCTAAATCCGGGAAACACAAGGATTAGAGGGCCCTAAGCGAACGCAAACCTCCCATGATAGCAAGTATGGTAGGTATGTCATACACACAATTCATATACTAATACTAAGTAAACACACGTCTTAGTAATCCCGTAGTTTAATCGTAGTACTATTCTCATTCTAGTACCAATATATAATATATATATACAACTTATATAATCCCGGTCAATAATTACACACGCCGTAATTTATTCTCATGTCGTAGTAGACACTCACGTCTCAACCCAAACGATTCATTGATTTAAATCACTCGTATACAATTTACTCCTCATAATAACCCAAAAGTCCCAAATCTATCAATACATCCTCAAAGGAATGTTAACTCTACCCTCGAACAAGTTTACGGGACTCCAAAAATCAAAACAGTCTAAAAAGGCCCAGACTGCCAACTCGTTAGAAGTCTCGTTCGAACGAGACTGTTCGAACGAGATTCCACTGTCAGCTCGTTAGAAGTCTCGTTCGAACGAGACTGTTCGAACGAGATCCAGTTCGTTCAAACGAACTGTACCTTCTAACGATATCTCGTTCGAACGAGATTATCGAACGAAACTTCCCCTCATTAGAAGCGACTGGTCAACTCGTTAGAAGCTCGTTCGAACGAGCTCGTTCGAACGACCTGGGTTGGTTTCTAACGAGCTACCAGCTGCGAGCCCAGAAATTCCAAAATCGTTTTTCACCCAAATTCTACTTCTCAAATTTCCTCTAAACTTCGTCCCAACTATGTTTTAAGGTCTCTAATCAATCCTAAACATATATAGTCACATCCTAACATGTTTTAAGGAATTAATTCGCCCTAAACATCATTAAATCACAAATCTCTACACTTTTCCCCAATTTCTCAAGAACATGAACCCTAAAATTAGTAATCATCAGTTTGTCTATTCTAGATCCATTTTTATTACATCCAACATACATTAATACCAGAATAATCATCTCTATGTGATTCTACATGCAATTTTGTTCTCAATATTCAAGTTCTAAGTCCAATCAACATGGGTTTTCATTTATCTTCCAAGAACAATTATCAATTTTCAAATTCTCTAACATGGAAGGAACATTCTTTGAATTTAAAAGTAATTAAACCACTTGCCTCTATTGTCTCTGAATTTGGTGTTGGTTTGGTGAAAATTTCTGCAGAATTCCTTCTCTTCCTCTCCCTCTCCAAGCTATCTTCTCCAAAGGTGGCTATGGTGGCTAGGGTTTTCTTTGGGAAAGTTGGAAAACTAAATGATAACCTCCGTAGCTTAATGGGTTAATATGGGTTGGTTAGTGGGTTTAGTGGGTCTATTCCCAATTAGATTAAAACTCTTAATTTTCATCATTTTTAATTCCTAAAAATACGAAATTACCAAAATACCCTTTATATTGCCGGTATGGTCTAAAAATACCCCAGGACCCAAACTAAACCCCCAGCTAGTGTTTTCTGACTATCTCGACCCTTCCGGACGCGTTGGCTCACTCAAAACGACCATACGGTTTATAGATTTTAAATTCACTTTTATAATCAAAATATTTATATCCCGACGCGACTGTCACACGCGTCCCAATAAAATGACCCAATTGTCGTATATAAATCTCACGACAAATTTCATAATTCAATATTCATATAACATCATATATACTCAATATAGTCAAATACCAACTCACAACTCGCTAGTATTTTACCCGAATTAATTTCCAATTAATTCACATTTAATTAATTAATCCCAAAAATAAATATAGCCAAAAGTACGAGGTATTACAGAGCCCTCTTCTTCGTGGCTTGGGGTTTTGGAGCAGAGGGAGCTGGAGGAGGAGCATTAAGACCTGCCTTCTTTGCAAGCCTCGTCAAGCTAGGCGTAGTTATTTCCCAAAGCTCGTCTGAAATATTCTCTGGGCGCTCTGTAAAAATTAATAGATCTGAGTTAGAGAATCATATATGAATAAACTCAGAGGTTCGGCTTGGAATAAAAAATGCTTACCAAGCTCAGCAAGGGGACTTCCACCTAGACCTGTCTCAGAGAGGTAGTGGGGGGTCATCAAGTGCTCGAACTTAACAAGCAGACCATGTATCCCCTGATCTTGAAGGGCTTTCACCTTCTGAAGGTTTTGCAGGCTTAAACCAGGTCAGCTCTCGCAGACATGGTGACCTTACCCCATATCAGAGGCATCCTCGGCTCTAGAATGGACGAGGGAACACATGGGCCAAATTCCCATGACCCAGAAGCAAAAAAGTATCGAGGCTTCTAGTTGTGGTTGGAAGTCTGAGTTATTTAGAGCATTTTTTTCTCAGGCTTCCGAGCTACAAAATGATAGTAGCTCGGATGATTTTTGGCAGAAGAGGGAACATAATAACCAATAAAGACCTGAACGGGAAGGTCTGAGTGGTGGACATCCCTCCATAAGACTATGGCCCATATTATGACCCTCCAAGCGTTACTGGACAGTTAGGAATGGGCCAAATTAATGAAGGCGAGGATGGACCTAATGATGGGATGAATGGGCAAATGAAACCCTAACTTGAACATCTGCTCGTATAAGCAAATCTCACCATCTCGGCCATGATAAGCCCTCTCTTCCCTCAGAGGTCTCCTAAGCTTTATGGAGGGACTGATGGAGTACAGATATCTGAAGCAGAGAAGGTCTACCTCAGTAACGGTACTCTTAATCTCGGCCGCCTCAAAGACGTCGACATCACTCTCAACGTCATCATCATCTTTCTTAACGTCAGTCGGAGCAGACGTTGATGGATTACTTGGGAACCTCTGAGCGAATTCAGCCCCGGTGACGGCCGACAGAGAAATGGCGTCAAGTGGTGGTGGAATGGCCACACTCGGCTCAATAATCTCAACCTCTAAGGAAGAGGCTGAGGTGCTCGAGTTATTATGGGATGAGGTTCGGCTGGAGACCTCGGCTTGATCAGGGGCCTGATCTTCCCAAGTTGAGAAGTCCATGGCCTCCTAGAAGGAATCCATAGACATGGGGTCTGACGTGGAAGACTCGGACTAGGACATCGGTACTGGTTCGGTAGGGACCTCTGCCTGGTTAAAAGGTTCTGGGGGATCAGTATATATCACCTTCAGAGGTGGTGGAAAGATGGGCCTAATAGGGAATTCTTGTGACCTACGAGCCTCCTCTTGTGCTCTCTCTATTTGTCTGATTTTTTCTAAATTATTGTCTTTAAGAGAAGGGAACTCCTCAAGAAGTTGGTAGAGGGGTCTGAGCATCAGAGGCAGACACTACACTTGGAGCTTATAAATGATAAACAAGATTGGCTAATGAAATAAAGAAGTCTAAAGATCAAACTACCCAAACCTAACAAGAACAGTTCGCCTGAAACTATGGTGGACTCACCGAAAAACTCAGAAATTCGCCTGAAAACATAAATAGAAAGGAAAAAGAAGAGAAAATGGAGGCAAATGAAGGGAAGAAGATACCTGAAGATGAAATGACAAGGGAAAGCGAAGAAAATTTGAGAAAATCACCACCAAGGACCTCTGCAGTGGAATCGTGAAGGGAATGCCTTTAAAGAGAGAAATTATTGGAATGCAATCATTCAGGAGAGAGAATTGAATATGGAGGGAAGAATGAGGGTTCAAAACCCTTAAATATACAGGCACGATTCCCAAGGCCCATCATTGCCTTGGGAACCCCAAAGGGCGGCTGACAACACACGCTTGCCAAGCAAGCCACGCTTCAATATTGGAGAAGTGTCAAATGAACATTGGCTCATATTAGAAAGGCCTCGGAGATGTGAAGATCCCACGGTCACCTACTCTCACATGTAACTAAGGGCTGGGGGTAATTGATATGCCCCAAGTGTGACCTCGGCTCAGAGACACCAACCTCGACCGAGATTATGGCCGACACTGGATAAGTTTTGGGCACGTGACATCAGCCCTCGGCCATGGCAAGGTCAGCCCAGGGCGACACCACCATCAACCTCTCCAAGGGATATTGCACGCATCATAAGTGTTAACTACAATCCCGTACACCTTAGAATGGCAACCTCGGCCAGATTATGGCCGAGCACACAAGAAGCCTCCTACCAAGGTCAACATCATTAGGATATCAGTTAATGCTCCAAGCACACGCCAGCTCAACCTCAGCCCAAGCCGACCCCTATCCATTGTCTCGGCTGAGATTAAGCCGAGACCTTTATGGCTCATCTCGGATTGAACGAGCAACTAGACTTATCAACCTCGGCCTCTCCCAGGCCGAGGTCATGCTCCATGCACGATAGCCGAGCACCTGCTGACATTTGGATAAGGACATGTGGACATAAATCAATTATAACAAGATTGTTCCCCACACGTGGGGAGAATATTTCATCATCATTCTCTACATGTGACAGTGACAGATGGCCTCTCCATATTTGTTAGACCAACATATGCATGCTCATTGCATGCATGGGGGGTACATTACACCCCTTAGGTATTATATATAGAGGTCATCCTCTACCTTGTAAAAGAATCCAAAAACACAACCCTAGCTGAAACTCTGTCTAAACACACACAGTAGAGAGAGAGAGCTTGAGAGATTATATTCATGTCCATTAAAGCCCACATACAGTGATACACATCATACACTTGCACAGTGGACGTAGGCCTGATTGGCTGAACCACTTATATTCCGGTGTTAATCCTCTTCTCCTCACCTCCTTCTACTATATGTGTATACCTTTTATATACCTTTATTCTGCCATTGTTGACATTGAATTGAGCTTGCAAACACCTTGAAGGGTGGTGCTGTTTCCAGCATCATCATGTGACTTACGTTCTCCTGCTATTAAGTATAGTCCATTTGATTCATATACGAGTTCAGTTGGGCTTCGTACACTGAATAATATAGGATGACTAGCGAGGACCATTAGAACCACTACAGGAGGAGGGGCTCAGCAGAAGACATAGAGTGTTCTGGAAACGATGATCATGATAGAAGTCATCATGATTATTATTCGGGAAGATGACAATAGGATAATCACTCGAGAGCAGTATCTTTTCCAAGCCCTGTCTTAGATAACAGGTTGTGCAAATTCATATTCACCCAGTGTAGTCAGTAGGGAAGAGTTATAAGGAACTATGTCGAAGAAACACTTAAAAAGATTTAGAGAAGAAAGGAAGTGTGATGGGCCAATGGGAGGAGACGATCCAAAGGAAATTATGTAGGGTGGAGTGAAAAAACACCCCGAATTAAATTTTGAGAAAAACAATAGCTCATAGGAGCAACATAGAGTGATGAGAGTCAATTACCAAATATGAAGAAGTATATATGGAATTAAATGAGAAATTAGGGTCAGGTTTGACCGTAAGACCATCTATCTACTGTTCTGACATAGATGTAAACGAAGTTTCAAAACTTATCACAAGTGGGACAAAAAGAGACTGATCGTGAGAGAGAAGTTAACTTGTTTAACGAACTTCGTACGTGATGAAGGGGATACAGAGAATATAAAAGGGTCCATAAGTTGATACTGGACTCGTAGGTAGAATACACAAGCTTGGATCAGAAATATGGCTAGGATGACTAGTGTCGATGTAGTCAAGGTCGTATGTTTACAATTTTATTGAAACGCTTCAATGAGAAGGGAGCCAAGAGGGTTGGAGAATCTATCCAAAGAGCAAGACTGAAGTAAAACGGTGTTAGTGAAGCATCATGAGAGGGTGCACATAATAGGGGATCGATTTAAATGACTGAAACCAATGGCAGTCCTACCAAGCGACGGTGGATTCAGTTAGGACCATCAAGGCAAACATCGAGTTCCATGGGGCAAGCGTAGCCAAAGAGATAACGGGGGTAGCAATTAGGGCCAAGACTACCAGGTTCGAGAGAACAACACCTTGACATGGCTAGTGGGGCTAGAGATAGGAGGAGGACAGAGAAAGGTATCCCATATATGGAGATTAGGGCCACCTGTATTAAACTTGTCCACAACGAGTAAGTGAGACCAGTCAGAGTGGGAAGGTAGGTGGGAACGATGCTAGTGGGGCATAAAAGCAGGAGCGAGATTTTCGATAGGAGAATTAGGCAAAGAGATTTAGGCCCAGAGGTTACCAACCTGAGAAATGGTGGGTCTAGGTAGGACCAGCAGGGTCCTCAGCAGTAATATCATCCCGTTCCTCAGGGATGGTAGGGCCAAGAGAAAGGCGGGGGAGTCCAGTAGGGCCAGGGCTAGAAGTAGGAGAGTTCCTCTGGCAATCAGTAGGATTGTGGATAGATAGTCCATAGAAAGGACTTACCCAAAGAGGGTTAGGGGAAAGTACATGATGAGACCATGGATATACAACCATTATAATAGATCATAGGTCAGTTCTAGCACTAGGGTTATGCTTAGGTACCCGTTGACCAAGCGAGGTAAGTGATAATTGGAAATGTATTTTTATTTTATCCTTATGATCATAAGGTAGATTTTTGGTGACATGGGTGCATCACAATATGATGGGTAACACTACTATTCGAGTGTGAGTTGGGTTTAATGGGTGCGTTGGCGGTATCAGCCTTATTATGAATGTATTTACCATTAGGTAGTAGGACTTTTAGTTGCGCCTGTAGGGAGGAGCGAGTGTGGACACCAAGAGTATTTTTATATTATGTAGAAGTTTTTGCTCGTTTTGAGGGTTATGAGAGTAGAGCATATTATTATTACCTTGTATAGTGAATGAATACCGATTGTTTGAGCGGTAGTAGATTATGTGATAAGACTACCGTGCTTATTATTCCAAGGTGGGTTATATTATTTTTGTGAGGTATCACCTGAAAGAGGGTTGGGCCTATATATATATGTAAATTTTATTGTATCGTGGACTTCTGTGAATATATTGTCTAGATATATTTGATCCCGATTCGTAGGGAATTTTACTAATATGATTCAGGATGACATGTGTTCTTTATTGAATGGAGAGATATAGCTTGTTATTTATATATCGCCGAAGTCTTGTGATAGTGAGAGCGCCATGTTGTATGTCATCTTTAGTGACATGAGACTGGACGAGGAGACTTTTTATGTCGAAAGATGAGAAGTTGGGGGTACAAGTTATGTGTTGAGGGCCTAACGAATCTCGACGACCGACAATGTTAGTTAGTAGTGTATCGAGGGGGTTCCTTATTTGGATTTCACTTTGCGATACATCCCACTCATAAAACACATTGAACGTCGGGAGTTGGTAAATGTTTGACCTTTGAGACACGGGTTTAGTATCTTAGTTTTTATACGCATGTGTAGTTATAACTAAGAAATGACAGTTATGTTATGATTTGAGGCCAGAAGAGCCATATGATGTTGATGTGAGGATGATTGAGTTGCTATTAGTAGGGTGGTTGAGTGCACCCTAATTGTATAATCGTGCCTAATATACAAAGCTTAATTTAAAACTAGCATATTACGTTCAATTGATTTATGCATAAATGCACGGTACATAGGGTGTATGGGTGACCTAGTTAGTTGATATTTTCAGCGTCATTCATGGGGAGAAGACGTGAAAATGTCTAAAATAAACGTAGATGCATGAGTAAATTAGAGGCAGAACTAGAATGAGACAAAGAGAATGTAGTTGCATTGTGAGCAAGTCATTTCACTAGAAATGGAAGAGTAGATGGAAATCGATGATTATAATATTGAAACGTACAAGGAATATAATTTAGATTTTCGAGGATAATCAGGAATTACTCTGAGCAGAGGAGTAAAATGATGAGAGTTACGTCATAACCAACTGTAGATGTAAAAGTACGACGTGAAAAGTTGGGTATGATTGCAGATATCTCCCACGAAGGGAGTATATAATTTAAAAAGAGGTAAGTGGTCCTAAGGAGGATGGGACCTTTCCAAGGATATTGAATGATATAGCCATTAGAATATTGACCCAATCTCGTTAAAATATTCTCGAAAGAAAGGAGATTATTTTTGGAGGTGCTAAGAGGAAATGGTAAGGGAAATGAAGGAGTATTTTAGAGTAAAGTGATTATGGAGTATTGATCACGATGTGTATTCTTGAGTTTAGGGGAGTTTGGGAGTAGTATCTTCCACTGGTGGAGTTTGCACATAATAACTCCTATCAGTTTACGATTGTCATGGAACCATTTGAGGCGGGACATTGTCATTCACCAGCTTGTTGATTGGATATGGGGGACAAAAAGCTTCTTGGACTAGAGTTAATTCAGAATACTTAGGATAAAATTGAGTTGATCCAGAGCCGTATATGGGCAGCGCGAGATAGATAGAAGATTTATGTCGATGCCAAGCGGTTCTTCCTGAAGTTTAACGTAGGGGACCAAATGTTACTACGTGTATTTACTATAAAGGGGAAATGAGGTTCGATAAGAAAGAGAAGTTAGCACCAAGGTATGTGGGGCCATCCCCTGCAGATTGTGTCGATTGCATATAGACTCGGATTATCGAAACATTTACATCGGATTAACGATGTATTCCACATTTCTTCTATGAAATGATATCTGTGAGGTGAGTTAAATCACACTCACATTTCATTGGAGGAGATTTATTTACTAGTCGATATTTCATACGAGGAGAGGTCCGTTGCTATCCTAGACCATAGTGAAAGGAGTCTGAGGTCGAAGGTAGTTCCACTTGTACGTGTTCGGGGGGACACCATAATGCCAACGAGTGTACATGGATGTGCAAGGATGAGATGCATAATAAATATCTAGAGTTATTTATACCAAGTATTTTTTTTCTTAATTTGGGATGAAATTCCATTATTAAGGGGGAAGTAAGTAACAACCCATATTTTTAATGATTTTTATATTGGGATTAATTAAATTAAATTAAATTGGGAACTTAATAAGGAATTAATTCGGATAAGAAATAAAAATTAGCGAGACAAGGGTTAATATTTATTTGTACGAATAATATCGAGTATTACTTAGTGAACAAGTAATAAATTATTAAGCATGCATTATGATTGCCGTGAGTGAGAAATACGACAATTATGGTAAATATAGTTGGGACGAGTGTGTCAGTCGTGCCGGGATTAAATTTACAAACATAAGAAGGTAATTTCATTTTAGATAATTCAAATGGTCATTTAAAGTGCGTCAGTGTGTCCGGAAGGGTCAAAATAGTTAAAAAAGTGTACTCGGGGGTTCAGTTTGAGTCCCCGGTCATTTTTAGGCCAAACTGGCACCCCGAAGAGGTATTTTGGTCTAATGAAATTCTGCAGAAAAGAGACCTATGAAAATTGGAGATTTATATCATCAGTTACATGAGGTAAGTTAGGGTAGAATTCATAATAAACATAAAGAGGCCACAGGAGGAGGAAGGAGAAGGGTTCTAAAGGAGTTTCAAGGCCATTTCCACACAATTTTGCACCACCCCCACCACCGAAGCGTAGATTGGGAGGAAAGGAAACCAACCACACCAAAACTCTTCAAAAAAATTGGCCTTCGAATTTAGGCAAGTATTTATCTTGCTAATATTGAGCATATATTACATTTATGTTAGTGGAGGATGATTATTATCATGAATATATGAATATTGGTGTAAATTTAGAAGATTAAAATCATGTTCTTGGGTAGGAATCATGTTAGGTTTAATCCTCTATGCATGTAGGATGCATCTGATGAATTATTATGACAAACATGTGAAGAAATCTGGGTTCTTGTTGACGTTCCTGAACAAAAATGACAATCTAGGGTTTGGGGGGCTTAATATTGAATTAATTCGATTTAAAGGTGTTCTTTGATGATTTGATGATTCAATCACGTTAGAATTTTTTTTTATATATGTCAGTATGATGTTTACTATGTTTGATTGGGAGTCTGGGGTTGTGTAATGGAGGTTTGGAGTGATAAAAATGGTAAAACCTGTAACTGTTAAAGGAAGAAGACGATACCTGCTATAGAAAATCGATTCAACTCCTTGGTCGAATCGATTCGGAAAGCAAATTGATTCGAACCAAGTCCAAATCGATTCAGTTTCCCAGAATTGGATAATTTTTTCCCTTTTTGCTTAGAACTCGTGGGAAATGATCGGGTTAACTTTTGAAGTAATTTTGAAATATAGTGGGAGATATTTTTATTTAGCAGTATACCAATGTTGAGATTAACACTTAGTCACATGAGAGGAATTTAGGATTAAGATTAATTAGACATGAGTAAATAATAAAACCTAATTTGGGGACTAATATCATCTCAGGATGAGTCGAGCGAAACTAGAATTAGACCAACAGGGCATGGGCGAATTACCTACTAAATTACTTTAAATAATGGATGGCATACTTCGAGTAGTGGGGGATGCTTGGGAATATATGTTGAGAACTAAAATCATAATTTGATAATATGTAGGATACTTAGGAATTATGTATACTACGTATGATCCATATATGTAGGAGTAGTAGACTCTCGGTTTTAAACTCTATTTTTTTTAAATCCTAGATTTCCTTTTTATGAAACAGATGCGGAAGCGTAAAGGTGATGATGGCTCAACTTAAAACAAAATTTTAATTTCTTTCTATATTAAAATTAAACCCAAGTGAAAATTAATTAAACCATATTAATTAATCCAAGTCCTAGAATTTGCCTAAGTCATATTTATCAATATTACCAAATTAGGCCAAACCAATTTTAACACATTAAATTAATGACTTGAATTAATTAACTAAACATTATCCAATATTAATTATGTAGCACCAAATTAAACATGAGTAGTGATTAAAACCCAATTTTATCTTGAATTGCCTAAGCATGCGTTCTAGGTGAGTGTAGCAAGATAAAGTAAACAATGAAATCACTAGGTCGTGATGTACGAGGAAAAACCCAAGACGGGAAACAACCTCGGACGGCCCTAGCCTCAAATCCACTAAGTACGGAAGTTACATTTACAAGACAGATGACTTACTTCCTCAACTCGAACCCTCTCAAGCCTTGACGTGTCTTCTTGCAAACACCACCACTTAGCGAATAACTCTGGAGCTCCATCGCGGCCTCGGAATCCACCGATCGGACTTTATGTGGTCACCGTCAGCCGTACTAGGAACCTTTCTCCAAGTAGGTAAATCACGAAAACATCTTCTTCTTTGTGGGATTTAGAAGCAAACCCAAACTTCTCTTCAAACTAATGTAGAGATAAATCACGGTGCCAAACTCCAAGCAAGATGTATATATATGAACTTGGATAAGCAAAACAATGGGTGTAAACTAGAGTGATAAATGATTTTCTCCTTGAAAATTAACACTCTAAAACAATGAACTTTTTCTAAAACAATTTTTCTCTCAAACACTCTCTAGAGGTTGGTAGGATATGAAAAAGTTGGATTAGAAAAATGGTTTCCCGCACATAGATATTCAGCAAAAAGTAGTGGGTAAAAACCAAGTGGGAAAGTGGGCAAAACTGCTAAAAACTGCCAAAAACCTGTTCCCGCCAAATCTCGTTCGAACGACATTTCGTTCGAACGACATTCTCGTTCGAATGGGTCTTCTAACGAAGTTCCAGTACAAACTCGTTAGAATCTCATTAGAAATCTCGTTAGAACGATCATTTCGTTCAAACGACATTTCGAACGAAGTTCTAGTATGCCATGATGGAAAGTCGTTGGCAATCTCGTTTGAACGACTTGTGGTTCGAACGACAATCTCTTTCGAACGACACTTCGAATGAACTCACATAATGTTCAAAAATTCTTTTTAAGCCCAGAAACTTTTATATACTTTATATATAAGTTTTAATAGAAACCATTCTGAAAACAAAACGCAGTTCGAAAAACCTAACACCCAATATAAACCGTTCCAAGCTCCTATATATATGTAATGCATTCATACCTTGGGAGCATGGAACCACTGTTGATGACGTTGAAACGAGACACATAAACCACGGCATTTTGATGAAGCTTTATACAGTTGGCCTCTACGTCTTCAACAAACACGTCATAGGCTTGAAAGATGATCAATATACTCTATCCTATGACTCAAACGTTTTTGTCCGGAATTGAGACAAAACTACAAATGACTCAATTGGAAATTTGTGTCCTTACAAATCTCCCCCTTTGGCTATTCCGGGACAAAAACTATACATAAATCCTAAAGTGCCGTCAAGCTCTACTAGACTAATAAAAAGTCCCACCCAAAATAAAATTACAATGCTTGACACAAACAACCCAAAGGATCAACAATCTTTGCCATTGAAAGTTACCCCTTTATAAATAATTCCTGCACACTTAGGCAAACACATTATACGCATAGGGAATATCAAATTTTTATTGCAAGTAAAGTTAACTACTCCCCCTAAATTAATTCTCTCCCTTTATCAAGTATGATCAACTTAGAAAGACGTCTCCCCCAAGATAAATCGTCCTAAACTAAGATATGTTAATAATGGGATTAGATACCATTTCTCCCCCTATCATTCTCCCCCTTTTTGTTCAGGAATAGACAAAGGCTTAAAGAATCAAATGATGACTTATCTCCCACAAATAAAGCATATACCCCCTCTAAATTAATCAAGGGATAAATAGAATGGGAAAACAAGCTAAAACATGTAATTGTGCATTTAGAGATGAGAACGTTAAAGCATATGGGCAACAAAAATTCAACTTATCCAACAAATAACATCGGATACCAACTAGAATGCAATAAAATGATAGAAAAATGCTATATAAATTTTTAAGCATGTGATATCAACAAAGAATGCAATAAGATGGATACCAAGTATGAATGAAAGCATATATGGATTAGAAATCAAGGCAAAGACTAAACAAAAATATCAAATATATGTATACATAATATAGACCAAAGAGACTCAAGTACACATATATAGATATAAACACACAAATGACACATACAAAATATAATAGGAGTCTTTCACACTCGTATGGCGAAAATGTTTCATATGGAAATGGAAGTGTTGGGGTGTGAACTAGTAACGATTAAATTTAGACCCAATCACATAAAAATATGTTCACGGAGTTCTAAATTGATTGCAAAACTTCATCACATTTGAATATAACCTCATGTGACAATATAAATTGAACTCAATGAATAAACATACACAATACATACAAGCCTAGCATATTGATAATTCTACAAACCAATAGAGTCATGACATGAGATACGCAACTAGGATAAACGGACATTGTGCAAACCGTTGATATACCATCCAATCTCCCTCAATAAGCATTTATATTAAATTTGAAATGAATTCGAACGACATTCTCGTTCGAATGGGTCTTCTAACGAAGTTCCAGTACAAACTCGTTAGAATCTCATTAGAAATCTCGTTAGAACGATCATTTCGTTCAAACGACATTTTGAACGAAGTTCCAGTATGCCATGATGGAAAGTCGTTGGCAATCTCGTTTGAACGACTTGTGGTTCGAACGACAATCTCTTTCGAACGACACTTCGAACGAACTCACATAATGTTCAAAAATTCTTTTTAAGCCCAGAAACTTTTATATACTTTATATATAAGTTTTAATAGAAACCATTCTGAAAACAAAACGCAGTTCGAAAAACCTAACACCCAATATAAACCGTTCCAAGCTCCTATATATATGTAATGCATTCATACCTTGGGAGCATGGAACCACTGTTGATGACGTTGAAACGAGACACATAAACCACGGCATTTTGATGAAGCTTTATACAGTTGGCCTCTACGTCTTCAACAAACACGTCATAGGCTTGAAAGATGATTAATATACTCTATCCTATGACTCAAACGTTTTTGTCCGGAATTGAGACAAAACTACAAATGACTCAATTGGAAATTTGTGTCCTTACAAATCTCCCCCTTTGGCTATTCCGGGACAAAAACTATACATAAATCCTAAAGTGCCGTCAAGCTCTACTAGACTAATAAAAAGTCCCACCCAAAATAAAATTACAATGCTTGACACAAACAACCCAAAGGATCAACAATCTTTGCCATTGAAAGTTACCCCTTTATAAATAATTCCTGCACACTTAGGCAAACACATTATACGCATAGGGAATATCAAATTTTTATTGCAAGTAAAGTTAACTACTCCCCCTAAATTAATTCTCTCCCTTTATCAAGTATGATCAACTTAGAAAGACGTCTCCCCCAAAGATAAATCGCCCTAAACTAAGATATGTTAATAATAGGATTAGATACCATTTCTCCCCCTATCATTCTCCCCCTTTTTGTTCAGGAATAGACAAAGGCTTAAAGAATCAAATGATGACTTATCTCCCACAAATAAAGCATATACCCCCTCTAAATTAATCAAGGGATAAATAGAATGGGAAAACAAGCTAAAACATGTAATTGTGCATTTAGAGATGAGAACGTTAAAGCATATGGGCAACAAAAATTCAACTTATCCAACAAATAACATCGGATACCAACTAGAATGCAATAAAATGATAGAAAAATGCTATATAAATTTTTAAGCATGTGATATCAACAAAGAATGCAATAAGATGGATACCAAGTATGAATGAAAGCATATATGGATTAGAAATCAAGGCAAAGACTAAACAAAAATATCAAATATATGTATACATAATATAGACCAAAGAGACTCAAGTACACATATATAGATATAAACACACAAATGACACATACAAAATATAATAGGAGTCTTTCACACTCGTATGGCGAAAATGTGTCATATGGAAATGGAAGTGTTGGGGTGTGAACTAGTAACGATTAAATTTAGACCCAATCACTTAAAAATATGTTCACGGAGTTCTAAATTGATTGCAAAACTTCATCACATTTGAATATAACCTCATGTGACAATATAAATTGAACTCAATGAATAAACATACACAATACATACAAGCCTAGCATATTGATAATTCTACAAACCAATAGAGTCATGACATGAGATACGCAACTAGGATAAACGGACATTGTGCAAACCGTTGATATACAATCCAATCTCCCTCAATAAGCATTTATATTAAATTTGAAATGAATATATCAATCAAACATAGGTGTAATACCCCGTATTTTTGGCGATATTTATTTTTGGATTAATTAAGTAAATGAGAATTAATTGGAAATTAATTCGGATAAAATACTAGCGAGATGTGAGTTGGTATTTGACTATATTGAGTATATATGATGATATATGAATATTAAATTATGAAATTGTCGTGAGATTGATATACGGCAATTTGGACATTTTATTGGGACGCGTGAGACAGTCGCGTCAGGATATAATTATTTTAATTATAAAAGTGAAATTAAATTATATTAATCGTATAGTCGTTTTGAGTGCGCCAACGCGTCCGGAAGGGTCTAGATAGTCAGAAAACACTAGCCGGGGGTTTATTTTGGGTCCAGGGGTATTTTTAGGCCATACAGGCAACATATAGGGGTAGTTTGGTAATTTTGCATTTTTGAGAATTAAAAGTGACAAAAATTAGTAAATTATATCTGATGTGGATTTGACCCACTAAACCACTAACCAACCCATTTTTAACCTATTAGGCTACGTAGGTTATTAGAATTATGTTTCTAATCTTTCCCAAAACAAACCCTAGCTACCATAGCCATTGGAGAAGAAAGCTTAGAGAGAGAGAGAGAGAGAGAGATGAGAATTTTGCAGAGAGAGAGAGAGAGAGAGAACTTCAGCAAATCGTCATCAAAATCAGAGATTGAATCAAGGCAAGTGGTTTAATTTCAATTATTATAGAGAATGCTTCTTCCATGCGTAGGAATTTACATAAATCAAATTGTTCTTGAGAGTTTAATAAAAACCCATTTTAATTGGACTTAGAACTTGAATGTTGAGGAGTAATTGCATGTAGAATCGTATAGAAATGATTACCCTGATGTTAATATGTGTTGGATGTAACAAAAAACGGATCTAATTTGAGTAAATTGATAATCATAAATTCTAGGGTTTATGTTCTTGAAAATTGGGGAAAAGTGTAGAGATTTGATGAATTGATGATGATTAGGATGAATTGATTCTTTAATATACGTTAGTATATAACCTTGATATGTTTAGGGATGATTAGATACCTTAAAACATTGTTGGGACGAATTTTGATTGAGATTTGAGGTGTAGAAATTGGAGAAAAACGAAATAAGGAATTCTGAGCTTGAAACTGGCCACTCGTTAGAAGACCTGCCCAGGTCATTTGAACGAGCTCGTTCGAACGAGCTTCTAACGAGTTGACCATTGACTTCTAACGAGGGTGAAGTTCGTTCGATGAAATCGTTCGAACGAGATCTCGTTAGAAAGCCCACTTCGTTCGAACGAGATCTCGTTAGAAGACTCAGTTCGTTCGAACGAAGTCTCGTTCGAACAGCCTCGTTCGAGCGAGACTTCGAGCGAGTTGACAGTTTAGGCTTTTTAGCCTATTTTGATCCCGAGTGCCCCGTAACCTTGTGTATAAGTAGAGATAGCCTTTACTTGATGAGTAATTGTTATATTTTGGATGTTTGGGATATAATGAGGAGTCAAACCTAGAAGTGTAGTTTGAACCTAAAGGAAAATATGAGTAGGACGTGAGTGTCTATTACGATGCGAGAACTATTGATGGCCTAGCTTATTATATTAATTGGTAACATATAAATGGTGTAGTATTATATGTCAGTACGAGAAGAGATATGTACCAATATATTATGGTGATTACTAAGACGTGTGCATACTTAGTATATGTATTGATTTTATGTGTATGACATACCTACCATACTTGCTATCACGGGAGGTTTGCGTTCGCTTAGGGCCCTCTAATCCTTGTGTTGCCCGGATTTAGACTGGTTACCTCGATGAACATAGGTCAGAGAAGAACTTATTGGGCTGTTAATGAGTCTGCTGATCGTGGGAGCGCAGGTATGTGCGTGACCCATGTGATGTGACTGTGTTCGCCTCCATTATTTGTGATGTTGTTATCTGTGAACTATTCCTGAGAGATTCGGAATATGTGATCCTTATGTACGTGATGTACCGGGATGGATAGCAGAGTATGTGTGCACCGCAGCTAGTCTCGGGGTGCTTGTACTATATATTTATGATGCGAATAATATACACTTAATTAATGGGAACTTTCATTGTTAACATTGTGAATAATATTATGGTATTGTTTTGAGAAAACATAACGAGTTAACCGATAGTGAACTATATTATTAAATGAGAATCTGAGTTTAAGTGAAGCCGTCTAATTATTTGATAACGTTAGAATGTAATATGGGAATCGAGTAGTAAGAGGTAGAACTTATTACGTTTTGGTTAGTTATATGTGTCTTGTAGATGGGTAATGTACGTTAGGAGTGCACATGTAGTCGAGAGGTGAGAATTTCATATGAGTGCACCTCCTAACATATACTTTGCATTTAATGTTTTAATGTTATTAAAACACTTGCTGTTTTCAAAATGTTTTTCACTTTCGGGCTCTGACCCATTTTCTTTCAAATCTATTTTTGTAAAAACCATTTTAGGTGCCCATCCACAAGGACACCATGCATAGGATTCTCATTCAGGTGACGAGCTGTAGTTGTTTGTGGAAGTTACAGGGATTTGCTTTTAGGCGATTCTATCATTTGGACTCCATGTTCAGTATTCCTCAGTTGTAGGGCATGTTGCCCAAATTCTGTTAGAGACATTTCTATTTCAGTTTTTCAAACTTTAGCATGTATTAATTCAGTATTCAGTATTTCGTTACTCATTTCAGTTGTGGGATTTGTTGTGAGGAGTTTGTCCTCCGGATTTATTTATATCATGTGATGGTTATTCTAGTAATTCGTTGTGGTGAATGGTGATATTATTCTTGCTTTAAATCTTTTACTGCATGTTAATCAGACTTAATTTAAAATTTGACAACTTACTTTTTAAATACTAGGTGGTTAGAAATAATAAAATGTTTTCGACAGTGATGCTATTAACTAAGCCAACTTGGAATTTTGATTTAATTTAATAAAGGAGTAGCTACCCGGTATTTAATTAGTCGGGGTGTCACAATAGGCCTTGGAAATTGTTTTTCTTTTAATGCCGTTGTTCTGTTTTTAGGCCTTTGGACCACGTATTTCTTTTAGGTCCATTCCAAATGGTGGCTTACAATCACAAAGGATAATTATTCCTTTCGGAGCCCTTCCCCGTGCACATTTATATTTATCATGTTTTCATTGTTTCACACAAATCTCATGTGCAACAGATTTTGACATGCACTAGTCCTCCTAAGTCACAAATATGTAGATGACAAGATTGGAAGGAAAATATCTCACATAGCTCAAATATACATATGAAGTTAAAATTTCAAAAGAGCTCGTGCATGTGTGAATAGAGGCATATAAAAATAGAATCCATTTAAACAACACAAAATCCAACTACTCCATAAAAATATGGTAAAGAACATTTTAAGGATTGACAATATAAACCAAAAGTTCTAGCCACATGGGAGCGTTAAACAAGAGATTCAAACACGAGTATATGCCACATAAAGTGTGTCAAACAAAAATACACACACAAAAAAAAATCTTTTTGAGTTTTTGACATTTTTAACCAAAAAAATAAAAATATATACTCAAAAGGATAAACAAAAATCATTTGTATTTTTCATTAAGCTTAAATGAAACAAATAAAACACAAATGAGAAACAAAAATCTTATTGTATTTTTCATTTAATGCAAACAAAATGAAGAAATAAAACACAAAAGATAAACAAAAATCATTTTTCTAGCATGAGATATGTGATTAAGCAATGACCAAAAAATGATTAAACAAGCATAAATTTCGCATGTGAATATAGCATGAAGTACAAAAGCTAAAGTATGCAAACACTAACATATTCATCCTTTAGATTTAGCAAGGGAGGAAGCATGTGAAAGTGAATGAGAATCAAAAATCCTATTTTGCAAGGCAACCAAGTCGGATTTCCTAACCCAAATTAAAGAAGAATGACTATCTTGGGGTGTAGGAATTTTAAATACATTGGTTGTTTTATGATGGGATTTTCTAGGAATTCGTTTAAGATCAAAACAAAATTTCCTAAGATGACCTTTTCGACCACAAAATGTATAAGTAAAAACATGTCGAATAGATTTACCTGAGTGATCTCTAAAGACTTTCCTAGTAGATTCTCCTAAAACATTGGTTTTGGCATTATGAGTAAATTCATTACAAGTATTGAAGCCTAAACCACAAGTGTCATTTTTAATTTGGACCGTTCCTAATATTTTATCTGATTTTTTCGAACGACACTCCAAATCAAATTTGACATTACTAGAGTCTTTTAATTTATTTTGCAATTCTAAAATGTTAGACTCTAATAAAATATTTCGCTCTTCAAAAGAAAGAAGATCCTTTTTCAAGGATTCCATAAACCCTTAAGGCTATCTCTTTCGCCTTCTATATATTCAAGCTTCTCTAGAAGAGCTTTCTCTCGTGTCCTAAGGTCTTCAACCAACATACTATCATCAACGACCTTGACACTCTCTCTTAAACTAGCTTCTAACTTCAAATTAGCTCTTTTCAATTTAATAGATTCTTTATGAAATTATTGAAAAGCATTTTGAAGTTCACTCACATTAACCTCTTCTTCATTTTCACTCTCTATTTCTTCTCCACTCTCACTATCATCAAAAACAAGGGAATCAAAAACATTGACCTCGGAAGTGTCATGTGTTAAAGTTTCATCAATCAACAAGTTCTCACTATCACTCACATGACTAGCCATAAAAGCCACAAAGTTGGGCTTAGTGGGGGAATCGGGTCCCTCTTCCTTATCACTATCACTAAGGGTTGCATTATATGAAATGGGTCATTTACCCTCTTTCCTTAGTTTAGTGGGGCACTCAGAAGCCCTATGGCCATAACCCTCACAACCAAAACACCTATTTGACTCGTCCCTATTTAAATTTTCATTGATAGGTTTAGGGATCTTCTCGACTTTGTCATGCTTAGAAGTTTCAAATTTCTTAAAATCATTTTTAAATTTATCTTTGTTAAATTTAAGAAATTTTCTAAATTTACGAGCAAACAAAGCCATGTCTTCCGAGTAACTATCACTCTCGCTCTCTACTACTTGTTTGACCTCTTTACGGGCTTTTAAAGAAATGCCCTTTTCAATTTTCTTTTCAGTTTTAGAGGGGAACATGTCTAGTTCATAGGTTTGTAAATCACCTACAAGCTCTTCTGATTTCGTAGAGGCTAAAGTTGGTAAAGAATTTAAAACGGTCACTTTTGGAATAAATCTATCGAGTAGGGACCTTAAAATTTTCTTTACAACTCGGTTGTCGGGTATTTTCTCTCCCAAATTAAAAGACGAATTGACAATATCGGAAAGTCTAGCATAAAATTCATGAAAAGTTTCATTATCGTTCATTTTGATAGTTTCAAATTGAGTAGTGAGGTTTTGGAGTTTCGAAGCTTTAACGACACTAGTTCCTTCATGAGTTACTTGTAAAATATCCCAAGCTTCTTTAGCGGTTTCACACGTCATAATACGTCGGAATTCATCCGGCGTGACAACGCTAAACAAGGCATTCAAATCACAGGAATTAAAATTAGAAAGTTTAAACTCATTCTCAGTCCATCTATCGGCCGGTTTGGGAACACGTTCATTTTCAACTAAGTGAGTTGGTGGGGACCACCCGTTAACAACAGGCATCCAAACTCTCTCGTCGATAGATTTTAGTGCCGATATCATTCGCGTCTTCCAATACGCGTAGATAGAACCATCGAAAATAGGAAATTTTAAAAATGGGGGAACTTTCATTTTAGCCAAAATTTATTTAAAAGATCTTTAACGAAATAATTTATCGCTTTGGCTCTGAAACCAATTTGTAGGAGTAGTAGAATCCTGGTTTTAAACTCTTTTTTTTTAAATCCTAGATTTCCTTTTTATGAAACAGATGCTGAAGCGTAAAGGTGATGATGGTTGAACTTAAAACAAAATTTAATTTCTTTCTAAATTAAAATTAAACCCAAGTGAAAATTAATTAAGCCATATTAATTAATCCAAGTCGTAGAATTTGTCTAAGTCATATTTATCAATATTACCAAATTAGGCCAAACCAATTTTAACACATTAAATTAATGACTTGAATTAATTAACTAAACATTATCCAATATTAATTATGTAGCACCAAATTAAACATGAGTAGTGATTAGAACCCAATTTTATCTTGAATTACCTAAGCATGCGTTCTAAGTGAGTATAGCAAGATAAAGTAAATAATGAAATCACTACGCCGCGATGTACGAGGAAAAACCCAAGACGGGAAACAACCTCGGACGACCCTAGCCTCAAATCCACTAAGTACGAAAGTTACATTTACAAGACAGATGACTTACTTCCTCAACTCGAACCCTCTCAAGACTTGACGCGTCTTCTTGCAAACACCTCCACTTAGCGAATAACCCCGGAGCTCCATCGCAGTCTCGGAATCCACCGATCGGACTTTATGTGGTCACCGTCACCCGTACTAGGAGCCTTTCTCCAAGTGGGTAAATCACGAAAACTTCTTCTTCTTTGTGGGATTTAGAAGCAAACCCAAACTTTTCTTCAAACTAATGTAGAGATAAATCACGGTGCCAAACTCCAAGCAAGATGTATATATATGAACTTGGATAAACAAAACAATGGGTGTAAACTAGAGTGATAAATGATTTTCTCCTTGAAAATTAACACTCAAAAACAATGAACTTTTTCTAAAACAATTTTTCTCTCAAACACTCTCTAGAGGTTGGTAGGATATGAAAAAGTTAGATTAGAAAAATAATTTCCCGCACATAGATATTCAGCAAAAAGTAGTGGGGAAAAAACAAGTGGGAAAGTGGGCAAAACTGCTAAAAACTGCCAAAAACATGTTCCTGCCAAATCTCGTTCGAAAGACATTTCGTTGGAACGACATTCTCGTTCGAACGAGTCTTCTAACAAAGTTCCAGTATGAACTCGTTAGAAGATCATTAGAAATCTCGTTAGAACGACCATCTCGTTCGAACGACATTTTGAACGAAGTTCTAGTACGATATGATGGGAATTCGTTGGCAATCTCGTTCGAACGACTTGTGGTTTGAACGACAATCTCGTTCGAAAAACACTTCGAGCGAACTCACAGAATGTTCAAAAATTCTTTTTAAGCCCATAAACTTTTATATACTATATATATATGTTTTAATGGAAACCATTCTGAAAACAAAACACAGTTTTAAAAACCTAACACCCAATATAAACCGTTTCAATCTCCTATATATATATATATATATATATATGTAATGCATTCATACCTTGGGAGCATGGAACCACTGTTGATGATGTTGAAATGAGGCACATAAACCACGACATTTTGATGAAGCTTTATACACTTGGCCGCTACGTCTTCAACAAACACGTCATAGGCTTGAAAGGTGATCAATATACTCTATCCTATGACTCAAACGTTTTTGTCCGGAATTGAGCCAAAACTACAAAGGACTCAATTAGAAATTTGTGTCCTTACAATATATTATAGGTTAAGTGTATACCTATACTGATATTATATTTATATAGATTGTATGAATACCTTTTATGTAAATTTGCATGTATAAACATACCTAGGCTACTTGCTATCACATGAGGTTTTGCACGGTGGATAGTCTTATCCTGATGAGCCCATCGGGTGGATTTTGACTTATGCCCCATAACATAGAACCTAGGTACGGGCTATCAAAGTGTATGATAGTTTTGACGGTCAATTGGGAACGTTTGGTGTCTGTGTGACCCGTAGACTTGGAACTATGTTCACCTCTAATATGTATAATTTTAATTAGTGTTCGAGAGAGATATCCGGACCGATGTCCTACGTGATGTATCAGGACTTGATAGAAGAGTACGCCTGCATCGCAAGCCTCTATCTAGGGATGCCATATACCTATATATTACAATAGTGATGTAATTATACATATACGTGTGATTTATTCTACTACGGGTATTTTAGTAAATACTATAGATAGTGATATGTAAATTATTCTCACTATGTGTGAACTTTATAATTTATTGGTGATTCGTAATAAATAAGAAGGGATTGGAAATTTAAAAACATATTATACGGGTAATGCGGGTGGTCACATTGAAATAATAGACGTGGAAAGGCTTAAGTTAAACTAGTTAGTCGGGGTAGTGTAACTACGTGTGTTTAGAAGAGTACGTTAAGCGTGCACAATAGTTGAGAGGTGATGATCTCAAGTGAGAGTATGTGAAGCTAACATGTATCTAATATGTACTCTTTAATGCTTTTAAATACTTACTAAAAATATTTTTAAAGTGTTTTAATAAGGCTCTAACCCATTTTAAATTCATTTTTTGTAAAAAGATTTTAGGTGCCCAACCATAGGGACGCCAGGCTTAGGAGTTCCTTCATTTGATGTGATGCAGCTACTGTGAAAGTTATTGGATCTTGGTAGTAGATGTCTCCACATTTATCATTTCCTATTTATCCTTTTATCTATCTCAGTTGGGCATGTTGCCCATACCTAGTTTGTGATTATTACGCGAACATTTTACTTCCATTTTATTTCCAGTGTCGGATTTGGTTTATTTATGGATAATTGTATTTGGATTTCAATTTGGAGTGTTTATTCCAGTCATTATTATTTATTTAGGTGTTCTAGTATTTATTATGTTTTTATTTGGAATGGTGAATGTGAAATATTTATTTGCATGCTAATAATAAGAATTAAAATTTTGACATGGGGCCATTGAGGTATTAGTAAATTAATTGGATTTCGATAGTGATGTTAAGAATGAAACCGGTAATGATTCCTGTTTAATTTAACAATGGACTGATCACCCAGGATTAGAATAGGCAAGGTGTCACATCTATCTTCCCGCACTTCTGTCCGGTTGATCGTCAGTTTGCACTAAATTCCATTAGTGCTCATTAAATTTACAAAGAAGTGTTTCAGAATGATGGGAAGAGTGATCCAAGGAGGCCGAAGCCCAGATTTGCATTGATCTCAATGGGTACTATAAAGACAATTTGGTGAAATACCACTGTTATGACAATCCTCTGACGCACAGTTGGTAGCCAAAAGGCTTTAATGAGTCTGATGTAAGGTGTGTCCAATGCCCATCATAAAGTGACCCCGCAGTAGGGGACAAAATTTTGGTCCGTATTGCCATGCTCTTGGTGATGTAGTGTGCAAAATGCATGAATTTAAATAGCATATTATGGAGAGAGTCACTTTTATTTACTTACATGATGAGTAAAGGGAGTACTACAATAATGCACAAGCTTCAAGTTTCTTAGGAGGCTCTAATTAAGATTGAATATATCCCATAAGACTATCCACGGTGTTGGTCAAATTAGTCTTTTCCCCACCTAAAACGACCAACTACTCACATAAATATATCTTTATCTTCTCAAGTTGACTCGATGATAGGAAGATTTCCCTTTATTTTGCATTGGGATTCATACAATAGTTGAAGAGAGGTGGATAAATTACCAAATGAAATTGAAAAAATTATTTGATATTGATAATGTCTCCAATTATTTGTAGTTTGTTAGAGAAGAGAAAAATCTTAATATTGGATCATTGAGATTTTGTGTCTCATAATTCCCTACCTTGACCTCATATAGCCTACATGTGACTCCTGATTAAGATATAACACCATCACATCAATATCACTTATTAGGATGGAAAGGTGGAGTGCATTTATAAATCACGCATGTTGCCCAGAAAAATACCCAAGAGGGGGTCAATTAGGATATTGCAAACTTTTTTAATTAAATTAAAATTTGAGAAAATATTAATTTAAAACCCTTAACCAAATTTTATATTAACAAATCTTCAATGATTAAGAGAGTGAATATCAAATATAAATAATGTCAAACAATTAAACAAGTTAAATTTACCTATTAATCTTAATTAATATCTCGTTGTCTTAAATATGGAAAGCTTACTAGATATTTATTTACTTGATTTTAATCACTTGCAAATATTTTCAAAATGTTTTGGACTCTGACCCATGTTAAAAATATTTTTCAAAAACTTTTAGGTGTCCAGCTACAAGGACGCTTTCTGTGATTTGCCATGGCAAATAGGTTCAACCAAACGGACCCGAATTTCATTCTGAATAATATTCTCCCAAGACCCATTATGAGATTTGAAAGTTTCCAAGTCCAATTCCATCTTAGGTGTGTCATCGTTAGCAACGGCAATGGAGGTTCCATTAATTCACAACTCATGTCCATATAGAAAGAAAGTTGTTCTTTTGGGTCCGAAAGAAGATTTGGATGGCGAAAGTCGATACAACTTGAATGTTGCCTTTGAGGAAGAGGTAGACTGTCAATTGTTGAATGGTTTGATTATAAAACATTGGAATTGTTGTCCAATTCCAATGCATAATACCCATTAATATAAACATTTCCCTATCAATTTATAACATGAATATATGTATTCGATTGTCTCAAATCCTAAAAAACTAAATTTAACCATGGGATTTACATCATTCTTTTTTCAGCATAAATTATTTCATAACTTCTAATGAAATTCCTAAATTCACAATCAAGATTCCATCTTTTTTATTCAAGTTCGTATCTTTCCATTAAAAATTAATATATACACTTCTCATTCTTAGTTTTTGTAATAAGAACTGATATATAATAAGGTGTAAATGTAAAATCATTAAACAACCTAATATTAATCACGAACACATTAATATGATTAAACTTTTGCATACAATTGTTATTAATAAAAGGATATTGGATCTTCATGTTTTCACGAAATATGCCTAACTAATAGAAAATAAGACTTACATTCATGCCTTTTCACATTCCTCGTCCTACTCCAAGATGAAGGATGATGCTTTTTTAATGTCTTGAAAAAGTGTAAGCACTTATGAGTGGTTCTGAAGACAAACCTGTTCAAAGGACATCATCACAAAATATCAATATATATGCCAAAGTAGTTAGCAAGCCAAAAAATGATTCAATTCATCTCTAAAACCTATAACAAATTTAATAAGTCAACATTCCCCAATATTCAGTAGGTGTGAGCTTTCGTGTAGTATTGCCATTAATATGAGCTTGTTCACGCTCGAAAATGTCAGCTCATTTTCTTTCAGTTAATACCACCCACACCATTGACAAATATGTGCATATGTATGTTGATGAGATTACTCGATTGACAGTATCAACGCTTACGTCCTAAATGTCATTCTGGGAGATGCTGTAACATATTTGAGTTTAGATCTGATATGTAAGGAAACTGGAGATATACATGACTAAGAGGTGATATTCCCTGTTGAATTTTGTAATGTCTTGAACTTTACAGGATTGCTAGGTCATAGCTTGGACCTAAAGATAGGCTCATCGATTAATCGCATTCGGCAAGTAAATTTAAGAGTCCCTCGGTGGGCAGAACCTTAACACCATCTTTTGATCCAAAGATCAAGTGAGGTATAGTTCTCGGTACCAACACTGCTAATAAATAAGAGTTTGATACTAACCTAACCACCTAACCCCTTCCCCTATGAAAAGGGCCCATCGGCTCACTTTTTAAGAAACAATTCGAGAACGGTTTTCACGAGGTCGTAACTTTATAATTTTTAGGAGTATTGTCCCTATAATTCCGAGACACATCTTTGTAAGTTTAACGACTAACTCTAATGTATGGATAGTTGGAATAATCCATCTTTAAAGCACCTCTAATTTAGGATGTAGTAATCCTGAAATTATATGAAGACTTGACAATTGTGATTCTCCTTTGAAAGAAAAGTATTGGGTGGTTATTATCTTAAGCACTAATCAATCTCAAGTTTCACTAGTTGTTTTAATTGCATTGACGTTGAAATCAAAATTTGGAGTCTGAAATGTGAATCTGAAATATATGTTTGATGTCATTTCTTATTCACGCCTATTCGATTCATGCATATTTGGTTCCTCGGGGGAAGCACATCCAGTACATCAATAATGCTTCGCTTCGGTTGTAATAACACATTTTACCACATAACCCATTTATTGACATGTCCCAAATTTCCTTTATCTTTTCTCGGAGTCTTCTAATACCGCATACTTCCATGGGCTCCACACTTTCACCTATGCACACCATATTTCGAATGACAAATGAATCTAAATGTTTCTTTTTCATGAATGTGAAATGTTGATATTGATGCAATTTGTCTATATAAATTGTTCTTCACATGTATTAAATTATACATTTTCTATGTTTTACTTCCACAATTATGTGATGTATTGGTGTCCTCCAATTCTCTAATGTTGAATAAAATGAATTTTTCACCTTAATGGTTAAATATGTTTGTTATGGTGTTTGTTGACGATATCCTGATTTAATCAGATTTGGGAGTGGATCATGAGGACCATCTTCGTACATTTTTTCAAGTGATACGAGGAAGCTAATGGCTGATGTGGCTGATCCTCCATCAACATTGATTCCCCCAAAACCTCCTGACTCTCTAAACATTTGGACAAAATCTTATTCCATAAATAAGAGAATGACCATCAAGAGCTTTTGATAGACCACGAGTCTTTAAAGAATGGCCATTAAGTCCTAGTGGCTCAATTTCAGTAGGCAGGTATAGTGTTGTAATGTTAGGATATTATTATAATTTGGTTGGGGCAATCAATTCTATGGGTCAAGGTCAATTCTGAGGACCTAAGGTAGAGGCGACCAATTCTACCGGTCGAGGCCATTTTTACGGACCTAACATAGAAACGACCAATTCGACGGGTTAAGGACAATTCTACGAGCCTCTCAGTTATGTTATCAAAACAAACTCATGTATATACGTTGTTATAAAAGTATAATTATCTACTTGGCAAAGTTTTTCTTATTCTTTTCCTTCCATTTATTTGAAATTGGTACCTATAGGTTATGATGAGCTGTTCAAGTTAGGATATATGAAGATCGAGAATAGTTTTGCTTAACGAATAGTCATTTGAAAATAGTTGTATCCAGGAAACAAGATTCCTCTATGTAACCACGATCAAATAAAAACCTTTGTCCACTGATATAAATTGGAAGATGACTTGAATGATCCTATTAATTGCTCCTTAGAACCTCTTAAAAAATTGCCTGGAATTATGTCGTGTTCCTAAATTTTGTGAGAAAATATAGAAAAGAGGAATTGTGAATTTTCCCTCCCACCTTCGAAAATAGTGTGTTATGAGTCTTCAATGGTGCTAAATGCTAGTGTTGTCAAATTAGCCAACATTTTCATGACGTTTTATGTGGTGCATATTTTGGTTGACTATTGTCATTTTTAAACCACTTACATATGATTAGTGAATTCAAAAGTCAAATTTGTTTGGTTAAGTTTGAACGACGTTTGTTGTGCATGCCCCGAACCAAATATCACATGGCCTCATTTTTAACAGTAATAGGTGAGTCAAACATTATAAGTTTTCTAATTGGACTCTAGATGCTAGTTTTTTAGTAGTTAGGTAGTAAACCGTATTCCTCGAGTGATCAATGAAGGTGCCAAAGTGCTCATTGATTTCCTATTTCATCATGTCCAAGTCTCGATGAGTGATTTCTTTATCCTCATTGTATTTGTATGGTTTCACAAATTCTCTACAGATGTCATTCCAAATTTGGCTTCTTACATCATCTATGGAAAAAAACCACTTAAATGTTCCCCCACTCGAGGTGTGTAAAAAAATCTAGGACATGATTTCCTTTAAATATTCTAGATATATCATTTCTTAGACATAAAATTTGAAGTGAACCATTGGTGGTCCCATTAATGCAAATTTTTCAATGTCGTGCGTCATTTGCTAAAAATGGAAACTATTCGACACGACGCACACACAAAAAAAATCATTCAAAATTTTACCGAACCAAATTTGAAATTTGAAATTAGTAATCATCTAGTCATGGTTCAAAAGTGACAATAATCAACCACGATCCGTTGTGCACAAAACGTCACTTACTAAAAATGAAAACTATTCAACATGACGTGTGCATAAAACACGTCTATCAAAGTCATTTGAAATTTGTCCTTGCAAATCTCCCCTTTTGTCTATTCCAGGACAAAACTAAAATAGTGAAATGTCTATGCTGGGCTGTCAAGATGAAAGACTTAAATCCGCATGATGAACAAGATTAGTGCTCCCATCGTACTTTGGCGTGATGATTAGTGGGTTAAACTTGGCCAGGGTTGGGTGGCTCTCTATTCTTGCAACAAATGAAGACCCCTCCATGTGGCCCCTCTACTTGGGGTCTCGGCTCTTTAAGATATCACCAATTTTATCTTCAAGACTCTATATGGAGTTGTTCTAGGCCTTTTGTTCCATTGCATATACTTACACCAAATGAGCTCTGTGATTTTCTTCGTTTGTGATAATTATACATACACTTTCCTCCTTAAAAACGTCAAATTCGTCGGTAATATCACTATTCTTTCATTGATCGTTCATTAACTGAGTTTATTTTAAAATGTGTGTTGATGCAAAAAACTAGATTATGTCTAATTAATTAATCACAGATAAATGTAAATAAACAAGACAAAAGATTTTTAAAGTGGTTCAGCCTTGTGAGAATGGCCTACGTCCACTATTTTGTATTGCTGATTGTTTGCCTTGAATCTCGATAATTAGTTTACCAAGAGATCCAGAGTCCCCCTCTAATGAGGAGGTTACAATGTATTTATAGTCTTGAGACTGTACATAGAAAGGACAATGCGTTGTTATCTAATAGACATATACATATGTACGGTAATAACGAGAATTTAATGCGCAGTCATCTTTTTGATTATCTTGATTTGGATGCTCTACAGGTTAAGTAGCTCGGACCGCCTGAGTTGCTCGGTACGCTTAAGTTGCTCAGAGTGATTGAGTTGCTCAGGGCGCTTGAATAGCTCGGTGGCAGTGTGTTATTCGTTGGGAGTATTTATAATTGCCACGTAGGTTGACACGTGTCTTCAGGTGAATGGTCCACGTCAGTAGACTAAATTTAGTATCAACAGAAGCCCCCAATGTTTCACAGTTGAGGTTGAAGGAGAGTGTGGAACATTTTGCTTGAAAACTGCTTGGATTACGGATCTTCATGGATTTTAGGAAAATTTTATAATCCTCTTTTGAGCGCATAATATCAAACTTCATAAATATTTTCAATTCACGGTCACTTCGATATCTGTGACCTTTTCTTCTTTTAGCCGCCGAAAATGCAAATGTCTTTCCTTGTAATCATTATTTTTCTCTATTCCCGAAGTAAAGTATTTAAGTGCGACAGAAATCTTATAATTTTTCACTTTTTGAATCTATATCTTTGAACTCTTCATTTTCTCTCTATCTTGTGCCTTTGTTCTTTCCATCGTTCATTGTCAACTGATCTCTCCTTTTTCAATAAGATTTTCTTCCCTTTCCTTTATTTACTTTGTTCATCATGGTTTATCTTGTTGAATCGCTGGACAAATTTTGGTCTGAATTTTTAATCCCTTGTGGGTTATTTTGGAAGAACTTTCTGAACCTTCTGATTATTTTTCTTTGGGTGAGGGACATTGGTTCCCAAGTTTTTTTGTTGCCGAATGTGGCTCTTATGTCCCGTCAAATCCCCTGTGTTTGGAGTTTTACCAATATTTTGATGTTGTACCTGCAAGAATATCTCCAAATACATGAAGGATAGTTAATGGAGTACATAGGTTGAATCAACTTCATGGAACTCTTTTAGATATTCCAGAGATTATGTATTGCTACAGATGGGTTATCAGTGACAGTATTTTTTATTTAAAAACTAGGTTTTTGAAAAGAGAGTTAGTTGTCAATCTTCCCGATGCCAATAGGGATTATTTTGATCATGTGGTTGTGATGAAAAATTGGCAACACCCTTAATTAAATGGGATAGGTTATTTTTATTTTTGAAATCTTATTTTCTTTGTATTTGATAAAATGCATCACTGACATTTGATTTTGTTTATTACAGTTGACAACAAAAGGAAACCTCCAAAAGAAACCGAGGTTAATATAAAGATCTTAAAACTTATCTGGGGATTGCATCAATTTGTTGCTAAGGAGCACATTAGATCTGCTTCTTATTTGTTGCAATACAGAAGCTACACTTCATCTTTTATTGCTCATCCTCGTCCTGTGGTGGTTGACCTTGATCAGGTACCAGCTTTTGAAACAAGCGTGGAAGGCTCTTCTTCTTACTTGAGAATTCCCATCACTGATCTGATGAAGAAAAGACAAGCTCCTACCTTTTTTTGACAAGTCTGCCTCTACCACTGTGGATGCAAAGAAAAGTAAACAAGATTTCCCAGAAGAAGGGACAAAGACTATAGATGTACCCCCTCCTCTTACTGCCAAAGAAGCTAGCAAGAAGCCCCTAATGGATCCAAGTAAGACTGTTGCTATCTCTCCTTCGAGTGATGTTGTTGTCATATCACTAATAAAGACAACACCTTTAATTAAAAATGCTCCAGATCCTCTGAGGAGATTAAACAGAAGCTATTCTGAGAGGCCTGCTGAACCTATCTCTCCACCTTCAAAAGTTAAAGGTAATGTTCCAACTCTTATTCCTCCGAGCTCTGTTGTGGGCTTGGTAAGATCCTGGACTCTCCCAGAAGTCCAAGGTATTGAAGATACTATTTCTCATGAGAGAATTACTACTCTGGATGCTCAACACATTACATCAGTAAGTGTTGTTAGCCTGAGTCTTTTACTTTTCTAATATTATGTTCATACATTGACTTAAATCTCTTTCTTTTTTTAGCTGGTGACGTGTTTCAACAGCATTTTGAAGAAGGATGAAGCTATTAGGGCTTCAAGCTCCTCGGGTGGAGTAGAGGAAGATTTTGTTGGGTTGACCCAATCTTTGAAAGATTCCCGTCAAAAGTATGAGGAAGATAAAGATGCTTGGGAGAAGTAATTGACGTCTGTTGAAGCAGACAGAGATCAAGCTGTGAATGCCTCCAAGGAATTGTAGAAGAAGTTGAAGGAGTTTGAACAAAGAAATAAGGAGTTTGAACAGAGCAACAAGGAGCTTGAGGTTAAGCTTAAGTCTGCTGAAGAGAAATTTGTTAAACTTCAAGATGTTGAGCAACAGAAAATGGAGGTGGAAGAGAAGTTGAAGTCTACCGAGGAGCTCCTTAGGGAAAGGACCTCTTCGGAGAAGACAAAAAGGAAAACTGCAGTTAAAAAATCCTTCAGTGCTGGTTGGGATAAGGGATGGAACAAGGGTCTGGCTATCATGTCTTCTCAAATGGAGTATGCAGGCGTTAAATATTTTAGGGATGGATGGGTAGCAGCCTTGAAGGAGCTGAAGGTTGCTGAGAATTTTGAGTTGTTCCAGAAGCACACTCATGGCCCTCCTCCCTCTCCTGGAGAAGACGAAGAAGATGAAGCTGCTTCAGATGAATCTTCTATGATGACAGAAGATCAGGTCCCTACTATTTCTATTGTTCAACCTTCCGAGCAACTCCAACCAGCCAGCACTTCTGCCGAGCAGCTACCCTTGCTTTCCGAGCAACCAACCCCTTCCTCCAAACCTTCTGAGGAAGTCGTAGGAAACAAAGAGAAGGTGTAAAGTTATTCGGGTTTTTATTTTGTTGTTTTCTTGAATGTAACCTTGAACTATGTATCTCCTCTTATGATAAATAAAAATTTGAAATTTGGTTGTTCCTCTTGAATTTCTCTTTTACTCGCTCTGTGTGCATCATTATTGATCCTTTTTATTTCTTATCTTTGATAGTTTATGGCCAGGATGGAGATCTTATCAACTCATGATACAGAATTGATGAAGAAATGCAATGATTATTTTAAAGATGGTCATGCAGATCTTAATGAGGCCTAGATAATTGACATCCTCGGATCAGGTGCTTCTGACCAAGGAGTTGAAGCTTACCAATACTTGAAATGCTTCCTTGATCGTGTTGTGGCCAATAATGTATCCTACTATGAGATGATTGAAGATCTCCAAGGAACGATCAAGGAACTTTAACAGCAGTACAAAGAGTCCTCCACACTTTTACATCAAGGTTATGAGAGAAAGTACCAGCAATTGAGTGATGATAAGGGATATGATAAGTTCATCTCTACTCATGAGAAGAAAGAGAGTGATCTAAATCTTGAAGTTGAAGAGCACAGGCATATCGCTGAATTGTTGGAGCAGGAGAACATTGCTTTGCAAGAGGAAATAAATAAACTCAAATCTGCTGCTTCTTCTTCGGGAGCCTTGGTCCCAGTAAATGATGATGGCTTTTCATTTTTAGAAGTAGAAAATGCTAACTTAAGAGATGAGTTAGAAACCTTAAAATGAGTTGGACCCTCCACATCTACTCGTGGACGAGCAAGATCTTCTCGAGCAAGGGTTGGTCGGGTCACCATTGAAGAAGCAAGAACTCAATCAACTTTAGAGAATCAGTCCGTTCAGTTGATGGCGAAGAACCAAGCCTTGGCAAAAATGTCTAAGAAGATTCTGAACTTCACCGAGCAACTCTCTAATCAAAGCTCTGCTCTGGAAAGTAAAGAAATTCTAGTGAAGAAACACCACGAGCAAATTGAGAGGTTAACTTATCAGTTCCACAAGCAGCCTAGGGAATTTTGGATGGCTGGGTATAACAAAGCTCTGTACCATCTCGATGCTTAGTTTCAGCAATCAAATAATGAGGGATATAAGCAGGGGTGATTGAATGCCTTGTGTGTGCTAAAATTGGAGCAGGGACACTATTTATGGGACTATTATGATCCTAGAGTTCTCGATTTTCCCATGCCTCCTTTTAAGCTTGATATTAGTTGGATTCCTACTCGTGCAATTCCTCAATGCTTGATTTCAAAGTATCTTGGTGATTACAGTCTTCATGCAAACTTTGAGATATCTCACCCAGAGCACTTGCTTGATCGACCCTCCATAATGAATGTTAGAATGCTGCGAGATGTAAACTTTATAAATTCTCCTTATTCATTAGATGATCCTTCATCCGGGGTAGAACCTGTTTCAAAAGCAAAGGTGAAGAAACCCATAGAGTAGGATATTCTTATGTAATGAATCAGACTTTTCACATCATATGTCTTTTACTTGATTTAAATGAAGAAATTTTTAGTCTTTTGCCATTTCATTTTGTTCTAAATAATTTGTAGAATGTCATTGCTTGTTGGTTGGTCAACATATATGTATATACTATACTTATCCCATATGTTGTTTGATTATAGTGACTTCTCACTCTTTGGGCCTAAGCAATGGAATGATTTTTATCCCATGTTCCTACTTAGTTGTAGTAATCTCGTATGGATTACCTGGTTACCTAGACAGTGGATGCCCTGGGAGGTCGTCCAGCTTCTTGCCTAGTTTGGTACCGACCAATCGGAGTTAGTGGTTAATGAGTTTCCAACCAACCGGAGTTGGTGGTAATGAGTTTTCGACCAATCGGAGTTGGTGGTAATGAGTTCCCGACCAACCGAAGTTGGTGGTAATTGATTTTTCGACCGACCGAAGTTGGTGGTAATGAGTTCCCGACCAATCGGAGTTGGTGGTAATGATTTTCCGACCAACCGGAGTTGGTGGTAATGAATTCCCGACCAACCGGAGTTGGTGGTAATTGATTTGCCGACCAACTGGAGTTGGTGGTAATGAGTTCCCGACCAATCGGAGTTGATGCTAATTGATTTTCTGACCAACCGGAGTTGGTGGTAATTGATTTGTTGTGTTGCTCTGAATTTGGGTTTGTGTATTGTGTTGCACTAATACTCCAAAAAAACTTCAACAAAAGGAAATGTGGTTGAAACATCACTTTATTCATTTTGAAAAAACTGTGTTACATAGGAATTTTAACTACTGATAATACTTGCACAGATGCTTTGCATTTCATGCATTCTTGAATTGTTCTCCTTCCAAGGTTTCAATCCTATATGTCCCTGGACGAATAACTTCTGTTACTCTGTAGGGTCCATGCCAGTTGGCTTACAGTTTGTTATGCTTTTGGATCACATTCTTCAGCACATAATCCCCTTCCTTCAAATCACACCTCTTTACTCTTTTGTTATAGAACAATGTTGTCAGTTGTTGATACGCTGCATTCCTGATTGTTGCTTCTTCTCTAACTTCTTCGAGCATATCCAGGTCTAATCTTCTCATCAAGTCACTAACAGGAGAATTAAAATTAAGCACCCTATGCGTGGGTAGACCCAATTCAGCATGTATGACAGTCTCACTCCCAAATACCAGCATATATGGAGACTCTCCTGTCGCTGTTCGTGGTGTCGTACGATAAGCCCATAGCACAGAATGTAGCTCGTTAATCCAATTTCCCTTTGCATCATCCAGTCATTTTTTTAAACCATTCAGTAGCGTTCTATTTGTCACCTCAATTTGCCCATTGCTTTGGGGATGGCCTGGTGCATAATGGATCTTCAGTACATTGGGTTGATGACAATACGCAGCAAACTCTTCATTATCAAACTGGGTTCCATGGTCAGTAATGAATTCATGTGGGAGACCATATCTGCAGATAATATTCTTCCAAATAAATTGATAGACTTTGTCGTATGTCATATCAATGAGAGGCTCAACTTCCACCCATTTGGTAAAGTAATACACAGCAACCACGAGGTATTTGAATCTTCCCTTGGTCGTTAGAAGTGGTCCTACCAAGTCTATCCCCCACATGAAGAATGGCCAAGGGGACGTTATGGGTGTCAACAATGCTTGGGGAGTTCTTCGAATGGAAGAGAAGCGTTGACATTTATCGCACTTCTTAGCATAAGCTACGCAATCAGCTCTCATCGTTGGCCAGTAATATCCCTGCGTTGTTATTCTCTGCAAAAGCGTTCGAACTGCTACATAGTCTCCACAAGACCCTTCATAAACCTCTTCGATCAAATATTTCACCTCGGAGGGATGGACACATCTTTGTAGCCCTGCTATAACTCCTCGTCTATATAAAATTCCATTGGTCAATACATAACGAGCAACTTTATACTTCAGTTTCTTGGCTGCGAGTTTATCAATTGGCAAAGCCCCCTCTTCAATATAGGCCCTGATGGGATCCATCTATGATGGCCCCAAGTTGAGGGCAATGAAGTTCATCATCAGATCTTCGTCTATGCTCCGACCATCCAGGATTTTTATTGGGATTATTCTTCGTAGCTCGGTGCGTGTGGCATTATCATTATCAAACTCTTAATCAGAAAGAGTTCCTCGGTGGAATATTTGATGCTTCCTTTTGTCCTCCTACGGCACTTCTCATTGCTCATTGACTATCTTATCTTGATTTTCCCCGACTAAAAGTTGGCCGGGGGTTAAATGTGGTGATATAGTACCATCCACAGGTTTGTTTGTATTACACTCCTGTTGTTCTGGGGTATCAGAATGAGTAAACTCCGCATTAAAATTTGCTACTACCTGCCCCTTAAGAGACGATCTAGGCTCATAAACTATATCATACACACCAAGTTCTACTGCCCAGTACATCAATCTTCCTAATTTCTCCGGTTTATGCAGAGCTTGCCTTAATTGCATATTTGTATACATAATTATAGTATGATCTTGGAAGTATGGCCTCATCCTTCTGCTTGCTTCAATCAGCGTTAGTGCCAACTTTTCCAACCTTGGATATCTGATCTCTGCTCCTCAGAAGGCCTTGCTGGTGTAATAGATTGGTTTTTGCACCCCGTCCTCCAATCTTATCAATGCCGAGCTAACTGCATTCTCTGAAACTTCCAGATACAAGTATAATCTTTCTCCCATCACTGGTCTGGACAACAATAGAGGTTTCCCTAGATATTTTTTCAACTCTTGAAAGGCCTCCTCGCACTCATCATTCCACTCAAAAGTTTTTCGAAGTGTTTTGAAAAATTAGAGGCATCTGTTTGTTGCTCGCGACACAAATATGTTAAGTGCTGCAACTCGCCCTGTGAGGTTTTGCACTTCCTTCTTCGTGGTTGGAGATCGCAGCTCCAACAGATCCTTGATCTTTGTAGGGTTTTCATTAATACCTCGTTGGTTAACAATATATCCGAGAAATATACCTTCTCGTACTTCGAATATGCATTTGGTGGTATGATCATGATCTTTGTGGAATTCGCAATATTTGGTCTTGTCCTTTCTGTTAGGATCTGCCTTCATTTTCCCTGACCAGGCTAGTTCCTCGTTGTTCTTGATCTCCTCCAGAATGTGATTTATATCTACCTTCAAAGGAGTATAATTTCCAAATTTCCTCATCTTCTCCAGTGCTTGCTTTCCTTTTGACTTCCTGTTGCCACCATTATTCTTATGATCCTTCTTTTCAGTTTTACCATCTTCAACTTTGGTCTCCTTAGTGTCTGCATTCTTCTTCGTAGCCATGGATTCCTCGGCATTCATGATTTTGGTTGCTTTTTCCATCAGTTATGCCATGGTTCTAGGCGGTTCTTTGGCTAAATTATAGTACAACTTATCTGGCAACAGTCCACTCATCAGAGAATTAATTTTTGTTTTCTCCTCGTAATCAATTACTTCAAGTTTCTCGTTACTGAAATGAGTAATATAGTCCCTGGTGCTTTCACCTGCCTTCTGTATAACACTCAGCAAGTGTGCTACTTGTTTGACTAGTTTCGCTCCAAAACAGAAGTTCCCGATAAAGAGCTCTGCCAGTTGAAAGAAAGTTGTAATTTTCCCTTGAGGAAGGTTGTTGTACCATATTTGAGTAGATCCGGTAAGAGTTCCTGAAAATGCCCTGCATCTCATCTCGTCTGGAACTGCATAGATATCGGAAGCCTCTTGGTATTGTTCTATATAAAGGACGGGGTCAGTTTTTCCATCATATTTAGGTGTCACCGTAGGAGCTTTGAATTTTGATGGTGTGGGAAAGTCCACAATTGCCTGTACAAATGGTGTTCCTTAGACAAAAGTTCTTTGTAGAGTATTCTTGGCCTTAGCCATTTCTCCTATTATGTCCTCCAACCTTTGAATAGAGCCTTTCCATGCTTCATTTCCCTCCTCGAGCCTGTTTGTTCGATCAACTTATCGTGTTGGGTTTGCCTCTTGGGTCCTTTCATTACGAGTAGTTGGGCGTGATTGAGCAGAGCCTTCCCTTAGGTCGGATGGTCGTTGAGAGTTCCTCGATGCAATCCTAGGAGGACTTATATTCCTCCTACGGCCCAATCGATCAAAAGGAGATACTCTACTCAACCTTTCTATTTCACTAGTCCTTTCGGGGGTGAGAGTGACATTTCGGTGGAAATCAGTAACTCGTACTGATGAAGTCCGACCTGGTTGATACGAAGGATCACTGGATGTTTCAGTACGATATGACCCGGTACATCTGGATTGAGAGTCCTTCCGGAATAACGTTCTCCTAGTTCTTGAGGATGGCAGATGGGTATTTCTTTGAAGACTTCGTTGTCCTGATTGGACCTTCACTCCTGATTGAGCCGGCTCTCCACCTTGAACAGTTTGTATAAGTTGACGCATGGTTTCTTGCATGGTCATTTGCCCTTGGGCTAAATTAGCCATTATGCCTGCCAGATGTTGAACATTTAGGGGAGTAGAAAGGTTTGGAGGGATCCCAGCGTTTCGATTACTGGATTCCGAATTATCGGCCATTGATGATGAATTATTTTGGTAAAAAATGATAAGTACAGTCGTTTCCCACAAACGGCGTTAATCTGTTGATGTAAAAAACTAGATTATGTCTAATTAATTAATCACAGATAAATGTAAATAAACAAGACAAAGATTTTTAAAGTGGTTCAGCCTTGTGAGAATGGCCTACGTCCATTATTTTGTATTGCTGACTGTTTGCCTTGAATCTCGATAATTAGTTTACCAAGAGATCCAGAGTCCCCCTCTAATGAGGAGGTTATAATGTATTTATAGCCTTGAGGTTGTACATGTGAAAGGACAATGCGCTGTTATCTAGTAGACATATACATCTGTACGATAATAATGAGCATTTAATGCGTAGTCGTCTTTTTTATTCTCTTGATTTGGATGCTCTGCACGTTAAGTAGCTCGGACCGCCTGAGTTGCTCGGTACGCTTAAGTTGCTCGGAGTGATTGAGTTGCTCGGGGAGCTTGAGTAGCTCGGTGTCAGTGTGTTGTTCGTTGGGAGTATTTGTAATTGCCACGTAGGTTGACACATGTCTTCAGGTGAATGGTCCACATCAGGAGACTAAATTTGGTATCAATAATGTGTTACTTGAGCATGATTTTCAAAGTTATTTTGACTCGAGAATTGTGTAAACTTTAAGAAACAATCATTGTCTATCTTTGTTATATCACCCCTATTGACCTTGACCTCACCTTATATTTTTGGCCAGGAATGAGTTCGAGAATCTTTCTGATTTTGGACCATTTAGGATTTGCAGTGAATGTGACGAACATATAAGAATTTCTAAAGAATCTACAAATAGCCATTGCATCTTGTAAGTTTTGAGCCATATGATGTGGACCTCCCGTGAAACTTGGTGGAAGGACAATACGTTTACCTACATACGATATAGCTAAATCTCCTTTAAGAATAACATCTTTAAAAAACTCTTCAATCAAAGGCTGAGTAGTAGATAAATACTCATTTTCCATTACCAAATGAAAACTATAGTTTAAATTGCCATTGTAGTACCTGTAGACTTTTCTAGTTTATCGAATCCCTTATGCCCTTTGGGGCTACTGCACATCAGTCAAAATACCTATTGGGGCTACCCCAACTCCCTATAATATGACATGGAAGAAGTCCTCCTTGTTGAACTTTAAACACCTTCTTCGGGGTCTCGTATGGCGATCCCTTTAATTAGAAAATAAAACTACATTTTAGGGCTATTGTTTGTTGAGGAAAATTATATTAGTCCCGAAAATATGTTTGTTTGAGCATGTTCTCTAGCATATCACAATGGGTCAGAGATTGTAAAATGAATCTTAGAATGTCGAGAGACTGTTGGTGACACATGATTTCTGGGAGTCTCGTCCTGGTGGACAATCTTCAGAGATAAGAAAAACTTCAAAAAATACGAGATATTAGTATGAGATGATGCTACACACTTAGAGCACAGATGAAATAAAGGCATAAGAGTTGTTATGAAGAGACGGCCTGGACAAATATCGTCTCAAAACCTCCCTTTCTCACTTTTTCTCAACTCACAACCTCTCCAAACTTTGAATTGAGAAATGCAATTGCTGAACCTGAAGCCACAAGGGATACAAATCCTCGCTGTCGAGTCCATCTACGTGGAGCATGATATCCTGAAGCGAGTAAAGGATGAGTTATTATAACTCTTAATGAGATCTATAGCTCTATTTTAATTGGGGTGTACGTGTGTGTGTATATATATATATATATATATATATATATATATATATATATATATATATATATATATATATATATATATATAGAGAGAGAGAGAGAGAGAGAGACTCACCTACATCATGATGTATACATGACGCTATACATCACACCTAGTTCTAAGCCCTAAGAATTCTTTTTTCCATTTTTTTTATTTTTCTCTTGAAATTAACCTTCCAATCAACCCGTATTTTAAAAAATGAGGTCAAAATACATTTTATGGCTATTTTTAAATAATCCACAAAACCTACTACCATATACCCTTATACATTTTCAAGGTTAAAAAAGTTTTTTTGATGGTATTTTTACCCTTATAAACTACTGCTGAATATAGATTATTTATAAGGATCTGCACCAGCAGAATTTTTTAGATTTTTTAAAAATAGCTACCAAATGTACTTTGATCTATTATTTTGAACATGGGTTGATTGGAAGGTTAATTTCAAGAGAAAAATAAAAAATTTGAAAAATAAAATTTTTTATGACCTATAACTAAGTGTAACATATGGTGTGATGTATAAAGTGTCATGTAGGTGAGCATTCCTCTCTCTCTCTCTCTCTATCGAGAGAGAGAGAGAGAGACTCACACACACACAAAATTTCCTGTGATAATTTAAAGGTGTCATAATTTTCATCCTTAAAGTCATTATCTTTCTTTATCACTAAAGGATATGTGTACAAAAATTTATGGATTAATCGTATGATTTTATTTATTCTAACATGTTTTTTGCTAGTAGAATAGGGAATGTTAATTTATTACTTTAAATAGATCGGTCTTTTAGTCTTTTCATTGCATTAGCATGGTCCTCAAACTAGGCTATATATATATATATATATATATATATATATTAAGTCATTTGCCTTGTTTTATACCCAATATTACTGAAATATGAATGAACGAAATGTGATTATCTCTTTGACTATCCACATCAAATTGGAATCATTATGGTGTTCAATACTTGATGTAATTGTCATACACACACACAAACATATCTTTGTAATAGTTCAAAAGTGTAATAGTTTTCATCTTTACATCCATTCTCTCTTAGTATTACAAAATAAAATATGACTGGATTTCAAGGACTAATTGTATTCAGTTTGTTTTATTTTATTATCGTCGTGTTATTAGAATAATGAATGTTCATTTGGAAATATTTATTTATTACTTTGAATGCACAAATGTTTACTCTCATTGTGTTAGGTTGTCTTCGAAGTAAATTAAGCATACTTATTAAGGAATTAGCCTCATTTTATACTCATCAATAACTTGATATAAATAAACATCATGTGTGTAAATCTTCACTTGTGTACATCAAATTGGTGTCATAGTAGTTTTTGCTCTTAATGTGGTTATCGTATATTGTTCAAGCCTTGAGTAAGGCGGAGGAACTCATCGAACAACTCATTTAAACCTCACCACTGCCACCTCATATCCAGTGCCACCACCTCCATTAAAATCTCTTGCTTCATGGCTTCATCCATCTAGCCTAACAACTATTTGTAATCCCTCATTGAAGCTTCCACCAACATGCCTAACATCGAAGAGCATCCTCGACCCATCATTGTCCACTTAAGAGTTCTTCATGTTCTTCCTAAAAATCTATACCCCACTTCCATCACATATTCCTATACAAAATACCTTTCATCCACCGTCAAAATCCATTAACCCTTTGGGTCTCCCCAAATCCAGGAAACCACACCATTCCTCGAATTATCCTTTAACCTTATTAACGCTTGACAAATATTATCAAACTCAAATAACATCTTAACTAAATTTCTATAATCTTTTCAAGGCAAATCAACCCACAAAATACAAACGTTATCGATATCCCTCAGTCTAACCTAATCTTCAACTTCTCCAGCCTCTAATATTTCTCCTTGGTGTCTAGAGAAACTAATCAAAGTTGAGGTGACCTCATCAACAGTAGACCCTATCTCATTTTATGAAGGGGTTTTGTAAGGTCCAACGCAACCTCCCCAATTATAATTTCACCCCTAATTCTCCAGTTAAGTTACCAAACCATTTCCTAAAGATTCCTAAGTATCACTTTTCACTACAAAAGTTTTCAACCCATTTTTAAAAATTTAAAACAACACCCAATACATCTAGTCTTCCTATATTGGATGGGGGAGGCATTGAGGTGACAAAAAGTGAGCTACATTACTTGCCTTTTTATCTTGTGGAGGAAAAATTCTCATTTAGCCTTTCCTTTTATAGGATATAACAGTTCTATTTCAAATTTTTGGATATAAAATCCAAATAATCCAGCCCGTTATGGAAATAACAAATCCTGGAACAGAATTTCCAACAAATCCTTGTCATAACATTAAACAAATCATTGGATCTTTGTCTATCCAATCCTGAATCATAAGACCCAAACAATCCTCGATCATAAGACCCAAATAATCCTGGATATTTGAATATCCAAACAAATTCATAATACTGAAGTATTCAAACCAATCTTCTCTTAGAGTTATATTCATATACATCATATCATTTGCATATCTATATATAAAACAATCATAAGTAGGCTCACATTGGCAACTTAACAGGCTTTTCCTATGCCTTTGTCCGATACTTTTTCAACTGGTTCTTCTTCCTTTCCTATCATTATTACAATATTAATATCATAATAAGGATATTAACAATCCAAATAATAACCCAAACGTAATTCAATTCACAAGCATCTATGATTCCATTCAAATCATTTATCATAAATAAAGTTCCATCTAAATTGATGTTAAGATATTTAACATATCCAAATCATAGCCCAAACACACTTTACTTTCTTTTGGGTAATCCAATCCTTATCATATTAGGTTTCTAATACAAAAAAAACGGCACATCATTTCAACTTTTCTAGAGCAGGATGTAACACCCCGTAATTTTAATGATTTTTATATTGGTATTAATTAAATTAAATTGAGGAATTAATTTGGATTAAAATAAATATTAATTAGAGAGATAAGGCTTAATATTTATTTATATTTAATATTACTTAGTGAATGAGTAATAAAATTTATAAGAAAATATTGTGATTGTTGTGAGTGAGAAAAACGACACTTACGATAAATTTATCAGGATGCGTGTGTCAATCGTGTTGGGACTTAATTTTGGAAAATAAAAGGTAATTTAATTTTACATAATTCAAATGTTCTTTTCGAGTGCGCTAGGTCCAGATAGTTAGAAAAGTTTAGTCGGGGGTTTAGTTTGTGTCCCGGGGCATTTTTAGGCCAAACCGGCTTGCCGGGAGGGTATTTTGGTCTTTTGAATTTTTAGAAATTGAGATCTACGAAATTGCTAAGTGTATATCATCTGGTAGGTTATGGTATATAGGGGTAGAAGTTACAAAAGCAAAGAAAGGCAACTCAAGGAGGAAGAAGAAGAGTTATTAGGGATTCCCACACCATTTTTGCACCACCACCACCACCACTGTTGTGCACATCGGGAGGAGAGGAACCCAACCCTACCAATTTTGCGCAGAGATTCAAACCTACTAACTGAGGCAATTACTTATATTGCAAAATTCTGAATAGATATAACATCCATGTTAGTGTAGGATGACTGGTGTCATGAAAATATGAATATTGGTGTTAAATTTGGAAGACTTAAACCAGGTTCTTAGGTAACAATTAGGGGTGATAATTTTTTTCGAACTTTCAATTTTTTTTATTTTCGATCCGTAATTTTCCGATTTTGGCATCATTTTTAAATTTTTGATTTCCGAATCTTCCGAAATAAATTGGAATGGAATTGGAAACCATATTTAATTTTTAGAATTTCTAAATTTCCGATCCGAAAGTTCTGATAACACGCTGATCCGAATTATCCAAAATATATTCTGAAATCGTAATATTAATATTTATATTAATAAATTTTTAGTTATCATTTTTACATTAAAATTTTATTTGTTAGTAGTGTAATCAGGATCCTTCATTTAAAACAATCTCATCCCTCTATTTATATACCGTATATATACTACACCCTAACCCTAACAAACACAACACACTACTAACCTAAAAATAAACTCTCAGTCGCTCCTCTCCTCTCTAACTCCAACTCTTAGCCACTCCTCTCTAAAACCTAAACTCTCAACTATTTCTCGCTCGCACGGTAACAATCGCCTGAAACTCTCAACCGCTCATATCTAACTCAGGCCGTATCTTACTCCTCTTCTCTTGCTACTCCTCTCGGTCCCAACATGTAAGGATTTACCACCTTTTTTTAATTTATTTTCAAAAAATGTTGTTTGGGTTGCTGGATTTATTCTATGTTATATTTTAAAAATGGGTTTACTCAAATAGTTTAAGTGGAATCTTTTGTCAATTTGAACTTGGTAATAGAAGCATTTAACCTGCTCAAAGGATGCACTTATGCATAAGGAATCAAACATGTCATGAAACTGGAGCTCGTATGTGAATGAACAATCAAACCAGTCATGCTAGTGGTAATTTTCTTTGTAACCAATTAATTTGCTGTGTACCTATTTTTTGGGGGTCTTTCATTAGATTATATAACGAGATGAATGGTATCAGTATGAACTCAAAAGTTGTTGCAAAGACCCGAGTCATATAAACACCCTCTATTTTTTTGACAGTGTGTATAAACCTAGTTACACAGATATGTTTCAAAAATGATAGTTCCGATATTTTTCGAAATAGATAAAACTGATAATTCCAACTTTTTTGAGATTTTTCCAAATAATAAAAATTCTGAAAATTCCAAATCATCCAACTTGGAAAAAAATTGATTTTTTCGATTTTGGAAAGGATTTTAAAATTCTAAAAATTTTGGAAAATTTTCCGAACACCCCTATTCCGATCCGATCCAGCTGAAACACACCTTTAGTAACAATTATGTTAAGTATAATCCCTTGTACATGTAGAATGAATCTAACAAAATCATATCATGAATATGTCATGAAATCTTAGTTCTTATTGATGTTCTTGAATAATGATGACAACCTAGGGATTTCTAAAATTTAGTGTTGAATTAATTCTATTTCAAGGATTTCCTTGATGATTTAGGGATTAATTTATGTTAGAAATCATGAATATATGTTATTATAATGTTTGGCATAATTTGTTGGGAGTTTGGGATTTAATCATAGAGGTTTTGAGGGTTAACAATGGTGGAAATCTGTAATAGCAAAGAAGATGAAGTGCCAAGTACCTCGAGCCGGTTCAGCAGACACCTCAAACCGGTTTGAAGGTACAATCGAATCGGTTTGAAGTACACTCAAACTGGTTTGAGGGACCTGACAGTCCTGGACTTGGTTTGTTGAAATTTTTATAAGGTTAGAGTTGGCTCTCAATGCGTGGAAGATCTATAAAGTCTATTCTTTGTAAAATTATCCCTAGCTTAATCTGCTGAAAATTATGGTGTGCTAGGAATAAATGTGTATTTGAAGGTATAAAGATGGTTTCTAGCTCTATAATTAGGTAGGTTCATGATGATATTAGGATCATTTTTAAAGCAAAACCTTATAAGGGTCCTTTTCTAGATTTTTAAACTCTTTCATAGATGATTTTTCAATTGGTTATTCCTAATTTTATAAGCCTCCGAAGAAGGGCTTTTCTTCTTCAATATCAATAAAATTTTCCTTTCTTAAAAAAAAAAGTCACGGGGGATACGAGTGAACCATGGGGGCTCATTTGATATTAAATAAAATCATGAGAATTAGGACGGGTCACGGAGATTACGAGTGAACGTAAGACCGGGCCAGCAGTAAAGAGATATTATGACTACTGAAATAATCTTATGGGATAGTTAGAACTCTTCGAGTGGTGGAAAAATACGAGGTGTGGTATAATGGTAAATTAATAATACGTAGGATATTCGAGAGTTATATATACTGCGTATGAGACATATTTTATAGGTTGAGTGTATACCTATAATGGCGTTATATATATATATATATATATATATATATATATATATATATTGTGTGAATTCTTAAGTGTAAACATACCTACGCAATTTGTTATCATGGGAGGTTTCGTGCTGCGAACAGTCTTATCTTGATGAGCCCATTGGCGGGATTTTGACTTGTACCTCAAAACATAAAACTTAGAAATTGAGCATTACTTGTGTGAATAGTGGTGTGACCGGTCATTTGGGTGCATTAGGTGTGTGCGTAGCCCAAAGGTTTAGAACTATGTTCGCATCCAACTTTATGTGAATTTTTGAATGTGTTGGTTCTAGAGTGATTCCAAACCTGATGTCCTTACTTATTACATGTTGTACCAGAACTTGATAGGAGAGTATGCCCGCAATATTTACACGTATATATATATACACGTGTGATTTGTTCTACTATGAGTATTTTAGTACATACTATATACGGTAATATCTAAATTGATTTCAGGATGTGTGAACTCAATATTTAATTGGCGACTCTTAGTAAATAAAAAGGGGAAGTATCGTATTATATGGGCCACAGTGAATAATTAGAGGGGGAAAGGCTTAAGTCAAACTAGTTAGGCTGGGGTAGCATAACTAGGTGGGTTGGCAGAGTATGTTAGGCATGCACACTAGTTGAAAGGTGAGAATCTCAAGTGAGAGCACGAAAAATTAAAATGTATACAATATCTGCTCTTTATTGCATTTTAAGTACTTGCAAAATATTTTCAAACTGTTTTACTTGGTCTCTAACCCATTGTAAATCCATTTTTTTTGTGAAAATATTTTAGGTGTCCAGCCTCAGGGACTCCAGGCTTAGGATTTCCTTCTTTTGTCGTGTTGCAGATGTTGTGGAAGTTACAGGACCTTGGTAGTGGACGCCTCCACATTTATCAGTTCCTATTTATTCTTTTGTCTATCTTAGTGGGGCATGTCACCCAATCCTAGTTTGTTATTATTAGAGAGACATTGTACTTCCATTTTAGTTCAGTGTTGGATTTGGTTTTTATTATGGATGATTGTATTTGAATTTTCGTCTGGAGTGTTCTTTCGGGCATATTTATTCCTCTCGTTGCTTTATCATTATTAATATGTTTATTTAGAATGGTAAATGTGAAATATTTATTTGCATGTTAAATTGGATTTCGATAGTGATGCTAATAATGACACGATTAATGATTCATGTTTAATTTAATAATGGACTGATCACCCAGGATTATAATAGGCGAGGTGTCACACAAGATATGGCCGTTTCTTTACCAACCGGTTCCTCTATCATTCAATCAACTTCCAAGAATTTTCATAATTTTTCTACATCATAACTTTCTATGATTTTCCACCTATTTTCAATAAACACATTGAATAATATAAAATTATAGTTTCATAATTTTTAGAGTTCATCTGCTATATCAAAAACTTTATCAAATGCAAGGCATATCCAAACAATTTACTCAAATAGTAACTGTGTACCAACTTCAATCATCACCAAGGTCTAACCACAAGGAGTTAAATTCTAATTTTTGGACATGCTTTGCATATATGAGTCTGACTTCATATCCAACTGTAATTCCCTAATTCCAATAAGTATACCAAAACTTATGATAGTTTGAACACACAAGGGTTCTAAACAAGGACATATGAAGGATTTACACCTCCATCTCTCCAAACTTGTATTTTTCCATACATATACATCAAGGCATGAAATTTTTATAAAAAAATGATGATTTCTATCATTTCAATCAGTAATACAAGAAAAATAAAAATATTTATGGATAGAATTACCTTAGGGACGTTTTCGTAATTTTCTATGAATTTTTCTCCAAATTCTTGTCGCACTTCTCTTCCTAAGCTTCACGGTTCTCTTTCTTCTGGAAAAACTCGCTCATTACTGAATTTTTGTGAGGAATAAGGTTATTTCAAGGATTTAAAGTCGTCCAAACCATCCTCCACTTCCAACTAATCAAATCATAACACATGGTGTACTAATAAGACAAAATACCACTTAACAGATGGACGGATTTGCCCTTGTTTTGTAATTTCGGTATAATTTCTTGCTTGGACATCTGTTTAACACACCTTTTGTTGTGTTACAAACCAAATTCATATATCTACAATTATGTGGTTTTCACTTTGAGTTAATTGTTACATTTTAAGGATCAAAACTAGTCTCCAATGATGAACATTCCTATCGAAAACTTCAAAATCTTATATTTGTAACCATCTCGATAATTCATGATTTTTGAAAGTATGATTATACTGAATATATATATATATATATATATATATATATATAACATTATTCATATCACAAAAGGTAAGCATGATTCAAATGTAATTAATCATAATTATATCTGGATTGTCACAATTCTCCCCATGTTAGGAAATTTTGTCCCCGAAGTTGACACATCTTGGTTGCTCCAATCAAACAAATACGGATAACGCAGATTCATACTATCCTCACTCACCCATGTAGCTTCTTCTATGGAATGCCTTTTCCACATAATTTTCACAAATGGGATCACCTTGGATCTCAACATTTGTTCCTTCTTATCCACCACAGCGAGTGATTCTTCCACATAGCTCAAGTCTTCATTCAACTCAATAGGTTGCTCAGCCAATACATGTGAAGGATTCACTACATACTTTCTCAACATAGAAAACATCATGTATTCGGGATAACTCCGATGGAAATGCTAACTTTTAGTCAACCATCCCCATTTTCTCAAGAATTTTATAAAGTCCAATGTAGCATGGACTTAATTTCCTTTTCTTTCCAAGCCTCATAACTCCTTTCTATGGTGATATTTGAAGAAACTCATAATCCCCTTTCTAGAATTCCAAATCTTTCCGTCGTTTATCCGCATAACCTTTCTATCTACTTTGAGCTATTCTCATTCTATATTGAATAATCTTCACTTTTTCAGTGTTGACTTCAATCAACTCCCTCTATCTTCATTTCACCAACTTCACCCCAACATACCGTTATATGACACCATCTACCGTATGGAGCCATACCAATAGTAGACTGAAAACTATTATTACATACGAATTCTATCTAAGGCAAATATTCATCCTAATTACCTTTAAAATCAAGCACACAAGCTCTAAGCATATCTTCAAAAATCTGTATTGTCCTCTTAAACTGGCCATCAGTTTGAGGATGAAAATTCGAACTAAACTTTATGTTAGTAATCATAGCATGCTGCAAGCTATCCCAAAATTTTGATGTAAAAGTTGGGTTCTTATATGAATTAATAGATACAGGTGCTCCATGCAATCAAATAATCTCATTATCATAAAATCTAGCCTACCTATCAATTATATACGTAGTCTTAACTACTAGAAAATGAGCTGACTTGGGCAACCTGCCCACCACTACCCAAATAAATTCTGACCCGTTCTGAGATTGAGGAGGCCCAACCATAAAATTCATCGTTACATGATCCCATTCCGTTTCGCTATTGGCAATGGTTGGAATAAACCCGCAGGTTTATGATGTTGCACTTTCACTTACTGACATATAAAGCATCTAGCAACAAAATCAGTTATTTCCTTCTTCATATTATTCCACCAATAATCCTTTTAAATCCCTATACATTTTAATGCTACTAGGATGCATAATATAAATGGAATTATGAGCCTCATCTTAAATTTTCGCTTTCAATCCCTCCACATTAGGCACACATAATCATTGCTTATACAATAAAGTGCATCATTAACAATACAAAAATCATCAGACTTACCATATTTGACATCTTGTCGCTTCTTCTTAAGAAATGGATCCTAACTTTGCAAATCTCGAATACGGGTGGCTAATAATGGCCTCACGCTTACATGAGCAACGAATATGTCCCCATCTTTTAGCTGTAATTTCACTCCCATTAATCTTAACTCCGTAATGTGAGCAACACTAGCACACCGAATACTAGATAACCTGCTCTAAGCCTTTCTACTCAGAGCATCTATAACTACATTTGCCTTTCCTGGATGGTAGTGAATTGTACAATCATAATCTTTAATTAACTCCATCCACCGCCTCTGCCTCAAAGTTAACTCCTTCTGAGTAAATAAATATTAAAGACTTTTATGGTTAATAAAAATTTCATATACTTCATCATATAAATAATGATTCCATAATTCCATAGAAAACATAATAGTAGCAAGTTCCAAATCATGTGTAGGATAATTATGTTCACGTATACGCAACTGCCTAGAAGCATAAGCAATAACCTTACCATGCAATACAAAAACATAACCCAACCCCTGATGTGAAGCATCGGTATAAATAACAAAACCATCTACACCACGTGGAATAGTAAGAACAAGTGCAGTTACCAAACTCTTTTTAAATTCTTCAAAACTATTTTCACAATTAGAATTTATTCAAAGTTAACAACTTTTCGAGTTAATTTAGTCATTTACAAGAAAATCGAAGAAAATCCCTTAAAAAACTCCTATAGTACCCAACCAAACCCAAAAAACTCCTCACCTCAGTCACATTATTATTCCTCTTCCATTTTACATGAGCTTCTACCTTTTTAGGATCAACACATATACCATCCCACGAAATAGCATGGCTTAAAAATACAACTTGTGATAGCCAAAATTAACATTTGCTAAACTTTGCATACAACTGTTTATTTTTTAACACATTTAAAATAGTTCTGAGATACTTTTCATGTTCAACCATGTCACGTGAGTAAATCACAATATCATCAATAAAAACTATCATAAATGAATCGACAAAAGGATGTAGTACTCGATTCATAAGATCCATAAATACAGCTGGAGCATTAGTCACTCTAAAAGGCATCACCATAAACTCAAAATGACTACATCCAGTACTAAAAGAATTTTTGGAAATATCACTCTCCTTTACCCTCAACTGATGATAACTTGATCGCAAGTCTATCTTTGAAAACACTTTAGCACCTTCCAACGAATCAAATAAATCATTTATACAAGGTAAAGGGCATTTGTTCTTAATTGTAGATTTATTTAGTTGCCTATAATCAATACACAAATTCATAGCACCCCATGGAGATACACTAGGCTGTATGAACCCCCTATCAAGTAAATCCTTCAACTGAATCTTGAGTTCTTTTAACTCAACAGGTGCCATTATATATGGATCCATAGAAATAAGGGTTGTCCCCGGTGCCAATTCAATACTAAACTCAACATCTCTCTCGGGAGGTAAACCAGGCAGCTCATTAGGAAACACCTTTAGAAAATCCTGTACAATAGGGATTTCAGCTAATTCTAATGACCCCTTCCTAGTGTCAAGAGCATATGCAATAAAACCTTCACAGCCTTTACTCAACAATTTCCTAGTCTGAATAGAGAAATAATGCAATTAGGAACAATTTTCCTTTCTTGCATAAATTAAAATTCGGATTCTCCAGGCATTTTAAAAACAACTTCTTTACGAAAAAAAATCCATAGGTGTGTGGTATTTAGATAACCAATCCATTCCCAGAATTACGTCAAGATTAGAAATATCCAATGGAAGTAAATCTATAACTATATCTCTAACCCCTAAAGTCAAAACACAATCACAGAAAACATATTCACCGACAATCATATCACCCATAGGCATGAAAATATCCAACCCTACATCTAAACGAGTACATGATTCTATTCAGATATATAGCAAAAGCATAGGATAAAAAAGAATGTGTGGAACCAGGATCAATTAAAACATAAGCACTTCTATCAGTAACAGAAAGTGTACCTGTCACCACATCTAGAGTAACCTAGGCCTCTTTCATCGTAGAGACTCGTCCACCTGGCGTGGAACTAATATTGTTCTCTAACCACACTTTTCACTCCACTGCCTGGAGTTAACACTCTACTTACTTCTTCACTAGGTGTTGATGGAGTCTCTGCTAACTGTGGATAATTCTTCTTAACATTCCCCACTTGATGACATTGCTAGCATTCCATTCCTTTAAGCTTAGGACACTCGGATTTATAATGCATATCCTCTTTACAAAATAAATATGTAACAACTCTCATCATTGCCTCACCTCTTCCGGACCTCATAACTAAATTAGAACATCCGACATTCTTGTTATCCCTACCAAATCTTCCTGAACCTCTGTCACTATCTCCACCACCTCTTTGAAATTTATGAGGTTCCATTTTAGCACTTCCACCCTCACCTCCCTTAAAATGAGATGAGTTAAATCTACTTTTCTTAAAACTCTCTCTACTCGCCACCCCTTAGTTCATTTGGCTTTCTGCTATCATGGATTTATTCACCAAAGAAGAAGAATCTTCTAACTCATAAGTAGCCACTCTATTTTGAATAGACTAAATCAGTCCCTCATGGAACTTACTACATTTATCTTCCTCACCCTCCACATATTTAGTAGCAAATCTAGACAAAGATATAAATTTCACCTCATACTCCCTCACGGATATTTTCCCTTGGGTCAAATTTATAAATTCGCTCACCTTCTCCCTCCTATAAACTTTAGGAATATACTTAACATGCATAGCTTTAATAAATCCTGCCTAAGTAATAAAATCATTACCTTCTATCATGGGCACCAAATGGTTGTTGGATTCCCACCAATATATCGATTCTTCTTTCAGTCTAAACACATCCAAATTCACTTTCTCGTTATCTATAGGTTTTATCACTGCAAAGATAGTCTCTAAATATCTAACCCACATCTCAGCTTTCGTAGGTTTAACTGACCCTGAATATTCTGGAGGATTCATCTTCAAAAACTTTTCCTGCATGGAATCTTTAATTACCTTCCTTGCTTTTTTCTTAATTATGGTTACCGTCTTTGATTCCAAATATTTAGTCTATTGTTGCCATTAATGTCATATGCTTTTTCTATTGTTATTCCATTCTCATTATTTCCTGTGCCATTATTTTCATCTCTGTAGGTTGTTCATGCTCCCTAGACCTTCCTGCAACACTATGCTCTATTTAAGTATCCTGTGTATGAGAAGCTACCCCCTCTTCTCTATGTTGTTAATTCCCAGGTTCCATCTGTAATGATCTATAATACAATAAATTTCTAACGGCCAACATAGACAGTTTATGAACTTAAATCATTGGTTAGTACATAAATAATTTAATTATATCAAATCAAACCAATAAATGCCATCTAACCGTTACACACATCCAGAATTTATAACCTCGCTCTGATACCAGTAATTGTCACACCCTAAACCCAAATCCATTATAATCACTTACTTTTATAATAATTAAATCATAATCTTCAGCCCATTTGAAATATAATTCATTTATTAGCATTTTCATGTATAATATACATAATTAACACAATCCTGCTCTGTGTACCGTAACGTAATTAACATCAGAGTCATACTTAAGTGAACATGTAATACAATGATTAACTGTTACAGTTATCAAGTTAAACCACTCTGACTCATTATGTACAATGCGTGAGTGTAGTAAAATTCTTAGTGTGATAATAGCAAAATCCCCATATCTAAACCCCAACTCTTTCTAAAGGTGTAGCTCTCAAAATCACCAATCATATGGTATCCTAGTTGGCAGCGTACAAACCTGAAAATGGTAAATATAAACATTATGCAATATGTTTAGTGAGGTACTCCTTCCCTGTAATGAAATAACAATTCTATATATCAAATTTGTGCATATAAAATCCAAACAATCATGCTCGTTATGGAAACAACAAATCCTGGAACAGAAGTTCCAATAAATCATTATCATAAGACAAAATAAATCATTAGATCTTTGTCCAATCCTGGATCATAAAACCCAAACAATCCTGGATATTTGAATATCCAAACAAATCCTAAATACCAAATTAGTCAAACCAATCCGCTCTTAGAACTATATTCATATCCATCATATCATTTTCATATCTATATATGAAATAATCATAAGTACACTCACCTTGGCGATTTAATAGACTTTTCCTTTGCCTTTGTCCGGCACTTGGTCAATCTGTTCTTCTTCCTTTCCTATCATTCTTATAATATCAGTATTATCATAAGAATATTAACAATCCAAAGAATAACTTAAATGTAACACAATTCAAAAGCATCATATGATGTCATTCAAATCATTTATTAAACATAAAGTTCCATCTAAATTCATGTTAAGATATCTCATATATCCAAATCAGAGCCCACACTTACTTTACTTTCTTCTTGTTAGTCCAATCCTTATCATATTAGGTTTCTAATAAAAAAAGGCACATTATGTCAAATTCTAGATCAAGATATTCCCATTTCTTTACCACATAGTAAACTTTCCCTATAGGCTCCTCTATCATTCAATCAACTTCCAAGAATTTTCATAATTTTTATACATCCTAACTTTTTATGATTTTCCACCCATTTTTAATAAACATATTGAATAATACAAGATTAAAGTTTCATAATTTTTGGAGTTCATTTTCTATATCAAAAACTTTATCAAACGCAAGGCATATCCAAACAAAGTACTCAAATTCCAACTATGTACCAACTTACAACTATCACCAAGACCTAACCACAAGGAATTAAATTCTAATTTTTAGATATGCTTTGCATATTCGAGTCTATATTCATATCCATTTGGAAATTTCTCAATTCCAATAAGCATACAAAAACTTATTAATGTTTGAACACACAAGGGTTTTAAGCAAAGTCATATAAAGGATTTACACTTTCATCTTTCTTCAAACTTGTATCTATTGATACATATACATCAAGGCATGAAATTTTTAAATAAATTGATGATTTTTACTATTTTAATCAGTAATACAAGAAACATAATAAGATTTATGGATAGAATTACCTTAGGAACTTTTACGTAATTTTCTACAGATTTTTCTCCAAATTCTCATCGCACTTCTCTTCCTAAGCTTCACGGTTCTCTCTCTTCACCGCAAACTCTCTCATGACTAAGTTTTTCTGAAGAAGGAGTTATTTCAAGGGTCTAAAGTTGGCCAAACCAGCCTCCCCTTCCAACTAATAAAATCATAACACATGGTGTACTAATAAGAGAAAATACCACTTAACGCATAGACAGATTTACCCTTGTTTCATAATTTCGGTGTAATTTCTTGCTCGAACATCCATTTAACACACCCTTTTGTGTTACAAACCTGATTCATATATATACAACTATATAGTTTTAACCTTGA